>CAWUFW010003507.1:162500-820000 GCA_963921515.1 Calotriton arnoldi
TGTTGGGGAAGCCGATGAAAATGGAGAGGATTACTTCCTTTGGACTTACAAAAAACTAGAAATAGGCTTCAATGGAAACAGAATTGTTGATGTAAATCTCACCAGTGAAGGAAAGGTTAAACTTGTGCCAAACACCAAAATCCCAATGTCCTATTCAGTAAGTAGTTAAATAGAAATGTAACAATGAAAAAGTATTCCTAATATCCTTGAATTGAGACCTTACTTAAAAGACCATTCTGATGGATACTTCTAATTGCAAATTCCTCACTTTGTGAATACCCCATGCGTCAGATTGGACCCGTAGAATTTTCTCTACCTTGCTCCTACCTGCCAACAGGTGGTATGGTGCAGCTCTGCATTGACTCCATCCCGCCCCAAGTGATACTGAAGCCACAGATATATGCACCCCCGTTTGCTGACGTTGGTTCCTTTCCTTCTGCAACTTCAGGCGCGGATTTGGAGCTCGTTCCCCAGGTTTTTTTTTCCTCATCAGATGAGATTTTTTGTGATATTCTACTTCAGTGAGAAAGAGAATGTATCCCCACCTAAAGCCACAGGGTTAAGGCTTGTAGGGACTGCCACAAGCAGATGTCTGTGATAGCTTCCCACGAAATCTGCCTCTGGTGTCCAGTGTCATCACACAAACCCAAGGCCTGCAAGTTCTGCTCCTGCATGAATCCCAAGGGGATCTGGCACAGTGAAGCACAACTCTGTCACTGCACACTGGCGAAAGGGTTGGTAAGTTGAAGCGGGATTCCTCCCCATCCCGCCACTGTCGTCCTGAGAAGTCGCACGGACATCAGGGTCCGTCTCAGTTTAAATCTTGGTTCTGGTCCCATTCCGAGTAATCGGTCCATCAACTTGTCACGCTGCATACCAAGTTTCTGGGTCTTTTAGCGACGGCTCAGCAGATAAAGGCTTTAAGAGAAGCCATGCTGGCCATATTGGACACCCTGCCGGCTCCCTCTGGTACGCCTTTGGGCCCCTCAGGTCATGGAGGCCTCCAGTTTTGTTACTTCCTTGCCGTCTGTGCCTCTTGTCCCTGCTGAAGTGTCATCCCGACTCTGGGGTCGATGAACAACCTGAGTTCAGTTTCCGTTCCATGGCCCATGATGCTCCCTGCTATGTCAGTGCTGCCAGACGTTGCAGAGGCCGGAAGATAACCCAATTCTCTTGTCCAACTCCAAAACAAATCGGACTTGACTATGACCGCAGCTGGTCAGCCTCATTCAGACTCCTATAGAACACTTCCCTTATCAGGACATCGGTCACAAGCCCTTCCCAACTTCTTTAGCTTTGACTGACTAAAGCCATCATAATCTCAGAGATGATGGTGTTAATGCCCAATTTTATGATGCCATGAATTTGTACATGGATTTTTAGAAGGCCAGTGGTTTGCTACATTCTTTGACAGTGGGTTGAGTCCCCACCACTATTATCAAGGGCAAACTGACACATTGAGGGACACCAGGGTTACACCTTGCTCTTGCCACCAGTAAATAGGCAGGCGACCAGTCTCCAGAAGTCTGCCCCAGGAAACCCTGTCTTCCTGACCTAGCACTCTACTTCAGAAAGCCAAATTGGCCAGGCTTCTACAAGCAAAGTAAATTTCATATCCTTTCTTATGACTCCTCCTGTCAGAGAATCTGAACATAAGGAGGCACGTGAAAAACAAATGTGTTTTCTTCTGCCAACCTAACTCTTTGCTCGGTCAGTGCTGGCTGCCTTTTAAGCGGATAGTTCCATTCTTTGTGGGATATGGTTGGTGAGCTTTTGCTGACAGTTCTCCAAAGTTTCACTCCAGTTTTGTGCAGATCACCCAAGATGGCCCTGGATGTAGTATGTGATCCCTTATGGGTTGGACACTACTGACTGCTTAAACAGGGCAGTCGGTACCAGCATGGTGCTTCTGCTGCATGCATGTATGAGATCCACAGGCTTTTCAGGAGATGTCCAATTGTTGTTAAGAGACATGTCATTTGAGGGCACCAGTCTCTTCGCATTTAAGGCAGACTTTACATTTGGAGCATTTCAAGGAAGGCAGGGCTACAGTGCTTTTCCCAAGCCTTTCTTTGCAGTATCCCCAGCAATTTTGCCCCTTTCAAGGCTTCAGAAGGTGTTCAAAACAAAGATATTTCCAAGGCCCACTCTAGCAATAGACCCCCCACCCCCCCACATCCTTTTGAGACTGGGGTTGGGTGGGTAGCCTACATCGACTGGGCCAGCAGGGGCAGCACATGACAGAGGCGTAGCTTCTGCTCCCAAACCACTTTAGTTTGCCCTCTGCGGTATATGACCACCCTGTAGGAGGCAGGTTATGTTAATTCATCCATGGGTGGCAGAGCATCACATACAACCAGTGGGTGTATAAAATCATTCACAATGGCTATGCCTCACCATTTCTGTCAGATCTGCTGCATCCCGCCAACCTGAGAGATGTTTTCGGAGGCCCATTTGTTCATTCTGTGAAAAGAAATCAAGACTCTTTTGGACAAAAGAGCCAAAGAGCGGGTCCTGGCATCGGTTATAGGAACTGTTAGTTAACCCCTTTATTTCTTTGTACCGAAGAAGGCAGGAGGCCTTTGTTCTCTTTGCCCTCAATTTCTTTCTGAAGGACAGATTCAAGATGCTTACTTTGGCCCAAGTTTTGTTTGCCCTGGATCCAGGAGTCTGGATTATAGTGCTGGGCCTGCAGGACATCCATTTTCACATGCCCTTCCTGCGTTATCACAAGCTTTACCTGCGGTTCAAGGTAGGCCAGGAGCATTTTCAGCTTTCCGTGCTCCCTATAGCCCTTATCAATGCTCCTCAGGTGTTTGCAAAAGTGATGGTGGTTGCAGCACATATTCAGAGTTTGGGGGGTACCAGTCTTCCCCCACCTAGATGGCTGGTTGTTGAAGGCGGCTTGCTACAGTCAGTCGTTGACCACTTCCTTGCAACGACTAAGCTCCTGACATGGTACAGTTTAAAGCCTGCCCTCCGGTTCCAGAAGTCAGGCTTTGAAGTACATTCAGTCTTTAATTCAGTTTTTTTTCGGCTTCAGTCCTGTGTGTCGGTGAAAGTGGCTGTGACACGTCTTGGACTCTTGACATCCGGTATCCTGCTTGTCGACTACACCAGAAGGCATATGTAGGCTCTGCAGTGGGCTCTGAAGTCTGTCGGCTCAGTAGCAAGGGAACCTGTTGGATTACGTTCAGGTTTTGGGGAAGAGTGCAAAGGACCTGCAGTTGTGGCTGCTCGAGTGCAGTTGGACCGGTGGCAGACCCCTCTCCCTACCACACCCAGATCTGAGGTTGGTGACGGATGCATCTCTGTTGGGTTGGAGTAGTTGTCTGGGAGTGGAGAAGACCAGAGGACTCGGGCCTCCGACAGACCCAACATCACATCAGATTTATGGCATTGCGGACCATTTCCTTGGTGTTTCAAAGGTAGTCTGGTTTAGATTCTCAAGGTCACCGCCACCCACCAGTGGTCCTGCAAGAAGCAGGGCAGGTGAGGTCCTTGGTCCTCTGTCTGTTGGCACTGTCTCTCTGGAACTGGCTGAGTCGGCAGGGTATTTCCCTGCTTGTGAACCACCTGGCCGTATCTGTAAACGCCATGGCGGAGAAACTCAGATGCTGACATCTAGCGGATCATGATTGGCGGCTGCACCCAGAGGTGGCTCAGGGCATCTTCCGGCAGTGGGGAAAACACGCAATAGCAGCACTTTATCTCACTGGAGTACCCTAAAAGCCTCCCTATCGGATACATACTCTGCCTAGAGTGGAACACAGGACTTCTATGTGCCGTCTCGCCTTTGCCTCTCCTTCCCAGAGTTCTGAAGAAGATCAGGAACAACCAGGTCATCTTAGTGACTCGTTAGTGGGCCAGGAGGGTGTGGTAGCTAGAACATATGGACATGAGCATCTGTCCTCTGATCAACTGTCACTTTGGGAGGATCTCCTTTTGCAGCAGCAGGGCAGGGTTCTGTACCCGGTCCTGTGCAATCTACACCTCCATGCATGGATTGAGCGGTGACAGTTTACTGCTTTTGAACTTACACTATTTTGGGGCAATGTCATCTTTTAGAGTCGAGGTGACCATTCACCATAACTGTTTATGGTGGATCCTGAGATAGGTTTGTAGCCTAGTACACTCCCGGTCTACAGATCCATTACAGGTAAAGTTGTAGGTTTTGCTTTTTGTACTGTCTTTAGCCCAGGAAGGAATTGCTTTGGGCACTGTTAAAGGTTATTTGGCTGCCCTTTTGCTTCGCTGCCAAGTTTTCATTTTGCCTTATTTGTGGCATTTTTAGAATATCTGTGTGACACTTTGTGTGATACTTTATTGTGCGTGGAAATAAGAGAAGCAGCAGGAAAAACTGATTTAAACAATTAAATGGTTTAGAAATGGCCTTAACACAGACAGGAATCCAACTGTGATCTTGTATAAAGAGCAAGGTCTGAATGAACGTTTCAGTCATCCAAAGCACAGGACTTCCTGCCAACTATGTCATGGCTTGCCACCGTCCCAGCATGCCCCCATGCATGAGAACAAAAATACATCTCTCCCTCTCTCTCTCTCTCTCTCTCTCTCTCTCTCTCTCTCTCTCTCTCCCTCTCCCTCTCTCCCCTCCCTCCCTCCCCTCCCTCCCCTCCCTCCCCTCCCTCCCCTCCCTCACTCTCTCCCTCTCTCCCTCTCCAAATTGGTCTGTTTAGTTTGCTTTTAGTTTGCTTTTAGTTTGCTTTTAGTTTGCTTTTAGTTTGCTTTTAGTTTGCTTTTAGTTTGCTTTTAGTTTACTTTTGGAAATGTAGAGGCTGTAAACATCAATTCAGTTGTAGCAAAACCACTAAACTCTGCTAGAGAAATGGGGCTGAACCAAAACTACAATTGTCAGAATGAATTATGTTTTTAAATCACTACTCTAGAGGGGGCCAAGCTTTGCACAATAACACTACAAGGCTACTGAGTATCCGCAGTACTTCTTCTCTTCAGCTTAGAAGTTGAAAGATGGAGTAGTCCCTGGTAGGAACATGTGATCTGATTATGAACAATGTTGTCAGCAAGGACTTAAACTACTGAGCTACATTGCAGTAAATTGATATCATACCATTAATTATCAAAGAGAATACAATCGTCCAAGATCTCTCTAAAGTGACAGGAATTAAAGAAAATTTCTATGAATCAGGGTGATAATCAGATTGGGAGGTACTCCTTTGGCATCTAATCACAAGGTTAGGAATCTGCAGTTAGAAGTATCTATCAGAAGAAGTTACTTACCTACTGTAACACTCGTTCTGGTGGACACTCTATTTAACCACAGATTCCTCAGTGCCCTCCCACCTTCCCGTTCTGCGGAATGGACTTTTCTTTTCTCCAGTATTGTATCTTTAGATTCACATGCTTGAATCTTCCCCGTTGTCATGGTGGGAGTCCCAAAGTAACAGTAAACAATAGCAGTGCTAAAGCATTAGCCTTAATCTCCATTAAAAATAATAGTGTTTAGCAATCTATTTACACTGTTTTAAAACATCCAAACTTCAGCCAGTCAGAGTAGAGACCCTAGAGTATTCATACCCTGCAGAGCCACCATACCTCTGATTTCTTACTGCATGTCTTATCTTAGGGAGTCTCCCTGAGCTCTGCTCAGTCAGTGTTTCTCTATTACCCTTTGGACCTTCAGCTTCCAGCTATCATTTCATCCCCTATCAACATCTATGGTGCTGTTGGAGTGTGTGTTTGACTATATTCACTCAGAATGCAAGTCTATAAAAGGGCTATTTAGGCCCTGGAAGACCTGTGGAAAGAGCAGACTTTTCTCTGAGGATCCTCATAAGGAGTGTCTATATTGCCTCTATTCTGACCACATACCCAGAGAACGTAAGTACGTTTTCAGCCAAAACCCTCAAGGACAGAGAGGGTAGACTGCTTCTATGGATCAAGAGAAAAAAGTCAACCTCTGACTTAGACTCTGAACGTGAGGAGAAGGCTCATTCCTCATCCAGGAAGAGAAAAGAAGGACAATCCTCTACTACTCACAAAAACTCTAAGAGATCAAGGTCTCATGAAAAAGAAGTTTCTGAGGTTAGAAAAAAATCTAAAAAAGACCAGGCTGGCCCTTCCACTTCTCTTCAGAAGTCTGGCTCAGCGCCTCAGTCTGCCCCTCGAACTCCTTTCATTATGTCAGAAGATTCTGCCGTCTACAGCGACGCTCTCGCCGGCGACGCCCACCACGCCGACGATCAAAACGTAGACAGCAACAGTGTCGTCGAGCAAAGAGATGACTGTTACTCCATCGTCGACGATGACAAGACCGCCGGCGAGGCCTTTGTCGTTCACCTCACCGTCTACTGCTGCATCTATGGCTGTCCCGCTGATGAAGACGCCTCACGCCGCATCGTCGACGTTGCCCTTTGCTATGCCGTCGATGAAGGGGAAAAACATTCTAATGCCACCATCATTCCAGCGCTTCATGACTATTCCAAAATCTCGCCATTGCCTCCAGCTCACCACCTGGATTTCCAGGAAGCTATAGAAGGCTCATTTGGCCCTGCCTACAGTTCTTCCCAGTTGAATGTTAAATGCTAGGAATCTAATGAAGAGGGTGAAACGGGCGACAGTCCTTCAGCTTACCTTCAGGGTGACTACTCCTTCACTGATAGGAATCCTTCTTCAGCTCAGCACCTAGACTCCTTCCAGGAGCATTATCCTTATGAGGAGCAAGAGAAGGGGCTCCGACACCGCCAGGAACCCTCTGTCAATGTCCCTATTTCCCTGGTTACTGACTTGCGTTCCATGATCACTGACTATAATAGACTCTTTCCTGACTCAAACTCTGCTCAGCGGCCTCCGCCTCCACTTGCTGATTCGCTGCCTGCAGATATTGGCTGTTTCCATGATCTTTAGGAACAGGCCTCCAAGCGCTTCAACCTCCCAATGCCAGCCAAACAAGCGGAGTGCTTTCTCTACGACTTTAAACCTGGCATACAGCACACCAGTTGAGCTATCCCCATTGTGGATTACTTGTGGCAAGAGGGCCTCAAAATTGATGAAAACACCAGCATCCAATTCCAGCCGTCGTGCTGAAGCTCAACAAAAAATATAAGGCCCCTGAAAACTCCCCCACGTGTCTCATTGGGCATCCTCTGTCAGATTTAGTCATTATGCACATCGCGCAGCGCTTAGAATCCATCTTCTCCACATATGGCTCCACCGGACTAGGAAAGGCGCCGTTTAGATAACAGAAGACACACCATTGATGGACGGAATGCAGAACAAATCAAAACATTCACCCCCAGTCAAGAGATCTGGGTTAAATCCATCATTCTTTTGCTCACCATGCCACCCCAGTTTAGACCTGGCCATATGCAAATCAGTCTTGAGCCTGTGCCTCATGGGAACAGTCCAGCCCGAACTGCCAAGCCACGTCCTCCCTGGACCGGAAACAAGCATCCTAGGACCGGTTTCGGGGTTTCACCCCTCATTAGCCAGGATAGCTTGAATCCAGTGGAGCAGGGTTAAGACTGATTTGCATATGCCTGGGTTCAAACTGGAATGGCATGGGGAGCAAAAAAACTATGGATTTAAGCCCAGATCTCTGTACTGGGGTGAATGTATGACATTGTTCTGTATTCTGTCCATCAATTGTTGTTTTTGCATTTGTCACCCCGAGTGGGACGGGTATGACCAGACGTGGGCTGCTCTCCATGCCACTGGAGTCAAGCTATCCTGGCTGATGAGGGGTGAAACCCCGAAACCGGTCCTAGCATGCTTGTTTCCAGTCCAGGGAGGACCTGGCCGGGCAGTTCGGGCTGGTCTGTTCCCATTGGGCGCAGGGTCAAGACTGATTTGCATTTGGCTGGGTTCAAACTGAATGGCATGGGGAGCAAAAAACAATGGATTTAGGCCCAGATCTCTGTACTGGGGTGAATGTATGACATTGTTCTGCATGCTGTCCATCAATTGTTGTTTTTGCTTTTAGATAACATAGGCAAAAGATTTTCTGCCCTAGCGGCCACTTCCATTAGAGCCTCCAATGCCATGGCCATCCCGGGGAGATATGACCGACAGATGTGGTCCGACATCTCGCCTCTGTGGGAGTATCTCCCGGTAGATGAGAAAAAAGAGGCGAGGGACATTCTATCTGAAGGAGAAAAGGCCTCTTCCAAGCTTATTGATATTGCCATGGACATCTCGTCCACTGCCTTCAGACAGATGCTGGAGCGGCAGTGTTGCACCACCAGGGATGGCTCAATAGCCACTACTTTCCACCCGGAAGTGCAGGCCCAGGTGTTAGACATGCCGTTTGATGTGAAATGTCGTTTTGGGAAGCACATCGGTGATGCACTCCAATGCATCAATTCAGACACTGACACGGCCAAATCCCTCTGCAGTTTCGCCCATCCTATTCCAGCCAAACCTACCATGCCATCGTATTCGATTACAGCAATCCTAAAAAACATTTTGAAAGCCCGTTTGTCTAGATAAACCTCAATGAAGGAGAAGTCGAAATTGAACATTGCATACTTAGACCAGGTTCAAAGAGAGTAGGCACTGCAGCGGGACCCCAAGTCATCCTTGCCAAAATCTCCTCTTTTTCTCCAAAAAGGATTACCGATAAGAGAAGTTCAATGCTTAGTGCTTATAACGTGCAACATAGGCAAGTAATTCTTATACAAGTCCTATCTCAAACAACCCTCATGAATAGAAAGGCCTGTCGACCCCTGGTTAACACACTGACTGACCAAAATATCAGATTTCGCAAGACCTTTCCATGCAACCTGCAGTTTCAAAAGGGCGTAGAGACCCATCATGTAAGAGACATGCAGAGACACCTAGAAATACTGGGGTGAAGGGAAACTGTCAACAAGGCAGCCTACTGGTGTAGGATACAAAAGATGCATATTGGATTGCCTAACGGGAATCTTCGAATAAAAGATATGAGTGCATAAGAGAACAAAGGATGACAAATTTTTTCTCAGGAAACTAAAGAAAGACAACTCACCGGATCACCGAAGGACTTAAAAACGGCTGTAAACTAGACAAGAAATGTTGTGTGTGTGAGAGGTGCAAAAAAGATCACAAGCACAAAGCACGAGTTGGCCACAGGGCACTGTGGACATGAGCGGAGATTGGAGCTTCAATTAAAAATGTTTTTGTTGCACTTATCAAGCGTTGAAGGGGGTTATTAAAAGTCTAGAGCTGGGGCAGAATGGGAAGTTGGTGAGGGATGGACAAAATCAGCCAGCAAGTTACACGTTTTCACGGTGACCGCATTTAATATGTCTCTAAGACTAAACGCCCTTTGAATCTATTACTGAGAATAGCAACCAGCCCCTAACACTATATTAGCAGTAAGGTGGGGGGTATCCAGGAAAAAGCCATCCGGAAAAAAGCAGTTGCTATAATCCATAACCTTTTGTGATTGGCTAGCTGGAGAAAAAGGGAGTGAGGAGAGTGGATAGTGTAAAATTGGAGTTCGAAATACAAGTTATTGGGAAACACGGATTGAACTCATCATCATCGTTATCAAATAATCTTTATTCGGTCAAAAAGACCATAAAAGCAGAAGGTAAAAAACAGATTAGAAACAGATTACACCCAATAAAATCGCATAGATAAAATACTAAGTTGCACATCGTCATAACTGAGTCACATTGCATACTTTTTCCTTTAACTCCTCGCCTGAGTAATAAAGTTCAATACTGCGTAACCGATTGTTGGAGACTCGTAGCGTTGTAAAAACAGTAAACTTTCTTGATGTGTTATAAAACATTTCCGTGCTCAAATTGGGCGTAAAAACTGGATTCTGAAAGCTGAATGTAAATTGCAGAATAACAAAGTGCTTAGTGGACTGTATGGACACTGTATCTATCTCATGGGCAGCGGGGTAATGAAGCGAACCGCATCCCAGCAAAAGGGAAAAGCCACCAGGAAATTAATCCTGTTTATTAGAAGGCTGGTTGAATAAAATCTATGTTCTGGTGCCTTTATCCATAATAGATAAGGCTCCATACCTGCGCAAGTTGACAAATACGCTTGGATGGTTACCATGTACAGAGCTTTTCTCAATTCTCGTCTCATCTCTGTGGGCATGGTATGTGTCCTTTACCTGTTGCAGGGATTCTGCGAAGTCACAGAACTATGCTTAGGATCATAGAACCTTAGGAGGCAGGGACTGACTCATCCTACCACCCGAGTACCCATGAGCCCAGGACCGACTAGCTATAGTGTCTCACTTGCCCTCCTACTCGCTCACAGAGGAGCAAGTGATTAGACACCCCAGAGCACAGCAGTCCCAACCCTCTCAGGAATCGTGGTTGCAGAACACACCCTTTCGCTCTCACACTCGTACTAGTCCACAATAAGATCTGACAGACACACAAGAAAAGTTTAAAATATTACTATTGTGCTCTATTATGCAGTATACGTGCCTCAATAAGTAAGAAGATGCATCACACAAATACAGTCAGCATGGTAAGTAGTCCATAAATCATAAAAGGCGCTGTCATTATATAAGACAGGGCAGCCTAACCCCCTCCCCTTCTACAGAAGCAAAATTATTATATATCAGAAGACCTCTGGGGGTTGTCAGCAGACCCCGTACCTTAGCATGCACAGATGAAAGTTCTACATCTCAAGTGCTGTCACGATCTCTTCTCTGGAAAGATCCCTCACCAAGTGTGTTGTTTCCTATTCTGTGCAAAGCTATCTGACAAAGTACATGTTCCCAAACAACAGCTGCATTTGTGTGTTTTGTCTAGGTGCTAAGGCCTGACCAGAGCAAAACAAGGGGCACAGTTGACCTTGTCTACTGTGTGCAAACTAAATCCCAGGAGAGAACAGAAGCGAAAACAGCTGATTCTGTGTGAAAGTACAGTGTGGCACAAAGCAAAATATGTTTGTATAATAACCTGTGCAAAGCAGAGGACAGTCTGCAACATGCTCATGCTAACATGGGGAAAACGACAGTGATATACCAAAGCCTTCGTGCGTGAGCCAATCTCAGTAGCATTCTCAAAAACAGTAGTTAATTCCAAGTCGTGAGGTATTTTTTTATGTACTTGATCCATGGGATGTCTGGCACATTAGTCTGTTTCAGACAATCCTCTACTATTCCCGGAGTGGACCAAATTGTAACCCAAGCCCACCTTGTCTTCTATAAAATCAAGGCCCATTTCTTTGAGTAATAAAACTTGATATGGAACTGGGAATTCCTAAGAACCTTGCTAAAAACTTGTTTTCTGCTTCCTGCAGGGTCGTTACAGATCCTTAGTCCCTAGACTCCTGCACCATACGTACCCACCCACCAACACCAACAGACATTTACTTTTGTATGACATTATCAGTTAATTAAGTGGATTGTGTCCTACATTTTTTGCAAATCTAAACAGAGATTCACAGGCCGCCTCCATCGACTGGGATTTTTGAAGAATCGGACGATCCAATTTCAAATTTGTGCTAAATAGAATGCCCAGGTAACCAAAATATGCTGTTTTCTTTATCGGTGTATGGCTGCTAAAAAACAGCTTTGAGCGGCTGGTCTTTGGCCCGCATGTTAAAATGTAGGGCTTTTCATTATTTACGTTGAGATTTAACCCCTGCATAAAACTATAAAACCCATCTAAAAGAGCTTGCAGACCATTTGCAGTACAGGACAGGAGGACGGCATTGTCCGCGTATAATAAAGCCGGGACTAGGCGCAAACCAATTTTTGGGACGCCAGGGATAGTCTGTTAAAAAGGAGCTAAGGCATTAATATAAAAAAGAAATAAAAAGGGCACCAAATATAGCCTGATTGAACTCATGTTTTCCAAAGTGTTCAGTATTATGGCAAGAAGTAATGTATACATGCTACCACACGTAAAAAACAAAAAACTCAAAGCTTTAAAAAAACAATAGAGAATATTGATCACTTGTCAAACTGACAAAATCTGTAGTGCAAAACATTTTTTAACACTTCCTATATCTTAAAGCTCGGAAGAGGGTGCAAACCTTTCATCTATACCATTTTTTTTTTTAAAAACACACACTTTTCTCCCACTTTTCATAAAGAGTAAGAATACAAAAAATTGCCACATTTTAGCTATACTCTCAGGCCTCTCCTGGGGACATAAGTCCTTGGCACCTTTACAATCTCCAACATATGGGAGGAAACAGGCACATATTTATCCTTGGTGTCTTTTGTGGAAAAAAGATATGAACCTTATCCATGAACTGCCTCAAATGTGTGACACTATGCACTAAAAGGGTTAATTATTAAGGTCTGGATAACAGCTGCACATTGTTTGTGAAGTTAGAGGTTTATTTTCTTTAAAATGCCACCTGAATTTTCTGTTTACTATTTGATTGCAAGCAGCACAATTAAAGTGTTTCTAAGTAATGCAGATGAACATCTTTTAAATCTTGATACAGATTTACCTTAAAGTAAGATTGAATTTTAAGAAATATGATTTAAAAATAGTAATATTTGAAAACATAAGAAACCTTGAATAAAACCTTTGTAATTTTGTAATTTTCACGCAAGCTCTGATTTTTTTTTTTTTTTTAGGTGAAATGGAAAAAATCTGATGTCAAATTTGAAGATCGATTCGATAAGTATCTTGACCCATCGTTTTTTCAACACAGGGTATGTGACTGTTCTTGACTCATTAGTTTGAAGTAGTTTTGCCTCTTCTATCTTCACTCCAAATATGATGCGGATTGTTGCTGTTTGAAAGTTAGCTTAGACAATGATCTCCTTACAGTTAATGCTCCTGTTTTAGCTGTGTGTAAGAAGTGCTGTCTATTGACCTAAGCCCTAGAGCCATAGAGCGTTTGTGATAATTCCACTCCTCAATTAAAAAAAAGGTTTCGCCAGTTTTGACGAGGCACGTTTTGTGTACGTCTGTTGAGGGACTGAGTGGTGGAGGTGGGGGTTTAATTAAAGAGTGCATACAAATAAGGTTGGATTTTCTCATTTGAACTCCTCAATAAAAGTTTGCTTTCCTCTACAGCAAAAACTGACACAGAACTATACCAGACTTTGCCTGCATCTAGAACTTTACTCACGAGTGTTACTTGGTTTTGTGCATATCTGTTCATTAGTGTTTTTGAGATATTTGCTTTACCAAGCATGTTGGGTGGGCTTTAAAGAGTCAATTAGTCAGGGACTTCTGTATATGTTTTCAGTTTATTCACATATCTAGATCCACCACTACTCCCAGGATTATACATTTAAAAAATAAATCTCTTTGGAAAAGGGAACATTATTTTCCCTTTGTCCAGTATAGGATTAACAGCTCTTCAGAGGGCTGAGGATCCAGGCAATCAGATTGGATGGCAGCAATTGAAATTTGTGTACCCAACGGAACCAGGGTAATATTATGTAAACTAAACAGTTGTCTCATGGTACTCATTCAGATTAATACCTCGCTTATGATTAAGAGGTAATTAAATGTATTTGATCTGTGTGTATTCCTTTCATGTCTGAATCCATTGTATGCAAGTACCAGGATTTTTCCTCCCAGCGAGGCCGCATCCATGCAGAGATTCTGTGCGTCTTTGCCTCTAGGATATAGTAATACTTAAGCTTGAGGTTGGCCTCCTCCCATCAGGCATAGAGCTTAGTATAATTTTCCGTAAAAGCCCTATCGATTTTGGACTGGTTATACACCATCTTGTTGTCGGATGTGCGTTATTGGAGGGTAAGTCGGTGCGTAAGTCGGTCAGGGTTGGCTAACCAAGCTAGAAGTCTCCCCATCTTGTCGCATTTGTCATGTGCTCTGGTAATGTAGGTTCTATAGTCATAAGTCTGGAGGCGTTCAGTTAGCACCAGAAACTTTTTCCGTTCGGTTTGTAGGCGGTCTGGTGCTGCAGTGTTACTGACAAGTCACTTCCAAGGCTGCTAGAATATCCCCTTGTTGCTTGATGTCCCTATGAGTTGGATGTGAATTCTAACTGTATTGGCTATACAGTGACCTCTAATACCCAGTTTGAACGCCTCCCATTCTGCAAGTGGTGTGGAGGCAGAGCCCCATTGTCCGCAAAGTAATCACGAATCATGTGTTCGAGGCATGTGAGCTGTAGATCACATGCTGTGCATAGCCCGCCATCTAGTGTTGGGTCCGGATGTTTGCACTTTGTTTTTGTTCGAAGAAGTCTTTTCCAGTCACGAGGTAGGTGACTCTTCCTTTCGGTGATAGTGCGCATGGGCATCGACTCCATTGTTAGATTGTTTTTTTTCCGCCATCGGGTTCGGATGTGAATTACTGCGCTCCGGTTTGGCACCGTTTCTCGGGTTCCCTTCGACGCGCAATCCACTACCCTCGATGGTAATGTTTCTCGATCGCGTTTCCCATTCTCCGCGGATCGTTTCCAATCAAACATCTTCGATCGGAAAACTCGTGGAGGGCCGTTGGGCCTACCCGCGCCTGGCTTGCTAGCAGTCGATGGAACGGACTCCATTCAAGCTCTGTCCCTGGTGTTGCGGCAAGTTTACGCGCACCGACCTGCACGAAGTGTGCAATCTCCGTTTGTCCCCGGAACATGAGAAAGACTGCAACGCGCGCCGATCGTTTCGATCGAAGAAGATGCTTCGTGACCGTCGGGCTCGACGTCACGAGATGCAACATCAAGGCGGCTCCGTACCGGACATCTTCGGAGAAGATTCCGTTCAAGAAGAACAACAAGCTCAAGGAGCCGAGGATGCAGAACACGTGTCCGAGGCCGACTCCGACATGGAAGAAGAGGAGCAAGTTACACCGAGTCAGCGTACCGTGAGTACAGAAACCCCCTTGCCCCAACAACCAAAGACAAAAAAGGCTCCGGTGAGCTAGAAAAACGTATGCAATTTCTGCCTGACGAGCACAAATCTAAGGCAAATGATCTTATCCAGGAGGGCAAACTTATCACCAATGCCTCCATCAAGTGTGCATTAGATGCAGCAGACACAGCAGCGCACGCAGTAAACACCAGCGAACTGCTACGTAGACAAGCATGGTTGAGAATTTCAGGTTTCAAACCTGAGGTACAGGCCTCCATTCTCAATCAGCCTTTTGATAAGGAACCCCTCTTTGGTCCAGCAGTTGACACCTCGCTGGAAAAAATGAAGAAGGACACTGAGGTCGCAAAGTCCATGGGGGCTCTACAGTTACCTGCGAGTAGGGGTTCCTTTTGGCGCTCCTTTTATAGGGGTGGCTCAAAAAATATTACCACAGAAAATCCCTCCTCCTCTTACAAGGGCAACAACCAATCTTCCTCATCTAGAGGCTATTTTAGAGGAGGTTTTAGAGGAAACAATGGTAAGGGAAGAGGCAGAGGCAACTCCACACGCACTTCCCCTGCAAATAACAAACAGTGACGTCCTTCCGCTACCCCCGATCATTCCACTCCTGTGGGGGGACGTCTCTCTCAATTTCTCCCTGTCTGGAACACCATCACCTCAGACAAATGGGTTTTACAAATTATCCAATATGGTTACCGCCTGGAACTTACAAACACTCCCCCCAACATTCTTCCAAGATCACACACAATGTCACAGGAACATCTTAACCTTCTAAAAAAAGAAGTTCTCTCTCTGTTGGAGAAAGGAGCAATAGAACCAGTCCCATTAAAACATCAAGGGACCGGGGTATACTCCCTGTACTTCTTAATTCCCAAAAAGGACGGCTCTCAGGCCTATACTAGACCTCGGAGAACTAAATTTATATCTTCAGTCGGACCACTTTCACATGGTCACTCTCCAGCAAGTGCTCCCGCTCCTTCAACAAGGCGACTTTCTGTCCACTCTGGACTTAAAGGTCGCCAATTTCCATATCCCAATACATCCTGCTCACCGCAAATACCTCAGGTTTCTAGTAGCAGGCCAGCACTATCAGTTCAAGGTGCTCCCATTCGGAATAACTACCGCACCCAGAGTTTTCACCAAGTGCTTGGCAGTAGTCGCAGCTCATCTTCGAAGACAACACATTCACGTCTTCCCATATCTGGACGACTGGCTCATAAAAGCCAGCTCGCAAAAAAGCTGTCTCCGTCACACTCACAAAACAGTGCAGTTGCTCCACGATCTTGGATTCACAGTAAACCTGTCCAAGTCCCATCTACAGCCATCCACCACACAGGCATATCTGGGAGCCACAATAGATACACAAAAAGCTTTGGCCTACCCCAATCCGACCAGAATTCGCAACATGCAAACCCTCCTCTGACAGTTTCAGCCTCAACACTCATTGCCAGCTCGAGTGTTCATGCAGTTACTAGGGATGATGGCGTCCTGTATACTAATAGTTCCTTACGCAAGACTTCACATGCGTCCCCTTCAGGAGTGCTTAGCACGTCCGTGGAACCAGGCTCAGGGTCTCTTATCAGATCTAGTGTTGGTGGACGGCCGCACCCATCGCTCTCTGCAGTGGTGGTATACACAAAACCTTTCAAAAGGGCGACCCTTCATAGACCGGGTTCCACAGATAGTGCTAACAGCAGATGCATCGCTCACTGGTTGGGGAGCTCATCTCCAGACGCGTACAATTCAGGGCATTTGGAGCCTGCAGCAAAAGCAGCTTCACATAAATCATCTAGAGATGCTAGCAATTTTTCTAGCACTCAAAGCGTTTCAAGTTCATCTAGTAGGCAAAGCTGTCCTGATCCGTACAGACAACATGACAGCAATGTACTACATACAAAAACAGAGGGGGATACACTCTCTCCAGCTGTCACAACTAACACAGACCATCTGGAGATGGGCCATACGTCACAAAATATTTCTCCTTGCAGAACACCTTCCAGGAGTAAACAATCAGATTGCTGATCTGCTCAGTCGTCAAAGACAACAGATCCACGAATGGGAACTCCACCCTCATGTTCTCCTCCCATTCTTCCAAATGTGGGGTTTTCCGGACATAGATCTGTTCGCCACAAACCTAAACGCAAAATGCCCAAGCTTCGCATCCAGACATCCACACCCATTACCCAAGGGCAATGCACTATGGATGAATTGGTCAGGGATATTTGCATACGCTTTTCCTCCTCTCCCACTCATTCCATTCGTGGTTTGGAAGCCCAGACAGGCGTCCCTGACATTAATCCTAGTTGCTCCCACTTGGGCCCGACAACCCTGGTTCACAACCCTGTTGGAGCTCTCAGTAGATCCTCACCAAAAACTACTCCTCACTCCCAATATTCTCACTCAGAGCCATGGAGAGATACGACATCCAGATCCCAGCCATCTCAACCTTGCGATCTGGCACCTGTAATCTTAGAGTTTGGCTACCTTAATCTTCCGCCAGACTGCATGAATATTATCAAAGAGGCTAGACGTCCTCCACAAGGGCATTCTATGCAGCAAAGTGGAAGCGATTTGTGATATACTGCAATAACAATTGAATAGATCCACTGGACTCTTCAGTTCAAAACATCATTTGCTATTTACTACATCTGCAGCGTTCCAATTTAGCGTATTCTTCCATACGCTTACATCTTGCTGCATATCTACAGAACAGAGCTCAAAGAAAGGGAAGGAACAAGGCTAAAGATCCTGCACCAGTCAGAAAACTTTATCTAGGCAATATTTAATATCTCATAAGTAGGTGCAAGGGGCCTGGGACATGTCCTTCATATGACCCCAAAAAAATGGCACAAATGCAACTTGAACAACCTGAACAAACTGAACAAAGGATGGCCCAGCACTCAAGTAAGTGATTTATGTATGGGTGGAAGTTACATATTAGCCACAATCACATTATAGGAGAAAAAACATTCAGTGAGTCAAGATCTTCCCAATTGAAGAAAAACAATGATAGATTTTGATTGTAGATAAAGCAAATCTTTATTCTTTTTCTTTGACAAATTCTTAAAATTTGAAATCGCCGACGCGTTTCGTCCTCATACGGACGTCTTCAGGGCTAAAATGTATACAAACAAAACACTATTTACAACAGATGAACATGTGCTCAACATAAGTACATACGAACCAGACAAGACAAAACTAGAACACATTAGATAAAATGAGTGATTGAAACATGAAAAATAGTCTTACAGACGAAAAATGGGAAGAACACAATTATCACATACATAACCTGACAACAAAATTGGACAAATACCTATGTACTTAAACAATTCCAAAAATGAAAAAAACAATGGTGATACATAGAATGTTGTAATCAAAGCATAAAGAGCAAGTTTGAAAAATGTAAGAAAACCATAGCTAATGGATTTAAGTACACTGACTCAGTTACCTAGGATTCACATACAAACTTATTTTTGATACAGCAAAAATTGTTAATATAGCGAGTGATATGAAGAAGGGAAAACCCCAAAACCTTAAATTCATAAGGAATTCTATTTCAACCATTTAAGTTATATTGGCGTACCTTTAATGTAGACAAAGGAATTCTTCTATTGAAATTTCTCAAAAGCGGTCAAGTTAAAATGGTAGAAAGAATCAATCTGAAAAGATAGTGCAACACAAGCTGTCTTTCAATTATGGAAAAAGGAATATTATTTTCTATTGTAATACTGCTCCTTTTTTTAAAACCAAAATACATTCGTCATAAAATTTTTGTTGCTAGCAGTCCTATTACATAATTAAGTCTATTTCTCGTCATGATATATAAAAACACGAAATCATTCAATTTTTAGAGAACACAGTTAATAGTCATTCGTTTCTCTTCTCATTCTCTTCTTTTTATGTATGTTTTTTTTATATAAATTATTATTTAGTTCCACAACAGTTTGTATCTGAAACCCGTATATACCCGGACAGATGGCACCTTATTTGAATAAATAAAAAAAAAAAAAAAAAAATCATGAATGTTTGGATAGAATGAAATAAGCATATTTGAAAAATATAGGCGGGAAGTAATTAATAAGACACACCCCCAAGATGGTAAATATAGAAGTTGCACTTACATGAAACTGTTCACACGAAATGCATGTATCGTGATGACCCCTCTTAGTTGGAGGAGATCATAATTTGCTAGCGTTTCACTAATGTCAGTAATATCTGTAAGAAGAAATTGTGAAAAAGCATTTTTACTTTTATTTGTATATCGATTCTGAAAACAGATGATCGCAAAAAGAGGCTAACAAGTCTCTTCAATTTCAAGAAATATTACACAGAACTTGTATATAATATTTAAATAATGCCTCAAATACTATCAGAAGATACGATCTGCTAGTAATGTGACCGAGCAACTCATATGTAAATGTTATCCTAAGCCGGATTTACTTTATAAGCGAGATATGGCACATAATCGTTTTTTGTTTGTTAAAGTTAAAACAAGTACCATAATGCCATCAACCAGCCCTGATACCGAGCGAAAGGCTAATAATAAGAAACATGGAAAACGATAGAAATAAAGCGGACCAAGCCACTGTTCCAGGCTGACTATTTGGAGATATGTCCTCTCCTTTATCTATAGCCGGAGAAAGCAAGCGCTGCATCGGTAAACACTGGCCAAATAATTATATTATGGCAAATGTGATATGAAAAAACAGAATAGAAAATTCAAGGAGGCCCAAGTGTCTTGGTTCAATTGTTTATAAGCGTTTAGAACAAGCGCCATATTTGAAATGGCATTATTAAGTTAAAAGCGAGCGTAGATATACAAATAACTCCACATTTCTTAAGGCATTATGTATTTAAAAGGTTAAAACTAAAAAAAGATTAAAGGGTGATCTATTTAGGAGCCATCGTCCTTTAACATATAGATTAACACCAACTCGTCATTATTTGTAAATCTACAGCCCGCTCCATATACTTACGGGATATGTGTCTCCCGTGCGTTCATAACGTCGTCTGGTTCAGGATCGAACCTGGCGCCTTTCGTTCTTACAATATATAGCCCTAGGTTAATTGAAAACTATCAACACCTGAGACTTTACGCGAAACAAACAACGGTAACAGGCGCCTACTAAAACACGTCATCTACTGACGGTAGCGCCATCTTGAAATGGTGTTTAGAAACGAGCTTCCGATTTAGAAAGCAACGGTGATAGTTGCATGCTAAACCACGTCATCATCTGATGAGTGCCATCTTAGAAT
Source organism: Calotriton arnoldi (assembly GCA_963921515.1). Taxonomy (NCBI): domain Eukaryota; kingdom Metazoa; phylum Chordata; class Amphibia; order Caudata; family Salamandridae; genus Calotriton; species Calotriton arnoldi. The sequence continues at coordinate 182,500 of CAWUFW010003507.1, forward strand.
GGTGTTTGAAGCAGATCTTCTGATCAGTAATTATAGATTACTATATTAAAATACCCTCTACCAGCATAATCGGGTAATATGTGTAGATACAAACAAACAATTCAAGAGCCAACCATATATATAAAGACAAACATTGTCTCGAAAAGCGTCATTCCGAATCCGTCGCGAGTATTTGATCTAATAAAGGAGCCACTTCATAGCGTTAAAGGCCAAACTATACATGGTGGTGCCATCTGATAGTAACATAGAATGACAGTACTTATTGTCAGTAAAGAGTTTTCGAGTAAGAATAGTGTTATAGATAGCTTACATGTTTTAAAATGATCAATCTAACCGCGATCTTATATAACAACATCGATTGAGAAGAGCACCGAGATATCACCCAACGGTGCCGCCATCTTAGAATGGTATCTGAGATGCATAGCCTGCATTTGCTAGTTGTAGGTTTGCCGCATTACTGAGCCATATCTATATGAGCATTGAAGTTTAGTAACGAATAAAATTTAAAATTTATCAAGAGCCAATTTACATGGCTAATATATAAAAAAATATGAAAAGATTTTTATGACACTGACACCATCTTAAATCATCAAGGATATAGCAAATAAAAGTTTTTCATGTGTCTTCTGGGTTAATACTCGCTAGACTAACCTTAATCTCGTCATAACATTGCATATCCAATATGTGTGCATTTGATGTTATGGGAGAGTGAGCCTTATCAGCATTGACATGCAAATGGCAAATAAATTAAAAAAACATACGCTCACAATTGAGACTAATAGCTCGAATAAGCTAGATTTTAGGCTTGAATTCAAAAGTATCCCATGACCACAAGAATAACAGTCTCTAAAAAGAAGATGCTTTATCTTCACTGACCCAAAAGGTCTGGTCCCAAGAGGTTAGCCATTCAAGACCAATTTACAGTAGGCAGAAGAATGGAAAAAGTATAGACGGAACTCAATTATAACATCTAACCTGATAGTCTCATAAAAAATAATGAAACTCATTGTTAATATTCAGACCCAGGGTGGCAGCCCTTAAACGGCAGATCCAACGTGCCTCAGTTTGTCTGAGGTGAGTGATCCTGTCACCACCTCTATCATTCTTACTGACATGATCTATCGCATGGAAAGTTATGCTTGTGTCTTCAGGATGAGAGCCATGAATATGTTGTGCAACCGGGTATCAGTCATCCCTATTTTTAATGCTCCTCACATGTTCCTGAATACGGATTTTTAGGCTCCGGATGCTGCTGCCAACATGCACCTTATTGCAGGAACATTTGATCAGATAAACGACGTATGTAGTATTGCAATTAATGACGGAATTAACCTTGAATTCTCTGGAGGAGTTATACCTGAAACTTGTAAGCTTATTCACTCCATAATTGCAAACACAGCAATTGCCGCAAGTGTAAAAACCGTGTGGCTTTTGGGGCAACCATGTTATTGATGACGTCTTTGGTTCTCTGACAAAGCTAGGGCACAAAATATCTTTTATTGTCGTGCCTTTGCGATATGTTACTCTTGGTTTTGATGCTGCAAAGTCAGGAGGAAGGGAATCAGATTGAAGTAAATGCCAATTTTTCCTTAATATATTGAAAATGTGTCCACTATACATATTGTATTCAGTAATGAAAGCAGTATGGGTCTCATGTGTCTTGCTGACCTGACGGGCCTTAGGGACAAGGGTATCCCTTCTGTTTAGTTTTTTTATTTTACGTTCAACTTTTTGGAGGCAGTCTTGATCATAAACTCTTTCCCCAAAGTCTCGTTTGATTCTGTCAACATTACTTTCAAAGTTATGGTCTTGGCTGCAATTACGGCGAGCTCTAACCATTTCTCCATATGGTATTGCAGAAATGGTAGATTTCGGGTGGCAGCTCATTGCATGTAGAACACTATTGCAGGAAGTGGACTTTCTAAAGATGTCACTATGAATAATCCCATCTGTTACATACAATCTGAGATCCAAATAAGTGAAAGTGTGAAAGACTCAATAATTTCATGTTGATGCTAATGTTCTTAATGCCGACCTACAGCTATCTACTGGTTTCCCAGGCTGTTGACTTCTACTGATTAATTCATGCCTTTCTAAAATTTTGTACTTCTTTATTTCAAGAATTTTAGATTAAGTTCTGGCATAGTTATTTTAAAATTATGTAGTTCCTCCTCTTCTATTACGTTAATGCTGAAAAATATGCCTCCCTCCTAGCTTTCTTTTGCCTGCAGTCCTGCTGCACTCAATAGTTTCTTTGTAGGTATCTTGATACCCTCAAACACATTCTGTATGAAATATAAACCATCTACCACCTTTGCCGCTAAGGATCTTTTGAGTTCTCGCTAGCTAAAAGTCTGTCCAAAATTTTCCATCTGTCAGGACTCCAGTGTGGCGTACTGCAGTGGTATGTATTCCTTCTTTCCTATGTTCTGGAATTCATTTCCTTAACAGCTACTATCTTAAAGGTGTTGTGAAGCTTCTGGGATTATCTGGTATAAATGCCCCTCTTTTTAATAATACTTTTCTTCCTTGAAGAGTGTCCGTCACCTTTCAACTGGAGACATTTCCTGAAAGGAAATTCTTCTACTTGTACATTCAATTACCAAAGCCTGCCTTTCACCATCTTACTTTTGATCTACAGTTTTCAACGCCAAATTTCCTGTATCAAGATTTCTAATTATAGCTTTCACTTCCTTTGGCAGTAGGGCAGTTTTTTCTTTAGCTCACACACTTGTTTAAGAATCACTCATTATAGTGGACTTTCCTGTGTTATGCAGGATACCTGCTTTTCTTTATCCTTTTAATGGAATTTGACCTACTTTGTGTGGCATATTCTACTAATGTTCAGTTTGTTTTTCAATTCTGCATCCATCGTCATCCTCATCTTCTGCCACTTCGTTCTTCCGACTTGTTTCTCTCTTCCAATTCATTTTCCTCTTTGCCCAGTTCTTTGCCTTGTGATCGTAACCTATATTCAGCCTTTTCTTTTTTTGCCCTCAGACTAGTAACTCCTTTAATGTTTTGCAACTGGTTCTGATTGAAGAATAATGTTTCTAGCAAAACCAAATGGGATGATGGATGGAGTGTTGAACATTGCAAGCACTCACCCCCAGTCACAGATCTGGGTAGAATCCATCATTGTTCTTTAGCTCACTTCGCCACCTCAGTTCAGACCCAGCTATATGCAAATCAGTCTTGACCCTGTGCCTCATGGGAACAGTCCAGCCCGAACTGCCAAGCCATGTCTTCCCTGGACCGGAAACAAGCATCCTGGGACCGGTTTCTGGCTTACAGCCGTCATCAGCCAGGCTATCTTGAATTCAGTGGCAAAGTGAGCAAGGGACCCACGTCTGGGCATACCCTGCCAACTTAGGGCGAACATCGCAAAACCAAAGGGGATGATGGACGGAGTGTTGAACATTGCAAGCACTCACCCCCAGTCAACTGATCTGGGTTTAATCCATCATCATTCTTTAGCTCACTCCGCCACCCGAGTTCAGACATGGCCATATGCAAATCAGTCTGACCCTGTGCCTCATGGGAACAGTCCAGCCCGAACTGCCAAGCCATGTCTTCCCTGGACCGGAAACAAGCATCCTGGGACCGGTTTCTGGCTTACAGCCGTCATCAGCCAGGCTATCTTGAATCCAGTGGCAAAGTGAGCAAGGGACCCACGTCTGGGCATACCCTGCCAACTTAGGGCGAACATAGCAAAACCAAAGGGGATGATGGACGGAGTGTTGAACATTGCAAGCACCCACCCCCAGTCAACTGATCTGGGTTTAATCCATCATCATTCTTTAGCTCACTCCGCCACCCCAGTTAAGACATGGCCATATGCAAATCAGTCTGTCCCTTTGCCTCATGGGAACAGTCCAGCCCGAACTGACGGCACATTGAGTTGAATGTGTGGATTCTTCATCTGCTGTAACTTCTAAAATAATACCTTCTATCAGGCTTTTGCCACCTTACCTGGCAGTCTATCCACTCCTTTGCAGGTTTAGTGGTACTCTATCTTATGTCATAATTCAGTTGTAAAGAAGCTTTCCACTTTTAAAAACTTATATGGGCTTTTGGACTACCTCCTCCGTAGGGCGTGTGGCCTTCCATCATCTCCCCCCACAATATTTTAAAACTCCACCGCTAACTTTGGTAGTTGATCTTATTATTTATTAATTATGCTGCAGACTGTATTGCTAGTTAGTACATTTTGTTTTTTTATAGTTTCATGGTAGTGTTTTTCCCCCCCCCCTCTGGCTTGTAAAGTTACAGTTTTGATGGACAACTCCTTTGGAGCCTGTCAGCAAATACAGTGTTGACTCCATTAATTTGCTTTTATTTTCTTTCTTCTAGTCTGTACATCAGCAAATTCAATGCTCCCATTCTTGATGATCCTTTTACAGTTTTTAATTGTGATGAGCCCATTTTTGTTCTTTATGCGAAGTTTCTCATCCTTGATTTCTAGTTGCACATGAATTAAGTTATTTGCCTGTTTTGTGTCTCAATCTGTTTGAGCCAATTTGGTAGGGCATTATATATGCTTTCTTATGCGGTTCTTGTCGACCACGCTTCTGTGTTAACCCTCTTTTAATAGCTTTTTGTGCTAACGACTCTTTATCAAAGCAGATGTGCACCCTGCTACGCAAATTGATCTGAGACGTCACCTAAGGGCTGGGAGTCATTGGAGCCCTCTTAATGTTATAATGTGTGCTCTAGGCAATTCCTTCTGATGGCATTATGAGTTTGAATAGTTGTGGAAATATTATTAAAGTGTTCATGGAGTTATGAAATTTGTACCATGTAAAAATGGAGAAGATAACCCACTTTGGAGAATAGTGGTTACAGGTAACAATTGTCCCTTTTTAATACATGCAAGTTTTTTCACTTATCTTTGCTTCTAGTAAAATGTGTTTTAATTTCATTTAGCAGTGGTGTAATGGGAGAACTTCATGTTCCAGCCACTGATTTGCCCATGAGGTTAATTTCCAGGGATAATGGTGTTGATGTGGTCATTACTAATGTTTCTGTTTTCGATATGTATGTGTGTTCATGTGCTTGGATGCTGATGCAGAAAAGAGATTCAGGCAGTTTGGTAGTTTAACTTAACCTAGAAGTGAGAGTTGGTATTTTTATCTGTTCTAGTAGCACTTGCATTTTAAATGTTTCAATCTATAAAATCACTTTTGATTACAGTACTTTTTCGTGGTTTAAACATTCGGGTAATTCACATTGATATTTTCTTTCCCTTTAGATACACTGGTTTTCCATCTTCAACTCATTCATGATGGTTATTTTTCTTGTGGGCTTAGTTTCCATGATTCTTATGAGAACTCTGCGAAAGGATTATGCACGATACAGCAAAGAGGAGGAAATGGATGACATGGTAAAATATTTTAACCTGAATTTATTTCTCCTTTTGTACATCACACAGTTGATATGCTCCGATCCACTTAACTGCTCCCTTACACTCTCTGTTAGACTGAACGTATAATCAGTGAACATGGCATATTACATGATTATTGAATATTGATGAGAATTTTTTTGAACATTTATGATTAAGTGACACTGCTGTTCAATTGTGATCATGTTGGTTTTACTGGGAAGTAAAGTGGGAAGATGGACACCTTTGTATGTGCAATCCTATGCTTGTGCTTTTATTTGTGACTGTAATATCTAGACAGTGTATTATGTAGACATGGATACTTGCAAACCTTACTGTGTAGGACAGTGTTTCTTGAGTCCCAATTAAGTACTAGACTTGCAAAGTCTGTGTTGTCACCCCAGGATGAGGTTTAACACCTTCTCATTGTTAAATCCTTACATTTGCCTGCGTTACCCAAGCGTCCAATATTAATGCAGGATTATCCATATGGAATATATAGATGAAGAACTTCACCTCTTTAAAAGAAATACTGAACACAAAATGTGACATATTTGTAGACGTGGGCTGATTTAGAGTTTGGAGGAAAGGGTACTCAATTGCAGCGGCAACAGAGTATGGACTGTCGGAGGTGGTCTGTTGGCCAGCTTTTATTTTTCTTCTGGTCGTTAGGGAGGGACAGTAAGAACAATAAATATTGACCCCCCCCCACCCATAGGAGAAAACTCTGAAGGTGTGGGGGGTCATTAATTTCAACTTTAAAAAAAAAAAGCAAACGTCTGCTTTGGTACTTTTTGTTTTTGAAAAATAAAAAATATAGTAAAGATTTAACGGGCGGTTCCTGTTTTACGGAGCCGTCTATTAAACTTAAACTACACTGACCAGAGGTGCTGCGACTGCAGTTCCTGTCAATGTTAAGAGTTGTCAGTGGGGCTGGCGGGCAGCTCCTAGATTACCTCAGGATGGCAGGAGTAATATCCTCCACCATCCTGATGGAGTACCTTCCGTCCACCAAAGTCTAAATCAGCGCCTCAGTGACCTAAAAATCTTTCACTCCACATTAACAAAATTATTAAATACAGGTAGAATTTGATAGATTGTGTGTTGTATGCCAATTTTGCAGTGGTAACCTAAAGAAGAACTTTAAAGGATAGAGAGTAGATACGTCTTCATGGGCTTTAAGAGAGGAAAAAGACCGAATCAACAGGAGGACCGCCGCCACCTTCCTCCAAGGCTACCTCTCTTTACAAGGCTCCATCCAGAGGCATATCTCCATACAGGTGTGAAAAAAGGAGAACAAGATTGACTTCCTGAGGTAGGAAAATACTGTTTTGTTCTCCGTCGGTGTCCGGATCGATGTCAAAAGTGCCCACGAGGCATACTTCGTCTTCAGTACAGCCATCGGCCACGAAATGACTTCCGACGTCGAGGGACTCCACGCCAAGAAGGTCTCAATCGACGGCGATCCACAAGTCGTCGAAGATCATGGTGTCAAGGGAAGTCCTCTGCTTGACGTAGACCAGTATCCACCGGTCAACGTCGAACCATCTGCCTTGGATAGTCACCCCATCGACTGCTTCCCATCATCATTCGACGTTGAGGCATACTACGACGAAGAATCTGTCGACGTCTTCTGTCGATGTCAAGAGACACTTCTCCAAGGCAGTCTACGTCGGCGGCAACTATGCGGCGCTCCACTTCAGGCACGCATCTTCGTCTGTGGCATACAGATACCAATAGATGTCGAGACAAATACCTTCTAGGCACTCTGTCAACTTCAGCGAGATGCCGGTCGATGTAGAGGCCTCACTCCTTTCACCGTCGATGACGGCGCCTTGTCGCTCGACGTCAAGGCAGCATTCCTCCTCTGACGGGTCTACGCAGCGCGAATGGGATTCAGCTGCATCTTCAGGAGCTTCTTCCCACTCCTGTGCACGGGGACAAACAGCACCCCAACAACCAGAGGCTCAGTAGACACCTATTCATCGTTCTCCACGTTGGCTAGAGAGTGTCCGCCACAGCCTGTGCCACAAAGTCCAGAGTCACAATATTCAGGGACCTCTTCACCCCCTGGGTCTCCACTCAGGACATAGTCTCCAAAGCCACCTTCGAAGACTCCTCAAGCTCACTCAGCAGAGGCCAGTGCTCCAAAGTCCCTAACAAGTTCCTGGGTACCTAGAGAGACCACTCCTCGCCGCAGAACACGATCACGAACAAGAAGCAGATCTTGACACAATGGTCTCGCTCAAATCACCAAGCATGTAGATCCCCTACATGGTCTGCATCCACTAGATTATCAAAGAGGGACCACCCGCAACTCTTACGGACACTCCACCAGTGAGAGTATCCCCAATAGATGACCTAAATAGATTCATTGAAGTGTTGGTTAGAGGGGCTGCCAAGCTGAACATAGATATTCCAGCACCCACAACAACATCATCGGTCATTTTCGAGACCTTACATCATAGGTCCTCCTCAAGACCATTGCTACCCCTGGTTCCAGGTCTGCTCCAGCCAGTTATGGTAATTTCCCTTACCCTGGCCTCCCTTTGAGCGGCTCCTGCAAGAATTTTAAAGAAGTATTGGGTTCCAGATCGGAACCCTTCATTTCTGAGAAATCTCCACCATCAAAAACCTCTTGCCATCAGCAAAGGTTTCTATAGAACAAAGCCTTCAATCTACTTCGTCAAGAGGCCATAGAAGCGGTCCCCTGCTCTCAGAGGGGAATGCGAGTATATTCTGTGTATTTCCTAGTAAGGAAAAAAGTACCTAACCGAGACTTCGAACCCATTCTGGACTTACGCCTCCTAAACAAAAGCAAGGGAAAGGAGAAATTCAGAATGCTTGCTCTCCACCAGATATACCCTCGGCTCCATCAGGGGGACTGGATGTGTTCCATCAACCTTCAGGATGCCTACTTCCACATCCCGATCGCCAGGCAGCATCGGACGTTTCTGTGGTTCAAAGTGGCATTCAAACATTACCAGTACAAGGTGCTGCTGTTTGGACTGAAATCAGCTCCTCGCACGTGCTCCAAGTGCATGGCCGTCGTAGCAGCAGCCTTACGAAGGAAAAGCATATTCATCTACCTATACCTAGACGACTGGCCGGTGAAAAAATCCTCTCCAGGTCAAACAAGTAAACATTACCATGTTTGCATCGAGACCCTCTAATCTTTAGGTCTCCAAGTTCATGCCGAGAAATCCATCCAGGTTCCATCTCGGACTGCTCTATCAAGGTGCAACCCTGGACACACAAATCACAAAAGTATGACCTTTGGAGGGGAGACTATCCTCAACTGCTCGAAAGTGTTCCAACCTCTTGCACACGCCGCACCCATCAGCCAGAGAGATGGCTTTGCTACTTGGGTCAATGGCCTCATGCATATTTCTGGTCTCCAATGCCAGACTGCACATGAGGCCGCTCCAACAGAATCTGGAGGATCAATGGAACCAATACACAGACCATTGGGACAACAGCCTCACCCTGTCACAAGCAGCAAAGAGTTTGCTACCATGGTGGTCTCAATGGAAAAATCTACTTATCGGTGTCCCGTGTCACCAGGATAATCTTGACGCAAATCCGCATAACAGATGCGTCTCTCCAGGTCTGGGGGGGCTCACATCGGTACTTTGCAGACACAGGGCCAGTGGTTCGCCAAGGAGCAATTATACCATATCAACATGCTGGAGCTGTGGGCTGTCTATCTACCCCTCAAGTCCTTTTATCCCTTCATCCAAACCAAACGCACTCCTGGTCCAAAAGGACAACACGTCAACGATGCACTATCTAAACAAGCAAGGGGGCACTCGCTCTTGCCCCCTATCCATGGAAGTGCAGGCCATCTGCAATTGGCTCATAGCGAGGAAGCTGACCATCTCTGCGAATCACCTGCCAGGGGCCCACAACACTCTCTCAGCTAAAACTTCCCAGAAACGCATGACTGGATTCTGCACGACAACATCATGCAAGACATTTTTCGACAATGGGGGCATCTGCAGATCAAACTGTTTGCAGACAAAAGCAACAAAAAACTTCGCATCCAGGTTCTAACCACCAGGAACAAAGGGGACTGTCCTTTGGATCGACTGGTCCGGGACATTTCTGTATGGGTTTCATCCCATTCCCCTGATACTGACGGTCACCATCAAGCTGTACCGAGCCAGGACCAAAATGATCACTAATAGTTCCAGAATGTCATTGTCAGTGGTGGTACCCGGATCTCCTCCACCTGTCAGAAAGACCACACAGGAGGCTTCCATGCAGACTGGATCTTCTCTACAAGCTCGGAGGGAACATTTTCCACCCCAACATTCCCTCGCTGAGATTGACAGCATGACTCTTGAATTCCTGCAGTATTGACACCTAGGCCTTTAGCAGGAATGCATGGACATTCTTCGGGAGTCCTGGAGGCCCTCAACCAGACTCTCTCATGCTTTCAAGTGGAAGAGATTGTACAGGCAGAGGATGTAATATTATCCTACCTTCTCCATTTAGCTAAATCTGGCCTGCAATTCTCATCCATTAAGGTACATCTTGCAGCCATAACTGCTTACAGAAAGTTCCCTACACAAATGCCACTCTTCCAGATTTCTGTAGTGAAGGATTTCTTAGAAGGATTGAAGAAGGTGTTCCCACAAGTACGCTCTCCTTCTCCCCCTTGGGAACTCAATGTGGTTCTGCCAAAAAGCTCATGGGGCCCCCGTTCGAACCCATACATAAGGCAACATTACAACACCTTACTTGGAAAGCTGCTTTTCTGGTAGCCATCACGTCGGCACACAGGGTCAGCGAGATTGTCTCTGTGCTAAAGAGCCTTTTACAGTGTTCCATTCTAACAGGGTGGCGATGAGGACTCATCCGAGTGTCCTCGCTAAAGTAGTGTCTGATTTCCACATTAACCAAACTATTTCTCTACCTACATTCTTTCCAAACCTTTCCACACCAGCTGAAAGAGCGTTATACTCTTTAGACCTCAAAAGAGTTTTGAAATTCTATTTAGACAAGACTAAAACCATCAGACAATATGACCATCTGTTTGTAAATTATGGTCCTATGAGGACAGGGTACGCATCCAACAGTCCATCTCTAGAGGGATAGTTATTTGTATCCTGTTAACTTTTCAGTTAGCCAACAAACAGTTACCTATCAGAGCCAAAGCCCACCCTTCAAGGGGCAAGGCGGCAACAGCAGCCCTACTAAGGAATGTCCGCATCTCCGAAACATGCAAGCTGGTACTTGGAGATCGGTGCATACTTTCTCAAGGCATTACTGTCTAGATTTCGACACTAAGGCAGACACCCAAGTAGAACAGGCGTCCTTAAGAAATCTATATCAGTGATGTTGACTGCTGCTTTTAATTATTCCTGACTCGTCCTCAGGGGTGTGGAATGGGCTTGCTACTCTATTCTAAAGCTTATGCATATTGAGGAAGATCCCCTGGAAGAGAAGGATAAGTTACTTACCTGTAATCCTAGTTCTCTTCCAGGGGAATCTTCATCAAAGTTATAAGCAACCTGCCTACCTCCCTGGAGGAGTCTTCCATGCAACAATTCATACGTCTGTGTTCTGTTCATTCATGTCACAGTAACAAACAACTGACTTAACTGTCACCTTGGGGGCATGATGGGATACAGGAGGTCTAAAAAGGCACGATGTCAGGATTTTCTTGTTATGTTTTTAATGCAGTCTATTGGCTAATAATGCCTATGCATTCCCTTGCAATTTTCTCTTCAATAAAGGCTGTGGTTTTGAACCTTATGCTCTCTGTTTTCCTATTTGCAGAAAGTCTGGTGAGAGGTTTATTAAAGGAAAATTCGATGTACAGGGGGCATATCTGATAGAGACATCTAGCTGCAGATTTCTTACCATAGAATTATCCCCAGGCGCCAGACTGGATCAAGAAATGTTTCTACAGCAGTACCTCTGCGCGTCTGTAGAGGGCACTGGGCGACTCCGTATGACGTTGTCCACCGGATGTGACGTTATCAGAGTGCATTTAAGCCCTCCCCTCACGTCAGTTTCTTCCTTTCTGCGCTTCCATGCGGATCTGGAGTACGGTACCTCTGACCATTTTTGGCCTCTCTCGACGTCGATGATACAGTGTGCTTTTTTTCTAGATATCTTCGAGGTCCTCTGGCCTGCAATTTCAAGCCTGCATCCTATTTGAATTTGGTGTCTCAGCGCCCACCTCGACTCCAAACGGTGCTGCTCGTGTCTTCAGCTTCGGTCTTCGGTGCAGCAGGGGTGCCACACAACACTGGTAGCCGCACGGTGGTTGACCGCCCTTCGTCAGTCACGATCATCTTCTTACTCGAGGGCCCGGTCGAGGGTCAGCTCCCAAAGTCCTTAGTCCTCTCTGTCACCTGGTCAGTCATGCTGTAGGCAGTTGGAGCTGCGGCCTTCCCTAACTTTACTGCATACGCGCAGTGTCCCTGACTTGCCTCCTATTCCTCTGATATCTGAGTTAGAGCGAGTGTCTGTTCCACGTCTTCTGGTTTTTCGGGCGCCCAGGCCACTGTTCCTCAAATGAGGGACTACTATCTCTCCCTTCGTGCCATTTTTGGCTCTCAGCCTCCCTCTGGCGACCCTCTCGGCTCGAGGAGGTCGGTGAGGCCTCGACTGAACTCCACGCCTGCGGGACCTCCCTCTGTGTCAGCGGGGCCCTGCGAATCTGTGCTCGAATTCCTTTCAGCTCTGCTGCACAGCCCTTTGGGGTTCTCACCTGTGACTCCTGTATTGGATCCGTCGGTTCCGACTCCGGCGTCGATGACACTGATCACGTCTACTCTGTCCCTTCTCCCTAAAGCCGAGGTGTTGTCTTCTCGACGCTGGTAACGGCCTATCTTCCTCCGCTTTCGGGGGAGTCCCCTGCTTTTTTTCTCTATGGCTCAAGGATATTTTTGTGATGTGCGTGCTCACATAAATGAGCCTCCTCCAGAGTTTAATTAGGTTTGTGATCTTGGTGACGCTAGTGGCCTTGACTCCTCTCCATCCTCAGGCCTGTATTCTCCGCCTCGCTTAAGGCTAGCTTGGCCTTTGCTCAGCTTTTTCGAAGAGTTGATGTAGTTCTGGGGGCTGTAACTTCCTTCTGTGGAAGTGACCATTGATCCCCTGCTTGGGGGTGCTTCAGCAGAACCAGCTGAGAGCTGAGCCAGCGCTTCTTAAGTAAAACCCTCTTTGATATTTTGTTGGGCACTTGGGCTAAGCCCGTTTGAAGGGCCTCTGTCGACTGATCTTTTGCTCATCCTGCCCCTGGAGACCTGGACAGACAATAGAAATTTGCACTAAACAACAGGGAAGTACGAACATAGACCATGGGCACTCAGCCAAGTAGAAACCGTGAATAAATTAGGCACTTAGCCAGAATGCGGGATCATTAAGCACAGATATATTTGAATGTATGGATATTCAATACATATTTTAAAATGTACCTTGGAGTAATATAGAAGCAATTCTATATGATATATATATACATATTTAAAACAAAAAGTGCTGATCAAGGAAGTGTACTTAGAAACGCAGCATAACGATCTTTGCCATCCATATCTGTTTTGTATAGCAACCACAAAAAAGTATTCTAAATGGTAAAGGATAATTGTTTATGGTAAAACTACCAATCCCAGAATGCTTCATAACTGGCAGGGCTGGAGAAAATATATATAAAGTTGAAACAAACAAAGGACTCACTAACCGTGAGCAAGACTCGTAAGATTTGAAACGCGTTGGAGGTTGCTTGATGCAATAAGTGAAACTTAACTGAAGACCGGTGTGCAACGGCCTTTTTTTCAAAAATTGGATTACAATATATATGTGTATATGTGTGTATATATGTATGTGTATATGTATCTATGTATTATGTAAATGTATATATGTTTGTATATGTATGTGTATACATATATATATGTGTGTATGTATCTGTGTGTGTGTGTGTATATATATGTGTACAACGTACATGTTTTATTCTATACATACATATATGGTATATATTTAATAAGTGCTCCGGGGTCCCTGCACGTAGGTGGGAATATTCTAATGCTTATAACTTTGAGGATTCCCATGTAAGAGAACTAGGATTACAAGTAAGTAACTTATCTTTTTGATTTTCTCTACCAAGTAAAATTTCAGAGTGCTCTGGAAGAGTTATGGCCAGTATGTGACAAACAACAAAATAAAAATGATCATATGTGCACCTTTACCCAAACATGGCCATCATGTACTAGTCAATGTAATGCATGAAGCTTTATTATGAGGCAGGAGGCTGCTGTGACATGAAAAGTCATTCTGAACACAGTGGTGGCTGCACTACAAGTTGAAACTTCTGTCATGATAGAACTCGCTGGACTAAAACTTACATATCTTTGGCCATATGCTTGCATAGTCTTCAATTGCGAACAAGCATCAATCGCAGACAAACCCAACTGGGATTGTGGCACTGTTCACAGATTTAACAATGGCCTTTCTCCATATCAAAGGTCACACGCTAGACCAGGTCTGGTCCATGAACCTATCCTTGTCCAACCTTTCGGTATCACCTTGTGTGTGGTCTGACCACTATTTGATCAAATTCTCATTAATTGAATGGTCTCCTAAAAACGGGCACACCAGCCTGGAATCTTTTCCAGGCAGACGTGAACTCCTTCTGCGACTTTCTGGTAATCATCCCACCTGACCTAAACGATAATATTGATCTTTATGGAAAAGCAATCACTGACTGGCTAACAGTAGCTAGTAATACGCATGCCCGCTACGTAAACCTAAACAAGCCAGCAGACATGACGCATCCAAATGGTTCACAGAGGATCTAAGACTAGCTAAACTTGAACTACGTCACTGTGAACACAAATGGCTGAACTACTCGCCGACCAGAAGGAAATATATGAAACCACCTAAAAAAATATAAAATGTACATCATGCAAGCTAAAGCTGCCTTTTTTTTACAAATAAAATCTTCAATTCCATGAACAAATCTAAGGAGATCTTCGGAATTGTCTCAAACCTCGACAGTCACACAGCTCATTTCCACGCTCTTAACACCTTCTTTATTGATAAAGTAGAGATCATTAAAGACCGCATCCCCACAAACACATTCTCTAACAAAGCACCCTGGAAGATAGAAATCCCGTCACCCTATCGGCCTTTCCCATTATCAGCAAGGATTGCCTTGTGGAACTGCTGATTAAAGGAAAAGCGGGCTCTCCAAATGACACTTGCCCCCCCAAAAGTCTTAAAAACTGTATTTTCTGATTTCTCTGAACCAGCTTTATGCCTTCTTAACCTGTCTCTTAGCCAAAACAAGGTGCATTTTAAGGAGGCAGTAGTGGTACCTCTCCAAAAGAATGCTGGTGAAGACCCACTCTTGCAGAAACATTTTCGCCCCATTTCCCTTCTATTCTTTTTAGTAAAGGTAGTGGAGGCACATGTAACTTGAAAACTCTGCTCTTTCATGGAGGAGTCCAGATTCCTCAATCCCTGCCAGACCGACTTCCGCCCGTCTCACTCCACTGAAATGGTCATCCTCTCAGTGATGGATGACGTGTGAAGAATGTGACAGGGGCTCCCCCCAGGCGCTGCTTCTCCTTGACCTATCAGTGGCCTTCGACACGGTGGACCACAACCTCCTGGTGGGCCGTGCCGCAGGGTTGCGGGAACCAGCGCTCGACTTGATCATTTTTGTTTTAAATTACCGTATCCTAATCAGTCTGTCAGACCCCATTGAACTCACCCATAGTCCATCTATACTGTGGAGTGTCTCAGGGCTCCTCCCTGTTTCCACATATCTTTAACTTATGCATATGCACCCCTAGTCCACGCCCTTTAAAATATGAACGTCAAAATCTACAATTATGCAGATGACATACAACTACTTTTTAACGTGGACAACTCCCCTGAATCAAAGGTGGTCTACCAAAATTATGATGCTTTTCATCCTTAACTAGATGAACAGCAACCATCTAAAATTAACTCCGATAAAACTGATATTGTCATCACCAGGAGTAAATTCGACTTTTGGAATGCATCATTCTGGCTTTCTGAGATGGGAACTCCCCTCCCCCAAGAAGTCAGTAAAAAGTCTTGGGGTCCATATCGACGAGGAACTCTCTATGAATCCCCAGCTTGGGGCAGTGATCTCCTCCTGCTTTCTACCATTCCGTAGAATCAGGAAAATTGGAAAATTCCTTACTCCTGAGGCCCTCATTCAGGCTATAATTGCCCTAGTCATCTTCAGAATAGACCACGCCAACTCCCTCTATGTAGACCTCCCAAAATGCTTCAATCGTAGGCTTCAAATTGTTCAGAACCAGGCAGCCCAATTAATCTTCCGACAAATCAGACACTGCCACATCACCCCTATGTGGAGAAATCTCCACTGGCTTCCAGTGGAACAAAGGACTATCTTTAAAACTGGTTGCATCATCTTCAAAACCCTCAATGGAAAAAACCCTGCCTTGATCACAGCCGAAATTCAAAAATACACCCCCTAAAAACTCTCCAATCTGCTCATGAACAACCTAACGATACCCAAGTTCAAAAAGAAGAGAATGAGGGGTTCCAGATTCTCATTCATTGCCCCCCCCCCGATGGAACTCCTTCCCCCTTCAGATTAGAACAGCGCCAAGCTGCATGAAATTCAGACAGATGTTAAAAACCTGGCTATTCAGACAAGTTTATGGCTAGTGCCTCCCCCAGTAGCTTTGTGATAATTTCCTATTACCCAAGCTCCAAGAAATCTGTAGGTGAACACCAGCTCAATAAATCAATATACACCGGTAACATAACCTACAGGTGTGCACCCTCAGCAGTTGTTTTTCCCTTCCAACTAATGTGGATGTTATTCTGTACCTCCTAGACCAGGCCTGATTTAGGTTGTCCTAAAGGCAATAAAATTGCTAAGGACAGCAAAATGTTTGCGCTGTATTGAACCAAGCTCATTAGACTTTTATTGGAATACAGTAATGCTGATGAAACCCCTTTTTTTCTGAAAGTATTTTCAGATCATCAGTTCAACTGGTGTTTCTTTAAAAACTCTTCAAATCAATGAGAACAGGCTGTGCACACATCTGATATGAATATGTTGTAGATATTACCATAAGAGAACTAAATGCCTGATTTTCAAATGTATTTGCGTTCCTAAATGTCTGCAAAAATCATATTACAATAGTAAAATCCTTGTTCTGATTTACAGAATGCTGATTTGTTTAGTTTTGTGATAAAACAAATTCGATTTTTGACTGTGGTCACTAATTTAGCATATTTTCCACAGTGAAACACGCACAGTTGTAGCTTGGAAACTGGGCACAGAGAATGATGCTGCAAAGCTTGAACAGCCTTAAACTCGTAGATTTGTATAGAAGTTACAAACATCTTACTGGTATTGTCCCACCTTGGATGAACATACTATTTTACTTTTTTCAAAAGCGGTATTCGAATCTTTCCATGACAAATGAGATGATATTTAATTGGTGTCTAGGAAAAGTGGCTTCTCACAAAGAACTTAACGTGAAGATCGAGTGACAAAGTTAAAAAAACGATCTGCACCATTGTGCACACTGCTTCTCTTGCATTGCAGCTTTTTTTCCAGTATTGAAGGATAGTATGAGGCCTGCGTGCATTGAGCATATCCCTGTGGGAATAATTGAGAGATTGTCACAATGCCTGGCACTTAACGTTGAAACCTTACATTGTCTAGGGGCACCGGCTGCAATAGGTGGATTTCTTTGAGTTAAAAAGAGCTGTGGTTAAAAAAAAAAAAAAAAAAAAATCCTGAGGGGCAGAACTCTTAATCAAAGTAAGCTTCACTTACTTTTAATACAAGATTTAAAAAGGCATTCTCCCTTTTCTCTAAGCACTGTGTTTTACATAGTTTTTTTTTCATTTCCTGTTTTTTTAAAGTGATATTTAAAATGGGTGGGGACAAACATTGCATCACCGTAAAAATTCTTAGAAAATGCAATTTTGGGTGTTTCAAGGTGCATACTGGTGGCTGGGAATTATTGGAAGGTTATGTAAGTCCATAGGGCACGCTTGCTGTCGAAGAATTGTTACAGGTCAGTAGTTCTCTCTCTAATGCTTTTGGAATGTGCTGATTTTAAAATCTTAATTCCTGAATAGCAGTTGTGATAAACTTTGCTTACATTGAGTATGTTGGTGATAAGTACCTTTTGTATTTACTTTTGTATTGTGATTTCAGGACAGAGATCTAGGAGATGAATATGGCTGGAAACAGGTTCATGGCGATGTTTTCCGACCATCTAGCCATCCCTTGATATTCTCATCGCTCATCGGTTCAGGGTGCCAGATTTTTTCAGTGTCTCTAATAGTCATCATTGTTGCAATGATTGAAGACTTGTACACAGAGTGAGTATACTTAGGCGATTGGTATAGCTCATCAAAATCTGATTTTACATCTTTTTTAAAAACAGTATCCAAGAAAATAAACATTGTGCATTCAGACATAATATAAGTTGGCTTATTTGGAAATGAATGTTTGCTTTCCTCTGTAATAAGTAGGAACTTCAACATTTTAATTTTATGAAGTGGAAGTTACAAGAGAGAAGTATTTAATGAAAAAGGTTTCAACTTATTTCTAGCTCCACATACCGATGAAAGTTTGTGACAGTGGAGTTTTCATTTTAGAAATATTTACTACGGAAACAAATGAAATGTTCATTTATATGCATAAATGTAGCCCTGATGTACATTTCTTTTTGTGCATATTCTCCTAAGTTAGATCTTTTCAATTGTTATTTTGAATAACTCATGTTGTGTGGCCGATTATCCTGAAAAGCTTTTGCTTTCTTTGTATGTGTGTTTTTGCAATAAATAAGAAACAGAAAGTTACCAAATTGCACCCATAATTCTACTAGGAAGTTCCTCCATCCTTCTCATTGCATGAGAATGTTTCTTAGTGGGATGAGAGCATGTGCCATAATGTATCAACTCAAGGCTCTTATGTTGTCCTTCAACCCTAAAACCAAAAGGAAGTCCTCGTCTTGATATGCAGGCCAGTCAACAAGAAAGATTTAGGTTGGTTACACCAAAATGCTTTGCTTCCCCTGTCAAGGAATATCCCATGCACCACAGATCAAAGTACCTTTTTCCACATAGAAAAAAGAGCAATACATTCCTTGTAAGGGATGGTGATAACCGAAGTCCATTTTTGGATTAGAAGCAACGATGTCACGTTTCCAGATGTCACCGTTGAGATTTTGAAGAAATCCTGACAATTGGGGCGATTCTTTTTATTAGATTTCAAACATTGCAGAGTAAAGGGGATACAGCAAACATCCTACAATTCAATGGAGCTATGACCAGGTTCATTATATGTCTAATACAGAGGCTGTAATCCATACTGTATCAGTAATACAAGAAGAGAGAAAAAAAGGCGGGGCAATCAGAGATATAGGGAGAGAATTCACTCGGCAATGATCTGAGGAATTTACATGCAAGGTGTTTTGACATGTAAACTTGTGATGTACATTATTTAGCATATACCACCAGTGTTTGAGCAGGTTTCTAACCAATAGAGACTATCCTGAGTCACCTGGTGTCAGTTGCTCGGGCTCTGCAACATTCTGCATTTGGTTTAATGCATCTGTTTGGGGCTGAAATACAGTTCCAAAAGGGACCAGATAGTCCTAGGGCGGGAACGCATTGGCATTAGCTCCCAAAAGGCACTAAGTTGACCTGACAGTACACTGCATCCTTAAGCCAGTCAGCCGCAAACGGCAGTGCACGTTGACTTCACCTCATTGCAACTCTACGTTTGGCAAGCAAAAGAAGTGCAGTCCGTCTGAGTTCCTCAGCAGGTACATCTTTCACATATCCCAGCAGCACAACACGTGGAGTGTGCTCGGGGGTATGGCCAGTAATTTCCTCAATCATCACAAATATCTCAGTCCAGTAGCTCAGTATGCCCGGACAGTCCCATGCGAAATGCAAAAAACCTGCGCTAGACGCCGAACAACGCTCACATCGTGCATCCTCAATCAGGCCCATTTTATACAACGTCTCCGGGGTATGAAAGAGGCGGTGAAGGTATTTAAAATGTATGAGGCGTAGTCCTTAATTAGGGGAAAGCGCCTGAGCACAGCAATAACGCCACCGTTCATCTGTGAGAGAGGGCATCATCTATGCACCACAGGCGCTTCTACCGGCCGGGGATACGTATCGAGGCAAAGTTCTGCATACCAGCGTACAGTCGCGTTATCAGTCTGCGGTGCGATGGTGTGGAAATGGCCACCCTGAGAACTTGGAAAATGGGCGGGCGTTGGGGATTGAAGCATGTGTCGCACGAGTCTCTGCGCATAGTTGGTAGTATGTGAAAATATCAAGCAGTGTGATATCAGGCCCTTTCAATGCCTGTTCTGGCAATATAAAGATACCATCACAGTAAACTGAGTCCATAGTCATGAGTTGCAATTTATACAGTTGGGTACAGGTTCTTGAATGAAGAGTGATGGGGAAAGAAAGGTGCCCGATTAGCGGCACTGATGGAGCAAAAAGATGTCCACACGCACCCTCGTTTCTCTCTCCCACACCGTGCAGGTCACTGTGTTAATTTGCATCCGTGGGGACTCTGGAGCTAGGAACATCGCCCTCTGAAGAGGGTGTGTCACTGCATGGTCATGTTCAGGGGCCGTGTGGGCGAGGAATTTTGTAGGGAAAAGCCAATGTTGTGCGATCTGCACCTGGGCGCAGAAGTAATCTAGGTCCATTTCGGGGGCTCCCAAACCTCCTTGTTTGAAAGGGAGCATCAAATCCTCCCATGAGATCCTAGGTTGTCTACTCTCCCACGCAAAGGACACAAGGCGCGCTCTAAGTTGGCAGTGGAAGTAAAGAGGCAAGGGAAGTGGCAAATTAATGAATAAATGTAGAAATTTATGGAGGATGACCATTTTAGCAATGTCCAGGTGTCCCGACAATGACAAAGGAAGCTGCCGCTAGTCCTCAACCCGCTTGTCTAGCCAGGTAAGCAGGCGTCCATATTTGAATTTCCACAGGTAGTTACCATTCCTGCTTAGCCATATCCCAAAGTATTTCACGGGACCATCAGTACATGCTATCAGGAATTCAGAGGAAAAAGGCATCGCTGCGTTCGTCAGTGGCAAAATAATCGACTATGACCAATTAATTTCGACACCCAACAAGCCCCCCGAATCTGTTGAATTCATGGATGAGTGGATTTAAGTGAACATACGGATCCCTAACATACAGGGTGACATCATCCACATGCATTGATACCAGGATTCTTCAAAGGGTGAATGCAAGCCCACGCTGAGCATCGTGTTGGCGGAGATGTGCCCGAGCGGCTACAACGCAATCGCAAATAGATTGGGAGACAAAGGGCACCCCTTGTGAGTGCTCCTAGTCACCGGAAAGGGAGCATTGATCCTCCCATTCACCCTTAACCTGGCCACTGGTTGAGAGTACAGTAGACCTATTAATTTTATACATTTAGGGCTCAGACTGAGGCGCAACAGTAAAGCAAAGAGATGCGACCATTCAAGGTAGTCAAACTCCTTAGTGGCGTCTAAGAAAACTGCCGCAGCATGTAGGGATGGGTTGATGGTGCGGAGAAGGGCAAAAAAAGTTTGTAGGTTGAACGACGTAGGCCTTCGCGTAAAAAAAATTTGACTGGGCAGGTCTCACTATGGTCGGTAATATGGGAAGCAGGTGCGAGGCAATAAGTTTGTCAAGTATTTTGTTGCCCACGTTAATGATGGATAGAGGAAGATACGAATTGTCACTATGAGCGCTTCATACAGGGTCGGAGGTAGCACTCCAGAGGACAACCATTCTTCATGCATGTCGAGTAGGTGTGGGGCCAGCAAAGGGGCGTGTTCTTTGTAAAAGGCAGCTGTAAAGCCATCCAGACCCGGAGCCTTATCAACTGTCATTGCATTAATCACACGTATGACCTCAGCCGAGAAGGGTTAGTTCAGGTACCTCCCATGGTCATACTCGAGCCACAGCAGTTGAATCGAGGCCAAGTAGGCGTTGAGGTCCGCAGAGGGAGAATTCTGTTGGATCTGGTACAAAGAGAAGAAAAATTAAATCATCACAGCCTCTGTACCTATATAAATCTGCAAATTATCATGTGTATCTCAGTGATATAATCGCTGGCTTGCGTAGCAGCTGGGCTAAAGACTTGCCCGCTCTGTCTCCCTCCCCATAGTGTCGGGCACGGGCTTCCTTGTAGAGGTAGTATTCCAACAGCTTACCACAAATAGCTGCCAAATTGGGCGCACTACTATCTGTAAAGTAATTAAGTTCAAGTTCTCTAATCTGCTTCTCTAAGCATGTCAGGTCACCACGGAGTGCGCGCAGTACCCCTACTTGTTTTGCAATGCATGCACCCCTTATGACCACTTTAAAGGCCTCCCCCAGAGAAGACCGTGATATTTCAGGATTGTCATTGTGTTCAAAATATTCTGCCTAACCAACCTAATCTCCTACCGGAATACCTGATCCCGTGGTGCTCCAGCAGGGAGCCTCCAGGTAAATGCATGCATGGGACTGTCGGGGAGATGAAGCTCCAGTAATACATGGGCATGGTCAGATTGAGTCCTAGGCAAATGGGATACCTGTCTAGTCCACATACTGATGTCGCGTGACGCTGCCATGTTGCATGCGCTGCTGTTAAGCACATGCCCTCTAAGTGGTCAGGATGTCGAGAATGCCAGAGATCAGTTGGGTCAAAGCCCTCCATGATCATTATTATCAGAGCAGCTGGGCAGGGATTTGGGCATCTGGAGTCGCTAGATCCGTCAACCTCCTGGTCGAGTACTACATTAAAGTCCCCGCCCCACAGAGCCGCGACCGGTCCCAGCAATTCAGCATATTTGGACCATATACTGAGAAAAGTTTAACTGGGTGATCATGTAATATACTACATAGCAGGACATATCTTCCCTGTGGGTCGCAGTTGACCCCCCGCATGCGCCGCAACAGCCTATTTCTGATCAATATTGCAACTCCACAGGCATAATTAGAATAATACGCTTCGTTACCCAACCTCCCCGCAGCCGCGCCCACTCGGCAATATGTAGTTCCTGTAAAAAACAGATGTCTAACGTGTCTTTGTAAGTAGTTGAAGAACTGACACGCCTTGCGTCGGTCATTGAGACCGCAGATATTCCATGTTAAAGCTTTAACTGACTGCATAGGCGTACAGATATAAGGTGACTGAATCACTATTGCCACCTATGTAAACACAAGCACAGTCAGTTGATAATATTAGCTGAGTGGTTCTAAGGGTACAAGGGAAAACCACAATAGGCAGCCAACTGGCCGCAGCAATAAGCAGCTGCATAACATTCCTCCCACCTCCCACTTTGGCGCCCCCCCCCCCAAATCGGACCAAATTCTCCAATCCCACCCTACAAACAATCCCAAATAGCAGGGGGACATCGCATTTCGGGGACTTATCCCGTGTGGGCAGACTAGGGTCCCGGCTCACTACCCAGCCAAGAGTGCATGGGTGGCCGGAGGGTTGCAATGTCAAGGGGCTTTGAGACCATACAAGCGACAACATCCAGACTACCTTGATATCTGGGCCATTATTGAAGCTTATGTCAATAGCCCAATCAGGACAGGCCATTCAGATCGGTGCTCTATCAGTTCCACCCACCCCAGGGAGGCCACTCCAGTACTACGGATCTCAGGCGGCAGACACACCGTTAATGCCGGAACAGAACGTATCGCAAACAATTGTAGTCTTACCACACCTCATGATGATACCCCGGTCATCGAGTCAGTTAAGCATCTAGTCATTTTTGCTGAGGCGTGCAGCATCCGAGTCGTGGTCTCTCCGGGGCGATCCCCCCTCTCACACCTTGATAGTTTTGACGAACTTCGCCGCATTCTTAGGATCAGTGAAAAGGTGAGTCTTCCCTTGGTGTATAATCCTCAGTTGAGCAGGGTATAGCAAAGAGTACTTAGCCTTGGTACGCTTGATTGGCAGACAATCTATTCGTGCAGCCTGCACCGCCACGGTGAAGTCTGGGAATATGGACGCCTCGATCCCCTTATAGTGCAGCGGATGCCTCTCTCGCGCAAGGCAGTGTCCTTGCCTTGGTAAATTAAGCGATTATAGGGCGGGCGGGGTTTCAGGCTCGGGCCTTGGGCCCAGTGACCTGTGGGCTTTCTCCACTGTGAGCATTGTAGAGAGAGCCTCTCCAAAAAGCGCGCGTAGCATAGCTTCTACGTAGTCTTTCATTTTGCCCATCGCTGTTGTCTCTGGAACACCGAGAATGTTGTTTTTTTCCGAATTACCTCCAACACCTTCTCCATTCGCAAGAGTTGCTCCCTGGCCATGGAGTGCCCATCCTCAATGTCAGAGGTGCAGTGTTCCAGTTGATCTATGCAATCGTCGTGTTCATCGACCTTTTCTTTGAGATGATCAAACCTGTCTGCCAGAAGGTCTTTTTTAGTGTCAATGGCAGTCAAACTCTGCTTTAAGTCCAAAAACATATTGCGTATATCAAGGTCGACAATCAGACCTACTGCACTCAACTGAGCTCGTTGCATATCTTCAGAAGGCACCTCCGTCGTGCGCTTCTTGTCTGCGGCTGTCAAATGAGAGCTTGGATTGTTTGGAGTCACCTTTCCCCATCCTCTCAGGCAGTGCCCGCAGATCACCGAGGGGCACAATCAGCGACTAAAAAGTTGACTAGCGGATCAGGGCAGAGGCATCAATGGGGCCCTCCCACACCCTGGGAGGCAGTCAGGCGGTCACAGGGTCAAGTCTATACTCGTACGTTGGAGTCTAGGCCGAGGCAGGCACCATCCAGTACACTGATCCTGGGCACTAAGACGCATGGGCGCCAATGACCAATACAGACCCTGCCACATGCCGGATTGCTGTGGTGGTCACAAGCATGTCGAAAGCAGGCCAACTGTATGCCAAAAGACAGCGCAGAGTAATCCTCGCAATGGGGATGCCTGCGTGGCCAAATCTAAATAGGTGTGCTCCGTGGGGCGTATAGGGCAGAGTGGGCCAGACTCATTCAAACCCCGCCACTCCCCAGTGGGCATGAGCAGGTCTAGTAGTACCGTACAAGGGGCCTCAGCTCAGCAGGTTTCGCAGAGGTGGTATTATTTGTTGTGGCCTCAACAATACAGTGGGAACAGCCCCACCGCTGCGATAACCTGGGAGAGCCCAGTTACAGCCTCAGCGCTACAGCAGCTATTAGCAGTGAGCCTATTCAGGATTGAGTCCTCCTATACACGTGGTGGCCCTTCACTTGAGGCGGTCAAACAATCTCCAGGCCACTCTAAAATCAATCGCCTCTGCGAGGCTGTACCTCTCCTGCGGTTCCCCAGTCGGTTGGTCCAGCGATAACACAAAATACACGCCGCACATGCAGTGCATTCACCGGGTGAACTGCAGGCAGTTAGTTGCAGCGAGGGACAGGCACCAAATCTAGCAGTCATCAGTGAGGCGCTCCGGTCACCGCAGTAGTGCGCACCTCAGCACGGTGCCCAGGCCTCGGGCCCCGTTGGCAGCAAGTTGCTTAACCCTGTTTCGGGGACTGCACTCTGCATGGTATCAGCGCGAAGCAACACTGCTCCCTGTCAGAGCCAAGGCCGCTTGGAGATTGGCAGCCAGCCTCCACCCAGCCTCCCATCACCAGCTCTGCCTCCTTCCAAGCGTGGACGTTGGAGGCAATGAGGAAGCCGCTCATGCCTTCACACTCACTGCAGGAGCAACACAATGCAGATCAGGGTATATAAGTGCCAGGGGGAACTGGGATCGCAATGACTGCCAGCAGCAGCTTTATGGCAGCAATGTCACTGCCCCCACTCTGCATAGGCCGCACGGTCCGCCATCAGGTCTCATTACTCCGAGGCTGCAAACGGCTCCAGCTCGGCTCCAATTCAGGGCTAAATTCAGTTAATCTGTGCGTCTGGGTTCCATGAGCACAGCGCAGGGCACTATGCCCCCAGATGCCCCGTATTCACCAGATAAATGACTGATTAATGCTCTGGTCGGGCTATCTAGTGCCCCCTGGGTCTAACCGTAGCTGCACAATTCATTACGAAGGGAAAACCTATCATAAATTACACGCTCGCACGAGTATATTGGTCTGCTTCAAAATGTCATGCTCACAATCGGTGTGAAGAACTGAAATTCTCAGCTTATTCAAATTAAAAACCTATAACACAGCGAAACATAAGCGATGAGGGCATAGACCAAGTGTGCACAAGTCTCTGTTCAAGCTTTTTCAATCAAAGTTCGGTATTGACGCTCAACTCTCCGTGGTCCACCGCTCCAGGCCACAATCACAATGAAACTACTACTTATGGAAAATGAGCGTCTTCTCAGTATTAACGATTATATCAGTCCATGATTGACATTAGTCCAAAAAACAATCGACAGGCCAAATTTTAGTTCCAATGAAGTGTTCCAGTTTTATTCCAGAAATATCAAAAACAGCATCATTTGTTCAATATCATGTAATCTTGACAGCCTACGCGTTTCGTCCTGTGCTGGACGTCATCAGGGCTAGAGTTTTAATTCAATTAATCCTTATTTTGATGAGAATCTTCTTAGGTAGAGCCTTAATCATAGGCATCAATTTCTGGTTAATTGTTGTTTTCAACTCATATTTATTATCGTGTTTATTTGTTTGACCATTGTCCTCCCATGGATCTTCCTCCAATCAATATCCAATATTGCATTCAAACGAAGCACCTTTTAGTCCTGCTGTATGATTATTCTTTATATTGACTTATCGATCGTCACTATATCTGTACTCCTCATTGAACCCCAATTACTTGACTGTTCATATAGCACGAATAATTTCTCTGGGTTTTAAATTCCGATGGAAAGTGCTCCAAATCACAATAGGTCTGTACCTGTTCCTAACGCGTATGCCTCATGACATATCGAAGTCGAAATCCGCGTTGAGTTCGAACGTCCGAGGCCACGTGACCCCGTTAGGAGCAGGTACAGGATTTTATAAAGCGCACGTACACCAGTTGGTTTCTTGGCGCTGATTCTAGAAGATACCGAACCCAGTAGGAGTTTATTCATAGGCCTGGCTATACAACCATGTTTTGAGGGATTTTCTGAAGCTCAGCAGGTCGGTACATGACCTAATTTCCAGAGGAAGGGAATTCCACAGTCTGGGAGCCAGAGTTGCAAACCTGCAGCCCCCTTGTCGCTTCAACGTAAAGGTAGGATTTGCCAAAAGTTGGAGGTGAGCCGAGCGAAGGTTGCATGAGGGGGTGTACCTTGAGATGAGGCCATCTATGAATTTGGGGCTCTGGCCATGTAGAGATTTAAACACCAAAAAACCTACTTTGAATGCGCAGCGTTGAGGAATGGGGAACCAGTGCAGCTTCATTGATCAGTGGGAGCGCGAGACCCAGCCTTCCCAGAGGAGCTGTGAGAACCAGGGCCTAACCCGGATGCAGGTGAGAGGGAATAGGCAGGTTAGGAGTGCTGAGAATCCCGGGGTCTGAGCGGCTTGGGGACCTCCAGGCTGAGTGCGGAGACCGAGCAGAACAACGGGTGGTCCTAGAGACCAGGGAGTCCGACAATATGGGCCTAGCCCACGCATGGTGAGAGAAGCTGTACATTGCATGCATAGGGGTGAGCAGTGTCGTGTTCCGCTGCTGAGCAGCGGACAAAACCCCGCAACAGGCGGCGGCCCAGAATCCGCAGCAACAGCGGAACAAAGCCTGTCCAGGGGAAAGGAGTGGCCCTACCGACTGTTGGGTTGATGCAACGGGTCGGCCTATCACCCCCAGCGCTGTGAAGTTCTGACAAGAGGGGCTGTGCGCAGGTATTGAATAAAGGGCTGAATTATACCTTCGCAGCAGCTTAAGAGAAGGACAGACGGTGGACATCCCAGTTCAGAGACGCGAAACGTTGAGAGCTGGGGAAAAAAAGAAGGGTAATAATAATAATAACTGGCATATCCCCACCCCTGCCGCCCCTCCCCCAACAGCCTGAAGACGCTAGGGTGGCAGAAATAAGATCGGAGGTCTCCCTTCTACGCCAAGACATGCGTAATATTGCGGAAAGGGTGACCCATGCTGAAACTCTCATCTCAGAAGTGGAAGACACAAACTACACTCGGATGTCAAAGACCTGAAGGCAACCATGAGAGAGGTCACATGGAGAGTAGATGACGCGGAAAATAGAGCACGCAGGACCAACCTACATTTTATTGGGTTTCCAGAGGGAACGGAGGGCTCTGATCCAGTGGCATTCTTGATGCCATGGTTGCACAACTCTCTCCCTGTGGCTAAGTTCTTATCCTGTTTTATCATCGAACGAGCCCACAGGATGCCTAACGTGCGGCCGCCGCCTGGTGCCCCGCAGCGACCCTTTATTGCAAGGTTCTTAAATTATCAAGACTGCGATACAATCCTCAGAGAGTCACGACGTCCGGGGGAACTCAAGCTCGCCAATGCCAAGATCATGATCTTCCCTGACTATTCCAGGGAAGTGTATACGATGAGGAGGTCATTTGACTCGGTGAAGGTCAAACAGAGCTGTGCAGATCCAATAAATGCTTCTCTTCCCTGCCAAGCTTAAGGTTATTTTCCAAGGCACTTCGCAAGTCTTCCAGTTCCCAGAAGACGCATGGGCTTGGATAGAGGAACGCCCCATACTACGACAACAAGAAAAAAGAACTAGTGAGACACAACAACACATTGGGAGCCCAGGCCACAGAGACTAAAAAAGCGGCGTCTACTCCGGAGAAGGCGCAATAAGCGGACAGAGACCCCACTGAAGAGAACCCAGTACAGAGCGGGGACAAAGATGCGTTCGAAATCAGATGAAGATTCGCTTCAAGATCGAGCCCAGAAAAAACATTCCAGTCAGAGAGAGACAGTACCCATACAGATCAATCCAATAAGGAATCTCCCGTGGACACGGACAGTGATCACCCACTCCTTAGGAACATCAGCTGTCTCGAAAACCAGGGCACCGAAGAACGAAACACAGGGGACACTAGTCAGCAACAGGGAAAGAGTGGTGAAGAAGGCTGAAACAAGGGCTACGCCGATGGCAGACGAAGGGTAGAGCTGCCACAGAGCCCCCCCAGACACTATTGAGCTCTACGTTTTTGAGCGGAATTTTCTCTTGAAGTTTTATATCCTTCATTGTGTTGATTAAAACGTAGTGGGATTGGGAAAGGGTGGGACGACAGACCTCTCAAGCGGATCCTACACTAAAGTTGTCATGTTGATTGTTTGGGGAATAGGCGTAGGAAGTGGGAGAGAGTGGGCTGGGGGAAAGGGTTAGGATGAAAAGGTTTTATAGTTTGCTTATTAAACATGTTCCCAGCATAGCCAGAAGCATCGCAACTGACAGGCAGAAACAGAGGGCAAGAGGCCAACAGGCAGACCCACCTATGCACACAATGACAAAAAGGTACCATGCATACAAATGACGGAACCTATACAGCACTGACATGGAATGTTAATGGGTTAGGCAGTAAGATCAAAAGGGGATTGGTCACTAGATACCTTAAGAGACTTAAACCAGGCATCGTCCTACTACAGGAAACTCACCTTCGGGGCACACTGCGCCTTCATTGGAAGGGGGACCTACATAACCCATAACCCTTGCCCATGCGGGATTCTCCCCTGGGGCACGTAGGGTTGCCATACTAATTTAAAAAAAAAAAAAAAAACCCTTCCGCACAACTAAAACCTGGATAGACCCCAACGGGACCTTTGCAGCCGTCCAGGGGTGCTGGGGAAGACGCGAACTCACATTAAGCAGCGTTTACGCCCCGCCACGATTGCAATCTCCAATCCTAGAGGCAATTGCCAAGATACTATTGGAATCAGACGCACCCACGCACCTTATTGGAGGCGACTTCAATGATGTGATTGACCCAAGTATAGACCGAACACACATGGCCGCAGGAACGCGTGTTCCTACCCCGCTGGCGGGTTTCGGAGGCTCACTGAGACTCACCGACCTCTGGCGACAACAACACCCATTAGAGCACACCTATTCCTATTTCTCTGGGGCGCATAAGGTCTTTTCCAGGCTGGATTACTTCTTTGCCCCGGCAGGTGAAATACGAACAGTAGATAAGGTAGCATACCTGGCGAGGGGTACATCAGATCATTCACCACTTTGTTTGACAGTGGGAGGCAAGGGTAACAGACCAGACTGGAGATTAAATGCATGGGAGCTCCGGGACAAATCCATTAGGGGAATAATGAGAACAGAGACTAAGCTATACTTCCAAGAGAACGAGAGTTCGGTGACCTCGCACACTACTCTCTGGGAAGCCTATAAGGCGGTACTTCGGGGTAAAAAACAAGACGCTATAGCACACAAAGGCAGATAAGAAACTCATCAAATAGAAACCTTAGAAGATAAGCTCCTGGAACTAGAGAGAAACATAACTCCAGACACTGAAGCCGCCCACTTAAGGCAACTGGCAGTCACCCGCGGGGAACTTCGTGCCCTGACCGAGCGAGAGGTACAGAATCAAATTCAGGCCACACACCATAGACTCTATGAGGCGGGAGACAGGGCAGGGAGACTCCTGGCCTGGCTGGGCAGAAGAGAGAGAGAGAGAGGTGAGGTGAGGTGGGTGTCCCAAATACAGGAGCAGGGAGAACCCACCACTGCACATGCTATAGCAGACCCTTTTGCACGCTTCTAAATGGAGCTATACGAAGCTAGGCCTCTAGCAGATCCAGTACAGATAGCGTCATACCTTAATAACATAGATACTCCCATCATAGATTGAGAAGATAAGGAAGCCTTAGAGACAGAAATCACCCTAAACGAAGTGCAAGATGCCATAAATAGACAAATATCGGGGAAAACCCCAGGGCCAAATGGACTTCCAGCAGAATTCTTTAAGCAAAACACTGGGTTGCTGGCCCCCCACCTCCTAACAGATGTTCCAGGCAGCGAGGAAAGAGGGGACACTGCCATTAGATCTTCGCCAGGCCACAGTGGTGGTTATACCAAAGCCAGGCAAACCCCCAGAGTGCTGCAGATCTTATCGCCCAATATCACTCCTAAATATTGAAACGAAGATTCTGGCCTCTATACAAGCAGCACGGCTCATAACCGTAATCACATCTTTGGTTCATCGAGACCAATGTGGCTTTATGCCTGGCTGCATCACGCGCTTTAATCTCCGCCGACGTGCCAACTGGCTGGATACAGTGAAAGACAGGTCCACCCCACAGATGCTGCTTTCCCTAGATGCAGAGAAGGCCTTCAACACTGTTCACTGACCTTTCATGAGGCGCATCCTTTCGAGATTTGGGTTTGGACAAAAATTCATAACCTGGGTGGAATTATTATATAGCCAACCTAGAGCCAGGGTCAGAGTCAATGGAGTAAAATCAGTTGACTTCCCCATCCAAAGAGGAACCCACCAGGGCTGCCCCCTTTCTCCCCTGCTTTTCGTGCTGGTCTTGGAGCCGTTAGCGTGCCAAATCAGGACACACCCAAGACTTGGTGGTTTCCAGGACATCAGAGGACAGCTTGTAGATGAACGAATCTCCTTATATGCAGATGATATCTTGCTCTACATCACCAACCCTGACCCGACACTTCCCCTGAGACTCCATCTAGTCGGGGAATATGGTAAGCACTCCGGATATAAAATTAATTGGGGGAAATCGAGTTTATATCCTGTAGGAGGCCCTAGACACACATACTTAATACCAGAACATTTACATATCACTGAAGAGGGCTTTAAATACCTGGGACTGTTTATTTCGACGAATGTGGCTAACTGCCTTACTCGCAACATTAAGCGAGTCCTGGCGGAATTCCGGGACAATGTGGTTAGGTGGCGACGAATCCCCCTGACGCTACTAGGAAGAGCAGCCATGTAAAAAATAACACTTCCCAAATTACAGTACATATTCCAAAATACATATCATAAGGTCCCGGACACTATTTTTAAGAGGATTAACAGCGAATTGCGTACACTCCTGTGGGACGGGGCCATCCTAGAGAGGCGCTGCAAACACTACAACGCAGCCAATATAACAGGGGAATCGCCTTGCCGGACATTCAAACGTATTATCGAGCGGCACATCTAATAGTCATTAATGAATGGTGCCATGCTCCAGGAGATTACTCTACATATGCCCTTGAGAGGCTCCAGTTCCTGAAATCCTGTTATCTTCATTATTTATATGGGGGCGCTGGAGACGAGGCCTACTACCCGCCACGCAGAGGACGATCGAAGCTTGGAAGGGAGCAGAACGGCAGATAAATTGGGGCAAGAAACTAACCAAAGCAACACCTTTGTGGGAGAGAAGGAGGTTGCCGGAGCTGGCAAAGCTACAGGGCTTCAAGGGCTGGGATATGGTCGGGATCACGTCGCTAGGAGACATAATTAAAATGGGGGACTTAATTACTTTTACAGATCTCCAAGCTGAATATCAACTGTCAAACAACAATACAAATATTTACAACTACAACACGCTTGGAGGGCGCAAAAACCAGACATAACGGACATTCCCGAATACACACCGTTCGAAGGGAGACTACTACAAGAAGAGATATCCTCAAAGGCAGTCTCTTGGGCGTATAAAACCCTAATAAACCATATTCCCGATAGATTATTAGCCCTTAGGTGTAAATGGGAGGAAACGACAGGCACACTTGAGGACATAGATTGGGAGGCGGCACTGATACACTCAAGGGAAGTGGCGATTAAGCTTCGTCTAAGATTAAAACAGTTCAAAATGTTGCACAGGGTATACTATGATAGAGCGCGACTCCACACAATGGGCAGGGCAGAAACACCCAACTGCATGCGCTGCAAAACGGTTCAAAGTACCTACATACATAGCCTGTGGGACTGCTAACAAATACAGAGATACTGGTCATGAATAATTAAGGAACTAAGTGATCTACTGGGAGCACAGATCCCAATGGATCCAAAA
Source organism: Calotriton arnoldi (assembly GCA_963921515.1). NCBI lineage: Eukaryota > Metazoa > Chordata > Amphibia > Caudata > Salamandridae > Calotriton > Calotriton arnoldi. The sequence continues at coordinate 214,787 of CAWUFW010003507.1, forward strand.
TACGTTCTCCTGGGCATTCCCACAGATATTGATATTCCCAGGTACAAACTCCTATTGAGCAATTTGAGACTCATAGTTGCAAAGCGTGACATTGCCAGATACTGGGGAAAAAAAGAGTTGCCTACTATGGCGGAATGGCGTGCCAGCATGGACTTGTATATGGGGCAGAGAAAACAATATATGCTGCCAGAGGGTGTCCCAAAAAGTTTAGGAAACTTTGGCAGCCATGGTTAAGATATTAAAACCTCGGGATGACCGGGGCTGAAACGGACAATGTAAGCCCCTGGGTACAGGACCCATAACTTGTTGGTTGATAATCTTGTTCCCCAAGAAGGTGCATTGGGTATGGGTCATGCTTAACCTAAAGAGAGGGAGGGGTACCAGTCGAGAAACTATTGCAATGTAACCTCTATATCCTTGAATGTTGTAATTATCGGTAATAATGTCATACTTGTTGCATATAAGACTCAACTGCTCCTGTGCTGGCTGGTGATATAAAATAAAAACAGTAAAAAAAAAAAAATATATATATATATATATCATGCGAGGGCATGCCTGCATGAGTAGGTATGCCCCTGTTCTGGTCAGTCCTATTACTGCCAGTGCAAGTGGACAGGGAAGCCATTATAAAACATGTGCTGGACACTGAAAAACTCGAGCAAAGGAAAGTGGACCTCAAAACACATGTGCAGCACCAGTATCGTTAATTACTAAGTAATTTTAAGTAAACAACAATTTTTTGTGTGCAGGTTCACAAATGTGCCCCCTGTCCAAAGGCACTTCCCCTTCACAGGGTATATGGAAACGAAAAAGCTAAATTGGAACTGCACCACTACTTATCAATAAAGTCCGTGTCTTGGCAGACGACCACTTCGGAGGCTGAATCACGCCAATCTACACTTTGTCCAAGTACACGATTCTGGTTAGATAGTCTCCATCAGCATGTGCTAGTCCTTAATTGAACTCGCACGTCTGTCATCGGGATTTGGCTATCATACCATTGGCACCGGGTACTTTAACCAATCTGCGCAACTGATCGCGTCAAATAGCATGTTCCAGCTTGGCATGGACCACTAGGTTGATATTTTAAACAGAAGCCATACTGAGAGTTTAGCTCAGGATATTCCTTGCAACCTGATCCTATTTCAGTGAATCGGGTGCCGCCTTGAATCAACATTGCCCTGAAGAAGTCCTATGTTAAAAGGATGAAACGCGTTGGCTGATGGTTTTGTATGAATTGGAAAATAAAGAAGATAAACATCATATAACTTGCATTGGCAGCGACTTTTTCGAATCAGGAATTTATAATATTCATGGATAATATGTCATGGACTTTATTGATAAGTAGTGGTGCAGTTCCAATTTAGCTTTTTCGTTTCCATGTGCTGGACACTGGTGAAAGAGAGTTCCCCAGCTGCATGATGGCTTCACTGAAAATAAGGATGTTTAGTATCAAACTGATGCCAGCGATGGATTTACCAATACATGCACCCAGAGGGCACCTTAGAGGTGCCCCCGAAAACCTACCAGCCTCTGGTGTACTTGTTAACTGGTTTCTGCCAGTCTGCCACCCGAGACACTGTTCTGACCTCCTTGGGTGAGAGCCTTTTGCTCTCAGGAGACCCAGAACAAAAGCCTGTCCAGGAAGAGGGTGTAACACTCCCTCCTACAGGATGACCTGCTGATTAGCCTCCTTGGGGCGGCAAGCTTCAAAGAGTTGCTGCCTTTGGAATGCGAATCTGACTCCCCTCGCAAGAGAGGAAGCCAGCCCCCTTTGTTCAGGACCCCCTTGGCACCTGGACAGGCGGGAAAATTAGCTAGTCAGGTATGCGTGCCGACTCAGGCTAGTACCACCCCTAAGGTGGGCTACTGTGAGGTGGACACGATTTTTCAGAAGTAGCCATTTTTGTGATGGCATACTAAGGAATTCTGGGACTGGTTATGCCCACTTCCCACAGGAAGTGGTCAAATAGGGGGTGTAGTGACCCCAAGGGTCAAGTAGCCCTTTGGCTACTCCCCTAATGCCCCTAAATTCAGTATTTAGGGGAGTCCCTGTCATCGGAGAAGCATAACCTGATGACCTAAGAAGAGAGAAGGCACTGAAGAGCCGCAAAACCAGAGAGAAGAAAGAAGCAGCTGACCTGGTACCAACCCTGCTGGCCTGTCTGCATCCCTCATCGAAAACTGCACCAACGTAGACTCGTCCTGCAGCTGTGGACTCCAGATACCTGGGAGGACTGCCTACCTTTGATAAAGACCCAAGACCTCCAGTGAACAGCGGACCTGTTATCCTGCAGAAACTCTGAGGCCTCCTGAATCACCGGACCCTGGCACCTGAAGCCACCACTCAATCTGTCGCCCCCGGCCCGAGTTGAAGTCGGCCAATGGTGTCAAAAAGGTCCCCAGCCCTCTAGAGCTCAAGTCCATAGTTGTTTCACCCCCCATGGACTCCCAGATGTCACCTGCAGCCTCTGCACGCAGGCCCCCTCGACCGCAACTGCTCCAGATAAGAAAACCCAACGCCCAAAGTCACCTCTACATCTGTCACCCCCGGGCTGTGGAGAAGAGATCCCCAGGTGTCCCTGCGTTCCAGAGCATCGCAAGATTTGAACATCCCACCCTGTTGGTTTGCCTCGATTGACCTCCAGCCAGAGCGTGCAGCCTCTGTTTGCATTGATCGATATCTCTAGAAAACCATTGGGCTCCCGAAGCAGTTTTGCATGCTGAGCTCGGCCACTGGTGTACTGCTTGGTGATGCCTTGGACCTTGCCCACCACTCACCTTAACTCCTGGAGATTGGTCTTGTAAGATGCTGCACTAAACTTGCTTGCAGAATTTTTTTTTTCTTCCTTCTATAGGATAGGATAGCATTGCAGAACTCAAAAATTGCACTGTCCACTTTTTGAACTGAAAGGAATTTATATTTAAGAACATACTTACCTGAACGATGTTTCTCTGATGCCTAAACATATATAAAGATACTTGTTATTTTTATAAATTGGTGTGGATCTCCTTCTTGAGTCGTGTGTCATTTATTGATCATTGTGTGTATTTGCAAATGTCTTGTACTTCTCTGTGCTAAGCCTAAGGCTGCTCGACCACACTACCCTCTACTAGGGCACTTTGGGATTGCATAGGAATTCTCTGTCCACTTAGAAGGGAACCCCTGGACTCTTTACACGGTATATCAGATTTTTGATGTATCGCATAAAGAGCCAGCTTCCTACACTCTCCAAGGTAGGGAGGTGAGTCCCAAAGCATGCAAGATTATCTTTACAAGCACACCAAAAGGGACACCAAATGTTCATCAAATTCAGGTGGTCTTTATATCTGTGTTCACAGGTTATCTTGCTCTAGCCAACACATGTTTTTTTAAAAGGTCGTAAGCCTGTGACTTCATCAGGGCTTAGTATGGAGTCAGTTAAGTATGTTTCTTTAAATAAGTAAGTAATGTAGATCCTCTTGGTTTGTAATGTTCGTATGGTGCTACCACGTATCTCGTGCATATGGAGAGATAAACAACGGAACAACATGAACCTCGAACCTACATTCCATAGAGCACTGTTGCTTAAACTTTGAGAAAATACGAACCACTAGGTTATATACCCATTTAATATCAATAAATCCATTGAATTGCAAACTTTATTTTAACAAATTAAGAAAATACTTCAGAAATGTCTTTGCAAAAGATAGATGTTAGGAGAGTTTTTGTGCACTACATTAACTCTACTAAACCAGAGACAACTTTTTGACAGATGTTGCATTAGAAAAAGGGATACTGCTTCTAAATCTGTGTGCAGGATTTGTCACATGCTGTACACCAAAAAGAATTTTTGACTGTAACAGTAGGTTTGCTGCTTGTGTTGCAAAGCTGGGTCTGGTGCCTTAGTGGACTAATGCGTCCACTATAGAGGCCTGTGTTTGACCTCAGGGTCACAGGTTCAAATTCCAGCAGGTTCACTCACCCTTTCATCATCCTGAGGTCGATAAAATGAGTACCATTGAGTTGGGTAACAATAAACTTCTGTTATTCAGTGCCAAGATTCTCACAGTGAACGTGTGCTTTACAAATGCACGTTATGATGCGGTGCTGTGGTGTGGTTTTGTGTTGCGTTGTTTTGTTGTGTTGTTTTGTTATGTGTTGTGCTGTTATGTTTCAGTGTGACCGTCCCTGGGTCAGAGCAGAAGCAGAGTTTAAAATATTAAGATTATACAAAGCTAGATTCACTCAGGCACCTATTCCGATGTGGAAAAATCATTCAATCTATGGCAGAAACCGAAACTGAGACTTTACACTAAAACAATTTGCAATATTGTGAACGCACTACTAGATGGCGGTAGAGGACCCAGCATGCTAATTTACTTAAAAAGCTTCCAAGCAGTCATGACAGGTAAGTAATATTTTCTTTACTACTACTTAATTTATTAGAAAACACGATTCCCGTACTTCAAGATGCTAATTTTAAAACCGTATTAAATATCATAAAATATTGAAAATAAGTTAAATTTACCCTATTACAGGAGAGGATCCATGCTTAGCACAGCGATTTTTGTATATGCAGCAACATCTCCTGTGAACGGATACTTTGGAGGGAGTCTTTATGCCAAACAGGGAGGTGAGTTATCTGCTCTATTGATTTGTTTTTTACATTTAAAAAAAAAAATCCTGATTTAACTATTTAAGATATATTTATGATGTTCTTGTGCACAGTGCATTCAGTTAACTCGAATATTTTTATGTGAATATTGTTAAAAAGTATTGTTAAAAAGTGCCCAGGAAACTATAGCCCTATTTTTGATGGATACGTCTACCTGCAGATTTCTCACCTTGAATATCCCAGATTTCAGACTAGATCCAGAAACTCAACAGCTTTTCCATGCCAGTAGAGAGTAGTGACTATATGTCTGCACCATTAACCCCAGAATGATGCTAATAGAGCCCTAAAGCACCTTGACAGCCTTTCTTCTTTGTTTCCATGTTCTTTTGTTTGGTCCCGAGCTTTCAAAACGTCCCTAAACCAATACCACCAATTCCTGAAATAGATGAAAAAGAGTGCCCTTGCCAACCGCATCGAAGCCAGTTTGAACTGCATTAAAAAAACTATTCATTATCGTCGGAGTTCTCCAGCTCCTCAGCCACTGAAAAAACTATCACCCCCTCCCACGAACTCTGTGACACCCTGGCGGACTTCTTCCATGACAAGATCTCCTCCATCTACAAAAACATTAACCCCAACCCACCACCCTCCACTTCATCGCTCCCAAAGACACTAACCCCGACCGACTGCTGACCACCTGGAACCAGCTCACCACACAAAACACCTATGACATCATAAACTCCGTCCACTCAGGAGCACCTCTGAACCCCTGTCCCCACCATCTTCTCAACCTAGGAAGCAAATCGATCAGCAACCTACTCACCACCATCTTCAATGCGCCTATCACCATGGCCACCTTCCCCAAAGAATGGAAACACGCGGATGTCAAACTCTTTCTCAAGAAACCGTCCGCTGACCCTAGTGAACTTAACAACTACCGTCCCATCTCTCAGCTCCCTTCCCCTCCCATGCCAAAGCCCTCGAAAAAGGCATCAACTGCCAACTCACGGAACACCTGCAGGACAACAATCTTCTGGACTTCTACCAGTCAGGACTAAGCACCAACTACAGCACAGAAACCACCCTGATCGCTGCCACATACAGCATCAGACCCTCCTCGACAGTGGAGAAATGGTGGCTCTGATCCTCTATTACCTCTCAGCAGCATTCAACACCGTATCCCATCACACCCTTATCAAGAGGCTTCACCAAATTGGAATTCAAGGAACTGCCCTCAAATGGATCGCCTTTTTCCTCACTGGGAGAATCCAAAGAATCCGCCTTTGTCCCTTCACCTCCGAACAGAATAGCATCATATGCGGCGTTCCTCAAGGCTCATACCTCAGCCCCACTCTGTTCAACACCTACATGACCCCCTGGCCTACATCATCAGAACCAACGGACTAAACAACATATCCTACGCCGACACTCAGCTCATCCTTGCGACGACTACTCCACCAAGATGGCCAACTTTCACAGGTGCATGACGATCATCGCTGACTAGATGAAAGACAACTGCCTGAAACTCAACACAGACAAAACCGAGGTTCTGCTCTTTGGAAACAACACGTCCTTGTGGTACGACTCCTGATGGCCTTCCAAGCTAGGACCCTCACCCAACCCGCCATGCCACGCCCGTAACCTCTGCATTATACTGGACACCAAGCTCACCATGAAAAACCGGATCAAAACAGTCTCCTCTGCCTGCTTCCTTACTCTTTGCATGCCCTGCAAGATCTTCAAATGACTCCCAGTCAGCACCAGACGATCCAGCAGGCTGGACTATGGCAACACACTCAACGCAGGAATCACCTCGCACCTCCTAAAGAGACTACAGACAATACAGAATTCAGGGGCCAGACTCCTCCTCGACCACCCCAAGCAGACCCACATCACCCCCCACCTCAAAAAGCTCCACTGGCTCTCCATTCAGAAGAGATGTCACTTCAAGATGCTGATCTACACCTACAAAACCCTGCACAACCAAGGACCAGCACACATCAACCACCGTCTGAACTTCCACGAACTTGCCAGACACCTGCACTATGCCTCCCTTTCCTCGCCCACACCCCTGGCATCGGTCGAAGCAACAGCGGAGGAAGTTCCTTTTCCTACCTCGTGGCCAAGTCCTGGAACAACCTACCCCTTCGGACCTCATCCTCTCTGCTGGAATTCAGGAAAGAACTCCAGCTCTGGCTGTTCAACTGAGCCCTACAGCAGGACTATCAGCGCCAAGATACCGTCACAGGTGATTAGCCGTGCTTTACAAGTCTTGTTCAATTGATTTGCAATCAGGTCTGAGCGCTTTTTCATAAAACTTTTCATGCTGATTTGCTGCAGTGCTAGGTGTGTCTCCTCCCAGATGTTCAGAGTTCGAACCCTGTCAGATTTGTAATAGTCAAGCGTTAATTGCAGACACCCAGTAATTTTGTTTTGGGCATCTGGGGTCATGGAATGACACAAGGTTGTGTGGCTCCTGCCTCAGCATTCAGCCAAATGGCATTGGCCTCGGTTCGGTAGGAGCCAGTCCAAGCTCAAGTCTAAGTCACTATGAGAAATGCCCCTTTTTGTGGGGTCACATTTTTTTATTCAATTTTTTTGCTGGGTTTTAGACTCTGCATATTGGGGCCCTTCTTACCAGTGCCCATTGTATGTCCTCTGACCCCTAAAACATTTTGAAATAGGCTAATCTTTGACTGACATGTTTAACTCTCCTATAAGGCCATAGTATATGACGTAGAAACTGCACCCACAGCATGGAGAGTTAAATGTCACCCGTGGACTACAGCATTTACTGTGACTACGAAAACATAGCTTCGAGCATACCATTTTAACCGGACTGCTGCCGTTTAAACCTGCAGTGTGACCTGTTAAATAAAAAAAAAAAATTGGACAGGTAAAAAAAACTCCCTTTAAAATATTAGTAAGTCACCCCAGTGTAGGCCTTGCTATCTACAAGGTAGGGTGCATGATATTTGAAAGTCGGCTATGTAGAAAATGAATGTTACCATCCATGTCCCTACAGTGACAAGGCCCTAAAAATTTTCACTGTAGCAGGCCTAGCTGTCCCATATAAAAAAAACACGAGTACTGCTTAAAACACTAATGACGTATCTAGGGAATATTTGGTATTTGTTTGATATTTTGCTGTCAAGGCAATACAGACATTACACCACAAATCAATCCATGAATATTTAAAAACCTACAAATCCTCTGCTTAAAGTCCATTTCTAAAAATACAATTTATTATAATAAAACCTATAGTTGTGCCATGCAACCCAACCGTTCCTGTACGATAAAATACATTCTAAATAATATATAACTTCAAAATCAGCACCCACCAGAAGGTTCATTTAATAAAATATACATATGAATATCCAAATATCACTTAAAAGCAAATTCAATTATTCAAGGAGTTGATGCCTATAAAATATTTGGTTCTGTTTTCCCTAATTCCGCCATGACAACTTCTACATGCTGTTCAAACAAGACAAGTTGCAAATACATATACACTAATAACTTCCTGACTAATTGACAAGGTAAATAAAGGAAAATTATTATGGCTCCAACCAGTAGGGAACAAGAGAGAAACATTAGCATAATAGAATGTGTTATGTCTTATTGCTAATATGTGAATATCGTCCCATTACAAGACTTTCAATGACAGGTGATCCAGGTGCCTGCTTGGTCGACTCTGAGTCTCCCTCCCTTTCCGGGAGCCGGAGCGACCCCTGGCCAACTTCGTTGTTTTTACGAAGCCCTCCACTCGATCTTTAGGCAGCCCGACTCCGCCGGCGTGCCTTCGGGCCCCGCAGACTCGGCTGGGGGTTCTAGGCCTTTGATGCCGGCTGCTTTGGTCCCGGCGCCGCAGGTCCCCCAGGGATCCAGGCCTGGATCCGGATCGGCGCTTGTCGACCTTACGACACCTCCTCGCAACGCATCCACTGACGACACCTCCGCCCCCTCCGACGGCAGTTGTGTCCCCAGCCGGCGTCGACCCCGGTCTCCATCCTGACCTGGACACGGAGCCGGACCGGCGTCAACCGATGCCGGATCCGGCGCCGAGTGGTACTTTTGTGCCAGTGTTCTATCCTGGCGTTCCCTATTGCCCTGAGTGGCAGCCAGAAGAGGAGGACTGGGAGGGGTCTGGTGACCCTTTAGCTGACCAGTTGAGTGAACCGGACTGGGGAGAGGAGTTGGGTGATGCCAGTGGTCTGGATACTTCACCAGACCCTGGTTTGCTTTCTCCCCCTACCATGGCTACGCAAGAGGGAGCCTCTTACGCTGTGGTGTTGCGTAGGGTGGCTGAGGCCTTGAACCTTGAGCTTCCTACGGTGGCGGTCAGGACTAACCTCCTGACCGAGGTGCTTCAACCGGCAGAGGCCTCTTCGGAGGCCCTCCTGTTGTTCAATGAGGCCCTTACTGACATCCTTCTGGGCACCTGGTCCAAGCCCAGCACAGGGGTTCCTGTGGATAGGATGATTGCCCGACGCCACCGCCCGGCCCCGGGAGACCCACTTTTCCTCTCCCAACACCCTACCCCTGAGAGCTTGGTGGTCCAAGCCTCTACTACTAAGGGCGCAATTCCTACTGCTCCCCCAGATAGGGAATCCAAAAAGCTGGACCATCTTGGGAAGATGTTTTCTTCCGCCAGCTTGGGACTGCGGTCGGTGAACACCGCATATCTTTTGGGCCATTATTCCCACTCTGTGTGGGATATGGTTGCGCAGGTGCTGCCACAGTGCCCGTAGGAGGCCCGGGCCACTCTCTCACGCGCTGTCGCTGAGGGTAGAGATGCAGCTAAGTTCGCCATTAGTTGTGGGCTGGACACTGCTGACTCGCTAGGCAGAACTAATTCAACGTCGGTAGCCCTACGACGCTACGCCTGGCTGAGGGCCACTGGCTTTTCAGGTGATGTCCAATCGACTCTGTTGGACATGCCCTTTGATGGCCGTCGCTTGTTTGGCCACAAAGCGGACAACGCACTTGAGCGCTTTAAGGATCCTCGTGCTACAGCCAGATCCTTGGGCCTCGCTACCCCCTCTCGCCCCGCGCACTCTGCTTTTCGCCCCTTTCGTGGCTACGGAAGGGGTGCCCCACCACGTTCCGCCCAGAGCCACAGGCCTGCGCAAACTGTTCAGGCCGAGCGCAGCCGAGGACGTGGGACCCAGCGTCGTGGGTCAGGGGGCCAGCGGGCTGGCCAGTCCACCAGCGCCCCCTCTGCAGCAGCCTCCAAACCCTCCTAGTCTGTCCTTTCAGGGCATCCAGTTGCCAGTGGGCGGCAGGATCCGCCGCCACCTCCCCCACTGGCAAACCATCACATCAAACAGGTGGGTTTTGCAGATAGTCCGAAGGGGCTACTCCCTCCCCTTCGAAACTACCCCTCCATTCATGCCACCTCAATTCCATCGCATGTCAGAGGATCACTTGGCCCTTCTCCATCAGGAAGTTAGGGCCCTCTTGGCCAAGGGGGCTATTAAGCGAGTTCCTGCCCCAGAAGTAGGTCGTGGCTGCCATTCCAGCTACTTTCTGGTACCCAAGAAGGACAAAGGCCTGCGTCCTATCTAGGATCTCAGGAACGTCAACCGCTTCCTCCGGAAGGAGAAGTTCAAAATGTTGACATTAGCTCGAGTCTTGTCTGCCCTCGACCCTGGAGACTGGATGGTAGCGTTGGACTTGCAGGACTCCTATTTCCACATCCCCGTCCTGCCGGCCCACAGGCGTTACCTACGGTTCACGGTAACCACGAGCACTTTCAGTTTACCGTGCTCCCCTTCGGCCTTACCAGCACCCCATGGGTGTTCTCAAAAGTGATGGCGGTGGTCGCAGCTCATCTGCGCAGATCTGGGGTTCCAGTCTTCCCCTATCTCGACGACTGGCTGTTGAAAGCGGGTTCACCCCAGGCTGTCATCGCCCGCCTCCAGACTACGGCGGACCTCCTGCATTCGCTGGGGTTCACAGTCAACGTGCCGAAGTCCCACCTGACCCCTTCTCAGAAGCTCCTTTTCATCGGAGCGGTTCTGGACACGGCATAGTTTCTGGCCTATCCTCCTGAACAGCGAGTCCGGGATATTTGGGCTATGATACCGATGTTTCAGTCCCTATCCCGGGTTTCGGTCAGAATGACCCTGAGGCTGCTGGGCCTCATGGCCTCCTGCATCCTGCTGGTGGATCATGCCAGATGGCATATGCGGGCTCTGCAGTGGGACCTAAAGTTCCAGTGGGCAGAGCATCAGGGGAATCTTTCCGATTGCGTCCAGATCTCGGAGGGCACTGCACACCAATTGCAGTGGTGGCTAACAAACAAGGATTGGGTCACCGGCAGATCCCTCTCCCTTCCCCAACCAGAGTTCACAGTGGTGACAGATGCGTCACTCCTGGGATGGGGCGGCCACATGGGAGAGGCGGAGATCAGAGGCCTCTGGTCTCCGGCGGAGTCCGGGCTCCACATCAACCTTCTGGAGCTCCGGGCGATTCGTCTTGCACGGAAGGCATTCCTTCCCTCTGTCCGGGGAAGAGTAGTGGAGGTTTTTCACAGACAACACCACCGCCATGTGGTACTGCAACAAACAGGGCGGGGTGGGGTCGTGGACCCTATGTCAAGAGGCTCTCCGCCTTTGGACATGGCTGGAACATCAGGGCATATCTCTGGTGGTTAAACAACTGGCAGGTTCCCTGAACGCCAGGGCGGACTAACTCAGCCGAATGCCGCCTTCACTCTGAGGTGGTGCAAGGTCTTTCAGCAGTGGGGAGAGCCTTGGTTAGATCTATTCGCCACCGAAGAGAACTCGTGTTAGAAATGGGATCTCTAGTTGGCAAGGGCTTGCACCTTTGTCCAAGTAGGGACCCTTCTTCCTAGTCAGGGTAAGGGTGTTACACTCGTGAAGTAACCCCTGCTCACCCTCGTGGTAGCTTGGCACGAGCAGTCAGGCTTAATTCAGAGGCAGTGTGTAAAGCATTTGCACATAACCAACAGTAATGCAGTGTAAGCACTACAAACGGACACCACACCAGTTTAGAAAAATAACCAATATTTTATATACTCAAGACAAGACCAATTACGACAAAAATCCACAATACTATACTTTACGAATGAATACTTGATACGTTAACTTATTCTTTGCAGGAATAGCACAAAAGCAAAGTTCGTACGAGTCGGTAGCTCTGTCCGAGCCTACCGTGATGCTGAAAACCCCAGAGTCTAACAGTTCCAGCCGACCGCGTCGATACGGGCCAGCAGAGTCATGAACAGACTCGGTTACAGTACCTTTCTCGTTGTGGCTGGTACGGAGTGCACGAGCCGGTCGGCGTTCGTCGCGGTTGCGGTGCAAGACGGAGCGATGCAAGGTGCGGTGTCCCTCGATGCGGTGCAGGCAGCGGCTCGATGAGCGTCGTGGAGACGGAGTCGGTGAGTCCAAGGCGTGCGATGCAGGGCGAGACGATGCTCGATGCGGTGCTGACAGGTTGCGATGCAGGCGACCAAGCCGGAGTGCGGGAGCTGGCGTCGGACAGCGGTGCGAGTCGGAGCGGTGCGTCGCAGACGTGCGAGCGGTGCCCCAAATGCGGTGCGGTCTCGACTCTTGAGCCAGTTGCAGCGACAGTGTCGGTCTGGTCCGGCTGGCCCAGTGAAGCGATGCGATGCGAACTGCGGTGCCCACAGGTCACGGTGCAAGCAGCGGCTCGATGTTGGCGGCGTCGGACGTCGCCCACGGTGAGACCAGGGTTGCGATGCGAAGCGGGGCGATGCGGTCTGCGGTGCAAACAGGTCACCGGCCAGGGATGGATTCGGTTGACGGAGTCGGTTGCGGTTCCCTTCCTCTGTGGCAACTGAAATAGCGTTCCAGAAGCGGTACCCAGAGGCTTGTGAAGTCTTTGTAGTCCCTGAGACTTCTTAACAGGAGGCCAGCTCGGTTCCTGGCCCTTGGAGATACTCAGCACAAGTTTGTAGAAAGTTCAGTCCAGTCCTTTCACTGCCCAAGGCAGAAGCAGCAGCTGCAGGCCAACCCAACAAAGCAACAACACAGCAAAGGGGCAGTACTCCTCCTGGCAGCTCTTCCAGCTCTTCGTCTTGGCAGGTTCCTTGATTCCAGCGAGATCTAAATTCATGGGGTCAGGGCCCCAATATTTATATCCCAAATTCCTTTGTTCTCTGAGGGCAGAGAGGCCTTTGCCTAGTCCAAACCAGTTCTGGAGCACTTTGTTGACAAGTCTCCGTCCCTTCTTTCAGTGAGTAGGCCAGGGACATCAGACGCACCACAGGAGGTGGAGCCAGCATTGTGGAGGGAAGGCACTGTCCTATTCAGGGCCCAGCTCCGACCCCTCCCACCCATCTACATGTAGATCTTGCTATTCAGCCCTGTGCTGACTCACCCTGTCTCCTGGCATCCCCCAGCCCCTGTCACTCACACTCCAGACAAGGAATACACAACCTCGCAGAGGCAGGCTTGGATGGTTAGACAAGAAAATACCCACTTTCTAAAAGTGGTATTTTCAAACGCAGAATGTTAAAACCAACTTCACTAAAAGCTGCATTTTATCATTCTGAGTCCGGGCATACTAAACTCGAATTTCTACCACGTTCCCGGGGTCAGTTAGGATTATAAACTGTAATAATCAAAACTGCCCGTTCTGGCCTAGGGGGAACAGGTAGCCTTGCAATAGTGAAAAACGAACTAGGCTGTAATTCACTATCAGGACATGCCGCACACACCAGGGCATGTCCTACCTTTCGCGTACAACGCACCCTGCCCACCGGGGTACCTTGGGCCTACCTTAGGGGTGACTAACATGTAGCAAAGGGAAGGTTTAGGGACTTGCAAGTGTGTGCACTTGCCAAGTCGACATGGCAGCCCCAGGCTGCGCACAGGCTCTGCGATGGCAGGCCCGAGTTACATTTTACGGGCTGTTTGCGTGGGTGGCACAATCCAGTGCTGCAGCCCACCAACAGCATTTGGTCTATAGGCCCTGGCACTCGCAGTGCACTTTACAAGGGACTGACAGATAAACCAAATAGGCCAATCATGGAAACACCAATCCATAACGCATTTTATATAGGAGCACTTGCACTTTCCCACTGGACAGCAGTGAGGAAAGTGCGCAGAATCATTACACCAGCAAAAACAGAGTCAAAACCGGGAGGTCAGAAAGCCAAAAAGTCAGGGGAAACACGCCAAAAGATGCCAAGTCTAACAACGCGCAATGTCAGCAGTTCTGCACGTTGGAATTTCCAAGGCAGCACTCGCTAGGCTACACTTTTCGTCGCGAGTGGAGTTGCGGTCTTCTATACGCCTTTCCGCCTATACCACTTCTGCCCAGAGTGCTGAAGAAGATCAAGCGCTACCGGGCCCAAGTCATCCTTGTGGCTCCGGATTGGGCACGGAGAGTCTGGTATCCCGAGCTCTTACACATGGCCATCGATCCTCCGATCAGACTGCCTCTTCAGGACAGCAACAGGGGACGGTCCTCCACCCGAACCTGTCCAGCCTCCACCTCCTTGCGTGGAGATTGAGCGGCGACAGTTGACAGCTTTCGACATTCCTCCCGAAATCTGTAATGTTATTCTGGCAGCCAGGCGTCCCTCCACTAAAACGGTATACGCCTGCAGATGGAACAAAGTTGTGGCATGGTGCACAGCAAAGGCTGTGGATCCCCTTTCCGCCCCTCTTACCGAGGTTCTTTTGTTCCTCCTTTCTTTGGCCCAGCAGGGCTCTGTTCTGGGCACACTTAAGGGCTATCTGTCAGCTGTTTAAGCCTTTCTTCGGCTTCCTGATCAGCCTTCTCTTTTCAGGTCCCCTATTGTTAATAGATTTCTTAAGGGCATTACTCATCTTTTCCCTCCTATTCCTTTCGTAATGCCCCAGTGGGACTTGAATCTGGTTTTGACTTACCTTATGTGCGCTCCCTTCGAGCCACTACATAATTGTCCTCTCACTCTTCACTTTAAAAACTTCTTTTCTCATTGCCATCACCTCTGCTCGCAGGCTGAGTGTGCTTCAGGCTCTGTCTTCCAAGCCTCCTTTCCTTGCTGTTCATCTGGACAAGGTTGTCCTCAGAACTCGACCTTCTTTCCTTCCCACAGTGGTTACCTCTTTCCTCATAGGATAGACCATCACTTTGCCCACCTTCTTCCCGCCCCCACATCCTTCGAAAGAGGAGAGGAACCACCATCTGGATCCAAAACATGCGTTATCTTTCTATTTGGATCGCACAAGACAATTCCGGGTGGATGACCAGCTCTTTGTTGGCTATGTGGGCGCCAAGAAAGGCCGGGCCGTGCAAAAACGGACCATCTCTCGGTGGGTCGTTCTTTGCATTCAAATTTGTTATTCCTTGGCAAAGAAGGAACCTCGGGTGGGACCGCACGCCCATTCCACCAGGGCGACGGCAGCCACTACTGCTTTGGGATGTGGAGTCCCCCTTCATGACATCTGCCAGGCAGCCACGTGGGCTTCATTGCACATGTTCACCCAAACATTACTGCCTGGACAGCCAAGTGCGGAGAGACGGCTTCTTTGGCAGTTCAGTTCTCCAGGACTTTCTGGTGTGAACTTAGTTCGCAGACCCACCTCCGGGGTTGGTATTGCTGGGGTATCTATTCTAAGGTAAGGATTCTAGAACTAATTGTCTCTTTCAGATGAACAACTTACTTATCTTCGGTAACGATATATCTGTAAGAGACATATATTAGTTATAGATTCCTTACCGCCCCACCCATCCTCCCCATTCTGCGAACTGACTTCTAGGGTAGGGGACTCACTTTCAGGTTCCTAGTTTTGTGCTCCAGTGATCAGTGTCTTGCATGGCTCTGCGCTTCTGGCGTGGAATGTCGTGTAAAGAACTAACATAAGTGCACGAGGGCGGTGTTTAAGTAGATACCGCAACGTCATCCCGGCAATCACGACGCCAACGACGAATGCGGAGTCGACCGACGCCATCTACCGAAGCGCAGGGGTACTGCTACGAAAAAAATTCTCCGGATCCAGTCTGACGCCTGGGGGTAATTCTAAGGTAAGGAATCTATAACTAATATATGTCTCTTACAGATATATCGTTACCGAAGGTAAGTAACTTGTTCTTCATGTACATCATAGCCCTTACGTCTATGATCACTGATGAAGTTAAGCACTTCCTCAACAACAATCCTTAAGTGAAAGTGCACCATGGTGTTTTGCCAGTATAATGTATAGTCGATATGCTTGGGAAGGGTAACCAAAGCAATGTCCTTTGAGATTATTTTGAATAGCTGTGGTAGTGTATTATAGATCAATACAATCCTTTAAATATTTGGAGGGCATTTGATATCCTGATCTGCAAAAATATCTAATAACCATTTCTCTGCATCATAGGGAACGGACGCTATTGCACAACCCTGGCAATAAGGTCGATCTTGCTGAAATGCGATTGGTCCCTCATGTGTATTAGTCTCAACATTGCCCTGATTAACCGGAGACTCTCTGAGCACCCAATCTGTTTGTTCTTTGAACATAGCTGCTTAACTGTGTGCTATTTTGATCCTTAATAGGACCTTAAGGAGCCTGTGCTCTTTTCCTGCTCCTGATACTTCTGTCATTGTTGCTTCAGTTTGCTCATTAGGAGTTACAGAAGTTTTCCCCATTACCTTCATTGATCCTGGGTATATCTTGCTGCTCAGATGCTGCATGATTATCTCTCTCATTTACTGGTATAGTGCCATTTTGATCCCTAATAGGACATAAGGAGTTTGAGAAATTGGTTGAGGAGAGTGAAACCCTACTCACGCAACAACCACAATCCCTGTCTGTGTGAAACCACAAAAAGTAATTAAATTAATCTGTGCTTAACCCTCTGGTAGCTTGGCACAAACGCAGTCAGGCTTAACTTAGTGGTAATGTGTAAAGTATTTATGCAGCACACAAACCGTAATAAAGGGAAAACGCAACACATGAAAAATACCACTCCAATTTAGAAAAATTGTAATACATTCATGTCCAAAAAGACCACTGGATTCAAACCATGCGGCACCTGTCACTGCACCATATCGGTCACGGATCCCCACCTCGTGTGTATTTCGTGCCTGGAGCACAACCCGAAGTCGTGCTCCGACTCCCGGGCCATGGCACCTAAAGCTTTGAGGGAGCGGTCTCTAAAGCTGCTTGCGGCCGGTCATCAGGCGCCTCGGAGGTCTCGTTTCCAGTCTCGGTCGAGAGGAAGGTCCGAGCACTGCTCCGGGGGCTCCAAGTCTTCATCCTCCCATTTGAAGTCCTCAAAGGGGTATGGGGTAGGTAAGAAGCACCGCAAAAAATGCAAGTCGAAGCATGCTTCGACTAAACCCCGTCCGTCACCCGACACAACGGAGGAGTCTCGACGTTCGAGACCTTGTTCTGCGGAACGTGTGCCTGGGTTACCTCCACGTTTCACTCCCTTTCCGGGACCGAAAGCAACCCCTGCCCAATTGAAAGAATTTTATGAAGCCATGTGTACAATATTTGGGCGGCCTGACCCTGTTGGCGCGCCTTCTTGCTCTGCAGGCTCAGCAGGAGTTCCATTGGGTTCCGCGCCTATGGCTCCAGCGCCCATGGCTCCTCATGGACCTGGACCCTTCTTTCTAGACTATGCAAAGAATAGGATATACAGCAACACATGCTACAACCGGAAAGTGTTACTGACCCATCTGTAGCTTGTAGTGATGTAGATTGCAGGCACCTTCCTGCCTCCCTGTATGTGAGCTAAGGCTTTAAATGTTGCTGTTGCACTCTAAATATTCATTCATTATACACCTGTACACATTTACTATTCTGCTTCACTTAATTGATTTAATACACTCTGACATTTGGCGGGGCTGACAGAGCACAATCTGAGGTGGCGTCTTTGAATTGATGCATTGTGGGCTTCAGGGAGGAGTATCAAGATATCTCAAGATTGAGAAAAACAACTTGTAAACATTCGCACTCAACCCTAGATGGCAAAAGCATGCAAATCATATGAACTACAGCACTATAAGATACAATCAGATAGTTACAGGGTAAGTAAAATTTTCTTCTCTTCTGAGCAACTGATTCTCAAAGTTTAGGTCTGCATTTCTTCAAATACAAATTATAAAATGAACAATAACAATTTGTATCTGTTTTGAATGTTTCATTTTCTGTTTTGCTACAGAAGCACTAAAGTGCATTTTTTTATTTTAATTTGACATTTTTGTCAGATGTTGTGTTTTCTATCATAGTGGAATAATCCCTGTTATTTTCTAGGCAGGCGCTGGATAAAGCAAATGTTCATTGGAGCTTTCCTTATTCCAGCAATGGTGTGTGGCACTGCCTTTTTTATCAACTTTATTGCCATGTACTATCATGCTTCAAGAGCAATTCCTTTTGGAACAATGGTAAGTGACATGATCGGCTAGTTTGTTTTGTGTGCATCTTATCCCATTATGTATTTGAAAACTGAGCTTCATAACATAGTTACAGTATCTTAAGTATTTAAATCTGTTGTGTGCTTACGTTTAACATAATGAAGAAGTCCATTTTGTAACACTTCTATTTGGTTTAACATATAAGTCCAGTTTTCCAGATTAATACTACTATAAGTTTGGCTGAAAAAACACTGTGCTGATCCTTTTTTAAACCTAGACGGAAAGGGAACATATAATTTGAATAAGATGAGCACACATTGTGCTAAATAATACTGCATATTTAAGAATTTAAGAGGCTTCAAGCTTGCCCTTCTAGCAAGGCAAAGTCAGTGTTGTGTTTAATTTTTCTGGTTCACTTGAAAAGAATCACCAACACTGCTACCCTTTTAGTCTGTTTTTGGCTAAAACCTTTCGGGGTGTGTATGTGGTTGTTTTTTGTTCGTTTGTTTTTTGCCTTATTTGAAATTTTCTAATGTCTTCTTAAATGTTCCATACTTTTTTTATAAAAGAAGTGCTTTTTCTTTTGTGACATGTTCCAGAGTTGTTTTTCTCCTCAATTCTTTGTCACCGTGACATATTTTTTCAACAAATGTCCTTTCTGTTCAGACAAAGAGGTCCTGGAAGGATGAACACAATGTGTACGCCATCTGTCTCTTTTAGATTCTCTCTCAATCACAAGGTGAAAATATTATTTATGAAATCACACTCATGTGAGACTTTACTTCCAAAACCACAGTCTAGGCTGATGGAGCCTTTGGTTTAAGGGTTATTGGTACCCACTATGCACATGTTCCTGACTCTGGCGGCCATATATCCTTTAGACAGAAAATAGGATGAAAAATTGAGACCTGCAGTCTCTGATCTGTTCCTCTTGAATGGCTTCTGATTCTCTAGTTGTGTCTGCAGCTAGGAACCATTACAGTTTCCGCAACTCCACTTGGTGATAGTCGAGAGCTTTGGGATTCTATGGATTATTGCTTCCTATAGATAACATGAACATGGTTTTTGGCAAATTGTGAAGGAGGAAGGATGGTAATGTCTAACCAGATCATCAGTTGAGCAAATGAGTCAGCTGCTTGAGACATGGTCTCTCCATGAGCACTCCACAAGGTTAGGTGCGACATCCTTAATGCGACAAGATCAACAAAAGGTCCTGGGCATGCATTTCTCTGGCTCTTTCTTTTTCAGTCCACATGCAGATAAAATAATTCCTTCCATCCATTCTAGTGACATGTGTACTGTTATAGATTAACAAAACAATACCCATGAACTATGTCCATAAACTATGGGGAAAAAGATCAAGAGTCCTGACAAGAGTAGTACAGTTACTGGCATTGGGCTTGGAGGAGAAACATTTCCCTGTCAGCAGTTCATCTTCTATGCTTACAGCACTGGAAGGCGAATGAGCTCAGGAATTATCTTGAGGATAGCCACAGCTGGAGATAGACTACGGTATTCTGCAAGGGTTCTTTCTTGAGTGGGACACTCTGGTCATGCCTGCGGATTGTTAAGCATGGTGGGGCAGCCCCTGGTGCATTTTAATCATACCCCCCCAGGGAGAGGCTCTAAATTCTATTATTGTGGAGAATGATTTGGGCCTTATTAATGATTTAGTTAGTATCCCCTTAATACAGTGCCCCACCTATGTGGGTGGAGGTAGGGAGAGTATTATTGATTTTATGTTTATAACACGAAAGTTCCTGCAACTTATTGGTGACTTCGAGGTGGATCCAAATACTGCGAGCGATCATAACCCCCTTACAGCGTCCATCAGTATAATAGCTCAGCCGGGGATTGTTGTTGGTTACAAAGTTTCTCTTAATTCTAACAAAGGGGTAAGACTTAAATGGAATAAAGTAAAACCTATTGAGTTTGGAGCTAAAACTGTTAGATCAAATTATGACTCTATTATGAAGTGCTTAGCCCATGACTTGCCCCCAGCTGAGATTATTCAGGAATTCCAACTGATCTGTTCGGATGTAGCCAAAAACTTGACTAAAACAATTAAGGCGAAGGATCATCCGGAGATAAGGTGGTTTAATGCGGGATGTACAAGAGCGCATAAAATTTTAAAACTGGCATTGCACGCACAACCCCGAGATAGGGCTCAGATTAAACATGCTTTGAAGGTTTACAAAGATACAGTGAAACAGAGGAAAGAAGAACTGAGGCGCTCAGCCTGGGATGATCTGGAAAGAGCGAGTACCCTTAAGGACTCAAAAAGCTTCTGGGAAGTCATAAATCGCCCTTTATTTAATGAGGAGTTGGGCAGGATGGATTCCCTGATTCTGGGGGATGTTTGGGAAGCCCATTATGCGGCCATATTTAATCCAAAAGGCCGCCTACATGAGGTTCCCAGTGAGGATCTGCCCCAAGACCTAACCTCGGCTTGTCACCTAAGTACGTCAATCTCAGTAGTTGAGGTTGAGGAAGCCATAGCTAAAGGAATCAACATGAAAGCCCCCGGCCCGGATGGAGTGCCACTGGATCTTTTTAAAATCAATCCTAATCTGTGGGCTCCATTATTGACCAATGTGTTCAAAGCAGTGGTGACCGGCCCTATCCCGGCATCTTGGAAGGAGGCTACAGTGGTCCCCGTGTTTAAAAAAGGTAACAGGTGTGACCCTTCCTGCTATAGGCCAATCTCCCTTATTGATGCCACAGCAAAATTGTTGGGAAGGGTTGTCCTTGCTAGATTAGAAACCTGGGCGACAGACACACAGGTGATTGCAAGATCACAGTATGGCTTCAGGAGGGGCATGGGTACTGTCGAACAGTGCCCCTCAACTTGTCCCTGATTATGGGCAAGTACATGAAGGCCAGGAGGGGTTCTATCCATCTGGCCTTCATGGACTTATCCAGTGCTTTTGATACTGTTAATCGGGACAAGCTGTGGGCGCTGATGGGGAAAATGGGAGTTGAGGAACCTTTAGTTTCTCTTCTCCACAGGCTCCACGCCTCCACATCTGTAAGCATTAGATATGGCGCCAATGGTGAAAAAACTAGGCCTATCGCATCGACAGAGGGTGTCCGGCAGGGATGCATCCTAGCTCCTTTTCTTTTAATAATTTACACCAATGGTCTTGATGCTTTCCTGTCAGAAAAAGATCTTGATTGTCCACGTATTGGGGGCACCCGGGTCCCGCTTCTTTCCTACGCGGATGATACTGTCCTAATGGCCCTAACAGCAAATGGCCTTCAAAATCTCTTGATGCATTTTCTGATTTTATGTTATTCCTCGATCTAAAGGTTAATGTTATGAAATCTTATGTTATGGTCTGTGGGCCTAAAACGACTAAAACTAGAAACTATGCCGTTGGTCCAAAGAGGATTGATAAAATGAATAATTTTAATTATTTAGGGAACATTTTTAATAATAAGCTGAATTGGGGTTCGCTTGTCACCACAAGGATGCACAATGCAGGAAGGGTGGTTGAGGGACTTTTCCGTTTTGCATCCAAACTAGGGCACAAACCGGTGACCGAACTGGTTACACTTTATAAAGCCAAATGCGTTCCTGTGATAACATGGTGCAGGTGTCTGGGGGTATCATAACAGTCGCCAGTTGCAAATCATGGAAAATAAATTCATCAAAAGGTTACTGATGGCTCCAAATAGTGCCCCTACAAGCTTTTGTCATCGCGAGGTGGGGCTTGACTTTGTAGAAGATTGTATAAACATTGCCCCCTTACTTTTATGGGCCAAAATTTGGTTATCGGAAGAACTGGCATTCACCAGAGAGATTATTATAGATTTCCTTAACCTTGATAGCGCATTAACTATCCCCTGGCTACGATTTGTCAGGGATAACTTTCACAAGTTAGGCCTGGGACATTATTTTGATTGCCCAGTCAGTATCCATGAGAATGCGAAAAGGATCATAAAAGAGGTGCACTCTGCAAGGGCAAACATCCGCCGCTCTCAACCTGAGGTAGCAGGCCCTCTTTGTTTATTCCCTGCTCTACAGCAATTTTATTTAACGTTTACCACAAATACCCAGACACGTTTTTATTTAACAAGATTCTGTTTATTGACCCTGCATTTTTTAGTGGCTTTCCCAAAACAAGCGGGGTGGGCGGACAACTTGGAGCCCTGTCCTTGCGATAATTTGGCAGCTCAAAGCACATCGCACTTTATGCTGTTTTGCACCCTTTGTAAAGAGCCTAGGAGAACATTTTTAGTCCCGATTTTAAAAGAAATAAGGACATGTTTTTATATTGATGGTTTTTACTATTTGCATTCTCTGGCCACAACTGATATATGCACTGGGGTTTCTAACTTTATTAAAGTTGCATTTGCTATTAGGAAACGGTATTAGTAGTTGTAACCGGACCAGATTAACTAGAATTATCACTGTATTTTTTAAGTGTCTAGTTCAAGATTGAATCTTAAGGATTGTACTCTTTTATCCTATTTTTATCCTTTTCTTAATAATTGAATTGTATGAATTGCTTCCAATGTTGTTTGTAAATAGGTCATGGTAATTATAAACTGCACTGTTGATTTTATGTACTTTTATGGTTTTTCTTCTGAAACTGAATAAAGTTACTTTGGCTGACTGAGTGGGACACTCTGCAAATCTACTTCTTCTCTACAGAAGAAAACACAGAATGTGAAGCCTTCACATCCAGATTCTCAGAGTCCAGGTGGAATGTCCTTTTGACAGACTTCATCCAATGCCTTTTTCCCCAAAGTCCTCATGAAGTTGATGTGGTGCAAGATGATAATGGTCCTTATTTCTCTGGATTGGCTTAGATACTATCAGGACCTACTTAACCTACCGTTTCAATCTCACAAGTCTGTTTTAGCTTGCCAGATGATTGCATGAAGGTCCGGAAAGAAGCTCAGAGGCATTTCACCATCTCTTCATATACTTTTTAGTGTAAGAGATTTTGTGTATGATCTCCTCAGTGATAGGTGGGCTTGAAAACTTGCCATGAAGAGATTGTTCTTCGTTACCGTACTTATTTAATAAAATCTGGTATTCAGATCTCTTCCGTAAAAGTGCATTTGACTGCCATCACTGCTTATGTGAAGACTCTTTCCCAGATAACTGTTCAGCATCTCACTGCTTAAGGATTTTCTTGAGGTTGTGAAGAATGTTTTTCCCTAGCCAGGAGACCCTCTCCCACTTCACAGTTTAACGTTCTTCTTTCCATACTGTCGAACTCTGCATTTGAAACCGTGCACATGGCAGATCTGCAACGCCTGTTAGGACAGTATATATGCTCGAGTCTATGACATCACCTAGAAGCATGACTGAGTTTGAAGCTTCAGGTTTGCAGGAACTGTGTTTGGTTTTACACCTTAATGAATTTTCTTAAGAAATCCTTCTGCTCGTAGTATGTTTGGGTGTGAATACACATGTTCTGTATACTCCTGCAATGTAGTGTTGGGCTCGAACTGTTCCAACTTGTTTTTCTTCAAATAGGTCTTTCGAGTCACAAGGTCTTGGTGGCTCCTCCTCAGATTGTAAATACACATGGGCACTGAATCCATTGTTAGATTGTTTTTCTTTGCCATCGGGTCTAGACGTGCATCAACTTTGCCCCAGATCTCAGCGTGTTGGGCGCTGACCATTATGGCCCCAGAGCTCGTTGCCTTTCTTTCCCGTAGCCAAGAAGTATTTAGACACATCTACCTTTCCTTCAGCTTCCTCCCTTCAAACCGCCCAGGACATCATCGTCGATTAACCAGGCTTCACGACCCTTGGGGTGCCCGCCTCCCCCTTTTCAGGGCAAGGCATCGTCTTCACCGACCACAAAGAATTAATGGAAAGAACTCATTTCAAAAAGATGCCCTCCGTGCCACTAAAAAGTATTCTTGGGCTGACATCCTCAGAGACGCTGGACATCTACAGTGAGGCAGACCCGCTCGGTACCAAAGATGATAATCTGGTGGGTTGCCTGATCTCCGGCCCACTAACCCAGTCCCAAGACCATCGGATATGACTCCTCGGAACCAGAGGAAGGAGTTAGACGAGGAAGAGGTGCCTGAGGATGTCCCATCTACCTCTGTCGATCCCGGACCTCATCTAAAGACCACGCAGAGACGTGCGAGTACGGTCGACACCAAACCTCTTCTAAGACATATAAGCGACTGCATGTTGAAGCCGAGCACTGCCCCTCTGCCCTGTACATAGGCCACTGCAGCTCTCTGGTGCGCCACCGCTTTTGGTCTCTGACCATCAGTGAAACAAGAGCCGAGACGGGATGTAGCCAATAGCCTTCACTCCCAGTGGCTCAGGAGACCGAGACCATTTGTCGCCGCTGAAGCCTCGAAGTTAATGCCTCTGTCAAGGCCGAAACCAACAACAGCCGAGGAGAGCCGACAAGAAGAGAAAAGCTCCAGTAGGAGCTGGATTAAGTGCAGCAGCGCATCATCATCCACCCATGCAAAGGTAAGATTTCCACTTCAGAAAATAAGCGCCATCTTCAGACATTCCTCTGCTGCCACCACACCCCAAAAGACCTAAGGTCAAGGCTGTTGGTCTCTCTCCTACACCTACTCCGCCACCTCCTACTTCACCACCACCTCCTGCGACTTCCCCTCAGTCACCTGAGTCGTACACAGGCAGCTCTAGCCCCCTACTCTTCAGCAAGACACTTTGGTGCCTCAGTCTACCCACACCCAACTGATGATCCTTGGGACAGCTTTGATGTGGATCCTCCCGAGGCTCCTGACCTTTACCCTGTCCCTGTTAGGGCTTCCTCTCTAGACGACTCCACAGCATACCATAGCCACCTATCGCACTAAAGGATGATTACTTTTTGCTAGAGAAGCACTCCAGAACTGAGCTCTCTCTCCAATATTTGCCCATGCTCAAAGTGATGTCCCTGAGACATTCAAGGAGCCGGGAAAATTCTGGGTGGTAACACCCAAGATTGAAAAGAAGCTCAAGCTGTCATACGGTTCCTACTTTCGCAGTAAGGCAGTGAGTTTAGGCAACGTAAGCTTCACAACTATGTGGGACTGAGTCCATTCATATCAGAATATGTTGACTTAATTCCTGGCTAGCTCACAGTGCGCCATCTGGGCCCCTAAACTGACAGGGCACCGGATGGTGTCTGCAACCTCCGAACAAGACAATCCAAATTCTCACAAGGAAATTGTGGAACAGATTCTACCCTTTTGTTAGTAACTCAGGTCCAAAGGTAGACATGAGTAGTCATCAAACTAGCATTTCAAACATTTATTGAAGCAGTTGTACTCTTGTGTAAAATACATGTGCTGCAATGATTAATAGAATGGAGCAAAACAATGTTTCCAGCATTACAAGTATGGTGAACAGAATGAATAATTCAATCATCATGCCTTTGCATTAGACTATATGAATACATATAATTGCACTCCTACTAAGCGCTGCCTATCCTATAAAGTATAGGATGTGCGGATCTGCCAGAATATCTGAGTGGTCTAACTCCCCATTTACTTGCGGGTGTTTGTCATCAAGCAGCCAGCCTTGGTGTAGAACAGGCCGCTGACCTCTTCAGGAAGTTCCTGGAATTCAGCTGTGCTAGATTTCAGGCATGGGGCGACCTTCGACAATCCAACGAGATGCTCCTCTGCCTAAACAGAGGTATAGTATCATCTTTATGTTAAACTGCACTTATTCGTTCCATGCCTGAGTAATGCTCCTGTTGTCATTGTTGTGGCTATCCAATCAGAGCTGTCACCAAATAGACAACAACAAAGAACATTTTGCTCAGTGTACTAAGTCCTTGTACAGAATGTTCTATGGCCTAATAATGTACCTACGAAGAAGTGTAACTGTAAGCAAAACCATTTCTGAGCACTTTGTCATGAGGCTGCGCAAGCAAATTTGTGTTAAAAGTTATCGTCTAAAAAGATGTCCGCTCTAAACGTGAGCATGTTGAATGGAAGTGTGTGTACCCGGCGCCTATGTAATCAAACATCAAAACTAGCACCCGCAGATCCACTCGGTATCAGGGATCATGTCTCACTGGCCTCCCTGGTCTTTTCCACTACCTGAAAAAGAGCGGCAGCCCAGGCCACAGGTGAAACCCATTCTCCTGACAAGGCGATTAAGTGTATCGATGTGCTAACAAGAGGGTAGTAGTAGTCGGTGCCGCCTCACACTGGTGACTCGCCAATTCAGTCGGCCCCCTGTTTGGCTATGACAGCACACAGTGGGATGAGATGGAGGCTGTACTCCAACATCTCCTTGACCAATACTGCAAAAGGGACAAGAAAGTAGCAAAAGAAGGGAAAGCCATTTCCAATGCTTCCATCAGATGTGCTTTGGATTCAGCTGAAACAGCTGGTGGGGGTACAAATACCTCCGTCATCCTCAGCTGCCACTCCTGGCTGCATGTGTCTAGCTTCAAGCAGGAGGTACAGCAACAAGCAACATCTCATCAACCTTCCTTTCGATGCAGAACTCTTCAAACCCCTTCTCTCAGGGGCTCCTTTTGAAGGCAACAAACAAGGGGTGGATACAGGGTCACTTCCCCAGAACCAACCCAGTCCGATCAATAACAGCAGCAGGGTTACCACCAACAAGGCGGTCGGTAGAAATTACCCTCTGGGCTCCCTCAGAGGGAACAGCTCCAAAGGTCGGGGCAGAGGCACTCCCACCAATAGAGCCTCTACCTCCAAGTACCGACCTACCCCATGTCCCTTCTGATCACACTACACCGGGGTAAGACACCAGGGATTTCTTCCCCAGTGGGTTGTACCGAGCATGACTACTGCCTCAAGCTCATTTCACCCCCACCAAATATCCCACCCCTCACACACCCCCAACCCAGATCACCTGACCCTATTTCAAGAGGAGGTTCAGGCACTCCTCCCCATAGTAGCCTTAGAGCTAGTGCATTTTCAGTCCATGCCACCAAGTCCCACCACAAGTCACTTTAGGTCCAACACTTCCTGGGGTCTGTCCAAAACTCTGTCTTTGGCAAAGCTTACCCGAGCATCTAAAAGATAGCACCATTCCAGCAGCTTCTGCCTCTTTTTCAGCCACTCTGTCCTCTCACAGTTCGAGCCAGTAATGCGCCTCCTCGTTTTGATGGTCTCTTGAATAGCCATAGTCCATATGCGCCTGTTCCAAGAGGTCAGTGGTCACAAGCGCAGGGTCACTGGGAAGATCTAGTGTTGGTAAGGGCCAGTATACATTGCTCTCTGCAGTAGTAGAATAGCAACAGTCTGTTATGGGGCAGGCCTTTTAGGGACCGCAGGTGACCATCACTATGGACTTATCATGAGTGTATGGGGAGGGACATTTCAACAACAATGACAGTCCACGGTCGGTGGCCACCTCGCCAACAGGGTCTCCAGATCAACCATCTGGAACATTTAACTATTCACCTAGCTCGCGAAGCCTTTCTTCTTGAAATTCAGGGCAAGGTGGTTCTGGTGCTGACCGACAACATGACTTCCATGTTTTACCTATTAAAGCAAGGTGACACTCACTCTCCTCAGTTGTCAGACCTAGCGCAACAAATTTGGCTTTGGACAATCCACCACCAAGTACACCTACTGGCGGAGTATCTCCTGGGTGTGAACAACGCCTTTGCAGACCAACTCAGCAGGATACAGCAACAAGTCTAGGAGTGGGAACTCCACCCGCAAATCCTATTCCCTTGCATTTGTCAGTGCAGCACCCCAGGCATGTACGAAAATGCACAAATTTCGCCTCCAGGTTTCCACCTTCCCAGTCCGTGGGCAGTTCTCTGTTGATTCACTGGTTAGCTATCTTCACATAAGCTTTAACTTCTCTCCCACTTCTACCATAAATAGTGAGGGAAATGCAGCAAACATCCCTGTAGGAAGCTGGTTCTGTATATACTATACCAAAATTGGGTATAGTGTGCACAGAGTCCAGTGGAACCCCAAAGGTAGGCAGAGGTAAAAGTAGATGGCACCTTACTCTCTATTTGTGGTAGTGTGGGCGAGCAGTAAGGCTTTATCAGAGGGTAGTGTTAAGCATTTGTTTCTTTGGAGAAGAACAAGCTCCCACTAAAGGATGTCAAGCCATGATGCATCTCCCCTGAAGCACAATGGACCACCCCCTTCAAGGCGGATATTGACACTGAAACCGCTCCAAAACGAACGCCACATAGACATGGAGATCAGAGGAGTCCGAAGCACCTATTGAGAGAGGGGTTGAGGAAGACTACGCTACGTGTACACGGTTATTCATACAGCCAGAAACCACAATAATATCTCCTAAGCCGCCCACTGGAAAGCAATCGCCCACACGGTCCCAGATTTCCAAAAAACGAAGACTAATTTATGAGGACGAGCTTGCCTTCACACCATTGCACCTGGTGCCTAAAAGTTATGAAGATGGCTACAAGCCCTTCTCCATAGCAGGCATTCGCCGCCCCCACCTGCTCCACCTCTCTGGCCATATTCAACCCCCAACCAGAATCTCCTGCCAGGACAGTCAATTTCTTTTCTGGAACTTGTAGCCCATATGGGGAGTGGGAAACTTTTATGACCAACCTGCTTGGGCCGGTAGACTGGGGGGACCCCTAGGAAGACTACTGTGTAAGCCCTGCTGAAAATCATGTTCTAGACCATTGCTCAGCCACACAATATCTGCTGGATAGCACTACTACATATCGCCCCTTCATTCACAGAGAGGCCCGTCACAATAAAGTAGACCTGCTGTCCTTCTGGACGAGGACAACAGTCTGGCGGAAGCCCTCTCTAGGACAAAGCACAGTGTCTAGTTCTTTCATAGGGGATTTCCATTTTTAGGCATAAGCGTTGAATAGTCCCGCCCACGTGCGGGGACCCCGGAGAAGTTGATATAAATATATCTTTTTAAGTGTAGATTTTCACGTTTCTTCAGCAAGGCCTGCAAAGACACTTAAGAGAGACAGATTATGCAGCCTATTTACCTAGGCTGCAATGGCCAGATTCTTCATCATGAAGAGAAAAAAGGGCCAGAATCAAGCCTTTGAAGATAATTTGACAAACAGTATAAATATCCCTCACAAACCCTTTTTTATAATAGAGATGAAGGGAGCAGGACAGAGTAGCCTCATAGGCTGTCATTATTTGTCTAAAAAAGACAATGGACCTTTAAGAACCTAGATATGACCAGCATCCCATCATGCACAGCAGGTGTCAATTACTTCAGTTATTTTTTCCGGCTCCTGCTGACAGGACCCTGGAGCATTGAGCTCAACAAAAATGTTTTTTTTTTTTCAAAATTCTTAACTGAATTGTATTAACATTTTCACTTGACGTCTTTGGTCTCTCCCTGGCTTTTTTCTGTTTCTGACCGAAATTAAAAGCAATTTGTCAAAAAAATGCCATCTTTTTTTGACAAGTGCCCAGCTTGTGAAAGAAAGAAGGCCAAAACAGAGCCACATGAGGTGTGTATTATCTGCCTGCCAGAGGATCATGTTCCTGAGTCATGCTATCATTGCAGGAACTTTTCTAAATGCACCCTGAGAGACCGTGGAAAGATTGTTTTAATTTTTAATTTTTTTAAAATATTTTATTAGCATTTTCAGCCATAAACGCAATACAGACTGCACATCACTTGCATTTCGAAGAATAAAACACAGTTTGGTTTCAGCACTAATACATAATCACGGACCGGACCACAAGTAGGGGCCCGCTGATATCCCAGTTCGATGTACATTCTCAACGGTTGCGTCTACAGCAGTGCATATTAATCAAAAGAGCATTAACAGAAACTCAAACAATATCCAACACCCGCCCCCCCCTAACTTCCTTCCTTTTCATATCAGTTCAGTCTTGTGTGTTATTGCCATTAGTCCAGTATAGTATGCCTGTCGATCAGTCAGATGTCGGGGGGTGTCTGTCCTGAGTCCCAGTGGCGCCATCCCCCTGAATAGCAACGCCGTCCTGAGAGCACAGACTGAGGTGAGTCTGACTGTCCTGCAATTCGGAGATCATAGACGCCCAGGCCAATCTATCATCCTCCGCTTTTTCATCTGTCCTAACATAGCGCATCCGGACCAATTCCACCGTTGCCCATTCATTTATATCCCTTACCCAATCTGAATGCTTCGGAGATCTGGGTTGCATCCAGGCTATAACCACCCGCCTCTTGGCCAATACCAGACCCAGGTTTACGATTCGTCGGCTCAGTTTTTTTATTCTTAGGAGTCGGCAGTAAGCCCAGTAACACCGTCTTGACATCTCGTGTAATAGTCCAGCCCGTGGCCCTTCCCAGTCTCCCCAGTACTGCGTCCCAGTATAACCATAACGTGGGGCAGGTCCAGATCATGTGGATGAAGTCCGCTCCCTGCGAGCGACATCTAGGGCAGCAGTCCTTCCTATCGGGGTATATTACATGCAGTGTTCGCGGGGTTAGATATACCTGGTGTATAACGTTGTAATGGAGTAATTTAAAGCGAGCGTTCGTGCTGACTTTGCGAAGCCCCCCTGGATCTTCCGCCATTCCGCCTCCGCTAGGGGCTCCTCCAGTACTTCCTCCCATTTCTGCTGACAGCACAGCGATTCCTGCGGGAGATCATCTCTCAAGGCTCTATATAAAAATATCAATCGACCTCCCTGAACCATTTCTAGCATAGTTTTAAGGATATTAGTAACGGGTGGTTCGTCCGGGAAGGTCTGCCATAATTCCCGCGCGACCCTTGCTATTTTAGCATATTGTAAAAACTGCCCCGGTCCTAGGTCGAAGGTATTGTGTGCCTCCTCACAGGTCATAAAGCGACCATTCGTATACAGATCCCCCATCAGTAGACATCCCCCCGCCCTCCAACGGCTGATCGACATAGAGTCTGCTATTGCCGCAAAAGGGCGCACTGCCCATAAAGGCACATCTGGTGCATATGGAGCATGACGGACCACCCTACGCAACGCCTGCTCCCATACTGTTGCCACATGCCGTATTATGTAGGGGTAGCTGTCGGGGATCGAAGATCCCATCATTAGTAATGCAACTAACGATTCCCCACCATATGTCCCGGCCAACAAACTTTTCTCCCAGTTAGTTTCGTCGGCAAACCAGTGTATCACATATTGCAATTGGGATGCCATATTATACATATCCAGGCGTGGAACCTCTAATCCGCCCCCCTCTCATGTCCTCTGCAATGTCGTTAGACAGACTCTCCTTTGCTTTTGCCCCCACAATAGCGTGCCAATGAGGGTGTCTAAGGTGATAAAACACGATCTCGGTAGCAAATAGAAAGAGTGCTGGAAGTGATATAGACACCGTGGGAGAATAATCATTTTGACAATTGCTATTCGCCCCATAAGCGAGAGTGGCAGATCTGCCCAGAAACGCACCGAGCTCTGTAGTCCCTCAAGGACCTGTCCCATATTGGCTGCATAAAAGGTGTCCCCAGGATAAGCCAGGCGAATCCCCAAATAACTTCCCCCTTCAGTGGCCCAAGGGAGGCCGACATTTGGTCGCTCTTCCGTTGGACAGAGACGTGGGAAGATATGTCTTCATGGAACGGAGGAGCAAAGGAGACTGCAGACACAATCTGAAGGTAGGACCTCAGGGCATAGTGAGTGTCAGACCTCTATCAGGCGTCTGTCATCTACCACTGGAGGGCATGGCGCGAAGAAAACGCCTCAAAAAGTACATTGGTCCCGATCGACGCCGAGAAGAGGTACGGTACGGCGCCGACCTGTTCGCCGTCTAGTCAAGGTACGACGTCGAGCAAGCGCCGAAGATCAGCTTGAAACCAGGACTATCGGCTTCTTCCTTTGCTCCGTCGAGCCACAGACCTCGCTCAACGTCGAGAACTCCATCGAGGCTGCCTTCTAGGTCGCCGTCGAGGCACCGGCGAAGGTTGACGTCGAGGTGCCATCAATGCTCGCCGTGATCAAGCAGGTTGAGATCTCTTTCGACATAGCCTAGGCTACAGGAGGCTAGAAAAAAGAGGACACGCATCTACACCTCACCAGACTCTTAAGTATTCAAGAACGTATTCTCCATCTTCAGGGATTCAGCCATCTCCTCCTCCTCCTCCTAATCCTACGCACATCTGCCTCCTCCACCTCGGCTTCCAACTCCGACTCCCCTGCTGCCTCCACCAGAGACGCCAGCCACTTCAAGAA
This sequence comes from Calotriton arnoldi, assembly GCA_963921515.1. Taxonomy (NCBI): domain Eukaryota; kingdom Metazoa; phylum Chordata; class Amphibia; order Caudata; family Salamandridae; genus Calotriton; species Calotriton arnoldi. The sequence continues at coordinate 246,815 of CAWUFW010003507.1, forward strand.
GATTGCGTTCCAGATCGTGCCATCATTCTAGGTGCCATCGTCATAGCTCATTGCGCACCTCTACTTCTTCTAGACGCTCCCACCATCATCGACATAATCATCATCGCTCTCGCTCTTGGATAAGGTCTTCCACTTGTACTTGAAGTTTTTCTCCAACACTGTCTGACTCTCCACTTCCACGTATTTCACCGGTGGATGATGTTACCTTGTTTCAAGAAGTTCTTGTGAGAGGAGCAACAAAACTTAATATACCTATGTCTACACCAACACCAATGACATCAGTCATTCTCGAGAATGCAACAAAGATCAGCATCCAGAGCCTTGCTGCCTCTAGTACCAGGTCTCCTTGAACCGGCAATGGCACTGTTTCTAACATCAGCCTCAGTTAAGACAGCACCATCCAGGCTCTGCAAGAAATACTGACTTCCAAAGCAGGATCCAGCTTTCCTCCGCACAGATCCTACACCAGACTCTGTGATTGTCGTGGTGGCAAAGAAACAAAATGCCACTACTTCCACTTCTACGGTTCCCTCCGATAAGGAGAGTCTAAAGCAGCCAGCGCCACTGATCTACTAGGCAGATATGACAGGGCGCTGTGGGAATCCATGACCCAGTTTGCAGAACATCTCCCTAGAGATATGAGGAAAGATTTCATGGAAATCCTAAACGAGGGATAGATGGCCTCAATTCAAGTCATTAGTGCTGCAGCAGACTCCTCCTTATTAGCAGCTCATGTCTACTGCCACAGCGTCTCTCTGCAAAGACACTCCTGGCTTCGCCTAACTTCCCTCAAACCAGAATCACAGCAAAGGATTTCGAATCTTCCGTTCTCTGGAACCACTCTATTTGGGGCTCATGCCCACGAGGAAATGGCACAGATGAAATCAGAAATGGACACTCTGAAGGCAGTCGGCTTAGCGAGATCCAGGGAACAGAGGACAGCATCCTGGAAATCAGTGCATACATTCACCAAACACTACTGCTAGACTCTGACGCTAGAGCAGATGCTCAAGTAGGGCAGGCTTCCCTCAAAAATCTCTTTGCTTGACTTATCTGCTTTATCCTCGGTCTACTCCACTGCGCTATATGGTGATGGGCTTGCTATTCTATTCAATGCTTATGACTATAAATAGAAATCCCCTACGAGAGAAGGAATGGTTTCTTACCTGTAACTCCTTTCCTCTCGTAGGGGTATTTCCATTATAGTCCTTATTTCTATGCTTCAGGGCATATTCAAGCATACCCACCACTCCGACAACTTTAAGGACCCAGTTAGTGCCAAGGTGATCACGCCACAGGTGGAAAAGAAGTTTAAAGCTTCTCCAAATGATCCCCTTTACATCAGAGCCCAGGTCCCCTCTGACTCTCTAGCGGGCCTCTGCCCAGGCAGTGGTAGTCGGCCCCCACTCCCCTCAGATAAATAGTAAGCACCTCAGTGCTGCAGGCAAACATATAGCGGGTGGTGCAGTTGCCCTAATGGCGATTCGCCAGTACAGTGGGGCTGCTGTTCAGGTTCAACAGATACCTCTGGGAGGAGATGTAGACCCTGGTGCAGCACTGAAAGGCGCTAGTTTCGGATAGAAAGATAATTTCCAATATGAATATCCATTGCACATTCTATGCTGCAGGTAATGATTCTCGCATTATCAATACCATCATCCTGCTTCCCCGCCACACATGGCTTTGTGGCTCAGGATTCAAACCGGAGGTCCAGCAACATCTCCTTCACATCACATTTGATAAGGAACATCTCTTTGGATCCCAAGTGAATGAGATGTTGGAGAAAATCCAGTAGGATATAGAGATTGCTAAGTCCATGGGTGCCCAGCAGTCTGCAACACCTAGGAGCACTTTTTGCATACAGCGATCCAGGGGTTTGAGCAAGACCACACCCTCTTTCCAGGTACAACCCTACCAGTGTGAACAGCAAGCCTTTAAGAAGTAGCAGGCAGGCAGAAGATACTCAAGGGGAGGTTACAGTGCCAACAACAGCAAGGGTAGGGTGGCTCTAGTAAACAAGCCTCCTCTTCCAACACTGACTCCCCTAAATCAGACAAACACCCTTCAAAGGGGAGATAAAGGGATGTCCACTATCATTTGGAGGAAACCCCCTCAGATTTGTGGGTACTAACAGTGGTTCACACAGCTACTGCTTAGAATTTCACCCCACCCAACAACCCACCTCACTGACACACCCTTTGCCTAGGCTGCTTCACTGTCTTGCACTGTCTTGCAAAAAGATATCAGAGCTATCCTAAAAAAGGGCCCAATTCAGCCATTGCCCCTACACCAACAGGGCAAAGGCTTCTTCTATTCACTGAACTTCCTATTTCCAAATAAAGACTGCCCCATGCAGCCCGTTTTACACCTGAGGCCGTTTAATTGTTACGTCATGCCGAAACACTTTGACACCTCTGAAGGGCCTTGTCCTTCTTCACTGCCAACCTCCCTTACCCAGAGCTGACATTGGTGACATATGTATCGCTATTGGATTGTGTGGGGGGTTCAAGGGAGTTCACCCAGAAGGTGATCAGAGGTCTCTGGTGTCCAGTGGTGGGCCGCCTCCATATCATTCTATTGCCTTCCATCAGTGGGAGGGTGGTGCTGGTATTTATAGGAAGCTGGCTCTGTATATACTATGCCAAAGTAAGGTATAGTGTGCACAGAGTCCAGTGGAACCCCAAAGGTAGGTAGAGGTACAAGTAGATAATGCCTTACTCTCTATTTGTGGTAGTGTGGGCCAGCAGTAAGGCTTTATCAGAGGGTAGTGCTAAGCATTTATTGTATCCAGGGGTCCAGAAACATGTCTGGTGGTGGCAGCTGGCGAGCAGCCACTCAGCCAGGACACTAGACTTAGGTAGTTTTTCCAGGGGCATCTCTAAGATGCCCTCCGAGTGCATTTTTCATTAAATCCCACACTGCCATCAGTGTGGGTTTAATGTGCTGAGAAGTTTGATACCAAACTTCCCAGTTTTCAGTAAAGCGATTATGGTGCTGTGGAGTTCTTAATGACAAACTCCCAAGCACCATATACTTTTAATGGCAGTACTGCACTCACAATGTCTAAGAATTGGTTTAGACACTGTAGGGGGTATAGGGTTCATGCACCTGTACCCTCACCACTGGTATAGTGCACCCTGCTAGAGGGGTGGCTTGCCTATGCCAGGGCAGTGGGTTGTAGGCATGGCACACAGGAATATGTGTGTGTGTGTGTGTGTGTGTGTGTGTGTGTGTGTGTGTGTGTGTGTGTGTGTGTGTGTGTGTGTGTGTGTGTGTGTGTGTGTGTGTGTGTGTGTGTGTGTGTGTGTGTGTGTGTGTGTGTGTGTGTGTGTGTGTGTGTGTGTGTGTGTGTGTGTGTGTGTGTGTGTGTGTGTGTGTGTGTGTGTGTGCGCGCAGCCTCTAAGGGTGGCACAATAAGTGCTGCAGCCCTTAGAGGCCTGTCCACAGTACCTATGGTACCATTTACAGAGACCGATGAGTGCCAATTGGGTTTTGTATCAATGCTGTTTAGGGAAAGAACATAGGCCCTGGGTACCTGGTTGGCAGAAACCCAGGGCACACTCAGTCAAAGTACATCAACAGTTTGGCAAAAAGAGGGCACTTTCTTACAGTATTCAAGACCACACTACTGCCTTGTGGTACTGCAACAAGCAGGGGTGTTTGGGGTCCTATTCCAAGAGGATTTACGGCTCTGCATGTGGCTGAAGCACTAGGACATTTTCCTGGTCACCAGCCACCAATCAGGATCCGTGAATGTCATAGCGCACAAACTGAGTAGCTGTCTGTCAGATCACAAGTGGCAGCGCCCTCCCCATTTGACCCAGGGTGCCTACTACCAGCTGGGTGAGCCCTAGCTCGATCTTGCTGCCTCTTATGAGAACACACCTTAACAATTTTGAACATTGGAGTTTTAGCGGAAACACTCTTTAAGAGAATAATTTTTCCTGAAATGGATCAAAGGTTTCCTGCATGTGTGAATGGAGTCCCCTCGAGGGTAATACAGTTGCATAAAGGCACAAGGCAGGGCTGTCCGCTCTCGCCCATGTTGTTTGCACTGGCGCTTGAGCCCTTGGTGGCATGGGTTAGAATGGACCCTTTTATCCCGAGGAATAGGCGGGGACAGTATAGGAAGCTGGCTCTGTATATACTATACCAAAGTGAGGTATAGTGTGCACAGAGTCCAGTGGAACCCCAAAGGTAGGCAGAGGTAAAGTTAGATAGCACCTTACTCTCTATTTGTGGTAGTGTGGTTGAGCTGTAAGGCAGTATCAGAGGACAGTGTTAAGCAATGAATTCACACACTCAAAGAATGAACTTCAGACCAATTGTTTTTGTATGAAAATATTCTTTTAGTTATTTTATTTTCTAGAACCAAGCAAGCCTGGCTCAGGTAAGCAATAAATACTTTACAGTGGTAATGAAATTGAAATACAGTTTGAATAATAATTGTATATGCACTTTGTTTTGACTTACAGTATGGTTGCAGAGAAATGCAATACTTTGTAAATACAGTACATAGACTTGAATGGGCTTTTCAGTAAAATAGCAGGTAAGTTACTTTTTAGATTACTTTTCTTACTCAGAGTAGTATACCTGGATACTACTCTGGGACATTTCCTGTAAACAGGTAAGTAAAATTGTTTTGGTTATATAGTACAATTTTAAAGAATTTCTTTAGGTTTTCAAACTCCACACTTCGAAACTTTTCCAAGAAAAACAGTCAATGTTATCCTATGGAGGAAAATAGTGTTATCGGTTTTGAGGTAAGTATTTGGTAGTGGGAGTTGAGGTTCTGGGGGTAGACTAGGGGTCCCCCAGGGTCAAGGATGCACTCTCGTTACACCCTCAGCGGCACTAGGGCGGCCGGGTCCTGAGGCCCAATGTTATCCAATGAGGGATAGGGGGCCTCCGGTTGGTGGCTGCTGGCGAGCAGGCCACAAGGTTGTGGGAGCTAAGCTCCTGGTGTTAGGCTCAGGGCAAAAGGGAATCCTGTTTAGCACAAAAAGTGCACCCGCAGCGGCGCAGGGGCGGATGGATGCTGGTTTGGCGTCGGGTGCCCTGTTTTTAATGGGGATTTTCGGTTTTGGTTTTCAGCTGCAGGCTCGGTCCAGGAAGACTTCCAGGAGGAACCAACAGCTGGACAGGTAAGTTGGAGGGCTCGGGGACGTAGGTGCACCTCTGGTTCTGTTCTGCAGGGCGGCTGGATGCAGGGGTGTCTTTTGAGGTCTGATTTCACCTTACCGGGCCACTCGCGGTTGGGGGGGGGGGGTCTCCATGCAGAGGCTGCAGGCGACGTCGGGGAGTCCTGGAGGGGTCAACCCACGGTGAACTCGGACTCTGGAGCACTGGGGGACCTCGCTGGGACCGGTGTGCCACTCTAACTCGGGCCGTAGGCGAGGGGTGCAGTGGTGGTTCCAGGCGTCGGGTTTCTTTTTCCTCAGAAGGCTTGCAGTCTTTCTTTGGTGTTTCTTCTGAACAGAGCTGCTGTTCACAGGAGATCCGGTCTTTGTTGAAGGCAGTCAGTCCTCCCAGGGGTTTTGGAGGTCGCTGGCTGCAGGACAAGATGATTTTTGGCGCAGGAGCTCTGAAAACTGCCGACGGGCCGGTAGGGCTGGGGCCAAGTCAGTTGTTCTCTGCAGTCTCCTCTGCTGGGCGTCTTCTTTCGTCCTTTTTCTTTTTAGGTTGCGGGAATCTGCTTTCTTGGTTCAGGGCTGCCCCCTAAATACTTTATTTAGGGGGCGTTTTAGGCGTCTCGAGGTCAGTAGCCAATGGGCTACTGACCTGAGGGTGACTACACCCTTGGTGTGCTCACCCCACGTGGGGGAGTGAGTACAATCCCTAATCCTGATTGGGTAGTGCCTGCCATCTGCAAGATGGCGGGCACTGAAGAGAGGGCTTCACCTCGCCTCCCCCACCTGATGGGTGGAGTTGGCAGAGGTGGGCATACCTTCTGGACTGGCTAATTTTTCCTGCCTGTCTTCCCGCCGAAAAGGAGGGGAGACAGGAAGGGGGCCTGCTCCTGATAGCAGGAGAGGCTGGGGGTCGCATTACAAAGGCTGCCAGGCCTTTGAAGCTCCCCTGCCACAGATGGCTCTTCCTGGCCTGGGGGAGGTGTGAACAACTCCGCCCAGGAAAGGCTTTGTTTCTGGGCTCAGGGAGCGAAGGCTCCCACCCTAGGGGTCCAGAAACATGTCTTGTGGTGGCAGGCTGGTGTGTACCAGTCAGGGAACCCACCAGAGGCTGGTCGTTTTTCAGGGGGCATCTCTAAGATGCCCTCTGTGTGCATTTTTCATTAAATCCCACACTGGCATCCGTGTGGGTTTAATGTGCTGAGAAGTTTGATACCAAACTTCTCAGTTTTCAGTGTAGCCATTATGGTGCTGTGGAGTTCGTAATGACAAGCTCCCAGCACCATATACTCTTAATGGCAGCACTGCACTTACAATGTCTAAGAATGGACTTAGACACTGTAGTGGTACAGGGCTCATGTACCTGTACCCTCACCACTGGCATAGGGCACCCAGCTAGAGGGGTGACTGATCTATGCCAGGGCAGTGGGTTGTAGGCATGGCACACAGGGATGTGTGCCATGTCGACTCTTCACTTTGTTCTGCACCAAAACACGCAGCCCTCAAAGGCAGTGTGTGTGTGTGTGTAAAGATACAGGGCCTCTAAGGGTGGCACAATAAGTGCTGTAGCCCTTAGAGGTCTTCCCTGGTCACAGTGCCCTGGGTACCTGTGGTACCATTTACCAGGGGCTGACCTGTGGCCAGAGATGCCAATTGGGTTAGGTTTGGGGAAAGAACACAGGCCCTGGGAACCTGATTGGCAGGGGCCCAGGGCACATATAGTCAAAGTGCATCAGTAGTCTGGCAAAAAGTGGGGGGGTTACTGCAACAGAAACCCACTGTTCGAGGCATATGAGCTGCAGATTGTACACTGTGCATAGATCGCCATCTGGTGTTGGGCTCGGATGCTTGCACTTTGTTGTTGTCTTGGAAGAGTCTTTTGTAGTCACGAGATAGGTGACTCCTCCTTTGGACGATAGTGCGCACGGGCATCGACTCCATCCTCAGATTGTTTTTTTCCGCCATCGGGTTCGGATGTAACTTTTGCGCTCCGGTTCGGTACCTGTTTTTTCCAAACCTTTTCGACGCGCAAACTATCTACAACTCGACGGTATTGTTTAAGATCGCGTGATCTTCGCGCATCTCCCCTACTCGATTCCAGTCGTCGACGCGGGCCGTTGGGCCCATCGACGCCTTTCGGGCCTACAGCTCATGGAAAGGACTCCATTTAAAAAAATGCCCCCAGTGTGGTGCAAAATTCCCAAACAGTGACAATCACAAGGTCTGTAACCTGTGTCTCTCGCCCGAACACAACGAGAACACTTGCCAGGCCTGCGCCTCTTTTCGATCCAAGAAAACGATCCGTGATCGCCGGGCCCGACGACACATCATGGCACAGAGATCAGCTCCGGCACCAGTGGACATCTTCGATGAAGGCCCCGATGTTCCGGAGGACGATTCTGAAGACCTGCAGATCGTGTCCGAAGCAGACGACTCGGACTAAGACGACCACATCACTCCTGGTCAACGAGTGAGTACTACTGCCCCTACCCCAACTCCCCCCGAAAAAACCAAGGCCCTGGTCAACACTTCGCCTGCTGGCCCCAGTCGCGACCAAAAACAAACTTCAGAAGCCCCGCCCTCGGGCTCGGCTCCGAAGACAAAGAACAGGCCTTCCGGCAGCTCGGAACCGAGCAAACCATATCTCACAGTCCCGCAGGCGCCTTCGGCACCGAAGACAGGAGACCAACCTACTCCCAAAAAGAAGTCTGCACCGACCACCTCGACGCCGAAACCATCGGCTCCGAAGCCAAAACCTTCGGAACCAAAAAACGTTCCCGGGTCCATAGCCAAGCCGAAGGACCCTAGACCAATTCCTAAGGCCTCCGACCACAAATCAAAACCTCGTTCGGACCCGAAGAAGTCAGCGCCGAAAACGGTTACCGAACGGGAAGAACTTTTCCGACCGGATCCTGTCGATCCCAAGCAGAAAAAGCTGCATATAGACCCTAAAACAGGACATGTGGCTACTGTTCCACACAAGAAGAGGAAGTTGGACTCCTCAGACACTCCTGCAGTGCCTGTAAAGAAAAAAACTGTGCCACTTCGCCTATAAGGCCCTCTTCTCCTGTTTTTCCTTGTCAACCTGTTCTTCCTCCTAAGCCTGTCCTTCCTCCTGAGCCTGTCCTTCCTCCTGAGCCAGTTCTTCCTCCTAAGCCTGTCTCTCCTCCACAGCCTCTAACACTTCCACCACCACAGGATAATGTTGATGATGACTTAGGGGGTGGGGGAGGCATCAATGACCCTTTCACTGATCCTGACAATGATACAGACGCACCACAGGACGATTGGGACGATTATGATGACCCAATAGGTCCCCCAGACCTCCCTGCTCCCCAGCCATATCCAACGAAACCATCTCCCCCAGATGACAACATTGGTTTTGGACAACTGGTCAATAGAGCTGCTGTGTACCATGGTGTCCCTATACATTCAGACCCTGCAGAGGAGGACTTCCTTCTAGACTCTTTTGAACAGTCCCAAAAAACTGTCCAAACCTTGCCTATGTTAAAAGGGGTCATTAAACATGCCCCAGACATATTCAGAGACCCAGTCAGGACTAGAATTCTCAATCCCAGGATTGATAAAAAGTATAAACCCTCCCCATGACGATCCCACCTACATCAAGGGGCAGCTACCCTTAGACTCACTAGTAGTATCTAACGCTAGGAAACGCGCCAACTCTCAAACCTCCGGTGACACACCACCTCCGGATAAGGAATCTAAGTTGCTAGATGCCTCTGGCAAGAGAGTTGCTGCGCAAGCAGCTAATCACTGGCTCATAGCAAACACCCAAGCATTACTTGCTAGGTATGAAAGGGCTCACTACGACCGACTAGAGACCCTATTACAACATTTGCCTGATCAATACAAAACCCAGGCAAATGATTTGATTCAGGAGGGCAAACTCATAACCAACGCATCAATTAAGTGTGCCCTAGATGCAGCTGACACAGCCTCTAGATCTGTTAACACTAGTGTGCTACTCAGACGACATGCCTGGTTACGCATTTCAGGTTTTAAACCGGAGGTCCAAACAGCTATCCTTAACCAGCCGTTCAATCAAGAGCACCTTTTTGGACCGGCTGTAGACACCATACTAGAAAAGATGAAGGACACAGAGACTCCTAAGTCCATGGGAGCATTGCAATCTCCATCCACACGCGGTTCCTTTCGTCGCTCCTTCTATAGGGGAGCATCCAAAAACATTGGAACAGACACCGCCTCCTCTTCATATAAAAACACCACTCACACATCCCCCAATAGAGGATATTTTAGAGGCGGATACAGGGAAACAACAACAAGGGCAGAGGACGAGGTAGTAACAACACTCGTACCTCCCCGCTCCTAAACAGTGACTTCCCTCCAGACCATTCCACTCCGGTCGGGGGAGACTTTCACAGTTCCTACCTGTCTGGGATTCCATCACAACAGACAAGTGGGTAAGACAAATTATCCAGTATGGTTACTGCCTCGAACTTACAGCAACCCCGCCCAACATTCCACCCAAACAGCGTCCAATGTCCACAGAACACAGTGCGCTCTTAAAACAAGAGGTTCTCTCACTGCTTCAAAAGCAGGCAATAGAACCAGTTCCCTTACAGCATCAAGGAACAGGGGTTTACTCACTGTATTTCCTAATCCCCAAAAAGGATGGGACCCTAAGGCCAATCCTCGACCTCAGACCCCTCAATCTCTACATACAGTCCGATAACTTCCATATGATCACTCTGCAACAGGTTCTTCCACTGCTGCAACAAGGCGACTTCCTTGCCACACTAGATCTCAAGGACGCCTACTTCCACATTCCCATGCACCCTGCTCACAGGAAGTATCTAAGGTTCATAGTGGACGGACAACACTATCAGTTCAAAGTCCTACCATTCGGGGTCACCACCGCACCCAGAGTGTTCACAAAGTGCCTTTCAGTAGTGGCCGCACACCTAAGAAGACAACAAATCCACGTCTTTCCATATCTCGACGACTGGCTAATAAAAGCCAAGTCATTCAACCAGTGTGTTCATCACACTCATCAAACTATCCAGCTGCTACACGACTTAGGATTCACAGTAAATTACCCCAAGTCAAATCTCCAGCCCTCCCACATACATCAGTATCTAGGAGCCACAGTAGACACTTCCAAAGCTCTGGCATATCCAAGTCCAGCCAGGATAGCCAGCATACAAGCCCTAAGCAGTAAATTTCAACCGCAGCACTCCCTCCCAGCAAGGGTATTCATGCAACTCATAGGAATAATGGCCTCTTGCATCTTTATCGTACCTCATTTTTTTTTTTTAAATAGCTTTATTGGCATTTTTTTCTTTTTAAACATAACTGACGTCGCGAATCAGTACAGAAACGTTTTGACTTGGATATCATACAAATATATCCTATGTACAGAGTAGCTTCACCCATCGTAGCAATAGAGAGACAACCCAGTCATGTTATTCCCTAGTACTGACATGTATATCATACTGGAACATGCGTACAAGCACCGCAGTATGCTATTGCCCACAGTCAAGCTACAACGTAAACTACCAATTAATGTCATTGTTATCCATTGCATACTCATAACACATTTTAGCGAAACAGTCCTAACAGGAACTTGTATGTGCACACCAGGTACATCCAGCGCATAGCCAGTCCGTACTGATCAGCAAATCACTGTATAATAGAAGGTAAGATGGAAATAATAATAGAGCACACTAGTCAATCCCTGGTGCGTACCAATAAAGCATATTTGTCCAATATATTCTAAACATAACTAAAACTAAAAACATCAAATGAAAATCTGCCATCCACTGAACACCACAAATGCTAACCATGCATGACTATATATAAATACATATGATCAAAACACTTCCGCGTGTCCGCACATCCAATGGGTGATTATCTCTTTACATCTAACAGGGCAAGGCGGCCATCAATGAGGAGGATCCCTGTGTCCGAGGATATGAGGGAGCGGGTCAGGGACCATACATGATAGACTAGAGGAAGTAACAGAGATCTACTTTATAAGCTCTATGGTGTGCGACTTCCCTTAGCGGAGTAGCAGGGGGGGGGTCGGTAAGTCTATTATTGAGTGGCTAACTGGGAGGCATCAGTCACCGCCAAATAGCCAGTCTGGAAGGCGACTAGTATCGCATCCCAATCTTGTGCAATGGGGAACTTTCGAAGCCCGGCTATCTCCTCTCTATGCAGTGTGGAGCTTTCCGCCTGGGCCCACACCGCCAATGAACGCCTCCAGCCTAATATCACCGGGGGAACTGTGTTTTTCCAGTTCTTGGTTATGAGGGGTTTTGCAGTGATGAGACCGAGGTCCCAAAATTTCAAAGTAACTTTATTCTTTTTTGGTCTGGCGTACAACCCCAGAAGGCACACCTCCCATGATAGGGGCATGTCCGCACGTGTACATGAGGCTAGGGTCGAGACCACCTCCTGCCAGTAATGCCGAAGGGATGTACAGGCCCATAACATGTGGAGCAGATCTGCATCAGCATGCTGACAACGAGGACATACGGAAGTGGTGATGTGAAAATATCTATTGATCATGTCAGGCGAGAGATATGCCCGTTGTGTAATGTATATTTGAATAAGCTTAAACCTGGAGTTTCTGGGTATATTCCTAGCACTCCCTAATATACTGTCCCACTCTCTGCCCGTCCAAGGCCGGCCTCTATCTGCCTCCCACCTATCTTTGAGCCGCGTCATCGGCTTCATCGTGTGCGTGAGAAGTGCCTCCACCAGCCAATGCACCACATGTGACCCCGTGCCCATCACGTGTAAATATTGCACCAACAGGTGCGTTGATGGCTCAATAGCCAACTCCCCCCAGGCAGCTGTCAGAGCTTTCAGAAGGGAGGTGTGCAACAAGAATTGACTACTGGAAGTTCATTATCTGCGGCTAACGACTCAAAGGTTAGTAATGCACCATCCCTATATAAGTCACCCAATGTCTCGAGCCCAGCCACATGCCAGGCCGCGAGGGCCGCCCCTGTGGTGCCCAGCCTCCCCCGTGGTGTCCCCACCAATGGTAGTATCGGGGCATATGGGAGCGTCGCGCGGGTAAGATATAAGCTTCTTTTATAGCATTTAAGGGCCAATCCCAAATGTATCTGTGGTGGCCGTGGGAGTTTAGCTATGGGATGGAATAAATGATAAATTTGGGAATGGGACCAGGGTTGGTGCATGGTTGCTGTGTCTTCCAGACACATGTCATTCAACCACTTAGTCACCCATTGGAGCTGAGCAGCTAAATAATACAGTTCCATATTGGGGACCGACAGCCCTCCTTGGTTAGTAGGAGCATACATTTTCCACAGTGCAATACGTGCTCTTCCCGTATTCCATATTAAGTCCCGGGATAATTTCTCCAAATCTCGGAATATCTTAGGAGGAACATAGAGTGGGAGGTTAGAGAAATAATAGAGTAACTTAGGGAGTACGATCATTTTCAACAGGGTGATGCGGCTCATTACATTCAGCGGGAGCGACTTCCAAAAGTGTGTTTGGGCACGTATGGCTGAGATCGCTCTCATTAAATTCCCCTCCATGAGATCTTCAGGTGAGCGATATATGAATATGCCGAGATATCTAAACGTGGTGGGGTACCATGTGAGGGGCGCGCCACCCAAAGAGACATCTACCTCTGTAGTGTGAGCACTGAACGAATAAATCCCCGATTTAGCCCAGTTAACCCGGAGTCCTGATTTCTCCTCAAAGGATGCGAGTATAGCAGCTATGGACGTCGGGATCGCGGTAATATCCCGAAGATATAATAAAAGATTGTCTGCATACAGGGAAACTGCATGCAACCCGTCTCCCAGTCGTATCCCCCATTTTTCACCATCTCTCCAGAGTAACATTGCTAAGGGTTCCATGGCTAGGGAGAACAGCAATGGAGACAGCGGGCATCCCTGGCGCGTCTCCCGTCGCACCCCGATACCGTCTGAGATCAGCCGGCCCGTTCTAACCCGGACAGTGGGCTGTTGGTATAATAAGCGAACCATGGTCAAGTAGTGTTCCCCTAGTTCGTATTTACCCAGCACGGATGCCAGATAAGGCCACTCCAAGGAGTCAAAGGCCTTCTCCAAGTCAAGCACCAGACAGCCCGAGCTGGGCCAGGTTTGCGTGGCGTATTGCTGTACTCTAAAGAATCTATGGATATTTAGGGAGGTGCAGCGCGTAGGGACAAAACCATTTTGATCAGGGTGCACCAACATTTTTACTAGCGGCGAGAGACGCCTAGCTAATAAGGATGCAAAAATTTTATAATCCGTGTTAAGAAGCGCTAGAGGACGATAGGAGCCTAAGAGGTCAGGATTCTTATCTGGCTTGAGGAGGGAAACCAACAATGCCTCGTTCTGCGTGGCAGTAAGGGTGGAATCGTCGAGCGCTGCTTCATACACTTTGAGCAATTGTGGTACTAAGATGTGCGCGTATGCTTTGTAAAATTCAGTCGGTAGACCGTCCGGTCCAGGCGACTTTCCATTGGACAGGGAAAAGATGCTATCCCGAAGCTCCTCTGATTGTATAGGGGCGTTCAAATCATCACTTTGCGCACGCGTTGGGCACGGGAGATCAAGTCCGTCCAGGTACCTCTGTACCTCTAGTGTTGTGGTTCGTGCATGCGATTTATACAAATCTCGGTAGTGTAACACAAATGCTTCGTGAATGGCACGCTGTGTATACGCTATTGCTCCAGTCCCTGTTTTCACTGATACTATGGGCGTCGATGACTCATTCTGACGGATGAGCCAGGAGAGCAATTTACCTGCCTTGTCGCCCATATGGTGTGTTCGCGCAGAATGTGCAGCATAGTTAAGGCATCGCAGTCTCTCAATCAACCGCGTATGTTCCTTTTTAAGAGAGCTCTGCCCCCCCTGAGCGTCGGCTGTGTCTGCCCGTTCCGCGGCGGCAAGTCTGCGCTCCAGAGTGGTGAGGTCTCTTTCCAGCTGTGCGCGCATGCCCGCTTGCGTCCCCAGACAGTGCCCTCTGACAACCGCCTTAAGAGCATCCCACTCCACCAGTGGCGACGTGGCCGTCCCTGCGTTATCATCAAAATACTGAGCCACCGCAGTAGCCAATGAATCCCGGAAGGGCGCATCCAGGAGGGTGTCTGGCTGAAGTCGCCAGATCGGGATCGGTGGCGACTCATCCTCCCACTGTAACTCCATCGTGTGTGGGTTATGATCAGAGTGCGTACGTCCCATGTAGGTGGAGTCTGTAATACAGGGCAAGAGGTCGTCGGACACCATGAAACGGTCCAAGCGGACATGTAGTCTATGGGCCCCGGAATAATAGGAGTACACCCTGTCCAATGGGTGTCTATGTCGCCAAGCATCGGAGAAGCGCCACTGCGATGCCCAGTGTCCCAGTGCCTTAGCAGCTGCGCATGTGGCGGTACCAGGCAAGGGCGGAAAGGACCGGTCCAGGGAAACATCCAGCACACAATTATAGTCCCCTCCCAGAATCATAGGGAGATCAGGCCATGAAGACAATTTTTGCGATAAAAGATCCAAGTAAGCAGCTTGCTCCGTGTTGGGAGCATAAAGCGATGCCAGTATTACCGGTTTCCCATCGAGCACCCCTTTCACTATGACATACCTGCCCTCCCCATCCACCAGTGCATCCAGTACTTTAAATGGAGTGCCCGGCCGTACCCACACTAGGACTCCCCGCGCATATGCAGAGTATCCTGTCGCATACAGTTGCCCCCTCCATCGTCGGTGGAGTCGCATGACTTCCACTTGAGCTAAATGTGTCTCCTGGAGAAGCGCTATTTGTATATGATGGCGTTTCAGATATGAAAATATAAGATATCGCCGCTCTGGGCTATGGATGCCACGCACATTCCATGTGCCTATTTTAATGGGTGCCATGACCAGTGAGCGTCAAAGGTGTGTTTGAACTGCCTCCGCCGTAGGAGAGGAGGATGTAGGAATGCGTGTGCACAGGTCAGTGTGGTGGGTGCAATGTTGCGAAGTCTGACTGCGTTATAATCATACCGGCGTCTAAGAGTGTGGGCAGAAACAACATAATAACAGTAAACAAGTAATAATACCATGAGAGCAATTTTGCAACAGGCAATCGCCCAAACTTAAAACACAATAGCACACAGCTAACGCCTGGGGGGCTATTATGCGCAGCAACTTAAAAAGTCTAATAGATCGTAAAAGGGGGGTTCCGTCTTGTACGGCTATACCCATCCCCAGCCAGACTCGTCTCAGGGCGGGACCGCCGCCTGCGTATTATATATGAGATTCCCATACATTTCAGAGTTAATGAAAAGGAGGACAAGGAGCGAGGAGAAATCCCAGGCCCCACCCCGCATTGTCCCATCCATAAACAATAGATGCAATCACTCCAGTGCGGACACTACATAATGGACTTTTGCATACTTGCGTGTCCAATGAGTTCGTGAGTCGCTCAGGACGAAGGGGGGGGAAAAGGGTGAGCAGAGAATAGGTATACATTCAAGAAATATTATCTGAAGTCTGTGGAGTGACATGTGGCAGTTCACAGGAGCCCTGAGAACTAAGGGGAGCGTCCGATAGTTCCTCTTCACTATTCGGCCCTCGGTGTTCGGAGTCTGCTAATGTTAGCTACCGCCTGCACCGCCTCAAGCCGCCCACTCAGTATCAGTTCCGGCGTCAGGCTGGGCGTCCGAGGGGCGGGAGACTGTGTCTTCCTCCTTCGCCGTCTGCGGCGTCGCAAAGTAGTCTCCGGCGGCTGCTCTCTGTGCCTGGATTTCGAGGGGTTAAAGGAGTCCAGCCATTCTTCCGCGCTCTCCGGCGTGGTGAAGAAATGGGTCTTCTCTCCCGCAATGGCCCTCAGTTTTGCAGGGAACAACAGCGAATATTTAAGATCACACTGTCGCAGACGCCTTTTCACCGCTAAATAGGAGTGACGTTGCTTCTGAACTTGGAACGTGTAATCAGGGAAGATCATGACTTTGTGATTGTCAACTTGTATGTCCTGTAATTTTCTAGTTTCTTGGAGAATTGCATCCCTATCTCTGTAATTTAACAGGCGGATCAAAAACGGTCGTGGGTTTGAACCCGGTGGCGGGGGTCTGGCGGGCACTCTGTGCGCTCTTTCAACCACAAAGTGCGGGGACAAGGCCTCTCTTGATAGTAGCGACCGGATCCAGTCCTCCGCATAATTTACTGCGTTCCTCCCTTCCACGCCCTCAGGAAGGCCCACGACGCGTACGTTGTTGCGGCGGGCCCTGCCTTCGGCGTCCTCCGCCCTGTCCTCCAAGAATTCAACTCTGTCGAGCAGTTCACGAATGTTCTTTTCAGCTGAGGACGTCCGTGGGGAGACCTCCGCAATTTCCCCCTCAAGGGTAGTGGTACGATCTGCTAGCTTCCGATGGTCGGCATGCAATAGTGTTAGATCAAGCGCCACCTTGTCAATTTTACCTTCCAGAGAGGCACGGATTTGATTCATCGTCTCTCCAAGCTTCTCCACCGCCGCCAGCACCGCGTCCAGCTTATTTGACATAGGATCAGCCGTCTCTGCCTCCATCTTCCTGTCGGACTGCGCCCGAGTCTGCAGGTGAAGGCCTGTCGCGCCCCCAGTGCCAGTCTTCGTACGACCCCGCGCGACATGTAGCAGGCGATGGCGAGTATCAACCTGGATGTATCACACCACAGCTATGTGCAGAGCAGCGCCCGGATCCCAATCCACCTCGCGCAGCACGCAAAGTCTCGATGCAATCCAAGGAAGCAGACTCAACGCTGCTGTCCCCAACTATGCTGGTAAGTGCCGAGGCAGAGATGACTAGGCTAAGCTTGTTATACCGGGCCTCGGTAGCCTGACTCCAGGCAGATGCCACGCAGTATCGTTCGCCAACACTCACCCCAACTGCAACGATATCGGACCAGTCCAGTGCAGCGACTCAGGGTGAAGCGTCCGGTGCAGCAGCTGTCCCAATCGGGGCGCGCAGAGAAAGACCGTCCACACCTGGAACCCCCCCCGGGCTCGCAGCCTGGCACCCCGCGCGATGCAGGCGGGGCGGGGATCCGGCGCACCGCAGACCACCGCACTCGGGCAGTACTGACCACTATCTGTAGCGCAGGTAGGCGACACGTTGGCTTTATGGAGCGGCGGAGTAGCGTCGCTCCCTAAATCAGGTAGTAAGCCGTGTTAGAGGGGGGCACCTGCATGTCGACCTACATGAAGAGATTAAACAGCCACCACGCCGGTGGCGCCACAAACTCAATGTCCTGTTTGGAGGCCCCCCCACTCTGTATCCACGTGGAGAAGCGGGTCGGTCCCCCCACAGCGGGTCCTCCGTCGCCAAGGCACACAGCCGAGATATAGGGGCAGATGTTATGTCCTCACAGCAGGACGCGGTCCGCCGTCACTCCGCTCCACTTTTCCAAGCCGGGCCCAGTGGGCGGAGCCAGACCCCGACCTCGCGTGGAGGGCCCCAGCCGGCAGCAACGCTCTGCTCAGAAGTGCCCCGAGGGCGGGGTGTTCAGTCCGGGGTGAGGCAGGATCTCCGCCGCAACTCTCCCCGATGCCGCTCGGATGTTCCAGTAGGTAGAACAGAGCCACAGCGCAGCTCAGGGCCCAGGGGGTGGGGCCAATCCCCGGCACCGCGTACCTTGTGACGCTCAATATCCCGGAACCGTCCTCAGCAGCAGTACGGAAAGGGGAGATCAGCTGGATTTCAGCGCCTCCACTCATCCGATGCGGGCGTCAGGGCAACCGGACCTCCTCTGGAGTAGCCACAACAGGCAGCGGCCCCCTCAGCTCCCGAATTAGCGGAGTATAGCGGCCAGGGAAGGGAGCCACCGACGGAGCTCCTCAGCTACACGTCCACCGCCATTGCCGGCCAAGCCACGCCCCCGCATCTTTATCGTACCTCATGCAAGGCTTCAGATGCGCCCCTTACAGGAATGCCTAGCACAACAGTGGAATCAAGCTCAAGGACAACTTGCAGATCTGGTGTTGGTAGACAGCCGCACACATCGCTCTCTGCAGTGGTGGAACACACGACACCTGTCCAAAGGGCGGCCGTTCCTCGAGCCGGTTCCACTGATAGTACTAACAGCAGACGCATCACTCACCGGTTGGGGAGCCCATCTCCTAGACCACACAATTCAAGGCAAATGGACCACTCAACAAAAACTGCTCCATATCAACCACCTGGAATTACTAGCAATATTCCTAGCATTAAAATCATTCCAAGTACATCTACAACACAAAACTGTCCTGATCCGCACGACATGACAGCCATGTACTACATACAGAAACAAGGAGGCACACATTCTCTGCAGCTGTCCCAGCTCGCACAAAACATTTGGAGATGGGCCATTCCACAGAATATATACCTGCTAGCAGAACATCTTCCAGGTATTCACAATCAGATTGCGGATCTACTAAGTCGACAGACACAGCAGATACACAAATGGGAACTTCATCCCCAAGTTCTCCAACCCTTTTTCCACATGTGGGGCCAACCAGACATAGATCTGTTCGCCACACACGCAAACGCAAAATGCCCAACCTTCACCGCCAGGTTCCCACACCCATTGTCCAAAGGCAATTCGATATGGATGAACTGGTCAGGCAAATTTGCGTACGCTTTTCCGCCACTCCCACTGATTCCCCTGGTAGTACGCAAACTCAGACAACAGTCTCTCAAGATGATCCTGGTCGCTCCCACATGGGCACGCCAACCATGGTTCACAACACTACTAGAGCTCTCAGTGGTTCCACACCAAAAACTACGCCTCTCCCCAACATTGCTAACGCAGAGCCATGGAGAGATACAACACCCCGATCCAGAACAATTGAATCTAGCGATCTGGCTCCTGAAGTCCTAGAGTTCGGTTATCTTAACCTTCCGCCAGACTGTATGAATATCATTAAAGAAGCCAGACGCCCTACTACTAGAGCTTGCTATGCAGCAAAATGGAAAGGATTTGTCATCTACTGCAAAAATAATAAAATTGATCCCCTGGATGCTTCCATCCAGGACATCATTTGCTATTTGCTGCACTTACAAAGATGTAATCTAGCATATTCATCCATACGATTACATCTAGCAGCGCTCGCCGCTTATTTACAAAACAGACAACATTTGTCATTATTTAGAGTACCTGCAATTAAAGCCTTTATGGAGGGACTCAAAAGAATAATTCCTCCCAGACTGCCACCCTCTCCAGTGTGGAATTTAAACATTGCCCTTACCAGGCTCATGGGTCCCCCATTTGAACCTCTACATAAATGTGAACTTCAGTTCCTCACATGGAAAGTTGCTTTCCTTGTCGCAATTACCTCTCTCAGAAGAGTAAGCGAGATCCAGGCTTTAACCATACAAGAACCATTCTTACAAATACATCATAACAAAGTGGTTCTCAGAACAAATCCAAAGTCATTTCTGCTTTTCATCTTAACCAATCGGTTGAATTACCGGTGTTTTTCCAAAACCCAGACTCCGTAGCACACAGAGCTCTTCATACACTAGATGTCAAAAGGGCACTACTTTATTACATTGACAGAACTAAGCCCTTTTGCAAAACAAAACAACTGTTTGTAGCCTTCTCCCCACCTCATAAAGGTAACCCCATCTCCAAAGCTGGGATCGCACGGTGGATAGTAAAATGCATTCAAATATGCTACCAAAAGGCTAAACGCACATTGACAATTCCCCCTAGAGCGCATTCAACACGCAAACTAGGGGCCTCCATGGCATTCTTAGGGAACATTCCTTTAGATGACATATGTAAAGCAGCTACATGGTCTACACCACACACCTTCACCAAACACTATTGTGTTGACGTGCAGGCAAAACAACAAGCTTCTGTAGGCCAGGCTGTTCTCAAAACATTGTTTCAAACTACTGCAACCGATACAGGTGACCACCGCTAAGGGAGACACTGCTGTACAGTCTATGCACAGTGTACAATCTGCAGCTCATATGCCTCGAACGGAAAATGCTACTTACCAGTATGCATCTGTTCTTGGCATGTAGAGCTGCAGAGTTGTACACGCCCACTCGCCTCCCCGGAACCTGTATCTGTTCCAGTATTATCTTAATTAGATACATTCACATGGACATCTCTTACTTCTTACTAACTCCATCTTTTCCCATCATGGCGAAAAACAATCTGAGGATGGAGTCGATGCCCATGCGCACTATCGTCCAAAGGAGGAGTCACCTATCTCGTGACTACAAAAGACTCTTCCAAGACAACAACAAAGTGCAAGCATCCGAGCCCAACACCAGATGGCGATCTATGCACAGTGTACAACTCTGCAGCTCTACATGCCAAGAACAGATGCATACTGGTAAGTAGCATTTTCCTTCCTACAGACAGGGACTGGGACGAAAAGATATCTTTGTATGCCGATGACATACTGTTGTATGTTACCAACCCTGCGTCCTCTATTGGTCGAATCATCCATATATTTCACCTGTTCGGAACCTATTCGGGATACAGAATAAACTGGAAGAAATCCCTACTATACATATTGGCAGGCGCGGCACCACATCTGCCCTCTAGTGCTCGCTCCTTAGAGAAAAAAGATACATTCAAATACCTAGGTATAATAATATCCAAAGGGAACAACCAGTTCCTAGAGGAGAACTTGCTCCCCCAGCTGGACAGAGTGTGAAGGGACATTGTGCACTGGAGGAAACTCCCACTGTGCCTAATGGGGAGCGTCGCTTTATTCAAAATAATGGCACTGCCACGATTCCTATATTTTCTACAGAATACCCAGTGTAAAATACCACCTAGCTTCTTTAAACAGATAGATTCCGAGCTGAGGCTGCTTTTGTGGGACGGAGGTCAGGCCAGAATTGCTTTACACAAGCTACAGCATAGTGTTTTCGAAGGAGGGTTGGCAATTCCTGATATTAAAAAGTACTATTGGGCAGCGCAATTGATGACCATCAATGAGTGGGTGTTCGCAGGAAGAGAGGAACCTGCCTATAGAATGGATCAACACTATATGGGAGAAGGAGGCTACCTAGCTGCGATGTACAGGCAACAAGCGATTGGTGCATTACCCACACATACTAAGGTGACAGTACAAATCTGGAGGGAAGCTACCACATTCCTGGGATGGAAAGACAGGTTGACTGAACGAACGCCATTATGGGTCGGCGACCACCTACGGTAGGTGGGCCAATTAAAAGGATTCCGGCAATGGCAAACCGTAGGGATAGAACTCCTGGGAGACATTTGGAGAGGGAATAAATTGATAAGTTTCGAGGATCTAAAAATAGAATATTAGATGTCGGATAAGGAGTTCCTACGGTATCTGCAGTTACGACATGCGCTAAATTAGTATGTAGTAGACGGGGACCAAATAGCAGAATATGCTCCACTTGAAGACAGGCTGCTCATGGATCCCATGCTTGAGAAAGCTGTCTCACTGGAATATGAAAAGATAATGAACAATTCCCCACACCCCTTAATGGCTCTTAGGGAGGCCTGGACAAGAGATTTAGAGACGTGGGAAGACGATGACTGGACGGAGGCAATACAGAGTCCAAGGGAGGTGGCGATAAGGGCAAGATTTCGATTGATACAGTTGCGCATACTGCACAGATCATACAACTCTGAGGTGCTACTACACCGGATTTGGCGCAGTGATACTGGCCAGTGTACACGGGAATGTGAGGAGGTGGGCACATTCTTTCATATAATATGGTCTTGCCCTAAGGTACAACAGTTTTGGAAGGATGCCATACAGGTCAGGTCAGAAGTAACTGAACAAGAAGTTCCATGTGAGGCCAAGTGGCATATTCTTTGTGTGACGGGCGAGGTAAAATGGCCGAAATATTCTAAAATATGGCTCATGACAGCGAGCATAGTTGCTAAACGTAACATAGCAAGGGAATGGGGGGGTGAGCCAACCACCGAGTGTGATGAAATGGCAGGAAGATCTGGACTAGTGCTGCAAGGCTGAGAAGGTGGTGTACCGGGGGAGGGGGTGCCCAAAGAAATGGGACAAGATATGGGGAAGCTGGGTACAATACAGAGGACTCTAACTGTTGGCTAGCTAGCTCTGTGTGGGAGAAACGGGGGAGACTAAGTACTGTAATATATTGATATGTACTAGGCCTCGCCTTGTTACAATGATTTTGCAATGTATGTAACAGATGTTAACAAGCGAACTTTGCAACACACAATTGTCCAGAGTGTACTTGTTGTCTGTCATGCTGCCAGGTTTTGTTTATTTAATAAATGTCCTGCCTGCATTACTGCTGCTTACCTCTTCTGTCACAATTTCTGAAGATCAGGAACTACTGGGCCCAAGTCATCCTAGTGGCCCCCGATTGGGCCAGGAAAGTTTGATATCTGGAACTCCTAAGCATGAGCATCTATCCTCGGATAAGGCTAGCACTTCAGGAGGGCGCTCCTGTCTCAGCAGAAGGGAATAGTCCTCCACTCGAATCTACACTGCGCCATGCGTGGAAATAGGGCAGCACCAATTGACTGCTTTCGACTTGCCTGAACTGTTGGATGTCATCCTAGCTTCCAGATGCTACTTCACAAAATCCGTCAATGCTGGGGGCTGGGACAAGTTTCCAACCTCGTGTGCAGCTCAAAACCCAAATTGCGATTCGGTAACTTGGTACTGAATCACAATTTGGGTTTTGCGATTCGGTAGTAGGAAGGGGCGTGTTATGGACATCCCTCCCTAATACCGAATCGCAAGGGTATGAATGAATGTTTTGTGACTTGAATGCTGTCGCAAAACATTCGCATTTTGCCACCAATGTCAAGTTGGTGGTAACCCATTCGCAGATGAAAAGGGGTCCCCAAAAGATCCCTTTCCCCTTTGTGAATGTATGAGAATACGTTTTTTTAAGAGCAGGCAGTGGCCCCACGGACCACTGCCTACTCCTAACAAATGAAAAGTAAACTTTTCATTTTTATTTTTGAATCGCATCCCGTTTTCCTTTAAGGAAAACAGGTTGCATTAAAAAAAAAAAAAAAAAATGTAAGTTGCTTTATTTAAAAGCAAACACAGACATGGTGGTCTGCTGTCCCCAGCAGGCCACTATGACCTTGTTTTTAGTGCTTCCCAGTGGGTCGCAAATTTCAACCTACGTCATGAATATTGTGAGGTAGGTCAATTGCGACCCACTGGGAATCGCTAACAGTGTTAAACACACTGTAGTACATTGCTGTTTGCGATTTCCTAATAGAAAATTGCTAACATTCACTATTAGGGTATTGCAAACCCGCGATTTCGTACATCTGACCCTAAGAGCCCATTCCATCATGGTCAAATCAACTAAAACTGCTTTGGCGCAACGAGTGCTTATCCTTGATATCTGCCACGATGTTACTTGTGCATTGGTGCATGTGTTCACAAAGCACTAATGCCTTGACATACAGGTCTGGCGGGAAGGACACGTTGCCCGTCGGGTTCTGCAAGACTTTTTGGCTATAGCCCACTCCACAGACCCTCCATCTTGTACAGTTACTTTTTAGTATCTTTTCTAAGGTGAGGTATCTGCCGTTAGAAGTATCCATCAGAAGAACAAGTTACTTAAATTAATTATCTTTCTTTCTGGGGAATAGTCTATCACAGATTTCTCAACTGCCCTCCCTCCTCTCTGTTTTTTCAAGTGGCCTCTTTTTAATATCTAAAAAAGGGTACCAAGTAAAAAGGGAAAAAGCAAGAATCTGACACATTAATTTGCATCAGTCTCCTGAAAATGTAAAAGTAGGTTTGTTCTCGATTTTTAATGGTAAGGCATTCTCTTCCTTTGTGTCAATGAAATAAAAACATTGATCACCCGTCAAAAGCAAGCAGGTCTTTGGGTTGGTTAAGGGTCCCAGGTTTGTGGTTTTTGGAGAGCTAGTACGACAGTGTAGGTTTATTTTCTGTAGATTGAGAGGGGATTGTTGTTGATGCAGTTCTAAGTTATGCATGAGATTTTCAATAAAATCCCATTTTTTGACTGGAACAAGTGTATAGATCTAATCTCCGCTTAAGATTCTCTCTATCGACAGTTGTTATATGATGCGTCTTGTCAAGAAATTGAATGGATTGCTTAAATTGTCTAAAGCCTAAGTAGCTTGATCTCACAACAGAGCCAGTATTGGCATAGAGATTCACTCTCAGCCTGTTTGCTAAATGATGTTAGAAAGGCAAAAATGACCAGATTCCCTTAGAGGATCTTTCACTTACTGGAGCTGATACTGATGCCTACCAAGAAATGCTGTTAAGAAGATTGACCTCTGTGCTAGTCACAAGGTATGGAGTCTTCCTTTTAAGTCCTGACTATTGTCAGTCGATCATGATTCTGAACTGCCCACTTAAGTTACAGTTACAAGCTGATTCTCTCTGATGGTCCAACAGCATATTCTGAATGTCTTTGTGGTAGCAGAGATCGTCTTGTTCCTTGGGCTTCTGCATTGATTTTGCGGTGCTAGGATAAGCCTTTTTCATTGTAGCCTCCCTTTTTTGATGGACATGTCACAGGATTATCCTTGCTTACCTCTCCATAGCCATGACTTTTACCTGTCATGATTGTTCAGCCATATTCTTGAACTCTCTGTGCCTCTCATCTTGAATACCTTGTCTGGTGCATTGTCAGACGCAAAGTCATAATGGTTGTTTTACCTTTGCACTTACATTCTGATGACTGAAGGGAAAAATGGAAAGTGACCTTCAAGAAGTGGCCTGTTGTAAATCACCTCAGATGTCCTTCAATCTTGGACTTCTGTTATGCAGTAAGTGGAGGGATGTCTTGAAGCTTCTCAGGCAGCTTTCATATTTTGTATTCTTTGATTATATAGACATAATATATAGGTCTGTTTTTCTCCTTTTTTGCGGATAAGTAGGATTGAGACACAAATATGCCAATCTGGAATAACTGCAAAGAAGCAAGGACTAGGATGAGGAGGTAGAGCTCATATTAATTCTCAGTAGTTTCATTGCGCTGATTTTTTTCCCCCTCATCCCTGTCTTTAAGACACACCTTCCCTCCCACAATCTTGAACACACTTCTGCTTGAGAAACAACAGACCGGGCCAAAGATGGTACCTCCCTTTAAAGTCGCTTCCAGGGGAAGGAATAGAGTCCATTAAATGAGTGTTAATGTTTCTTTGTTCTTTATGAACTGTATGCCTGTCAGATGAAGTGAGCACATAAGGACTGGGACAAAGAGGTAAGTATCTGAGTAAAGAAAATTACCAGTATGTATTCTAAGCATTTTTCATGTATAGTTTAAATACTTTTTATAATGGTATTCTTGTGTTTAAATCATCATTTTCAACCTTTGTTACCGTTGTCTAAACAGTCAAATCCTGGTAATGGATTATTGGCCCTGTATGCATCAGTGAGTTCACATTTAAATGGTTTGAAGTTATGGGTTTAATTGCTAAAAAATAAGTGTGAATACTTTACAAATCTCAAGATAATTTGATATTCTTATTTTTTTTTTTATTTAAGGTTGCCGTATGCTGTATTTGTTTTTTTGTTATCCTCCCCTTGAACCTAGTTGGAACTATTCTTGGCAGAAATTTGTCAGGGCAACCCAATTTTCCTTGTCGTGTCAATGCTGTGCCTCGACCTATTCCTGAGAAAAAATGGTGAGTTATTTTTAAGCATTTCATTTTCTCTCATTAATGGTTGACTTGTTACATCCTTATAGACCTGCCAACACTCAAAGGCGAAGGGGCCGTTAGAAATGTGAATGTTAGTAAATAATTTTCACATTTCCTAGGATCTTTCAGTGCATAAACAGCTAGTGCCCAAGGTAGCAACAAAATATCTCATTGTACCAACTTAAATGTGTAGCTGCTATATGCTCAGCCCTCCTTAAAGATGTTATATATGTGTGCAAATTAGGATGGAAGTGATCCCTGGAGCCTGGTTGGTCCTTGAAATCTGTGGTTTCTCCAATATTGGGGTTTTCATACATTCACGTGGTTGAATCATCCCATTGCCGAGCTGGGAGGTGCACTGTTATTATAGTTAGCAGTATAATACTAAACATAGCTTGGAAAAGCTTAAAACTGCCACATTGTTAGCCTACTCAAATCGTTTGAAAAGAACAAAACTCCAACCAATCGGGAGACCTTTCAGAGAACACAACATCCCTCTGGTACCACACTCTGCTCTTTTACGCACCTCATGTGAAGGGAGTCTCCCTGAGCTCTGTTCAGTTTATTTCTCTGTGAAAGGGATTTATTTCAACTTTTGACCTTTTTTCCAGCTAACACAAATTTGTAACTGCATTGTGGTGTTTTTCTCACAGAAAATATGTCCATCATATCCTAAAAATATCCCTTCAGGACTTGTGACTCCTATGGCAATTTAACGCTGCATTCTGATGACCCCCCACAAGGAATGTCCCTACTGCCCTTATCCTAAACATAAGGCCAAGTATACATGTTGCCATACCATCTTAGCCAAAACGCTGAAAGAGAAAACAGATTACTATTATAACTTCAGAAGATCACAGCCAAGGATACCTTCTCTTCTGAGGACAAACAGGAATGTACCTTAACGTTTCCCTAAAGGCCAAAAAAAAGAGAATGTCACTCAGAGGGAGAGTCATCTGGTGAACCTCACAGGAAGGTGCACAGAGAGCATAAATTGAGACCTTCAGTACAGCAAAGCCTAACATTAGACATAATAGAATGTCACAAGAAGGTGGAATCCTCTTTCAGGACCAGAGAAAGCTATGTCTGAACTCTCAACACCTTCACTAAAGTAACTGTTGCATGAGAGTTCAAAATCCAAGGTCAAAGCTATGTCAACGGCCCCCTTGTGGACGAGAGCAAAATTGTCGATGAATCATACTCTATCTGCTGAGGGACCCAGTGTTCTGTGCTGAATTAAGAACAGTAGTGGAATGGTACTTCACAGACAACTGAGGGACATCTAAGATCAGGGGCAATGAGTGAGAAGATCTCAAAGTAGTTTTGCGGGGAAATGCCTCAATAAAACTTATGGTATATTAGCCTGGCTTTTGAAATGGGTAAGGCCAGTGTCTCTGTTCATGGCATTGGAGAGTGGGAGAGACGAGACAGTTGCGATCCAAGCGGTAATTAACATTACGCTGGAACAATATTTAACGGTATTTGGTATCCTACAAGCAACCTAGGAGCAATAGTGACACAGACTTTCTGATGTTGATACTCCAGAGGAGAGGTAGCAGACCTGAAGAGAGACCTATCTAAAGAGTAGATGATGGTGGCCATTAGGAACATGCCTAGGAATAAAACACCATGAACAAATGGTCTACCACTGCAATTCCATCAATTATATGCGGAGCTACTCTATAAGAAGTTATTAGAAGTCTTTAGAGAGGCTAGAGAACTAGGGGAACTCCCGCAGTCCATGCTTGAAGCGCTCCTAGTAATGCTGGCCAAACCAGACCAGGATTCTTCGAGGCTTGACCCACTGTCTATGTTCAATGCCGACATCAAGGTGTTGTCCAAAATATTACAGGGGGATTCATAAAAAATACTGTAACCCAGAAGAAAAAATAGATTTCAGTTTATTATATCAAAAATAGAAAATTCATAAAAATACATACACTTCAATAAATAGTTCAATTAATTCAAACATGGTTTTATCATAGCATTATAATACGGTATCCCAATAGTTAATTCATTCATCCTATTTTTGGGTTGTGTTTTTTTTGTTTTTTCATTAGTTGAAACGTGCCTTATAATTTAAATATATTGACATTTACCTTATTTTAATAAATGAACATTTGCTGTTCGCTGTTTTGAATCTTACAATGAATACATATTGTTGTCTCGGGTTATATGAATTAACATTTCTTATCCATCATGGCTATACATTCCCATCTCTATGTGAAATTGCGGACAAAGCCCATATATGATTGGAGACAGAATTCCTAATAGAACATGTCTGACAATCTGGACACCTTCCCTAATGCTTAGATTTTTCCCTGGGACTCAGTTGTAGCTTTAATCTCAGTGGGCCAATCAACTTCATACCAACTGGAACAACTTCCCAAGGACTAGTTATTTGATGTAGCCTGCCGTTTCTTTCACTTCTAGGTTTGTTCTTTGTGAAAGCTTCAGCTATTGCAAAGATTTGTTTTTTATTTAAAAACTGTCATACTTAATTTATATACATACAGGGGCATCTGATAGACTTCTAACCGCAAATTCCCTACCTTAGAATTATCTCCAGGCATCAGACTGGATCCAGAAATTTGTCATGAGCAGTACCTCTGTGCGCCGGTAGGTGGTGTCATTCGGCTCCACGTGGCATCGTCCGCTCCAGAAGTGGCTTGAGCAGTCCCTATATAGATGCAACTCCAGCACGCTAACGTCAGTTCTTTTCTTTCCGCACCAGTCAGCGCAGATCTGGAGAAAGCTACTCACTTTTTGACTAGCCGGTTTTCGACTTTTGTAGAAGTCTTTTGAGAAGTTTTTCTCCTGGGGTGGCAGGGATGTCATCTAGGAAGGCTGGCTTCAAGCCCAGTGGTGCCTGTCACCAATCGATGTCGGTGACGAACCTGCAGCTTTGCCTCGAGCGCGACTAAGTTGTGAAGACCTGTGTTGACCGTCAGCGATGAATCAAAAGGCCTTGAGGGAACGGCCCCTCAAGCTCTTGGCCGCTTGACGTGCGACGCCATGACTGTCTAGATCCCAATTGAGAGGAAGGTCCCAGGATCGATCACGGAGCCTGAAATCTTCATCACACTCTAAGTCATTGGGTCACTCTTGTAAGTCTCACCACAAGAAGAAGAGTAAGAAATCTAAAAGGTCTTCGACTTCACCTCGTCCATCGGCCGACAAGACAAGAGCGCTTCGCCATTGAACGCCTGGCTCTGCAGTTGAGCCAGTGCCTGGATCGGCTCCTCGCTTCCCAGAGTTTCCGGAAGCCGAAGCAACGCCCCTCAACTCCAAGAGTTTTATGAGGCTTTGTGCCTCATATTTGAGTGGCTTGTTTCTGCCGGAGTGCCTTCGGGACCTGCATGTTTTGGAGGGGCCCCTACGGGTTCCACGCCGTGGCTAC
This sequence comes from Calotriton arnoldi, assembly GCA_963921515.1. Taxonomy (NCBI): domain Eukaryota; kingdom Metazoa; phylum Chordata; class Amphibia; order Caudata; family Salamandridae; genus Calotriton; species Calotriton arnoldi. Next base: position 275,938 of record CAWUFW010003507.1, read on the forward strand.
GTTCGGGCCCCGTGGATCCATGGATGGATCCAGACTGGTGCTGGTCGTACCACCTCGACCTTCCCCGGTGCCCACCAAAGTCCCTGCCCCCCTTCTGGTCCCCAACTCCGAAACAGAGCTGGAGGGGCATCGTCTGACACAGACTATAGCCATGCCTTCCAGGCTGGAGCCTGAGCCCTATTCCTAAGGGTTTGAATTCGGGGAGGATTGGGAGGGGTCGCTGGATCCTGAGGAATACCAGTCTTTAGATCTGCAAATGGACTGGTGTGAGGCCACTGGACTGGAAACTTCCCCAGATACTGGCATGCTTTCTCCCCCCTACTGTGGCTAGGGAGGAGGGAGCACCCTTTGCAATGGTGGTGAGCAGGTCGACTGAGGTCCTAGACCTTAGTCTGCCCTCATTAACAGTCAAGGCGAACATCTTGATTGAGGTGCTTCAGCTGCGAGTGTCCCCCTCAGATTCTCTTCTTCCATTTGAAGCCCTTACTGACGGCCGGCTTGGAACCTAGATTGCCCACAGCCACCACCCTGCCCCACGGGACCCCAATTTCCTCACACCCTACCCCGGAGTGCTTGGTGGTCCAAGCTCTGCCTCCCATGTAAATCCTAGTGCATTCCCTACCTCCCCACAAGATGGGGAATCCAAGAGGCTGGACACCTTAGGGAAGATGATGTTTTCTTCCACCAGTCTGCCACTACAGTCTGTGAACACTGCGTGCCTTTTGGGCCGTTACTCCCATGCTCTACTGGATTTGATTGCGCAGGTGCTGCTCGGGGTCCAGGAGGAGGCCCGGGCAACCCTCTCCCAGGGTGTTGCAGACGGGAGAGATACAGCTAAGTTCACGATCAGTTTTGGACTGGATATCACCGACTCGCTGGGCAGAGCGGTTTCCACGACAGTGGCCTTACGGCACCATGCCTAGCTGAGAACAACTGACGGATGTCCAAGCATTGCTTAAGGACATACCATTAGATGGCTCCCGTCTCTTCAGGGACGAGTTGGATTCAGTGCTGGAGCTCTTTAAGGACAGTAGAGCGACGGACGGTTCCTTGGGACTTTCCCTGGCCCCTCGCCACCCCCAACCTGCTTTTCGCAGGGTGTAAGCAGCTCTATACCCTCCCAGCCTCCGCGGCACACAAGCTTCCCAGCCCCTCTGTGTGGCAGAGGACACTGTTCCCACAGACCCCATGGATCGGGCAGCCAGAGGTCAGGCCAGTCCACCACCCCCTCCAGAGCAGCCACAGCCTCCAAACCCTTACAGTCTGCCCTCTTTCCATCTTGGATGCCCAGTGGGAGGGCACCCATGATGGGTGGGAGGCCACCTGCTCCACTGGAGGCCTATAACATCAGACCGATGGGTTCTCCAGTGTACGGAGGGGATACTCCCTCCCCTTCGTGACTGCCTCTTTACCCGTGCCACTTGCTTATGACAGGCTGACAGAGGACCATGTTTCCTAGCTCCGCCAGGAATTGACGGCTATCTTTTCCAGGGGACCCATCAAGAGGGGGCCAACACCAGAAGTAGGTAGTGGTTGCTATTCCCGCTACTTCCTGGTGCCCAAGCATGACGGAGGCCTTCGTCCTATCCTAGACCTGCGCCCTCTCAATTTCTTCCTCGAGAAGAAGTTCAAAATGCTCATGTTCATGCTCGCTCATGTCCTGTCCGTCCAGGACCCAGGAGAGTGGATGGTAGCATTGGACTTGCAGGGCGCATATTTCCACATTCCCATCATGCTTGTATAGAGGCATTAGCCTGCGGTTCACGGTGGGCCACGAGCACTTTAAGTTTGCCGTGCTCCCTTTTGGACTTACCAGCGCCACTTGGGTGTTCACCAAGGTGATGGCAGTAGTTGCAGCTCATCTGCTGAGATCAGGGGTGTCAATCTTCTCCTATCTTGATGACCAGCTGTTCAAGGCGGGCTCGCCCAAGCTGTTGTCTTCCACTTCCAGACTATGGCGGACCTCCTGCATTCGCTGGGGTTCACTATCAACGTGCCTCAGTCACACCTGACTCCCTCTCAGACAATCCAGTTCATCGGAGCTGTTCTAGACACTGCAGTTTTAGGCCTATTGTCCTGAGCGGTGAGTCCTGGATATTCTGGCTATGATACCGATGTTTCAGCCTCTATCCTGGATTTCGGTGAGACTAACTGAAGTTGCTGGGCCTCATAGCCTCCTCCATCCTGCTTGTGGCACATGCTCACTAGCATATGCGGACTCTGCAATGGGACCTGAAGTTGCAGTGGGTGCGGCATCAGGGGAATCTTTCCGACATGGTCCAGATCTCTGCAGGAAGTGCAGAAGATCTGCAGTGGTGGTTAACGAACCGTGATCGGGTCAGCGGCAAACCTCTCCCTTCCCCAATCAGATATCACAGCGGTGACAGATGCATCACTCCTGGGATGGGTCGGCCATTTGGTAGAGGTGGAGATCAGAAGCCTCTGGTCTCTGGCGAAGTCCGAACTCCACATCAACCTTCTGGAGCTCAGGGTGATCTGGTTGAAAGCCTTTCTACCCTCCATCAAGGGAAGGCTTGTACCTGTGTTCAAGGAAAACACCACCACCATGTGGTACTGCAACAAACAGGGCGGGGTGGGGTAGTGGACCCTTTGTCAAGGGGCCCTGTGTCTCTGGACATGGCCGGAACAGCAGGGCATATCCCTGGTGGTTCAACACCTGGTGGGTTCTCTGAATGCCAAAGTAGACGAACTCAGCTGCCGATGCCAAGCAGATCACAAATGGCTTCTCCACCCAGAGGTGGCGCAAGGTCTGTGTCCACAGTGGGGAGAGGATTGGTTAGATCTGTTCACCTCTGCAGAGAACACACAATGTTAACAGTTCTGTGCGCTGGAGTTTCCAAGGCGGCTCTCACTCGGAGGCGCTATTTGTCTCGAATGAAGCTTACTCAAGCCTCCTTTACACCTTTCCCTCCATACCACTCCTGCCCAGAGTTTTCAAGAAGATCAGGAACAACAGGGCCCAAGTCACCCTTGTGGCTCCGGGCTTGACTCTGAGAGTTTGGTATCCTGAGCATCCCTCCACCAAAATGGTATACGCCTGCCAATGGGGCAAGTTTGTGACCTGGTGTGCAGAAAAAAGCAGGATGACCCCCTCTTTGCTCTCCTTTCTAAGGTTTTTCTATTATTTCCTTGCCCAGCAGGGCTCTGCTCTAGGAACCTTAAAGGGTTACCTTTCTGCTATCTCAGCCTTTATGCAGTTGCCTCACCAGCCATCCCTCTTAAAATCCCCTATTGTACATAAGTTCTTGAAAGGTTTGCAACATATGTTTCCTCCTTCATCATGCCTCAGTCGGCCCTTAATCTACTGCCTGACGTACTTGATGTGTGCCCCCTTTGAACCCTTGCACAACTGTCCTCTCAGGCTCCTTATCAAGGCGGCCTTCATGGTGGCAATAACATCTGCCCGGAGGGTCAGTGAGCTTCAGGCTTTGTCATCCAAACCTCCATGCTTGAAAATCTACCCAGACAAGCTGGTTCTATGAGCTAGGGCTTCCTTTTTACCAAAAGTCGTCACTCTCTTTCATGTAGGGCAATCTATCACCCTGCCTTCTTTTTATGCTCTGCCATATCATTCTAAGGAAGAGAAGCGACTTCACCGACTGGACTCAAAAAGAGCGTTGTTGTTCTTCCTTGACTGCACGAGAGAGTTCTGGATGGACTACCAACTCTTCATGGGGTATGTCGGAGTGAAGAAGGGAAAGGTTGTGCAGAAGCGGGCCATCTCCCGATTGATCGAGCTCTGCATTAAAATCTGCTACGCATTGGCCAGGAAGCAACCCCCTGAGGGCTTGCGTGCTCATTCCACCAGAGCCAAGGCTGTGACCACTACGTTAGCAAGCGGGGTCCTGGTCCTGGGCATCTACTAGGCAGCAACGTGGGCCTCTGCACTCATTCATTAAACACTACTGCCTGAACAGTCAGGTCTGTCTGGACGGGCGCTTTACCGTTCAGCAGGACTTTTTGGTGTGAAATTGTTTCGCAGACCCACCTCTGGGAAGGTATTGCTTGGGTACCTATTCTGAGGTAAGAAACAGTAACGCCTTATCTGATCGAGACTCTATCTAGCCGCAGACTCATTAACGACCCCCCCACCCAGCACCCGTTCTCGCTGCGAACCAATTTCTAGGGACACGGCTTTCCCCTTTCAAGGCCCTAGTTTTCCACACCAGTGGTCAGTGTTCTTTGTGGCTCCGCACCCCTGCCCTGGAAAGTTGCGAACAGAAACTAAGAAACTGATGTCAGCGTGCTGGGGTGGTGCCTATAGAAGGCACAGCGCACATTACTACCGGCGCAGACGACACCAACAATGCCAAGCGGAGCCGAACGACACCACCTACCAGCGCATGAGGGTACTGCTCACGAAAAATTTCTGGATCCAGTCTGGGGCCTGGGCATAATTGTAAGGTAAGGTAAGAAATCTGCGGCTAGACAGAGTCTCTACTAGATAAGGCCTTACCGAAGGTAAGTAACTTGTTCTTTTGGTTGGTGTGCTTCATCCATTAGTTTAGTCATCATTCACATGTATCTTCTACCCACCACAGAATACAACATGGGCAGTAGATAAACCCACATTACCAGTTGGCTCTCTTCAATTTGAGTGACTGCAGAAAGTCTGTGCACAATGTTAATCGGTCTAATAATAGTAGTAACTTTCTCTTTAGTGGAAAAACTGGTTCATAGTGTATTTTATTTATATTAACTTTAAATACTGGCTTTTTGTTTTGTCTGCACTTAGGTGTCCAGTTAGATGGCGATTTTTTTTTCAACTTCTTTTTAAATTAATTGTTATAAAGTGACCTTGCAACATTGTAGCTGCTTGCTATTTGAGTGCTTGGTTAGGTGCTGATTTATACCTCTCTCCCTCTCAAATAATAAAATGAATGCAATAAAAAATAATAAAATATAAATCTCACCTGCTTGCAACGGCAGGAACTATTGGTTTGCCAATGCTTGTTTTATTCTTTTTTCCTAAAGAACCACTTCTCTTGAGTTGGCTAATATTTCATTAATAAATGACTAGTATTCTGGTCTTGCACTGTGAATGTTTTCAGACCCTGTGATGGTCTTTATGCAAATGCGATCTTCCTTGACTCATGTATTATGGCATCAGGCTGCGCACTGACTTCAAATCCCAACAAAAGATTTTTATCAGCTTATTGTTACATAATACACTTATTCACTTTTAGATCACAAATCTACTCAGATTCTTGTTTTGTGATATTTTTATGTGTTTTTAAAGATAATAAATGCAGCAAGATTGGCTCTTGACTTGTTAAAATAGAAATATTGTTACAGAGCTGAATGATGGAGTGGTATTTTTTTATTTTAACAAACTCACATTGTGTACACTTATGTTCATTATGAGTAAACGGACTAGTTCAGGAATATAACGAATAGTTTCTTACCTGTCGGTGTAGTTTTGCAGCTTGAAGACTTTCTGGATTCACTATGCTGTGCATTATTCCGCCATCTCGTGGTTGGGTCCGGATTCGTAGTCTTTTCTTTGTTTTTGTGTTGTTTTTTCTTGTTGGCCCAGGTGGGCGGCGACGCCCCACCATTTGGTGTCTTCGGTGACGTCGTCGCGCTTCTTGCGGAAGCTCCCACCCTTGGTAGCCATCTTCGGATTCTTTTTTTTTTTTTTTACTCTTACAGTTTTTGTCGTCTATGTCTGTCTTTTATCTTTCAATTTTCCTTTTGATCCCTCTAAACTCTGTATGTAATCTAGTTGTACCCTTAACCTCCTATGTTACCTTTCTGGCGGAGGCGGGTGGGATCGCTAGTGAATCCAGAAAGTCTTCAAGCTGCAAAACTACACCGACAGGTAAGAAACTATTCGTTTTGCAGCGTGAATCTTTCTGGATTCACTATGCTGTGCATAGACTTTGTAGCGGTTTTGTTATTGCGGTGGTTGGGTGGAAGATGAGCATTGGTTGCTGAAAATGTGCTGTAAGACCTTCTGTCCTACTTGTGCCTCTTTGTTCATCTGGATATCCACACAGTAGTGTTTGGTGAACGTGTGCACGGAAGACCATGTTGCCGCTTGGCAAATGTCTTGTATAGGTGTGTTCGCTAGGAACGCAACCGTTGCTCCTTTCTTCCTTGTTGAGTGAGCCTGGGCGGCTCCTCTAACTCTTGTCCTGCCTGCTTGTGGCAGAGTTGTATTGCTTGTGCAATCCATCGTGCTATGGTATTTTTTGTTACTGGCCGTCCCAGGAAACTGCTTGCGAAGGAAACAAAGAGTTGTTTTGTTTTCCTGCATTCCTTTGTCCTTTCTATGTAGTGCATCACTGCCCTTCTGGCGTCCAGCGTGTGTAGCGCCCTTTCTGTGGGCGTTGATGGTTTCTGGAAGAAACTTGGTATCTGTATTGTCTGGTTAATATGGAACCGCGACACCACCTTTGGCAGGAAGTGTGGGTCTGTTCTCAAGACAATTCTGTCCTTGTGTATTTGCAAGTAGGGCTCTTGTAGTGTAAGAGCCTGCAGTTCACTGACCCTTCGCAGTGACGTGATAGCCACTAAGAATGCCGTTTTTAGTGTGAGCATGTGCAGTGTTATCTTGTGTATGGGCTCAAATGGTGGTTTCATCAACTGTGTTAGCACAGTGTTGAGGTTCCAGCTTGGGGCTGGCATTCTTTTAGGGGGGCTATTCTTTTAGCCCCTTCCAGGAATCTTTTGACCACCTGGGAGGTGAAGAAGCTTTTCCCCGCTTCTCCCCTGGTGTAGGCCACTATGGCTGCTAAGTGAACCCTTAGTGACGAGTAACTTAGCCCGCTGTGTAGTAGGTGCGTTAAGTATTGTAGTACCGTTGATTCTTTTGTGACTTTTCGTTGCAGTCCCTCTTTAATGCACCATTGCGAGAACCTTTTCCACTTTGCAATGTAACATTTTCTTGTAGTGGGTCTCCTTGCTTCTCTGAGAACTGCCATGGTGCTTGGTGGTAGCTTGAGGTGTGCGAATTCTAGGTCCTCAGGAGCCATGCTGCTAGGCTGAGGCTCTCTGGTTCTGGGTGGAGCACTTTTCCGTCTTGCATTGTGAGGAGGTCTTTCCTTCTGCTGAACCTGTGTGCTGGTTCCTGCGCCATTTCCATTATTTGTGAGAACCATGATTGTCTGGCCCACTGCGGTGCCACCAGTATGAGTGTCATGCTGCTGCTCCTGCATTTGCTGAGTACCTTGTGTAACAGTGGTATCGGGGAAAAGCGTATGCAAATTCGTTCGACCAACTTATCCATAGCGCATTCCCTAGGGACCTTTGGTCCGGTTGTCTGGATGCGTAATGTTGGCATTTTGCATTCTGGAGTGTTGCAAACAGGTCTATCCGTGGTGTACCCCACTTTTGGAACAGCCGCTGCACCTCCTGTTGATTGAGCTCCCATTCGTGGGATGCCGACGTCTGTCTGCTGAGTCGGTCTGCCTCTACATTGTCTATTCCTGGGAGGTGTATTGCCAGTAGGTCTATCCTTAGAGGGATGGCCCATCTCCAAATTTCCTGTGCTAGGTTTGATAGCGGTGCTGACTGTGTACCCCCTTGTTTGTTGATGTAGAACATGGTGGTTGTGTTGTCTGTTTGTATCAGCACTTCTCTGTCCGTAAAGCTGCTTTTGAAAGGCTTTTAAGGCTAGGAACACAGTTTTTAGTTCTAGGTAGTTGATGTGTTTCACTGCATCTTGTTGTGGCCACAGCCCCCTGACGCGGAGTCTGTGCATGTGCGCGCCCCAGCCCTGCTGTGAGGCGTCTGTTGTGATGGTCACTGTTGGAGTTGGCTGTGTGAATGGCTTCCCTTGTAATATGTTCTCTTCCTTCCACCACGCTATTTCTTGCTGCACTGCGTGTGACACAACCACTAGATCTTCCCAACTCCCTGTCGCTTGTGACCACTGCTGCTGTATCCATTCTTGGAACGGTCTCATGTGCAGCCTGATATGTGGGACTAGGTGGATGCACGATGCCATCATCCCCATTGTTCTGCTCACTTTCCTCACTGTCAGAACTTGCCCCTTGCGGTAATGACGTGTTTCCTTCAGGAGCGCTATAGTTCTCTTGTTGCTGGGGAACACCTTGGACTGTGTGCTGTCTATTTGTGCCCCTAAGAATATTTAGATTTGCTGTGGTTTTGTTGACGACTTCTCCCAATGTATTGAGAAACCTAGTCTGGACAGTGTTTGTATGACTTGATTGATGTGATCCTTGCAGTGTCTGTATGATCCTGCTTTCACCAGCCAGTCGTCGAGGTAGGGGTATACATGTATGCCGTTCCTCCGAAGGTGCGCTGCAGCTGCTGCTAGGCATTTTGTGAACACCCTTGGTGCGGACTTTAGTCCGAAGGCTAGCACTGTGAACTGGTAGTGATTGTGGCCTATCACGAATCTTAGTAGACGTTTGTGTTTGTGGTTGACGGGTATGTGCAGATATGCATCTTTCAAGTCTATGGTCGCCATGTAATCCCCTTGTTGGATTTGGGGTATTACTTCCTGAAGTGAAGTCATTTTGAATTTTTGAGTTTTTACGAATTTGTTCAGGAATCTGAGGTCCAGTATTGGTCTTAGTGTCTCGTCTACCTTTGGCACTAGGAAGTACGTTGAGTATACTCCCTTGTTCCTTTCGTTTATTGGAACTGGTTCTATTGCTCTTTTTGTAGCAGCTCCTCTGCTTCTAGGCGTAGGAGGGCGAGCTCCCTTGCGGGAATTGCCCGGTGTCTTGGTTTTCTGCCTGGGGGTGTTTTTGTAGTTCTATGCAGTACCCGTGCTGTATGATGTTCAGTATCCACTTGTCCGTGGTAATGTTCCTCCATTGTGTGAGGAACTTTCCTATTCTGCCCCAACTGGGGTTGTATGCTCGGTGGTTATTTGTTGGCTGTGTGTGTTTTTATTTTGTCCTTTTGTTGACTTCTCCTCTCCCTTGGTGTTAATAGGGAGGGTTTCGTTTGTTTGTGGAGTCACTTTGAGGTGGGCTGCTGTCCCCCTCTTCGGGCCTGTCCCCGTCTGTAACCGCGCCCTCGAAAGGACCGTCCTCTGGGTTGGTACTGCCAATTTTGCTGCTGTTGTCCCTGTTGGCTTTGGCCCTGGTTGTTCCCCTGGTATCCTTGCTGGGGGGACTGGTGTGAAGTGGTGGGTGCATTGCCCCCTCTACCATTGGGCCGCCTTGAGGGGTTTCCTCTTCTCATCCCCCTGAACTGCAGTGCTCCCATGGACCTCGCAGTTTCGTTGTCCTTTTTTAGTTGCGTCAACTTGTCGTCGACCCTTGCTCCAAACAGTTTCTCTCCGTCGAAAGGTGTGTTAAGGATGTTACTCTGTACCTCCGGCTTGAAGCCCGAGATCCTGAGCCATGCGTGTCTCCTTTCAGTCACCCCTATCATCATTTGCCTGCTGGAGTTTTCTGCTGCGTCCAAGGCTGACTTTAGGCAAGTGTTCGCGATAGCCTTGCCCTCGTCCGCTAGGTAATTAGCCCTTTGTTGGTATTCTTCTGGCAGGTGTGTAATGAGCTGGCTCATTATATCCCAATGCTGGTATGCATGCCTGCTGATGAGGGCGTTGGAGTTGGCGATGCGCCAGTGTATGGCTGCGTTCCTCTCCACCTTTCGTCCTGTGAGGTCTATTCGCTTGCTCTCCTTGTCTGGAGGTGGGCCTGTGTTGGTGGGCACACCGGCCCTTTTCCTGGCCGTTGCTGCGATAATAGAGTCTGCTGGCACTGACCCTTGGATGTACGCCGGGTCTTTTGTGGAATGCTTATATTTCTTTTCACTTCTAGGTGTAACCGCCTTGCAGACTGCAGGTTCTCTGAAGGCCTCCCTTCCCTGGTCCAGGACGCCGGGCAACATGGGTAGGAATTGGCTCTTTGTTTGTTGAGGGAGCAGTGTTTCGAAGAGGAAACCTGCTTTTGTCTTTTCCTCCTGCATTTCGACCCCATATGTCTTTGCAGCCTTCTGGACGACTCCATTGTAGACTCCGATGTCGTCCGGCGGCGAAGGCCTCGAGGGGTAAGAGTCTACCCCCTCTTCTGGTGACTATGCGTCGAGGTCTTGCCAGTCCAAGTCTTGTGCCTCCGAGGGCTCTGAGTCCCGGTAAGACTGCATCTCTTCTTCGGCTTCGAAGTCGTAGTCTTCTTCGTCCTGGTCTTCGAGGGGTTCGGGTGTTTTCGGGGGCTTGATGTATTCGGCGTCGAACTCCTCGAGTGCCTCGTGCGCTGGCTTCGACGGAATAGCGTATTGCTTCATCTTCTCGTCGAATTCTTTTTTACGTTGCAGGATGCTCGCCATCTCTGCCTCGAGCCTTCTCTTCTTTTTCACCATCTCGTGGGCCTTTTCGGCGTCGAGTGGTGCAGCGCCTCTCTTTGTGGTCGCGGTCGTCGAAGATGACGCCGGGCCTTCCTTTCTCGGTGTCGAGGCTTCCTTTTCGGAGGTGACCTTCGACGCCTTTGTTTTTTCGGAGGCTTTCGCCGATTGGGAGTCCTTCTCGAAGGATCCGCTCGGTTGTTGTCCTTGGATGCTGTTGCTTTCGTCGAGGTTTTCGGCGGCAACGCTCCCTTTGAGGACTTTTCTACACTTCTAAGAGTGTCGCTCGGGGTTCTGGCTTCACTCTTTCGAGCGTCGCTTGGGTGTCTTGGGGTCGACGACTCCCTTACCTCCTTCGACGTTTTCTTATGGACCTCGACGACAGAGCAGTCCTCCGGTCCCTCTGCGATGTTGTCCTCCTCTCCGCTCGAGAGGCCCAGGTCTCGGAGCGATGGTGCTGGTCCCTGGCCCTGCATGTTGTAGTTCGCCCTTCTCTGTCTCTCTCTTACTCGGAGGGTCTTCGGGGTGAACGCCGAACACGCGTTGCAGTCTTCACTGGTGTGTTCGAGCGGCAAGCAGAGGTTACAGACTGGGTGCTGGTCCTTCTGTGCGTACTTGTGGTGACAGTTCTGGCAAAACTTAAACGGTGTCTTGTCCATAACCGCTCTCAGGGAGCCCCTGTGAGCGCATTCTCCGTAGGCGTTGAGATTTCGGTCGTGGACCTTCTACCTCGTCGTCCTTCTTGTTGTCTCCGGTTTACTTGTGTCGTCGTCCGGTGTCTCGGGAACGATCTTCTGTGGTGATATTCGACTTTTCGAGATTCCTCGTCCAAAGTTTCTGGAACTTCTCGGCAACGATCCAGACCCCACGGCGGAAAAAAGAATCTGAAGATGGCTACCAAGGGTGGGAGCTTCCGCAGGAAGCGCGACGACGTCACCGAAGACGCCAAATGGTGGGGCGTCGCCGCCCACCTGGGCCAACAAAAGAAAAAAAAAACACAAAAACAAAGAAAAGACTACGAATCCGGACCCAACCACGAGATGGCGGAATAATGCACAGCATAGTGAATCCAGAAAGATTCACGCTGCAAAACTAAAAACACAACTTTTTTCCAGACTAGTTGGTATTAGGGCCCAAGCCTCCTTTCTTCTTAAATTGGTGACACCTTTTCACGTCGGGCAAAACATCACTCTCCCGGCGTTCCTTGTAAGGAGGAAGAAAGGCTCAATCGGTTAGATCCTAAAAGAGCTCTTAAGTTTTTACATCGTTAGTATCAAACCCCATCAGCTCTTTTTAGAATTACTGAAGCAAAAAAAGCAAGGCAGTGCAGACGACGACCATCTCTTCTTGGATCCTGCTCTGTATCAAAATCTGCTACTTATTGTCCAAGAGGTAGCGTCTGAAGGCTTAGCTACCTCTGCATTAGCACGTGGCGTGCCAGTTCTGGGTATTTGCCAGGCTGCTACGTGGGCATCTCTTCAAACATTGACAAAGCCACACTGCCTGGACAGCCAGGTCTGTCAAGAATGGGATTTTGCCCTCTGTCTTGCAGGATTTTTTTGCTTTGCGCCAATTCACAGACCCACCACCGGGAGGGTACTGCTTTGGCATCAATCCAAAAGGTGAGAAATCTGTGGTTAGTAGTATCCATCAGTAGAACAAACTACATACGTTTCTTATCTGAAAGAGACTTCTAGCCGCAGATACCTTACCTTTTGAATTCCCCGTCAGACTGGATCCGGAAGATTTTTGGTGAGCAGTACCCCTGCACTCTGGTAGGTGGCATCGATCAGCTCCGCGTGCGCCGTCAGCGGCTTCCGCGCTGGAAGTGACATCATGTTACCTATCTAGGCACCACCTAGGCGCACTGACGCCCGTTTTTTTCTTTCCGCCCCAGCCAGTGCCGATCCAGAGAAGAGCTACCCCTCAGTCACTATTTGATTGGATTTTTTTGATGTTTTGTTGCAAGTTTTTGAGGTTTTCCTCCTGGTATGTTAGAAATATGTAATCTAGGAATATGGGATTCAAGCCTTGCGGTGTCTGTCATCAGCTGTTTATCTTGTCTGCCTGTGGTTTCTGAAGCCTGATCACGACCTAAAGTCATGCTCTGATTGCTCCGCTATGTATCCGAAAGCTTTGAGAGAGCAGTCCCAAAAGCTCATGGTGGCCCGGCATGCAACTCTGCACAAATCAAGGTCCCGATCGAGAGGAAGGCCCTGGGACCAGACGCAGAGCCTGAAGTCGTCATCCTCCCACTCCAAGTCCTCGGGACACTCAAATAAGTCGAGGCACAAGAAAAAGAGCAAAAAGTCGAATCTGTCTTCGACTTCTCCTCGTCCGTCGGCCAACATGACGAGGGAGCGTCTGCATTCAAGGCCTGGTTGCTCAGATCCTGGGCCGACTCTGTGTTTCCCCAACTTTCTGGAAGCCGGACCGCCCAGCTCAAAGAATTCTGAGGCCATGCACCTCATCTTTGGGTGGCCCGACACCTCTAGTGCGCCATCGGGCCCGCGGGGGGTAGCAATCTGCTTCCGCTCCAGCGGCTCTGGCCCCAGCTCCAGTGGGTCCCCAGGGATCCATTCCTGGATCCGGACTGGCACCGGTCTTACCATCTCAACCTTCTCCGTTGCTGGCACCAGCGGCACCATCTCCATTGTAATCTCAGACGCAAAGCAGAGGGGGCGTCGCCCAACTCAGTCACCGACCGGAGCCTTGCCTCCTAGATCGAAGCCTGGACCCTATTCCCTTGGGCTAGGCCTCGGGAAGGAATGGGAGGGGTCGCTGGACCCTTCAGAATACCAGCCCTATGAAGAAGACCCAAATATGGACCAGTGTGAGGAACTGGATGAAGCCATTGGTCTGTATACTTCTACAGATACTGGTATGCTTGCTCCCCCTATCATGGCTACGGAGGAGAGAGCCTCATGCAATGGTGGTACGGAGGGAGGCTGAGATCCATGATCTTCAGTTGCTCTCGGTGGCACTCAAGACTAACATCTTGGGAGAGGTGTTGCAACCGGGAGTTTCCTAGTCTAAACCTCTACTCCCATTCAATGACGCCCTTACTGACGTCTTTTTGGGGACTTGGTCCACACCCAACACGGTCTCCTGCGAATAGGACGACTGCCCCCCGCCCCAGGGGGCCCAAACTTCCTCACCCAGCACCCTACCCCAGAGAGCTTGGTGGTCCAAGCCTCAACGTCCCATGGTGCATTCTAAACAGCTCCCCAGGACAGGGAATTGAAAAGGCTGGACTCCTTGGGAAGATGTTTTCTTCTGCCAGTCTAGCATTGCAGTCTGTGAACACCGTATGCCGTTTTGGCCCTTACTCTCACACTCTGTGGGACATGGTTGCGCAAGTGCTGCCAGAGGTCCCGGAGGAGGCCCGGGCCGTACTCACTCAGGCTTTGTCGATTGGAGAGATCAGCAAATATGGGAAACTGGATTTTTGTTAAACACTCCCCCACACACACACACACACCGCATCACCCCACCCACACTTTTTGCCTGCTTTTTGATGTAACGTTGATTGAGGTTTACTGGGTCCCTGCTAACAAGGTTCCCAGTACCAGTGTCCTCTCTCTAAAACTGTACAATTGCTTTCCCAATTGGCAAACCTTTAGCTACCACTGTAAGCCTCTAGAAAATGGTACCATGGTACCTAGGGCCTGGGGTAGTAAAGGAGGGCCTCCCAAGGGCTGCAGCATGAATTATGCCACCCTAGGGGACCCCTCACCAAGCACATGCACGACTGCCATTGCAGGCTGCATGTCTTGGTGCAAACCAAAGTAAAAACACGTCGCATATCCTTGTGTGCCTTGTCCCCTACCACTGCATATACTTGTAAGCCACACCTACAGCAGGCCAGACAGCCCTAAGGCAGGGTACTTAATATTATATGTGACAGCATATCTGCATAAGCAGATATGCCCCTGTGCTGGTCAGTTCGAATACTGCCAGTGCAAGTGAACAGGGAAGCCATTTTAAAACATGTGCTGGGCGCTGGTGAAAATGAGTTGTCCAGTTACATGATGGCTTCACTGAAAATAGGGATGTTTGATTTCAAACACCTCGTATTGATGAACCCACGCTGATTCCTGTGTTAGATTTATCAATACCTGCACCCAGAGGGCACCTCAGAGGTGCCCCCCCTGAACCGTACCAGCTGCTGGTGGGCTGACTGACTGGATTTAGCCAGCCTGACACCAGAGACAAATTCCTGACATTCAAGGGTGAAGCCCTTCGCACTCTGATGGCCAGAAACTAGGCCAGCCCTGGAAGGGGGTGTGTCCACCCCCTCCCACAATATGACCTGCAGATTAGCCTGCCAAGGAAAGGGAGCTTCAAAGCAGCTCGTCAGCCTTTGGTATGCGGCTCTGGTTTCTCTCATAGGAGAGGATGACAACCCCCTGTCCTGATCCACTTTTGGTGGGAGGAGAGGTGGTAAAATTAGTTAATTAGGAGGGGTGTCCACATTGGGCTAGCACCACCCCTAGGGTGGGGCAGGTGATGTGGACCCCTCTCTTCAGATTCCTCCATCTTCGCTTGAAGGGAAGTAACCAACCAGGGTCAGGGTTATGACCACTTCCCAACAGAAGTGGTCATATGAGGATTTAGTCACCTTAAAGGTACGTAGCCCATTGGCTACTACCTGGCACTCTCTAGCGCCCCTAAATGTGGTATTTAGGGGAGCCCCTGGCACCAGAGATGCAGATCCTGACAACCTAAGAAGAGAGAGGACACTGAAGAGCTGCAAAGGCAGAGAAGACTGAAGAGAGCACCTGACTTGTCCTCAGCCCCGCCGACCTGTCGGCAGCCCTCGTCAAAAACTGCGCCAAAGTCAACTCGTCCTGCAGCTGTCGACTCCAGACATTTGGGAGGACTGCCTGCCTTTGTAAAAGACTGAAGATCTCCTGTTCACAGCGGACCTGTTCTGAAGAAACTCCAAAGAAAAGAATGAGGCCTCCAAAACTGCCAAAACCAGACACCTGAAGCAACCATATCACCCTCCCCTCCGGCCTGAGTTGAAGTGGGCCAATGGTGCCAACAAGGTTCCCCAGCTCTCCAGAGCTTGAGTCCAGCGTGGTTTCACCCCTCCTGGACTCCCCGACTTTGCCAGCAGCCTCTGCACGCAGGCCCCCTCTATCTCGACTGCTTCAATCCTGAGCATTGCAAGGCCTGAGCCCAGTCGCAGGTTCAAATCGACTGGCTTCCTAGCCAGAGCCGGCAGCCTCTTTTTACAGAGACTAATCCCCATTGAAACACATTGGGCACCCGATGCTGTTTTGCACCCTGTACCCGACTGCCCTCGTGCCCCTGGTGTACTGTTATTGCTACCTTGGACCTTGCACACAATTTACCTTAACTCCTGGGGATTGGTCCTGTAAGTTGATGTACTATACCTGTTTGCAGAACGATTGTTTCCATTCATAGGATAACATTGCAGAACTCAAACTCCACTGTGTCCACTTTTTAAAGTGCAAAGAATTTATATTAAAAAAACGTACTTACCTGAGCGAGTTTTCTCTGATGCCTAAACATATATAACGATACTTGCTATTTCTATAGATTGGTGTGGATCTCCTTCTTGAGTTGTGTTACCATTTGTTGACCATTGTGTGTATTTTGTGAATGTCTTGACCTCCTCTGTGTTAATCCAAATATTGCTTGACCACACTACCCCCTAATAGAGCTCTTTGGGATTGCATAGTAAGCCCCTGTCCACTAGTAAGGGAGCCCCTGGACTCTTTACATGGTATATCAGACTATTGATATACCACATAAAGAGCCAGCTTCCTGCAGCAAATTTCACAATATGATGCGTACTCAACACGGCCGACTCACTGGGCAGAGCAGTTTAATTGACAGTGTCCCTGAGGCCTGGTTGAGGACGACTGGCTATTCGGGGGATGTCCAGGCTTCCATTATGGACATGTACTTTGATGGCCCTGTCTCTCCGGAGACTAGGCAGATTAGGCGCTTGTGCACTTTAAGGACTCTCAGGCTGTGGCCAAGTCCTTGGGCCTCCCTGCTGCCCCACGTCACCCTCAATCGGCCTTTCGCTCCTTTCGTGGCTATGGAAGGGGCTTCCAGCTGCGTCAGTTCCCTTCTGCCGCCCATGCTACCCAGTCTCTGCGTGGCCGAGCATGCTGTAAACACTTATCTTGTGGGTCAGTTAGCCAGCGATCTGGTCTGTCCACCATCCCCCCAGCAACTGCCGCCTCTAAACCTTCCTAATCTGCCCCTTTACCTCCATGGGCATCCAGTTGGCGGCAGGATTCGCCATCATCTGCCCCACTGGCAGTCCATAACATCGGACACGTGGGTTTTGCAGATTTTTCGAAGGGGCTACTCCCTCCCGTTCAAGACTACCCATCCCTCCATGCCACCATCTCACAACCGCTGACAAAGGATCTTGGGTCCCTTTTCTGCAAGGAAGTCGTGGCTCTCTTGGCCAAAGGAACCATAGAGAGGGTTCCGGTTCCAGAAGTAGGCTGTGGTTGCTATTCCAGCTCCTTTCTGGTCCCCAAAAAGGACAAAGGCCTTCGTCTTATTCTAGATATCCGAGCCCTCAACTTCTTCCTGAAGAAATGCTCACGTTGGCTCAGAACGTTTCTGCCCTGGACCCAGGAGACTGGATTTTGGCACTGGACTTGCAGGACGCCTATTTTCACATTCCCGTCCTGCCTGCCTATCGGCGCGATCTACGGTTTATGGTAGGCCAGAAGCATTTTGAGATCACCGTGCTCCCTTTTGCCCTTTCCAGCAGCCCTAGAGTATTTACCAAAGTGATGGCGAAGGTTGCAGCTTATCTGCGAAGATCAGGGGTTCCAGTCTTCCCCTATGTCGATGACTGGCTGTTGAAGATGGGCTTGCCCCAGACTGTCGTCTCCCACCTCCAGACTATGGCGAACCTCCTACACTCGCTGAGGTTCACTGTTAACATGGCAAAGTCACACCCGAGTCCCTCTCAGATGCTCCCTTTCATCGGATTTGTTCTGGATACAGTGCAGTTTCAAACTTATCCTCCTGAGCGGCGAGTCCAGGATATTCAGACTATGATACCGATGTTTCAGCTTCTACCCTGGGTTTCGGTAAGACTGACTCTGAGGCTGCTGGGTCTCATGGTCTCCTGCATCCTGTTGATTACACGTCTGCTGGCATATGCGGGCTCTGCAGGGGACATTACATTCCATTATAAGCAACATCCGGGGAATCTCTCCGACATGGTCCAGACCTCGGAGGGTACTGCAAAAGATCTGCACTGGTGACTCACAAACCGCGATTGAGTCAGAGGCAGACCCCTCTCCCTTCCCCAACCAGATCTGACAGTAATGACAGATGCATCACTCTTGGGATGAGGCGGCCATCTGGGACAGGTGGAGATCAGAGGACTCTGGTCATCGATGGACTCCAGTCATCGATGGACTCCACATCAACATGCTGGAGCTCTGAGCGATCTTACTGGCATTGAAAGCCTTTCTACCCTCCATCAAGGAAAGGCTAGTGCAGATGTTTATGGACAACACCAACGCAATGTGGTACTGCAACAAACCGGGCTGGTGGAGTCATGGACCCTTTGTGAAGAGGCCTAATGCCTCTGGACATGGCAGGAACAGCAGGGCATTTCCCTGGTGGTTCAACACCTGGCGGGCTCTCTGAAGCCAGGGCAGACAAACTCAGTCATCGATTCCTAGCAGATCATGAATGGCGTCTCCAGGAGGTGGTTCAAGGTCTCTTTCAACAGTGGAGAGAGCCTTGGTTAGATCTGTTTGCCTCTGCCGAGATCGTGCAATGTCTACAGTTTTGCGTGCTGGAGTTTCTGAGGTAGCTCTCACTCAGAGAAGCTTTCTGTCTCGAGTGGAGCTTAGGCCTCCTGTACGCCTTTACCACTCCTGCCCAGAGTTCTCGCGAAGATCAGGAACGACCAGGCCCAAGTCATCCTTGTGGCTCCGAACTGGACACGGAGAGTGTGGTATCCCAAGCTACTGAGCATAGCCACCGATCCTCCAATCAGGCTGCCTCTTCAGGAAGATCTTCTGTCGCAGCAGAGTGAGGAGGGTTCTCCACCCGAACCTGTCCACTCTCTGCCTTCTTGCGTGGAGATTGAGCAGCGGCCGTTGACCGCTTTCAACCTTCCTCCCGACATTTGTAATGTCATCGTGGCAGCCAGGCGTTCCTCCACCAAGACGGTGTACGCCTGCTGTTGGAAATAAATTGTGGCATGGTGAGCAGAAAAACTTATTTATCCCCTTTCTGCCCCTCCTTCTGAAGTCTCGCTCTTCATTCTTTCCCTTGCCCAGCAGGGCTCTGCTCTGGGCACTCTTAAGGACTGTCTGCTTTTTCTGCCTTCTTGCGGCTGCCCGAACAACCCTCACTGTTCAAGTCCCCTATTGTACATAGGTTTCTAAAGAGTCTTGTCCATCTATTTCCCTCCTTCACCATTTATCATGCCTCAGTGGGACCTTAATCTGGTCTTAACATTCTTACTGTGTGCTCCATTCGAGCCTCTCCTCAATAGTCCCCTCAGGCTTCTGACATTGAAAACAGCCTTCCTTGTGGCAAATAAATCTGCACGCAGAGTGAGTAAGCTGCCGGCCTTATCATCTAAGCTGCATTACCTCTCTGTCCATCCTGATACTGGTGCTTCGTACACAAGAACATTCTACTGAAAGTGGTCACCGCATTTCATATAGATCAATCAGTCACCCTGCCTACCTTTTACTCGCCTCCACATCCCTCTAAAGAAGAGGATTACTCTACCGTCTGGACCCAAAAAGACCTTTGTCGTTCTACCTTGACCGCATACGAGAGTCCTGAGTGGACAACCAACTGTTCTTGGGTATGTTGGTGCGAAGAACTGTCGGGCGGTGCAGAAGCAGACTATCTCCAGATGGATCGTGCTCTGCATCAAAATCTGCTACGCACTGGCCAAGAAGCAACCTCCTGAAGGCGTGCAAGCACATTCCATAGAGTTAAAGCTGCGACCACTGCGTTAGCACGTGGAGTTCAGGTCCTGGACATCTTCCAGGCAGCAATGTGGGCCTCATTGCACTCGTTTACCAAACAATACTGTATGGACAGTCGGGTCCATAGATATGGACACTTTGCCCGTTCGTTCCTGCAGGACTTACTTGTATGAAATTGGTCCTCAGACCCACCTCCAGGGATGTATTGCTTGGGTATCTATTCAAAGGTAAGGAATTTTTGGCTAGAAGTCTCTGTCAGATGAACAAGTTACTTACCTTTGTTAACGCCGTATCTGGTAGAGACTATATCTAGCCACAAATTCCTTACCGACCCACCTATCCTCCCTGCGCTGTGAACCGATTTCTATGGATAGGGCTGCACTCTTTCAGGGACCTAGTTTTACACACCAGTGGTCAGTGATCTTCATGGCGCTGCACTTCTGATGTGGAAAGTATCTGTCGTCCGCGCGGCTGGGTGGCACCTATATAGGTACTGCAACGTCACTTCCGGCGTGTACGCCGATGACGCACGCGAAGCCGATCGACGCCACTTACTAGCTGGCAGGGGTACTGCTCACAAAAAATCTTCCAGATCCAGTCTGACGCCTGGGGAAATTCAAAAGTAAGGAATCTGCGGCTGGATATAGGGCCACATGTATCAAAGGGTTTTACCCATTCTGTGTCTTTGGGAAAATGTGTTCATACATATGGCCCGTAGTCTCTACCAGATAAGGGGTTACCAAAGATAAGTAACTTGTTCAATGCCTTTCCGGTGGATATTGTATCTAACCACAGATTC
Organism: Calotriton arnoldi; assembly: GCA_963921515.1. Lineage (NCBI taxonomy): Eukaryota > Metazoa > Chordata > Amphibia > Caudata > Salamandridae > Calotriton > Calotriton arnoldi. The sequence continues at coordinate 295,996 of CAWUFW010003507.1, forward strand.
CACACCGACTCCCATTCTCTCCGTTCTGGGAACTGGGCACTGTAGCTTTCTTCTCACAGCGCTTAGAGACCTGCCGGTATTAAGTGCTCTACAAGTCCCAATTAACATTAACATTTTCTCCATCTAAAAAAAGTCCCAAGTCTAGAGATCTGCACGCTGTCATAGCCTATCTGCTAATGGGTGCTTACAGCCTGGAAAGTAACGGACGTCGATGTGCATGGGTAGTGCATATATGTTGCTCTGCATGTCACTCCCGGAGCGGATCAATGTCATAAGGGAGCCGCACGATGCCACCTACTGGTTTGCAGGTGAACTGCTGAAGATTTTCCAGATCCAGTCTGATGCCTAGGGAATATTCAAAATGTGAGTAATCTGTGATTATCGGAGAATGCTCATCCCCACAGATCTTTGAGCTATATCAAAGTCATACAGGTGTTGTCTTCATGTGAAGCCTTAAACTCAGCACAACAAAATAGTCACTTGGCCCATCAGCAACAACAGTATTCCTGGGGTCATAAAATCTCTGTCGAGCATGGAAGGTTAATACCTTCATTGACATGGGCAACAAGCTTGCATCCTTGGTGAGACCATTCGCTCACATGACCTCTGCTCAGTCTGCCATTGAAGGGGCTCCTGGGATCCATGTCACTATGCATTCCACTGATCCTAAACCGTTGTCTCTTGATGGGAGTAGCCAAAGCAGGACTGGCTGCCTGATGGCAGCAGTAGACTGGGCTCAAGTAGTTCACTGAAGTACTGCAGGGCAAGCGAACCTCCTTAAAGGCGATTGTTCACAAGTAGGATCCTTGACAAGGGGCGACGTGCTGGAAGGATGGGGAGCCATATTCCAAATATCAAGCAAGTGTCTCACTGGTTCAAGGAATAAACAGCTTTGCTCTTCAACATCTTTGAACTCTGAGCCATGAGAGTAGCTCTGAAAGCCTTCCTGCTGCCTCATACACAAAGGTGATATTGATGGTCAAACATCCCAGGTCTCTAAATCATACTAGCACATGACACACATTACAGCTGGAACTTTTTCATTATTGTGACAAACACACACACTTGGCATACTGAAACCAAATGAGAGATTTTTCTGTTCTTTGACAGACTGTTAGCTTATGATTTTCCTCTAATTGCCCTAATTTCTCATGTTATGAAGATAAAATTGGAGTCTTGTATAATTCTCCTGAAAACTTCACCCTGGGACAGACTACACTGTTTTACAGAGCTTTGGGCTTGGTCTATAGACAGTCATATAACATTCAGTTCAGAATAGCTTCTTCCTGCAAGCAACTCAAACAGATTTTGCACCATGATTCAGTATAATTGCAGCTGCATGGCCTGTCTGCTAAAGACTTGGTTCCTTTAATAATGCAGAATTGTGCATTACCATTCTAGGGTCAGCAAGGGCAAAGTCCTGAAGACAAAGTCCACTGCCAAGACACATACTCTAATTTGGAAGAAGTCTTGTTTGCAGTCAGTCTGGACACTCTTTGGTTACACTAGAGCAGATTGTACCATACGTTTTGTATCTGGCTGAATCAGAACACAAATACTCGCCCATTTGTCTGCACCTGGCCGCTGTGTCATGATACCACAGACATACTATATATAATCTAATTGTTCACAAACGCTGGATAAACAATTAATGAACAGCTTATTTCACATTGAACTGCCTTTGTCTAAAGTAGTTTGTGTGGGAGCTTGAAAGTGTACTAGGAGCTACAGTTAAAGGTCAGTTTCAATCAATGAAGCAACCCTTCAACATTTATCTTGGATAGTGACTTTACTTGCTGAAACTTCCATGAGACTGATCATGGAACTGAGAGCTCCTACAATCAGAGCATCCTGCATGAGAATGAACCTGCACCTCATCCCTTAGTTGGGAATGTCTTCCAACCTGAAACAAGGAGTTTCCAAACGTTCATCCCCTGTCCTATTCAGTTTGAAAGAAGGCTTTTCACTTGTTGGTCATTACAAATGCCATCATTTGGCTGGATGGTCTTTTCTAGAAAAGGTGAGGGCCCCTCCATCAGTGCTATGGCGGCAATGGCTGTCCTCTTTGCATAGTTCCCTTACTGGAACATATGCTATGGGGCTGCCTGGACAACCATACTCTTTTATCAAGCACTACTGTCTGGATGGACAAACGAGGATGAAATAAAAAATGGGACAGTTGGTACTCTGGAACCTGTTCAACTAAAGTGAAACATTGTTTATATTTCTGCCTACTAGTGCTATGTTTTTATCTTTTCTAGCATAAATCAACTGTGTGAATCTATTAAATATCCAATGCTAGAGGAGAAAGTTATCTGTAGCTACAGTTCTCCAGCTTTGGTATCTTTTATAAATTCATGTGCAACCCTGCCACGTACCCTTTTTGATGAGGCTCCTCTCTGCTTCTTCCTTTTGCTTGCTTCTCCATCTCCTTTACCCAAATTTTGGTCACAGAGAAAGGTGGTTAGGTTGCCATACATACTGCTAAAAAAGTGTTGAAGATCCCTGCTAGATAACATTATTAGCAAGGATTCCAGATGTGTCGGGGAATCAAGGGTGTGGAATTTTATTTAATATATATCTACTGGGACACAGAATGGGATGCTTCAGAGATTTACTTGTCCTGTAAAAAAAAAAAAGTCATGCAGTGAGAGGACAAATCATGGAATCATTCTCAATATCTCAGAGCTCTGTAAATGCCCTCTCTGATTATGCCATGGCTCATATTATACCAGGATTTGGATTGTAGCATAGCTCTTATATCGCTACCTTTCTGCTTGGAAGTAGGAGGAAGTCAGTAGTTTCAGGGTTAGAATGCTCTTTGAGTTTGACCATATCCATTTTTCTTTTTCTTTAAATATTGGGCCTACTTGTCCACATTAAACGTTGTTGTCCCTGATGCCAAACAATATCTCCTAGACGTCGGGCATTAGAAAATCCAAACCCCTGCCTAATTAATGCTAGCATACGAATCAATATAATAAATTACATCTTAAAGAACTGTAGTTTCAGGTATGTATCTTAATGTTTAATGGGCCACACACAGAGCTATTCTAAAACCAGAAGTGGGTGCTCATGAGGTGTATTTCAACCCTCTGTCCTATCAACTTGTACCTTTTAAAAGCAATAAATACAATGTACAGAATAATACATATTTTATTTTCATGATAGAACTGTAACCAAAGTATACATTTTAATAGTAATCACAAGCACACTTTCAGAAGACACCAAAAAGTAGTCAAGAACTGTCAAATCACTTCATTATTATTATTATTCTTTGGCATATTAGCTTCTAGCTAACCAACACGTGTTAAGCCACATGTGAGTAACCAGTGACTTCCTCTCAGCCTCTCTAACTGAAAATTCAGGCAATATATATTTATTTATTTTGTTCCTGCAGACTGCAGGGAGTAGCTCGTCAACTTCAAAAGAGATAGCTGGCATTTGCAAAGGCCTGGAAGTCTACGTAGTAGCGTTTCAACTGCAGGACTAGTTGGTTTCTTCACGATTGTCAAGACTGGTGCAGGCAGGGTTTGGTGAAAAAAGTCACAGCAAGTCTTCAGTTCTCGTTTTAGGGGCTCTTCTTTATCCTCTTCTTCTGGGTCAGTCGAATCAGAGTTCCTGGCATCATGGGGGGGCACTTAAATACTCAATTTAGGGATGTTATGGGGAGTAACAGATGGTAGCCAATGAGCTACTCACTTTTAGGGTGACTACACCACCTATATGACCACTTCCTGTGGGAAACGGGCATAACCCGGCCCCAGTGAACCTAATTCCACCAAAAACCAAGAGGGTGGAATTCTAGTTTTAGTGTTCACATCAGGTAGCCCACAGGGGTGGAACTAGCCTGATAATGAACACGCCCCCGACTAGCTAATTTTGCAACCTGTCCTGGTGCCAAATGGGCCCAGAGCAGGGCATGGCATTTCCCTTGTCTGTGGGAAGCCTGGGTCGCATATAAAGGGCGGGAGAGGCCTTTGAAGCCCCTGCCTTGATATGCTGATTATTAGCCATCCTGCTTGTTTCTGCCCTCCGAGAGCGTGGACTCGCTCCTGCAGTGGGTCAGAAACTTGTCTGTGGTGGCAGGCTGGTTTACACCAGTCAGCTAGCACACTAGAGGTTGGTAGTATTTCAGGGGGTACCTCTAAGGTACCCTCTGGGTACATGTATTAATAAATCCAACACTGGAATCAGTGTGGGTTTATTAATACGAGATGTTGGATACTAAACATCTTTAGTTTCAGTGAAGCCATCATGTAGCTGGGAAACTCGTAATCACCAGTGAGTGCCTTGTACATATACTCAAGATGGCTTCCCTGTTCACTGGCAATGTTCAAGAATTGACATTGACATCACGGGCATATCTGCTCATGCAGTAATATAATGCACTCTGCCTTGGGGCTGGAAGGCCTACTGTAGGAGTGAATGACACATGTTGCATGCAGTGTCTGTAGGTATGGCACACAGGAGGTGTGCCATGTCGTGTCTTGACTTTTGTCTGCAAGATGCCACGCAGCCTGCTATGGAAGTTTGCATGAGTATGGTATGGGGAACCTTAGGGTGGCACAATATATGCTGTAGCTCTTAGGGACCCTCTTTAGTCTCCCTGTCCTAGGTACCATGGGTATTTTATTTTTATTTATTGAGTTTTATATAGCGCAAACATGACCCATGGGTATCAGAGCGCTTCACAGTTACATGTCGTAAATAGTTTATAGTATCACAGGTATAGCAGTAGTAATATACATATACATGCATACATAGTATACATGCCTTTCGTATCAGTTTCAACAATATACACCCTTGGGATTAGTTTGGGGTACAACAGGTATAACAGTAGTATTATACATATGGTTCCGATGTGTACCTTTCGTATCTATTACAACACTAACACGAGTAGGATCCATTAATTGTAGTAGTGAACCTATATCAGATCTAATTGGCACAGCTCTTTGATCATTGGTGAGGGCTGTTTTGGTGTCTTTGTGATCTTTCTTGTGTAGGATGCATCCATATCTGACAGGACTATGCAGTGCCTAGCAGTTAACCACATTACAGATGACGAACAATTGTTTAGGGTAGGAATTTGCTCATTAGGAAGATCTTTGCTTCTCTCTTGACGGTTAACGTGTTTGGAATTTTTCTGATGTTTGGAGGGAGTGAGTTCCAGATTCTGGGGGCAGCTCCGGAGAATGCTCTGTCATACGTTTTCTTCTTCTGAAAGATGGGAGGTTTCAGCAAAAGGTCCTTGGCATTCCGGGATGGTCTGCCTCCACCGGATAATTCAATTTTCTGAGCTAAGTACATTGGCGTTTTGTAGTGGAGCGCTTTGTGGGTAATACATGCCAGTTTAAGTTGAATTCTGGCTTCATATGGTAGCCAGTTTAATGCCTTCAAGTGTGGGGAAATGTGGTCATATTTTCTTGAACCTGTAATGAGTCTTGCGGCCGCATTGAGACAGGCTTTTAGTGGTGCTGTGGAGATTTTAGGTAGACCTGTTAATGTTGTACAGCCATATTCAATCCTTGATATGACTAAGGACTGAACTGCCAATCTGAGATCTGACGTAGTAATGAGTGGTTTCACTTTTCTAAGGTAGTTCAGGTGAAAACGGGCACTTTTCGCCATTGATTTGATGTGGGCTTTCATGTCTAGGTTCTTATCAAGCGTGATTCCTAGTGATTTGGTCGAGTCAACTAGGATAGGGGTGCAGTATATGGTGTATGTGGTGGTGAATTTATGGTACCATTTACTAGGACTTACAGGGGGTGCTAAAGGTATTGCCAATTGGGGGAACAATTGTACAGTTTTAGGGAAACATCTGGCACTGGGGGCCTGGATAGCAGGTAACCAGTGCATGTCTGTCAACATTGCATCATTTACCAAGCAAAAAGTGGGGTGACCATGTCAGAAAGGGGTACTTTCCTACACAACCCCCTCCCAAACGAAAGAGAATGAGACTAACCTTTCCCAAGCGAGTCCTCATCATCTAAGTGGAAAAACATGGAAAGGCATTGGCATGGTCAGTCCCAGGTATGTGCTCCATTGTAAAGTCCATACCCTGAAGGGAGATGAAACAGTTTGGGGTTTTAACCTTTCATTTGCATCAGCCATCTGAGAGGCCTGTGGTTAGTTTGAACAAGGAAGTGAGAACCAAACAAGTATGGTCTCAACGTGACCACAGCAAAGGCTTCCCTCTCAATGGCACTCCAACACTGCTCTCTGGGAGTAACCTCCTGCTAATGAAAGCAACAGGCTGGTCAAGTCCGTCATCATTGGTCTGGGATACGACGGCTCCTATCCCATGTTCAGAGGCATCCATCTGCACTATGAACTGCTTTGAATAATCTGGAGCTTTTAGAATGGGTGCTGAGCACATTGCTTCTTTCAGAGTGTTAAAAGCCTTTTGACAGCTCACTGTCAAGTTTACCTTCTTTGGCTTCTTCTTGGAGGTCAGTTCTTTGAGGGGTGCTATAATGTTGTCATACCCTTTCAGAAAACTCCTGTAGTACCCAATCAAGCCAAGGAATGCCCTGACTTGAGTCTGGGTGGTTGTAGCTACCCAGTCCACAGTTGTCTGGATCTTTGGTTTTAGTGGTTGAACTTGGCCTCTACCTACAAGGTGGCCAAAGTATACAACAGAGCCCTGCCCTATCTGGCACTTGCTTGCTTTAATAGTGAGGCCTGCACGCTGCAGAGCCTCAAGCACCTTTAAAAGGTAGATCAGGTGATCCCGCCAAGATGAGCTCTAGATTGCATTATCATCTCGGGCTCCGGTCGGCACCGAGATCATGCTTCCGACGCCCCGCCTTCTGGCTCGGCACCGAAGCCCACCAAAAAGCCTTCCGGCTCCGAAAAGACTCCCTCCAAATCAAGTTCAGAGCCGAGACCTTCGGGGTCAAAACACAAGTCCGGCACCGACCCCCACCATTCGACACTGAAATACATTTTGGATCCGAAAACATCAACATCCAAGACTTCGGCACCAAAACTTTCAGCGCCCAAACAGTCAGATGTGCCGAAATCACCAAAAAGACACAGTTTCGAAGCTCCAATCGACAAACCGAATCCGAAACAAAAAGTGCTCTATATTCATCTTCAAATGGACATATCACCACTAAAGTGACTTTAAAAAGAAGGACTGATACAGAGGAAGAATACCACATTCCTTTAAAGAAGAGAACGGTTGGAACTAACCCTTCCTCCTCCTTCCTCTTTCTCTTTCTTCACCTCCTTCACCTCAGTTTCAGCCTATTTCACCTGAACATTCACCACCACATACACCTGACAACCAGGATGATGGGGATGACAATGGGGATGGTAATCAACCAATGCAAGACCCATGGGATGATTACAATACTAATTCGCCCACGGGCAATGATCCTGATTTGTAACCTAACAAGCCCTCTCCACCAGATGACAGTGTAGGCTACATTAAGTTACTGGTATAAAAAGAAATGTCCCAGTGGAAGACAAATCAACACAATATACAGTAGTATACACAAATGGTCTATGTTGCTAAAAACTTTTGACAACACCACCTTTGAATTATACCATTAAATGGTTATGATTTAATCTCATCACCTTTTGGAATAATCAATTCATATACAAAATACAATACATGTGAATCTTAAAGGTTTAAAATTGGTGCAACCTAAGAGAAGAGGGAAGGGTTGTGAACAGTGCGTGATGTGAAAAAGGAAAGGTAGTGTACATGTGAACATCAAAATTCAATATTTACAACCTATCCAGCCAAATAACTGGCTTATACATATATGACAAATCAAAACATCAAAGGGATGCAGGTAAACAATCTCTGTCATCCATGTTTGAAAGAGAGGAATGGTCAACGTTTCGACCCCTATGCATGGCAGGGAGCTTTATTCCTTGCGGGCGGGGTCTTCATCAGGACTGGGGCACAGTGACGTGGAAGCACCAAAAGCAGCAAGAAGAATTCAGGCTGTAGTGAAAGAGAAAGGGCCGCACAGGCTCTCATATGACTGATGGCTCGAGGTTGCTGGTGAGAAACCGGTCTGACAGCTAACGTTAGCTGTCAGACCGGTTTCTCACCAGCAACCTCGAGCCATCGGTTACTCATCAACCCTGGCTCATGCCTACCCGAATCAACGCCTGCTAGTCATAGGAGAGCCTGTGCGGCCCTTTCTCTTTCACTTCAGCCTGAATCCTTCTTGCTGCTTTTGGTGCTTCCACGTCACTGTGCCCCAGTCCTGATGAAGACCCCGCCCGCAAGGAATAAAGCTCCGTGCCACGCATAGGGGTCGAAACGTTGACCATTCCTCTCTTTCAAACATGGATGACAGAGATTGTTTACCTGCATCCCTTTGATGTTTTGATTTGTCATATATGTATAAGCCAGTTATTTGGCTGGATAGGTTGTAAATATTGAATTTTGATGTTCACATGTACACTACCTTTCCTTTTTCACATCACGCACTGTTCACAACCCTTCCCTCTTTTCTCTTAGGTTGCACCAATTTTAAACCTTTAAGATTCACATGTATTGTATTTTGTATATGAATTGATTATTCCAAAAGGTGATAAGATTAAATCATAACCATTTGATGGTATAATTCAAAGGTGGTGTTGTCAAAAGTTTTTAGCAACATAGACCATTTGTGTATACTACTGTATATTGTGTTGATTTGACTTCCACTGGGACATTTCTTTTTGTACCAATTTGCACCCGAGTCCAGTGGATCTGCGGGTTACCCCATTGATACTTAACACATTGAGTTACTGGGTAGAGCTGCCAACTACCATAGGGGGCAGCTACATAAGGAGTCCTTAGAAGAGGATTTCCTTTTTGAAACCCTCAGTACCACGCAGAGGTCATCACATACACTACCTATGCTCAAAGGGATGATCAGGCATGTAGATGACATTTTTAACGACACAACAGAGCTCGTATTCTTACCCCTAGAGTAGACAAAAAATACAAGGCAGCACCATTGGACCCAGTATATATTAAAAGTCAGTTGCCACTAGACTCCCTGGTTGTGTCCATTGCAAGGAAAAGGGCCAACTCCCAGACAACAGGAGATGCTCCACCCCCGGATAAGGAATCCAAACTTATTGATGCTTCCGGGAAAAGGGTGGCCTCTCAGGCGGCCAATTTCTGGCGTATCTCCAACACTCAGGCATTGCTAGCACGATATGACCGTGCACACTGGGACGAGATGGAACAATTAATACAATATTTGCCCCAGGAACACAGATCTAAGGCACAAGACCTGGTGCGTGAAGGGCAACTTATTTCCAATAACGCTATAAGATGTTCCCTAGATGCTGCAGACACTGCTGCTAGAGCGGTAAACACCAGTGTCCTCTTGAGAAGACATGCTTGGCTTCGCATATCAGGGTTCAAACCAGAGATTCAAACCTCCATTTTAAACACTCCCTTTGATAAAGAACATCTATTTGGCCCAATGGTAGATTCTTTACTAGAGAATATGAAGGACACTGAGGTGGCCAAATCCATGGGAGCCCTTCAGTCAGCACAAAGCCGTGGTTCCTTTCGGTGCTCCTTTTACCGCGGAGGCTCAAAAAATACCTCCTCGGAGACCACCACCTATAAGGGCAATAACCAACCCTCTCCATCTAGGGGTTACTTCAGAGGGGGTTACAGAGGTAACAACGGCAAAGGCAGGGGTTCAAACACACGCACCTCCCCCTCCAATACAAAGCAGTGACTTGCCTCCGCTTCCCCCCGACCACTTAACACCTGTCGGGGGAAGATTGTCAGATTTCCTACCAATCTGGCAGTCAATAACAACAGGCAGTTGGGTACTACAAATTATCCATTCTGGTTATTGCCTGGAGTTCATCAACACTCCTCCAAACATTCCACCAAAGTCACACAAACTTTCACCAGATCACCTACACCTCCTCAAACAAGAGGTTCAGTCTCTACTTCTAAAAGGAGCTATAGAACCCGTACCACCGCAACATCATGGGTCAGGCGTATATTCTTTTTACTTCCTAATACCCATAAAAGATGGTTCTCTCAGACCAATATTAGATCTCAGAGAACTCAATCTTTAAATTCAGTCAGATCATTTCCACATGGTAACACTTCAACAAGTACTTCCTCTGCTGAAGAAAGGCGACTTTCTGTCTACTCTAGATTTAAAAGACGCCTATTTTCATATTCCAATCCACCCCGCTCATCGCACATTTCTCAGGTTTGTGGTAGCGGGTCAACACTATCAATTCAAAGTACTCCCGTTCGGAGTCACCACAGCCCCCAGAGTCTTCACGAAGTGTATGGTGGTAGTAGCTGCTAACCTAAGAAGACAAAGCATCCATGTCTTCCCATACTTGGATGACTGGCTCATCAAAGCCAGCACGTACCAGCAATGTCTTCAGCACACTTTCAGAACGATTCAGTTACTACATCAACTAGGGTTCACAATCAATGTGACAAAATCACATCTCCAACCAGCCAATACTCAGGACTACCTAGGAGCCACGCTAGATACTCAAAAAGCTCTGGCTTTCCCCAGTGCAGCCAGAATTGGAAATATTCAGGCTTTAGTTCTCCAGTTTCAACCCGGTCATTGGATTCCAGCTCGGGTTTATATGCAACTGCTGGGAATGATGGCATCTTGCATCATAATCGTTCCCCATGCCAGACTGCACATGCGTCCACTTCAAGAATGCTTAGCCAGTCAGTGGAACCAATCACAGGGTCTATTGACCGATCTAGTGTTGGTAAGCGCGGCCGTACTCATCGCTCTCTGCAGTGGTGGAACACACAAAATTTGTCAAAAGGACGGCCGTTCATAGACCCGGTTCCACAGATAGTACTGACAGCGGACGCGTCCCTCACTGGCTGGGGAGCTCACCTACAACATCACACAGTGCAAGGACTGTGGAGTCAACAGCAGAAGTTGCTCCACATCAATCATCTAGAGCTGCTTGCAATCTTTCTAGCCCTCAAGGCGTTTCTGACTCACCTGGAGGGCAAAGCTGTCTTGGTTCGTACAGACAACATGACAGCTATGTATTACATACAAAAACGGGGGGAGACGCTCTCTCCAACTGTCCCACTCAGCCCAAGACATCTGGAGGTGGGCCATTCACCACAAACTTTATCTCCTAGCGGAACACCTCACAGGAGTGAACAACCAGATTGCAGATCTCCTCAGCAGGCAGAGGCAGCAGATACATGAATGGGAACTCCACCCTCAGGTTCTCCTCCCATACTTTCAAAGTTGGGGAGTCCCTCACATAGACATGTTCGCCACATACCAAAACGCAAAATGCCGAAGCTTCGCCTCCAGGTACCCACACCCGCAATCCAAGGGCAATGCCCTATGGTTGAACTGGTCAGGGATATTTGCCTACGCTTTTCTGCCTCTCCCACTCATTCCATTAGTGGTTCACAAGCTCAGGCAAACGTCTCTCACACTAATCCTAGTAGCTCCCACATGGGCACTTCAACCTTGGTTCACAACCCTGTTGGAGCTATCTCTGGTTCCGCATCAAAAGCTGCATTTAACCTCCAGTCTCCTCACACAGAGCCATGGAGAAATCAGACGCCCAGATCCCAAACAGCTGAACCTCGCGATCTGGCTCCTGAAATCTTAGAGTTTGGTTACTTAAACCTTCCACCAGAAGGTATGAATATCATTAGGGAGGCTAGAAGACCTACTACAAGGGCCTGCTACGCAGCTAAGTGGAAGAGATGTGTTATCTACTGTGATAATCATATCAACCCTCTTGATGCTTCCATACAAAACATCATATGCTATCTGTTACACTTGCAACAGTCAGCGTTGGCTTATACCTCTATCAGATTACACCTGGCAGCAATTGCTGCATATCTACAAAATAGACTGCGTTTGTCGTTGTTTAGAGTACCTGTGATCCAAGCTTTCATGGAAGGACTAAAAAGAGTCATACCACCAAAACTTCCACCAGCTCCACTGTGGACTCTTAATATAGTCCTTACAAGGTTGATGGGCCCACCTTTTGAGTCCGTGCGCAAATGTGAACTACAGTTCCTCTCTTGGAAAACCGCTTTCCTCATTGCAATCGCATCATTAAGGGGAGTGAGTGAATTACAGGCATTAACCATACAAGAACCATTTTTCCAACTACACAAAGACAAAGTGGTTCTTCGTACTAATCCTACATTTTTACCTAAGGTCGTATCTGCATTTCACATAAATCAGTCGGTAGAATTACCCGTATTCTTCCCTGAACCTGATTCAGTTGCAGAAAGAGCTCTACACACCTTCGATCTTAGAAGAGCACTCTTATACTACACTGAAAGGACAAAATCTTTTCGTAAAACGAAACAACTCTTTGTTGCTTTTGCGCCACCACACAAAGGCAATCCTATCTCCAAGTCGGGTATTGCAAGGTGGATTGTTAAGTGCATTCAAACCTGCTATGCGAAAGCAAAGGGAACTCTAACTGTACCCCCTTAGGGCACATTCCACTCGTAAGCTAGGGGCCACTATGGCTTTTTTAGGAAACATTCCTATTGTTGAGATTTGCAAAGCTGCAACATGGTCTACACCGCACACATTCACTAAACATTATTGTGTAGATGTGTCAGCAAGACAACAAGCCAATGTGGGTCAAGCAGTACTAAAGACACTATTTCAGACAACTCCAACAGCTACAGGTTAGCCACCGCTTTGGGAGGATGCTGCTATGTAATCTATGCACAGCATGTGATCTACAGCTCACATGCCTCGAACGGATAATGTTACTTACCCAGTAAGCATCTGTTCTTGGCATGTAGAGCTGTAGAGTCACATGCGCCCACCCACCTCCCCGGATACCTGTAGCTGCTGCAGTTCTCTATTTAATTTACATACATATGCATGGACATCTCTATTCTTTACTACTACTCCATTCTCACCCTCTGCGGCAAACAATCTAACAATGGAGTCGATGCCCATGTGCACTATCACCGAAAGGAGGAGTCACCTACCTCGTGCCTGGAAACACTTCTTCGAAGAAAAACAAGTGCAAACATCCGGACCCAACACTAGATGGCGAGCTATGCGTAGCATGTGACTCTACAGCTCTACATGCCAAGAACAGATGCTTACTGGGTAAGTAACATCCTTCTGGGTTACCCCCCTTGGAATGAGCTTTGGGGACCAAGACCACTGGGCTAGCCCCGGAACTTTGAGAGGGTTCAATCACCCATACCTCAATTATCTTACTGACTTCAGCCCTGATGCTTTCATTCACTTGGTCAGACTATCTGTAAATCTGAATATCTCTTTAATTGCCAACTCACAGCAGCAACTCCACAACAATGTAAAGAACTTAGAATAGGAATCTGTTCGTGTTCCAATGGTTACTTAGTTCCCTTTGTGGCAGCCATCTTCCTTCTTTTTGATGCGAACAACTTCTATAGTTCATACGCTTAGAAAATAAAAATCCAACAAGCAACTTGAAGAAAGCCAACTCCAACAATGTATTCTTCTTTTCCTCCAATTACTTCTTGTAGTCTCCTCCTGAAATTTAACTATAGACACCTTATAGGGCGGGAATTAAAGGGAGGGATAATATCAGCCTCTGTGTCTTTAATATAATCATGATTTTCTACCCACCCTAGCTGTGGAAAATCTGAATTTTTGTCCACATCATGGGTAATCCAGCTAGTCTGACCAGGGGTGACGGAAAGGAGCCCAGCATACTGCTCCAGGACTTGCCTGCAGTCTGCTTGCTGTTGGTTAGAGAGGGTGTCCTAGAAGACCACTCCATCAGCTGACCCATCATTAGGACTGTGGGAGAGGAGGTCAGGGAAAGGTTCACTCTCTTCTTCTGATCCTCATCAGTGACTATCAGCATGGTCACATCAACCTTGTCATGGAAAGGTTTCAGGCGGTTCACATCAATGACCCTGTGAGGGCTCGTGCTAGTGCCTAGGTCAGCTAAGTAGGTAACCTCACCTTTCCTTTCAAGGATAGGGTAAAGACTACTCCATTTGTCCTGGAGTGCCCTTGGTGCCACAGGCTCTACTGCCCACACCTTCTGCCCTGATTGGACCTCCACCAGTGCAGCCTTTTGGTCATACCAGAGCTTCTGGAGCTCTTGGTTGCCCTCAAGGTGTTTGGATGCTTTCTCCTTGTACTCGGGCACCCTTGAACGTAGGCCAAGTACATTGTCCACAATGTCTAGCTTAGGCTCTTTGAGAGTTCTCTCCCAGCCTTCCTTTACCAGACACAATGGTCCCCTTACAGGATGATCAAACAGAAGTTCAAAAGGACTAAAGCCCACTCCCTTCTTGCGCACATCTCTGTAGGCTAAAAGCAGGCATGGCAAAAGAACATCCCATCTTCTTCTGAGTTTTTCAGGGAGTCCCATGATCATGCCTTTCATGGTTTTGTTGATTGTCTCAACTAAACCATTGATTTGTAGATGATATGGTGTAGTGAACATGTAAGTCACACCACATTCATTCCACAAGGCCTTTAGGTAGCCAAACATGAAGTTATTAACTCTGTCTGACACCACCTCCTTAGGAAAACCCACTCTTGTAAAAATATTCAAGAGGGCTCTGGCAACTGCAGGAGCAGTGACAGTCCTAAGGGATATACCTTCAGGGTACCTGGTGGTATGATCCAGTGTGAATCTGTTCCCTGATGCTGTTGGAGGATGCGGGGGCAACAACGTCGACACCTACCCTTTCAGAGGGAACCCCAAGCACTGGAAGTGCAATTAAGGGGGCCTTTGGGTTGTTACCTGCTTTGCCACTTGCTTGACAGGAAACACAGGAGTTATAAAATTCCTTCACCTTCTGGGACATGCCTAGCCAGTAGACGTGGTTGACTAACTTACTCCAAGGTTTGGTCTGGTCAAGATGCCCAGCTAAGGGGATGTCAAGCTAAAGAGAGTAAGAACTCTCTGTACGGCTGAGGCACTACCACTTCTAGTGGCACCATGTTTGGGTCTCTAACCTCAGTGTACAGGAGCCCCTCCTCCCTATAGGTTCGGTGGGAGCCACTGACATCTCCTTTTTCCTGGTCAGTAGCTGGCTATCGCAGGCTCTCAAGAGTGGGACAGGTGCTCTGTCCCAGATCTTCCCTAGAGGGTCCCCCTGGGCCTAGGAGCTCTGCTGTGTAAGACCTAAGTTCCTGGGACTTACCACTGTCATGGGATGGACCTTAGTTTGGTTGTCACCATTGGAGACTGAATAGGTCTCTCCAGTCATCTATTGCTCTGGGGATACCAGTTTTTTAGTCACCATGGTGACACTTGCACCTGTATCCCTCAGTGTTTCCATTCTAACCCCATTAATATGTGGCTGTTGTCTGTATTTTTCCACGTTACAGGGCAAGACAGCCAGGGTAGCTACATCCACCCCGCCCTCTAAGACTAAAGTGGCTTCAATGTGCTCTCTGACATGATCAGGGCACACTAAGAATTCCATCTGAAGACTCACCACTGCAGCAGGAGCTGCAGATGCACTAGGGGGACCTTTTTGGGACAGTTAGGGTATCAAGTTCGGTGCCCATTGGTTTTACAATTAAAGCACCAAGCCTTCTTGGGATCCCAGTTTTTACCCTGGTACCCTCCCCTGAACTGTGTATTGTCTCTGGGCCCACCATCCTGAACAGGTTATCTGAAAGAGACACGTTAGTGATAGATTCCTTACCTTAGAATATCCCCAGGCGTCAGACTGGATCCGGAAAGTTTTTCGTCAGCAGTACCCCTGCGCGTCGGTAGGTGGCGTCGTGCGGCTCCGCGTTCGTCGCTGGCGTCGTAAATGCCGAGATGACGTCACGGAGACTACTTAGGCACCACCCATGCGCGCTGACGTCAGTTCTTTCTTTTTCCGCGCCAGCAAGCGCAGATCCGGTTAGAGCACGTACCTTAGTCACTTTTTGACTAGTTGTTTTTTGAGACTTTTGTCTCTAATTTCTATATTTTGACTCCTGGTGCCACGTAGGGATGCCTGGGTTTAAATCCTGCGGGGCCTGCCGCCGTACGATGTCGGTGGCCGACCCCCATGGCGTCTGTCTCTACTGTCTAGAGCGCGACCATGACTCCCGGTCATGTTCCGACTGTCTGGCCATGGCTCCGAAGGCTTTGCGGGAGCGGTCCCGAAAGCTGCTGGAGGCCCGACAGTTGTCTCCGCGCCGTTCCAGGTCCAGGGGTCGCTCGAGGGACCGACCGCGGAGTTGCCATCATCGGTCCTCGGGGTCCAAGTCTTCACCCTCGGATTCGGGTAAGCGACGTCATAAAAAGAAGTCGAAGAAGCGCGTACGCTCTCTGACCTCCCCCCGTCGGTCTTCGGACGCGGACGAGGGGGCCCGGGGTCTTTCCCCCGTGGC
Organism: Calotriton arnoldi; assembly: GCA_963921515.1. NCBI lineage: Eukaryota > Metazoa > Chordata > Amphibia > Caudata > Salamandridae > Calotriton > Calotriton arnoldi. The sequence goes on from CAWUFW010003507.1 coordinate 312,324, forward strand.
TCCGTTGGAGCCTGTCAGTCCCGCGGCCTACCCGTCATGCCCGGGTCTGTCGGCGACTCCGGCCCAGGTGCAAGAGTTTCTTGCTGCCATGGACCGCCTTTTTGGGCCTAGGGCTCCCGCCGGTGCGCCTTCGGGCCCCGCGGTCCCTTTTGGGGACCCTTGGTTGCCGCCGCCGGCGGCTCCGGCGCCCCGAGGTCCTCCGCCAACGGCGCCTCAAGGTCCTCCGCCGGCGGCTCCGGCGCCGCAGGGTCCTCCGCCGGCGGCTCCGGCCCCGGCGCCACCCTGGGTGCTGTTCGGACCACCTCCGCCCTTGCCCACGTTTCCAGCTTGGAACCCGGATTGGGCCTTGGAGCCGGAGCGGCGCCGTTCCCGGCGCCGGTGGAGCATTTGTTTTCCCCTGTGCCTCCCTCGTCGTTGCAGCCTGTGCCTCGGGCTGTTGTGGAAGAGGAGGACTGGGAGGGGTCGGAGGACCCTCTTGCACGGCAGTGTGAGTCCGAACAGGAGTGGGCAGAAGACTCAGAGGATGCCAGTGGCCTTGACCTCTCCTCTGAGCCTGGGTTTGTGTCTCCTCCCACTCTCATGGAGGAAGGCGCAACCTACACTGTGGTGCTCTCTAGAGCAGCTGAGGCTCTTGGCCTTGATTTGCCTACTGTTGCCCTACAAACTAACCTCCTTACTGAGGTGCTAAAGCCTACAGCAAGTTCTGTGGAACCTCTGCTTCCGTTCAGTGAGGCCTTGACGGATGTTTTGATGGGTACCTGGTCTAGGCCAGCCACAGGGGTCCCTGTAGATAAAAATGTGGGCAGACGTCACCGTCCGGCACCGGGTGACCCTGCCTTTCTGACAACTCATCCGACACCGGAGAGCCTGGTCATTCAGGCTTCCACTTCCCAAACAGCATTCCCTACAGCTCCGCCGGATAAGAAATCCAAAAAGCTGGAGCAGCTTGGCAAAAGTTTGTTTTCCTCTGCCAGCCTGGGGCTGCGGTCGGTCAACACCACATGCCTCTTGGGCCGCTATTCTCACGCTCTGTGGGACACGGTGGCGCAAACTCTGCCCCAGTGCCCCGAAGAGGTTCGGGCTGTGCTTTCCCAAGCTGTTGCAGAGGGGAAGGATGCCGCGAAGTTCGCCATTCGGTGTGGGTTGGACACCGCGGACTCTTTGGGAAGAGCCATCTCCACGACAGTGGCCTTGCGGCGACATGCCTGGCTGCGGTCCACGGGGTTTTCGGGGGATGTCCAGAGTTCCCTCATAAACATGCCTTTTGATGGTACTCGCCTTTTTGGCGATAAGGCAGACAGTGCGCTGGAGCGTTTTAAGGACTCTCAGGCTACAGCCAAGTCCTTGGGTCTCTCCACCTCCCGCCCTGCCACGTCTACTTTTCATTCCTTTCGTGGCCGCGGCAGGGGCGCCTCTAAACATTCGTTCCAAAGGCCTGCGCAGAACCAGCCTCAGCGCGGGCGTGGTGGCCGCCGTGGCGGCACAGGGGGCCAGCGTGCGGGTCAGCCCACCGCCGCTCCCGCATCATCCGCCTCAAAGCCTTCCTAGTCCGCGCTTTGGGGTGCACCCCACACCGGTGGGAGGCAGGATTCAACATCACCTCCCCCACTGGCGCTCTGTCACTTCGGACAGCTGGGTGCTACAAATCGTCTGATGGGGCTATTCCCTCCCCTTAGAGTCTGCCCCCCGTCCATGCCACCTCAGTTCCACCCCATGTCGGGGGATCACTTAGCGCTTCTCCAACAGGAAGTCACGGCACTCTTGGCCAAGGGGGCCATCGAGCGCGTTCCTGGGCCAGAAGTAGGACATGGATGTTATTCCCACTACTTTCTGGTCCCCAAGAAGGACAAGGGGGGCTTGTGCCCCATCTTGGACCTCCGGAACGTCAATCGCTTCCTCCGAAAGGAGAAGTTCAAGATGTTGACTCTGGCTCAGTTCTTGGCTGCCCTCGAACCTGGAGACTGGATGGTAGCGTTGGACTTGCAGGACGCCTATTTTCACATCCCCGTCCTGCCGGCCCACCAGCGTTACCTGCGGTTCACGGTAGGCCAGGAGCATTTTCAGTTTACCGTGCTCCCCTTCGGCCTTACCAGCGCCCCTCGGTGTTCACGAAAGTGATGGCGGTGGTCGCAGCTCATCTGCGCAGGTCAGGGGTGTCAGTCTTCCCCTACCTCGACGACTGGTTGTTGAAGGCGTGCTCGCCCCAGGCAGTCGTCGCCCACCTTCAGACTACGGCCGACCTCCTGCAGTTGCTGGGGTTCTCCATCAACGTGCCGAAGTCTCACCTGAGTCCTTCTCAGAAGCTCCCTTCATCGGAGCGGTTCTGGATTCGACGCAGTTTCGGGTTTATCCTCCCGAGCAGCGAGTCCGGGATATTCAGGCTATCATTCCCATCTTTCAGCCTCTATCCCGGGTTTCAGTCAGGATGACCCTCCGGCTCCTGGGCCTGATGGCCTCCTGCATTCTGCTAGTGCAACATGCCAGGTGGCATATGCGGGCTCTGCAGTGGGACCTGAAGTTCCAGTGGGCGCAGCATCAGGGCAACCTGTCCGATCTTGTCCAGATCTCGGAGGGCACTGCACGACAATTGCAGTGGTGGCTCACGAATCGCGATTGGGTCAATGGCAGATCCCTCTCCCTTCCCCAACCGGAGCACACAGTGGTGACGGATGCGTCCCTCCTGGGATGGGGCGGCCACTTGGGAGAGGCGGAGATCAGAGGCCTCTGGTCTCCGGCGGAGTCCCGGCTCCATATCAATCTTTTGGAGCTTCGGGCGATCCGACTTGCACTGAAGGCATTCCTTCCCTCTGTCCGGGGAAGTGTAGTGCAGGTGTTCAAGGACAACACCACCGCCATGTGGTATTGCAACAAACAGGGCGGGGTGGGGTCGTGGACCCTATGAACATCAAGGCATTACCTTGGTGGTTCAACACCTGGCAGGTTCTCTGAACGCCAGGGCCGAAGAACTCAGCCACCGGTGCTTGATGGATCACGAATGGCGTCTGAACTTGGACGTGGCGCTAGGTCTCTTTCTGCAGTGGGGAGAGCCTTGGTTAGATCTATTCGCCACCGAAGAGAACGCGCAATGTCATCAGTTCTGCGCGTTGGAATTTCCAAGGCGGCACTCGCTCGGCGACGCTTTTCGTCGCGAGTGGAGCTGTGGTCTGTTGTACGCCTTTCCGCCTATACCACTTCTGCCCAGAGTGCTGAAGAAGATTTGGCGCGACCGGGCCCAAGTCATCCTTGTGGCTCCGGATTGGGCATGAAGATACTGGTATCCCGAGCTACTCAACATGGCGATCGATCCCCCGATCCGACTGCCTCTTCGGGGGGATCTTCTGTCGCAGCAGCAGGGGACGGTCCTCCACCAGAACCTGTCCAGCCTCCACCTCCATGCGTGGAGATTGAGCGGCGACAGTTGACAGCTTTCGATCTTCCTCCCGAAGTCTGTGATGTCATTTTGGCAGCTAGGCGTCCCTCCACTAAGACTGTGTACGCCTGCAGGTGGAACAAGTTTGTGGCATGGTGCACAGCGAAGTCTGTGGATCCCCTTTCTGCCCCTCTTTCTGAAGTCCTTCTGTTCCTACTATCCTTGGCCCAGCAGGGCTCTGCTCTGGGCACTGTCAAAGGTTATCTTTCGGCCATCTCCGCCTTTCTCCGGCTTCCAGATCAGCCTTCTCTCTTTAAGTCCCCGGTTGTTAACTGTTTCCTCAAAGGCATTACACACACGTTTCCTCCCGTGCCTTTCATAATGCCTCAATGGGACTTAAATCTTGTCTTGACCTATCTCATGTGCGCTCCCTTCGAGCCCCTTCATAACTGTCCTTTACGTCTTCTTACTCTAAAGACAGCTTTCCTGGTAGCTATCACCTCTGCCAGAAGAGTGAGTGAGCTCCAGGCTCTTTCTTCTAAACCTCCTTTCCTTTCTGTTCATCTGGACAAGGTGGTTTTAAGGACCCGTCCTTCTTTCTTGCCAAAGGTTGTCACGCCCTTCCACATCGGGCAGACCATCACTTTGCCCACTTTCTTTCCGCCTCCGCATCCTTCAAAAGAGGAAGAGAGGCTCCATCGTCTGGACCCAAAACGTGCGCTCTCGTTCTATCTAAAGCGCACACAACAGTTCCGGGTGGATGACCAGCTCTTTGTTGGCTACGTGGGCGCCAAAAAAGGTCGGGCCGTGCACAAACGCACCATCTCTCGGTGGGTCGTTTTGTGCATCAAAGCATGTTACTCCTTGGCTAAGAAGGAGCCTCCTGTGGGGCTGCGTGCCCATTCTACCAGGGCAACAGCAGCCACTACTGCCTTGGGACGCGGCGTTCCCTTGCCGGATATTTGTCAGGCAGCCACGTGGGCCTCGCTGCACACATTTACCAAGCATTACTGCCTTGACAGTCAAGTCCGGAGAGACGGCTTCTTTGGCCGTTCTGTTCTCCGTGACTTTCTGGTGTAATCTATTCGCAGACTCACCACCGGGGTTGGTATTGCTGGGGTATCTATTCTAAGGTAAGGAATCTATCACTAACGTGTCTCTTTCAGATGCACAAGTTACTACTTGTGTAACGATATATCTGTAAGAGACATTAGTTAGTGATAGATTCCTTACTGCCCCACCCATCCTCCCCGTTCTGCGAACTGATTCTAGGGTTAAGGTCATCCCTTTCAGGTCCCTAGTTTCATGGCACCAGTGGTCCGTTTCTTGCATGGCTCTACATTCCTGGCGCGGAAAGTCGTGTACAGAACTGACGTCCGCGCGCATGGGTGGCGCCTAAGTAGTCTCCGTGACGTCATCTCGGCGCTTACGACACCAGCGACGAACGCGGAGCCGCACGACGCCACCTACCGACGCGCAGGGGTACTGCTGACGAAAAACTTTCCGGATCCAGTCTGATGCCTGGGGATATTCTAAGGTAAGGAATCTATCACTAACTAATGTCTCTTACAGATATATTGTTACACAATAGTAACGTGTGCTTTGGGGACCTTTAGAGGACTCTTTGTTTTCATCTTTAGACTGCCCACTCTCTATACTGGACCTAGGTCTACCAAGAACTGAAGCAATTTTTCGGAAACACAGTTACTTAACAGATGCTCTTTCATAATAAGATTATAAAGCCCATCATAGTCTTGCACCTGAATACCTTTCAACCAGCCACCTAGTGTTTTGACTGAGAAGTCAACAAAATCTACCCAGGTCTGACTCGAGGTTTTGAGAGTCTCCCTGAACCTAATCCTGTACTCTTCAGTGGTGAGTCCAAAGCCCTCAATCAGGGTATCCTTCATGAGGTCATAGGGCTCTGCATCTGTCTCATTCAGTGTTAGGAGTCTATCCCTGCACTTTCCTGAGAACAGCTCCCAGAGTAGAGAGCCTCAATACTTCTGGCTGAGTTTCCTCATCTTGCAAGCCCTCTCAAAGGGTGTAATCCACTTGGTGATATCATTCTTCTACATATTTAGGGACAATCCCCTTGGGGATTTTATGGCCAAAAGCTTCATCTTACTCCCTGTTTAAGATTTGCTGCCTTCCGATATGGGTCCTAGGCCCATCTCAGCTCTTTCTTTTTCTATGGCTAAGATTTTAGTCTCCAGGGCTCTTCTAGCTAGTTTTTGAAGATCAGGCTCTTTCTCTTCTATTTCTTCTGAGGTACTGTCAGTAGTACTCCCAATTGGGGTGCTGTCATGGGTATCTGAGGACACCTCATCCTCACTGACATCGCCATCCCCTGTTCCATTAGGACTTTCTTCCATTGCCACGGTTCGGTCATGCTCAGCAAGTAATTTGTGGCGATAGGCCGTATTAGTTTTAGGCCCCATGGCAAGGTTCCATGCTTTAAAGAGGGCCTTAAGTTGGGTCAGCTTAAGTGTCTTGTAGGGACCCAGGTTGATCGCCTGGTTAGTACCCTCTGTCTCAGACATGGTTTTAGATCAGTTGGGACATTTTTAGAAATTAAAGAACAAAAATCCACCAGGCTATGTTTTTAGGTCTCGCCTGGCGTTAGCAGCGCGCATGCGCTGCTCTCGCCATGCGAGGGCTTCTTGGAATCCATACGATTCCAGAAGCTCGCTTTCTGCTCCGCCCGTGTTTTGCATTGGTGCGCGTCATTTTGCGCCACCAATTATGCAAAACCGGGTGTTATGATTGTCCAGGAGGCTTTTTAGTCCCTCCTGGTTACCACCCTGTCCGCTTTTGGCCCCGCCCACCGGAATTGCATCTTTTACTGGCGGCGGGAGACAGTGTCTCCTAATTAACCACTAAGCACTTTTTTCTTTTCTTACTGAGCTACTCTCACTGCAGGCACGACGTGCTCCTGCCGCTGTTTTTTAAAAATGTATTTAACCGCTGTTTTTTAAAAATTTATTTAACGAGCTGAACCATTTTCTATTGGTCGCTCGCTATATTTAGGCTTACAGACAAATTTATTATTTTTTTTTCTTTTAAAGCACCGCACACGCTGCAGGTTTAACATGGTGAGCACACCTTTCATTTGTGCTGGGGCTCGCCAAAATCAACTTAGAAAGTCCATTCTTATCCGTTGTAATCCTCCTTCAAAAACACCGGTCTGCGAATTAGCGGCTTACTGGTAAACTTCTTTCACCATGGAGGAGTTACAAAGCAGAAAATTACAGGGAGTTGCTGCTCGGCCGCGGCTTACTGGTAAACTTCTTTCACTATAGAGGAGTTACAAAGCAGAAAATTACACGGAGTTGCTGCTCGGCGGGGATGGTATTATCGGAAGGAGGGGAGTCCGGAAAGGGGTGGCGAGGGGGAAAAGCACTGACGAACGGGTGCATTGTGTAGCCCAATTAGGATACTGGACGGCTGGGTAAGCATCCCTTACCCTGTTCCTTCAAAATTCCACTTTGCCAGTCATGTGCTTTTCTATTGGATATCGTTTTTATCAGCTGATAATGATCCAGCTGATTGAATGAAAACAAAGTAAGATTGCAGTTCCTAGAGCTCATAGGTTGTCCGATGTAAGACGAGGACTGGAATTAAGGTGTTATGGCCACCTGGATGTGGAAAACATTTCACATGAAACTTCACAGTGGTAGCGTCTTTGTGGCAATTTCGGCCTGCCGTTTTATCTTACTTTCACGCTACTTTAGTGTCTTGCTGAAGGTCAAATGGGCTCCACCACATGTGGGAATATAGACATCCGTTGAACCTAGTTATCTGTGTGGCGAGACTTGTTAATTTGACATTTCCGAGCTTCCAAGACCTGTCTTGTGATAGTTCTGGAATTCTAACAAAGTTCTGAAACTTGCAGTCTTGATAGTTAAATTAAATGCGCACGAAGTGCTGTTGGTTTAAAATAATAGTTTAAGATGTCACACTTGCCATTAGTCCACTTGGCAGCTGTGAAATTCTACCCTGAGAGTGCTCAGCTTGTATCCATCATGACCCCCGTTTCAGTGCATTTTTTATTTACGACACGGGATGAATGAGTGTTGTCAACGGGCCTTGTAACACGTTACATATTATGTTTATTTTTTTTTATATCAAATGCTTTTTGTTGATATTTACTTGGCTGCACTTTGAAGGAAACGGTTTTTCTAACAGTGGCACAGTTAACTGGAAAATGTCACTTTTACACCTTCCTTTGTTGACTCTCGGTTTCTATGTTTATATATATTTTTTGTTATTGCAACTGTCAGAATCTTGTGAGACATGTTCCATTTTAGAACGAAACCGTACTTTCTGGTGTCAGCTAGCGCTGAATTCCGTGTTTGCAGCATGGATGGTGAAAGGGCGGGCGGAGGTCCAGGGCCTCTGGGTCTGCCGCTCTAGATGTTATGGTTGAATTCTGTTCCTGATGAGTTTTTCATGCTCCCCTGGGAGGGCTTACTTTAACGTGTCCTTGTAGTCCTAGGTTACAGGGATTTGCAATGCTATAGGTCTCACATTTGCAACAGTTTGAGCTCTTGGCATTGTAAATGACAATGCCTTTTATGTGTTGGTTTTTAAAACATAAATAAAAGGCATTATCATTTACAATGCCAATAACTTAAACTCTCGCAAATGCGAGACCTAGTGCATTGAAAATGCAATAGGTCTCGCCTTTGATTAAGTTAAAGCCATTTGCTTTGCTAATGGTATTGTATAGCAAAGCAAATGGCTTTAACTTAATAAAAGGCGCGACCTATTGCATTTTCAATGCTTGTTTAAAAGTCTAACTGTCTAGGATACTTTTTAACTTCTAATGCAATTGGACTGGGGGACTTAACCAAAGGCCCTTACAGTTCGAATTTGCAAATTTATAAAAATTCAAAAAAATTATTTTTGAACTTATGTAGATTGTGGATTTACTTTGTGGAGTCACCTATTGACCAAGTGGTATCAGCAAATGCAAAGTTTTGTATCCCACCGCTGAAACACCAATGTAGGAAGCTGGCTCTCTATATAGTGGTCCAAAAGCTCGGTTCACAAGGGTCTTGGGAGCAGGGCAGCACAATCAGTTCTCAAGAACCCGTGCCGGGGCGCTCTGGTGCAGAGTGGGTAGGTCGGCTGGGCTGGTGCGTCGTAGGACCTTGCGATTGTCGGTCTCGCCAGTTGTGGGTGCAAAAATCACAACAGCTGGGCCACTTCCTATATGACCACTTCCTGTGGGAATTGGGCATAACCATGACCTAGTGAACCTAATTCCACCAGAAACCAAGATGATGGAATTCTACTTTTCGAGTTCACATAAGGTAGCCCACATTAGGGGTGGATAGTGGACATGCCTCCTTGTTAGCTAATTTTCCCGTCTGTCCTGGTGCCAAATGAGCCAGAGGCAGGGGGTGCTTTTCCCCTCTCTTGGGGAAGCCTGGGTTTCATACCAAAGGCTCCAGAAGCCTTTGAAGCCTCCTGCCTTAATATGCTAATTATTAGCCATCCTGCTTGGAGGAGGTGACAACACCTCCGTCCGGAGCAGGCATTGTTTCTTCCCTCAGAGAGCGTGGTCTCTCACCTGTAGGGGGTCAGAAACCTGTCTGTGGTGGCAGGCTAAGCTACACCAGTCAGCCAGCATACTAGAAGTTGGTAGGTTTTCAGGGGGTGCTGCTAAGGCTCTGGGTGCGTGTATTAATAAATCCAACTCTGGAATCAGTGTGGGCTTATTAATATGAGATGTTTGATACCAAACATCTTTAGTAAAGCCATCATGTAGCTCGGAAACTCTTAATCACTAATGCCTAGTACATACACTCAAAATGGCCTCCCTGTTCACTGGCATTGTCCAAGAATCTGCATGGACATCACAGGGGCATATCTGCTCATGCAGATATGTCCTCACATGTAATATAATGCACCCTGCCTTGGGGCTGTAAGGTCTGCTGTAGGGGTGACTTGCATATGTTCCATGCAGTGTCTGTAGGCATGGCACACACGAGTTGTGCCATGTCATGTCTTCACTTTTGTCTTCATCATGTCATGCAGCCTGCTATGGCAGTTTGCGCAAGTATGGTGTGGGGTCCCTTCGTGTGTCACAATACATGCTGCAGTCCTTAGGGAACCTCTTTAGTCTCCCTGCCCTAGGTGCCAAGGGTACCATTTGCTAAGGACTTAAAGGGGGTGCTAAAGGTATTGCCAATTGGGGAAACAATTGTACAGTTTTAGAGAAAGAGATCTGGCACTGGGGACCTGGATAGTAGGAACCCAGTTCACTTCTGTCAAAATTGGATCCTTTACCAGACAAAAAGTGGAGGTGGCCATGTCAAAAAAGCAAAAAGAACAATTGATGGACAGAATGCAGAACAATGTCATACATTCACCCCAGTACAGAGATCTAGGCCTAAATCCATCGTTTTTTTGCTCACAATGCCATTCCAGTTTGGACCCAGCCATATGCAAATCAGTCTTGACCCTGCGCCCAATGGGAACAGTCCAGCCTGAACTGCCAGGCCAGGTCCTCCCTGGAATGGAATCAAGCATCCTAGGACCGGTTTCGGGGTTTCACCCCTCTTCAGCCAGGATAGCTTGACTCCAGTGGCATGGAGAGCACGGGACCCACGTCTGGGCATACCCGTCCCACTCGGGGTGACAAATGCAAAAAGAACAATTGATAGACAGAATGCAGAACAATGTCATACATTCACCCCAGTACAGAGATCTGGGCCTAAATCCATCGTTTTTTTGCTCACCATGCCATTCCAGTTTGGACCCAGCCATATGCAAATCAGTCTTGACCCTGCGCCCAATGGGAACAGTCTAGCCTGAACTGCCAGGCCAGGTCCTCCCTGGACTGGAATCAAGCATCCTAGGACCGGTTTCGGGGTTTCACCACTCTTCAGCCAGGATAGCTTGACTCCAGTGGCATGGAGAGCACGGGACCCACGTCTGGGCATACCCGTCCCACTCGGGGTGACAAATGCAAAAAGAACAATTGATGGACAGAATGCAGAACAATGTCATACACTGAGCATCCTATCAAGGACACTGAAGACTTTTGGATATTTATTGATATTTAGAAAGGAGCGCGCTGACTTTACCTTGGCCTCCCAGTTGTATAATATTAATATATTTGGAGAAATAGCATATATTATTCATATATTATTCAGTGAAAGTCTCATTGCCTTGAATATCATTAGCTCCTTGCCCGCTGTTTTCAAATCAGGAGAAGTCTGGTAAACGTGCTTAGTACTTTTACTTGGTCAACATTTTTGCCAAGTAGCACACCTGGATCTACACTTATTGGCATTGTATGTAATGTTGGGGTGCACAAAGATCAGAAATATTCTTGTTTGTTGCCTGCTGATCCATAAATCTGACATGAATTTAGGATGGAATCACGCTTGCGTTTTGCAGGCATGCCTTCAGAACGCCGTCATTAGAACGAACACGTCGTTATGACGCGTTCCTTTAGCACGCAAGTCATTATAATGACTTGCCTTAGGGGGGCGCTGGATTTTAGATTACTATCATCTGCCTATCCAACTCCAGTCTGCGCAACAGTAGGGAAGGTGTTGGACTTAAAATACAACACCATTCCACCAATGCGTCCTCTTAAACAAGTCGTCGTAACTACTTGTGTGCTGAACGAATGCCTGGTAACGATGCGTTCGTTCTATTTCTGGTGCTGTAAAGGCACAGCGTGATTCCGGCTTCGTACCAAAGGACGTTTCCCATCTGAAAAAGTGTAACAAAGGTGTAAGAGCTAGAGTGCTCGGTAAGGATGAAGAAACAAAATGAACACTTCATGAATACTGTACAGCTGAAATATTGGCTGTGAAGTGTGTGAGGGTTTTGCTCAAACTATATGTGTACTGTGTGAAGAAATCTTTTACTTCAGCTGCATGTCATTACATGGCACCCTGCAAACAAATTTAACATGCATTCCTTGTTTACAAGTGTGTTGTACTTGTTGACAGTGACTAAATGGTAAAATCTCCTTTAGAAAGTTTGAAAAACACGGGTGTGTTTGACCAGCACCAGGTCTGGGGTGAATTACATATTATTGCCATTTTTTCTAATCCCTTTTATTCTAAATGTTGGAATGTGCCACATGAACTTATGCAAATCTTTTAATATTTAGGTTCATGGAACCAGCGGTCATTGTCTGCTTGGGTGGAATTCTACCATTTGGATCCATTTTCATCGAAATGTAAGCATAAACCTGTTCAAATAATGAATCTTAATATGATTTTCTTCAAATTAAGCAGACAATTTCTGTACATAGTATACGAGTATCTAACTGTCTCTCGTTTTGTTTCATTTAGGTATTTTATTTTCACATCCTTCTGGGCTTATAAGATATACTATGTCTATGGATTCATGATGTTGGTCCTCGTTATCCTCTGCATAGTTACTGTGTGCGTCACCATTGTATGTACATATTTCCTGCTAAATGCTGAGGATTACAGGTGGTAAGTATGTGTGCATCTTTAACCTGAATGTGAAATGAGATTCAATAGATTTTAGAAAAACAATATTTGATGTCAACATTTCGAACCTCATCTCAGTTGATTGCAACCTTAGTCTGACCCTTTATTCTTAGAGTACCTACTTTGTCATGTGGTACTTTCATTTGTGACTGATTGTTTTAATTTTTGAGGTGGAATTGTATAGTGCAGTGGCATAATCTTAAAAGTAATATACACAGATATCTGGAAAGTGGAGTCACATCAGAAACGGCCAGGCACCTAGTCTGTTGTTTTCTGATGCTGATGTAGAAAAAAGTGCAACACACTCAATAAATCTTTACAATTGTTTTTGATTGACTCTTTTTTAATGTAGCATTGTTCTTTTTGTGGGGTCCCCATAGTCTGTGTTTGGATGACAGGCTGGGGGTGATGGATGTCTTCCAAGCCCTTTCACTTAGGGAATATGTTAAATGGGAATCTTCTGACATCTAAGTCCTACCTTACTTTCAGCTTTAGTCTTCTCTTAGACTCATGAGTAATTTATGGCTTATCCCCAAGAAATACATTGCATTTGTTTCTCTCTTTCTGATGGGGCAACATCTGGCTGTTGCCAGAGCAGAATTGGGCGATGGAAAGCCATTGTGATATTGGCCTGTGTGCGCTATCTAAGACATTGAGTGTCATGCACTTTCTACTCCTCTGCTTCCTGGTTGGTCGGCTCAATAAGTCTCATCTTAAACTGCTCCTCCTGAGTATAGGCATTCAGGCTGTAATAGATAGTTCTCCAGTATTGAATCTTTCATAGATTCACATGCTTGTATCTTCCCCGTCGTCATGGTGGGAGTCTCGCGGTAGTTAGAAAAGAAGTACCATAGAAGTACATGGAAACCACCAAAAGGAAAGAAAAACTTTGACATTTGTCAGCATCTTTAATTAGGTCCAAACTTTGACCAATCCGAGACCAGCCCTAGACCTCAACTCCCCAGTCAGAGCCACCAGACCTCAGATTTCTAACCGCACGTCGTGTGTAAGGGACCCTGAGCTCTGCCCAGTTTGTCAGTGAGTGAACTTTTGACCCTGCTTGAATTCACCTCAAGGTATTGTCTTTCTACCTTCTACACTTCAAAGATGTCTGGGGGTTCTAAGAAGAGGCTTTTCAGGCCCTGTAGGTCCTGTGGGAAAGCAAGGCTTTTTTCTGAAGATCCACACAAAGATTGCCTGTATTGCCTTTACCCTAAACATACAGCCAAGGACTGTAAATACTGTAGAACCTTTTCAGCAAAAACTCTAAAGGATAGAGAAGCCAGATTGTTGTTATGGCTCCAGAAGAAGAAATCTAAATCAGACTCTGGTTCTGATGTTGAAGAGAGCCCTGGGCCGTCCTCAGTGGAGAGGAAGCGTAAAAATGAAGGTTCTACCTCATTAAAGGCTGATTTAAAGAAATTAAAGGCAGAGAAATCCTCCACTGCCGATAAAACAGCCCTTAAGCCTAAGGAATCCGGCCTGAAGAAATCCTCTATTGCTTCTCTGCCTGTCACACCTCTCAAACAGGCTTCGTCGACGAAGAAAGCACCGACGATTTCATCTTCGGCGGCGACGACAACGAACACTGTGTCGACGATTGCGTCTACGGCTTCGTCGACGGGAGCACTGTCGACGAGGGCGTCGACGGGCGCTCCGTCGACGACAGTGTTCAAATCACCCTCTCGGCCAGTATCGACGACGATCACTATCAGGCGTCTACCGTCGTCTACGGATCAAAAACAGGATACTAAAAGTCTCCATTTGGTTCCAAAATCACCAGGATTGTCACCTTTACCCAAGATTTCACCATTGCTTCCCTCTCACCTGCTTCATACGGAGGAATCGGGATGAAAGTCTTTTTGGACCCGCTTACAGTCCCTCACAGCCCAGAGTCAAATGTCAGGACACTGATGAGGAAGAGGAAGCACAAGGACAGTCAGAATATATGGAAGGGGATTATTCATTCTCGGGTCGCTTGCAGGCCCAACGTTACGACTCTTTCCAAGAGCACCATCTTTATGAGGCTTATGAAGAGCGTCAGGAGGTTCGGAGAGATTCCATGCTGGTACCAGTCTCCTTGGTCACAGACCTTAGGCATATGTTGAATGACTATTATAAAAGATTTCCGGACTCTCACGCTCCGGTTCCTTTGACACCTGACGGTCCGAATATTCAAGTTGCTCCGCCTCCACCAGTAGTTACTCCGCCACCTGTTGCGCAGGTTGAGACAGGCTCCTCGATGTATTACAATCCAGGATGATTACATCGAGAGTGAGGCAGACGATCAACCCGAGGAGGGTGAGCTCACTCGGGATCCGGATCTAATTGGTCAAGAATGGGATGATTGTGGCTCCATCTTAGCCATCACCTTCTCCTCCTCCGGCGGCTTCCCCCCCGGAAGATATTGGGGGCTTCCATGAAATTCTCGAGAGAGCCTCTAGAAGGTTCGATTTGCCTTTGCCTGTGGTGCAACCCAAATGTTTTCTTTACGATTTTAAAGATGCAGCAAAGAAATCTGTTCGATCCATTCCGATTGTAGATTTTATTTGGAGTGAAGGGTTGAAGATAATGAAGAACCCTGCTTCCGTTCCTGCTGTGTTACCGAGGATGGAGAAGAAATACAAGGCACCTGATTCGGCTCCGGCATGTTTAATTGGCCATCCTCGTCCAGATTCAGTAATAATGCAGGCTGCCCAGAGGCGTTCTAGGAATCCGCAATCTCCTTGTGCGGTGCCTCCAGACAGGGAAGGCAAACGCCTTGACAGCATCGGCAAACGCTTCGCTACTATGGCCGCTACTGCTATCAGGGCCTCTAACACCTTAGCAATTTTGGGGAGGTACGACCGTCCGATATGGTCAGATCTGGCTCCTCTTCTCGAATACCTTCCAGAGGATAAAAAGAAAGAAGCGAAGGACCTCCTGCAGGACGGTGCTAGAGCGTCTTCGGAGGTGATTGATTCTGCAATGGATCTATCTTCAATTGCTTTCAGGCAAATGGCAGGTGCCGCAGTTCTTCGTAGACAGGGCTGGCTGAGGGCGACGTCCTTCTGCCCTGAAGTTCAATCGAAAGTCCTGGATATGCCCTTCGATGGGGAGAACCTTTTTGGAAAGCACGTAGACGAAGAGCTACAGGGCATCAAAAAGGATACTGAGACCGCACGTTCCTTGGGCACGTTGCAACAAAGACGATTTCAGTCCTTTCGTGGAGGTAGAGGTCAATTCCAGCAAAAACCGTCATACAGATATCAACCATATGGTCAGCAGAGTTACAGACCAAAATACGGAGGACAGCAACAACAGCAATTTCGTGCCTCCAATCTGTCATACAATCAGCTAGACGCAAGCCTGCAGGACGAGGGAAATCACAGGATTCCTCAAGACGTCAGTGACGTTTGTCTTCCACCAGCCACCTCAACTCGTTTTCAACCTCTACGGTCCCATCAGCTATTTCCATTTCTAAATCAATGGCATGCCATCACGAAGGACAAATGGGTACTGGACATCATCCAACACGGCCACACCCTAGAATTTGTCCACAAGCCTCCTCGAACTCCACCTCCAAGGAAAATGCATCATCATCATTTGTCCTTGTTAAGGCAAGAAATTTAGACTCTATTAAAGAAAGAGGCGATAGAAAAAGTGCCTTTCGGACAACAAGGGAAAGGCTTTTATTTCAATTTCTTCCTTATAAAGAAAAAATGCGGGAAATGGAGACAGGTCATGGTCCTCAGACAGCTAAACAAATACATCAAGAAGCAGTCGTTCAGAATGTTGTCCCTTCAAGAGATTCTCTTATTAATAAACGAGGGAGATTTTCTAGCGTCCCTCGATCTCTTGGACGCATATTTTCACATCCCCATTCTTGCAAAGCATCGCCAATTCCTAAGGTTCGAGGTGGCTGGGGATCACTTCCAGTTCAAGGTTTTGCCATTCGGCCTTCGCTCAGCTCCCAGAGTTTTCACGAAATGTATGGCCCCGGTAGCGGCTTTTTTGAGAAGGCAGGGACACCAGGTTTACCCCTACCTGAACGACTGGCTGGTGAAAAGAGCTACATTTCACTCTACCAGAAAATCTATGCGGGCTTGTCAGCGGCTCTTCAAGTCTCTGGGGTTACAACTCAACGTGGAGAAGTCACAATTGATTCCAAGCCAGAAGCGTATTTTTCTGAACACAAAGTCGATGAAGGCGTTTCCCACTTCAGAACGGAAGCTCAAGATAATGCACTTAGCATCCCTTCTACGCACAAGAGAGTCCACTTCTGTGAAAGTATTCAAGTCCTTACTGGGGATGCTGTCGTCATGCATCCCGTTAATTCCGAATTGTCGGCTGCACATGAGGCCTCTCCAGGAGCAGTTAGACATGCAGTGGGTGCAGGTGCACGGCTCATTCGAGGACATCATCTCTCTCTCTCTCAGACAATGAAACAGGTTGTCATGTTGGGAGAAAGAAAGCAATATCTCTCCAGGCTTCTCGTTTCAACCAGCACAGCCTCGTTATATTATGACAACGGACGCTTCAATGGACGGTTGGGGGGCGCATCTCCAGGAATTGCAAATCCACGGAAAATGGTCCGTTCAAGAAACATTTTCACACATCAATCTTTTGGAGCTGAGGGCAGTGTTTCTGGGGCTGCAAGCCTTTCTTCCCAGAATCCAGGGATACTCTGTTCTGGTAAGAACAGACAACACCACAACAATGTTCTATCTTGCCAAGCAAGGGGGCACCAGGTCTCTCACATTGTCAAAACAGGCCCAGGAGATTTGGATGTGGCTGATTCAACACAACATAACATTGCAAATAGAGCATGTTCCAGGCGTGGACAACGATTGGGCGGATTCTCTAAGCAGAACCAATTCCCAATGTCACGAATGGGAGTTAGACGAGGACCAGCTGAAACGAGTCTTCAATCAGTGGGGCACACCAAAACTGGATCTTTTCGCGACAGAAAGCAACAGGAAGTGCGAAAAGTTTGCCAGCAGGTTCCCTCAGAAAAACTCTTGGGGGAACGCCCTGCACATGCAGTGGACGGGAACGTTCGCCTATGCGTTTCCACCGTTTCTCCTCATCCCAAGAGTATTGAGCAAGATGAAGAAAGAACCATGTCATCTCATTCTCATAGCTCCGGCATGGCAGAGGCAGTTTTGGTACACGGAGCTTCTCCTGTGCTCGATATCTCCGCACATTCGCTTTCCTCCACTACCAAACTTACTCTCGATGAACAACGGTCAAATTGTCCATCATCAAATAAAATCTCTAAGTTTGTCAGCTTGGAACCTCACGACTATGAATTCACAGATTTAAACATCACTCCGGATTGTAGGTCCATCCTCCAACGGGCCAGAGCGGCTTCCACGAATAGGTCATATGCTGCGAAATGGAAGAGATTCTGCCATTGGTGCAAGGAAAAAGACTTGCATCCTTTGCTCTCAACCCCGGAACAGGTTTTGCCTTACTTACTTCACTTAGCTAAATCAAAATTGGCTCACTCATCAATCAAAGTACACTTGGCGATTTCCAGGTTTCGCAGAAAACCAGGGGAACATTCTTTGTGGTCAACAAGAATTGTTAAAGAATTTATGAAAGGCCTCTTCAGGGTTTTCCCACCCTTAAAGCGCCCTGCAGTCCCATGGGAATTAAACACAGTGCTAGCCCAATTGATGAAATCGCCTTTCGAACCCATACACAAGGCTGATTTAAAATATGTTTCATGGAAAACGGCTCTCCTTTTAGCCCTCACATCGGCTAGAAAAATCTGTGAAATTCAGGCTTTCATGGTAGCGGCACCTTTCCTTCAATTCAGACAAGACAAGCTTTTATTGAGAACAAATCCTCAATTCATTCCTAAAGTTCCAACTTCTTTTCACTTGAATGAACCCGTTGTGCTCACCACGTACTTTGGGAATCCTTCAACTGCCGCTGAAAGAGCATTGCACTCTTTGGATGTGAAGCGCTGCATCAAGTTCTACATTCATAGAATAAAGACTTTCAGAAAATCGGATCAGCTATTTGTGTCCTTTACTTCGCCAAGGAAAGGCCAAGCCCTTTCGAGGAATAGTATTGCGCGTTGGATCTCCTCTGCAATTGTTTTCTGCCATAACAAGGCTGGAAAGCCTCTATCTGCAAAAGTGTCTGCGCTCTCCACAAGGAAGATGGCAGCCTCTACAGCCTTGTTTGCCGGTGTATCGCTTCCAGACATTTGTAGAGCGGCAACATGGTCTAACGTGCATACATTCACTAAGCATTACTGCCTAGACTCGGCATGGAAAGCGGACGCTGCAGTGGGTCAAGCTGTCCTGCGACATATGTTTGCTTAAGGTACAGTCTTGCATATCTATCACTTCTATTTGTCTTGTGTATTTGGTTTTCACAGATTTATTTGCTATTTAACGATTTACTTGGATTTTATGATGCATATGTATTGGTATGGTTGAATATGTCACTTTTATTGCATATGAAGGTCTTCGCCTAGTCGCAAACTTATGGAATTACACTGCTAACTACTCTGATACAAGCATGTGAATCTATGAAAGATTCAATACTGGAGAAAAAACAAGTTACCTGTACACTGTGGTTCTCCAGTATTTTTATAATTTTATTTTTAAATTTTCACAGACGTGTGTAGGCAATAGACATCAGTTACAATTTACGTTTGAGAAACATAAAACAGCATAATAGATATCCACAGAATATAAGGCACACAAATTGACAAATTTCACAAATGATCCATATCTATATAGCTCAGGGCATGCATTGCATCAAATTTCAAACTTATGACGTGTCTGTAGACTGAGAGACAGGTAATGGTGATGCATATGTACCAACCGCGGAGGGTGCGGCTCGTTCCCGGAGCCAAGTGCTAAAGGGCTCCCATATACCTTTGGGGCGGGACGCCATTGGCATGAGATCCCAATAATGCGTTAGTTGCTCCTGACAGTACGTGATGTCTTGCAGCCATTCAGTAATACGAGGACGTCTAGGGGCTCCCCAGTAAATAGCAATACGCCTCTTAGCTAGTAGCAGCATCATTGCAGTGAGCCGACGGGCAGTCGGTGGGGTTTTCTCCACAAACCCAAGAAGCGCAATCAGAGGGGAATAGTCTAGTGCTTGCCCCGTTACTGCCCGTATAATAACATGAACCTCCTCCCAGAAGTCAGATATTGCAGGACATTCCCAAGCAACGTGTAAAAATGCTGCAGCTTCTTGCCCACATTTCCAGCAGCGTGAATCAGCACGCAGCTTAAGCCTAAACGGCTGTAGAGGTGTACGATAATAACTGTGAAGAAATTTAAAATGTATAAGGCGTAGTTTATAGTTCAGGAAGAGATGTTGGATTTGCGCACAACAGAATGCCCACTGATCATCTGTGGGTAAATCATCTAGCTCCATCCTCCATTGTTGGAGGGCCAGTGGAGCAGACCAAGGAATATCAGCTTGCGTGAGAGTGTAGAGTCTGGACACCAATCTACGGGAGGATGGCGTCGCCAGTAAGTTTTGCAGGGGCTTCAAGGTGGGCGGGGCCGTGGGTAATACTTTACAGGTAGACTTCAGTTGGTGGTAGAGGAGTCCATCTAGGAATGGTAGTTGTGCGCCATCCGGGCAAAGCGGGGTCTCTATAAAAGTATCTAGTGGATAAAGGTCACCGATAGTGGTCAGGCCCAATCTGCGCGCCCTTCCCACAGCTCCGGCATCATGTAGGCATGGGAAGTGGGGGTGAAATGCAAGGGGCACCGCCGGTGCAGATAGCAGGGGGTTGGTCGTCCTTTTCCTTAAACCCTCCCAAGCCCAACGCAGAGTGTCTACTGTGTTGATTTCTTTGTTATGTCTGCGATATGGATGATAAACAGCAACATGTAACGGGATAGGCTCTGCTATGTCTCGTTCAGTAGCTACATGAGGTTGGAACTGAGTGGGATGAACCCAATAATGCAAATACTGCGCTTGGGCACTTAGGGCATAGAGCTCAAAATCTGGTGCACCGAGTCCGCCCCGCGATAGTGGTTTGGTCAAGAGATCCCAATTCACACGCGGCTGACGTCCGGCCCAGACTGTTTCGATTGCCAAAGAGCGTATAGAGTTAAAGAAAGCACGAGTGAGGGGTATAGGAATGTTAACAAAAAAATAAAGAAGTTTAGGGAGGACAATCGTTTTTAGAATGGCTATTCTGCCGGCTATTGTTAAGGGCAGGGCGGCCCAAAGCTTAATCTTATCTCCCCACCAATTTACCAATCTCCCAAAATTGAAACTCCAGATCTGGGACATGTCCCTACTCAGCCATACCCCTAGATATTTCACAGCACCATCTGCCCAAAGCAACGGAAACTCTAAGTCAACATTCAGTGGAGCATCGGTAAGTGGCAATAGAGAGGATTTGGACCAATTAATGTGTATGCCGGACATGCCGCCAAAGCGAAGTACCTCCCGTAATACTATATTTAGATTGTCTTCAGGTCTGCGAACATATAGCGTGATGTCGTCCGCATACATTGAGAAGGTTTCTGTCGGTGAACACCAGTCCACAGGTGAATGATGCTGACGGAGTCTGGCGGCTAAAGGTTCCATTGCCACTGCAAAAAGCAGCGGCGATAGAGGGCAGCCTTGTCGAGTACCTCTTGTTATTGAGAAGGGATCGGAAAGCAGTCCGTTTACACGTACTCTTGCTGTCGGTTTAGTGTATAGAAGTTTTATCATTTTCACAAAATTTGGACTAAAGCCCAACCTTGGTAGAATAGTGAATAGGAAGTGCCATTCCAAGCTATCAAACGCCTTAGTGGCGTCCAAAAATGCTGCGACAGTCGGAAGGGTTGGCTCAATTTGATGCAGCACAGAGAAAAAGGTGCGTAAATTGTGGGCGGTAGAGCGACCTGGGATGAAGCCCGATTGGTCTGGTCTGGCTAACAAGGGCATGAGAGGTTGCAGTCTATTTGCTATCAGCTTAGCTAAGATTTTAGCATCGACATTGATTAATGAGAGAGGCCTGTAAGAATCGCATTTAGTCTCCGCCTTTCCTGGCTTCAGTAAGGCAATAATGACTGCTTCCCTCATTGACTCGGGGAGTACGCCCTGTTCCAGTGATTCCTGGTACACATCTAGTAAGTAGGGCGCCAGAGTGTCAGCATAGGTCTTGTAGAACAACACAGTGAAGCCATCTAGGCCAGGGGCCTTACCACTGGCCAAACTCCTGATCACCTGTGTGATGTCCTCAACAGTAAAAGGTTCATCCAAATACATTCTATGTTCAGGGCTCAGCCAAAGCAATTATATGGAATCAAGGTATGCGGGTAAGTCGGGATTTGGTGCATGTTGCGTGGCCGTGTAAAGTTCAGTATAAAATTCCGTTAAGTGTCTGTGTGTGGCTACTTGTCCAGTTATAGGTACGGAGTCGTTACCTAACAATTCGGTAATAAAAGTGGGGGGTGTAGTCTGAGCGTGTTCGCTAGTGTTTTCCCGGGCCTATCACCCTCTCCATATTGTCGTTCCTTTGCATGCTTCCCTAGGAACCTTGTCTCTATCAGCCTCCAGTTCGAAGGCAGATATAAGACTGCGGATCTCAGCAAGTAGTTTGGGGTCACTAGTGGCATAGTACTGCTGCTCTAAAGAATGTATCTCATTTTCAAGCTTGGATAGTGTTAGGCAGATCGAGTTAAGCACTCCAGCCTGTTTGGATATGCAGGCGCCGCGCAGCACCACCTTGAACGCCTCCCATAGCATAGAGGGGGACTCCACCGATCCCACGTTGGAAGCGAAGAAGTGTGTAATTTCTAGTCTGATCTCTTCAGTGAAGGCTGCATCCAGGAGAGCATATGGGGAAGGCGCCAACTAAATGCTGGTGAAGATGTGTGTGGTATTTTCCATT
Source organism: Calotriton arnoldi (assembly GCA_963921515.1). Taxonomy (NCBI): domain Eukaryota; kingdom Metazoa; phylum Chordata; class Amphibia; order Caudata; family Salamandridae; genus Calotriton; species Calotriton arnoldi. The sequence continues at coordinate 334,039 of CAWUFW010003507.1, forward strand.
CAAGCTGTACTGGATTATGGTCTGATAAAGTGCGTGGTAGTTGCTCAACCGCAGTGGTCCAGGATGCTATATTATGAGTTACAAGCCAATAGTCTATTCTAGACCAGGCGTTTAGAAAAGAGGTCACACATGTGCCCTCACGTATCTTTGGGTGTCTATTACGCCAAATGTCTAGCAACCTAGAGTCCGATAAGATTTCGTTTAACTGTAGTGTTGCACTACTATGTGGGTTACGGGGAGCGCCTAGTCTATCACACTCGTTATTCAAGACTACGTTAAAGTCTCCACCCCAAATAATGGTGTCTCCAATGATAGCCACAATCTTAGCCCATAGATTGACAAAAAAGGCAGGATAATCAGTATTGGGGCCATAAACTGCCACCAGAGTTAACTGTGTGGTCATTAACTTCCCGGTAAGTATCACAAAACGGCCATCATGATCGTTAAAAACCTGGTCTGTCGTCCATCCCAAACCCCTTCTTATTAGTATTGCAACTCCCCTGGCTTAATTAGAGAAGGGAGCCGAATGCACCTCACCCCAATAGTTATTGTACAGTTTAGTATCAGTGGAGCACTTCAAATGGGTCTCCTGCAGAAAACAGATATCAATGTGGCGTCTACGGAGATAGCTATGCACCAACCTGGACTTCTTAGTCATTGAGTCCCCTAATGTTCCAGGTAAGGAACTTGGCGACCGTCATAATAAGTTATTGATGTAACCAGGGCACAATAGCAAGAAAGGTAAAGAGTATGTGGTATCTGAAAGAGACACGTTAGTGATAGATTCCTTACCTTAGAATATCCCCAGGCGTCAGGCTGGATCCGGAAAGTTTTGCGTAGCAGTACCCTTGCGCGTCGGTAGGCGGCGTCGTGCGGCTCCGCGTCCGTCGTCGGCGTCGTGATCGCCGGGATGACGTCGCGGGCAGTACTTAGACGCCGCCCCTGCGCGCTGACGTCAGTTCTTCTTTTCCGCGCCAGTAAGCGCAGATCCGGGAAGAGCAGTGCCCTGGTCAATTTTTGACCATACTTTTTGGTGATTTTTCACTGTCTTTTTCCACCTTCAGGTGTCGTAGGGATGCCCGGCTTCAAGCGATGCGGCGCCTGTGCGCGGATGATGTCCGTCACCGACCCGCATTGGGAGTGTCTCTTCTGCCTCGGCCGAGGCCACGACACCGAGTCTTGTCCCGAATGCCAGGCCCTCAACCCGAAGGCTTTGCGAGAGCGGTCTCGAAAGCTCCTCGAGGCCCGGCATTCGGCTCCGCGGAAGCCCCGGTCGCGTGAGAGGTCCAGGGGTCGCTCGCGGAGTGCACACCGGTCGTCGGCGTCGAAGTCTTCTTCGTCCGGTAAGTCTCGACACAAGAAGTCCAAGAAGCATCGTCGCTCTCGGACTTCGCCTCGCCGGTCTCGCGACTCGGCTGAGGCCCCTCCCGGCACCGTCCCCGCGGCCCCGGACTTGCCTGTGGAGTCGCCCCCGTCATACCCGCCCTTCCCGGGTTCGGGGCGGATCCGGCCAAGGTACAGGAGTTCCTGTCGGCCATGGCCCGCCTCTTCGGGCCTTCAGGCCCCTCCGGTGCGCCTTCGGGCCCCGCGGGCCCTGATGGGGTTGATCCGGCGTCGCCGGCGGCTCCGGCCCCGGCGTCGCCCGAGCCTCCAGCCTCGATCCCGGCTCCGGCTCCGGCCCCGGCCTCGATCCCGGCTCCACAACTCCCATCGACGCCGGTCGACCTTACTACACCTCCGCCGGCGCCGATGTCTCCGGTGCCGTTCTCGACGCCGCCCTGGGCTCCGGGCGGCGTCGTCCCCAGTTCCTTCCGGCTCCGGACATGGACCCGGAGCGACGTCGCTCGACGCCGGCTCCGGCGCCGATGGGACCTTGGGTCCCAAATGTCCCTCCTCCTCCTTATTTTGAACCAGAGGAGGACCAGGAGGACTGGGAGGGGTCTGATGACCCTCTGACACGCAACTGTCAGTATGATGAGGACTGGACAGAGAGTCTAGGGGAGGCCAGTGGTCTGGATACTTCTCCTGACACTGGCATGCTGTCTCCTCCCGTGGCTACGGAGGAGGGGGCCAATTTTGGTACGGTGTTGCGTAGGGCTGCTGGGGCCTTACGTCTCCAGCTCCCTACTTTGACGGTCAAGACTAACATCTTGACAGAGGTGCTTCAGCCGGCAGCCTCCTCTGCGGAGACTGTGCTGCCGTTTAACGACGCCCTCACGGACGTTCTTTTGGGCGCCTGGTCCAAGCCCAACACAGGGGCTCCTGTGGATCGGAACGTGTCACGACGCCATCGCCCGCTCCGGGCGACCCCCTGTTTCTTTCTGTCCACCCCACTCCTGAGAGCTTGGTTGTCCAAGCCTCCGCTTCCCAAACCGCCTTCCCTACCGCTCCTCCGGATAGGGAATCCAAACGCCTGGATCAGTTTGGGAAGAAAGGTTTTTCTTCCTCCAGTGCTGGCTTGCGGTCCGTTAACACCGCTTGTCTTTTGGGCCGATATACCCACTCCCTGTGGGATTCGGTGGCGGATGTTTTGCCCCAGTGCCCTGAGGAGGTCCAGGCACTGCTTTCCCGCGCCATTGCGGAAGGAAGGGATGCGGCCAAATACACTATCCGTTGTGGCCTTGACACCGCCGACTCGCTGGGCAGGTCGATTGCAACGACGGTGGCGCTCCGGCGCCACGCCTGGCTGAGAACCACTGGTTTTTCAGGGGATGTCCAGAATACTCTCATGGACATGCCCTTTGATGGAGTCGGTCTTTTTGGGTCCAAAGCAGACCATGCGTTGGAGCGCTTTAAGGACTCACGGGCTACTGCAAAGTCCCTGGGCCTTTCTGCTACACGCCCTCCGCTGCCTTCTGCTTTTCGCCCCTATCGTGGCCACGGTAGGGGCGCCCCTTCACGTCAGCAGCCCAGCCACCGGCCCGCGCAGCAGGCGTCTTCGCGTGGCCGAGGACGTGGATTCCGCCGTGGCGGATCGGGCAACCAGCGTGCGGGTCAGGCCACCACCTCCAACCCGTCCGCGGCCTCCAAGCCCTCCTAGTCCCTCCTTTCAGGTGCACGGCACGCCAGTAGAGGGCAGGGTCCGCCATCACCTTCCCCACTGGCGCACCATCACCTCGGACAGGTGGGTCTTGGACATTGTCCGAAGGGGCTACTCCCTCCCCTTCGAGACCACCCCCCAGCCATGCCACCTCAATTCCACCGCATGTCAGGGGATCACTTGGTGCTTCTACAGAAGGAAGTCACGGCCCTCTTGACCAAGAGGGCCATCGAGCATGTTCCGACCCCAGAAGTAGGGCGTGGTTGCTACTCCCACTACTTTCTGGTGCCCAAAAAGGACAAGGAGGACATGCGTCCTATCTTGGACCTCCGGAACGTCAATCGCTTCCTCCGGAAGGAGAAGTTCAAGATGCTCACCCTAGCTCAGGTCTTGACTGCCCTCGACCCTGGAGACTGGTTGGTAGCGTTGGACTTGCAGGACGCGTATTTCCACATCCCCGTCCTGCCGGCCCACCGGCGTTACCTTCGGTTCACGGTAGGCCCCGAGCATTTTCAGTTCACCGTGCTCCCCTTTGGCCTTACCAGTGCCCCTCGGGTGTTCACGAAAGTGATGGCGGTGGTCGCAGCTCATCTGCGCCGGGCAGGGGTTTCAGTCTTCCCCTACCTCGACGACTGGCTGCTGAAGGCGGGCTCGTCCCAGGCAGTCGTCTCCCACCTCCAGACTACGGCCGAACTCCTGCACTCGCTGGGGTTCTCCATCAATGTGCCGAAGTCGCATCTAATTCCTTCTCCACAGCTCCTTTTCATCGGAGCAGTTCTGGACACGACGCAGTTTCGGGCCTATCCTCCCGCACGGCGAGTCCGGGATATTCAGGCTATGATTCCGATCTTTCGGCCTTTATCCTGGGTTTCGGCACGGATGACCCTGAGGCTGCTGGGCCTCATGGCCTCCTGCATCCTGCTGGTCAATCATGCCAGATGGCATATGCGGGCTCTGCAGTGGGACCTGAAGTTCCAGTGGGCGCAGCACCAGGGCAACCTGTCCGATCACGTCCAGATCTCGGAGGGGACTGCAAAACAGTTGCAGTGGTGGCTCTCGAACCGGCAATGGGTCATGGGCAGATCCCTCTCCCTTCCCCAGCCAGAGCATACAGTTGTGACGGACGCGTCCCTTCTGGGATGGGGCGGTCACATGGGAGAGGCGGAGATCAGAGGCCTCTGGTCTCCGGCGGAGTCCCGGCTCCATATCAACCTTCTGGAGCTCCGGGCGATCCGGCTTGCACTCAAGGCATTCCTTCCCTCTGTCAAAGGGAAGGTAGTGCAGGTGTTCACAGACAACACCACCGCCATGTGGTACTGCAACAAACAGGGCGGGGTGGGGTCTTGGACCCTTTGTCAGGAGGCTCTGCGCCTCTGGACATGGCTGGAACATCAGGGCATGTTCCTGATGGTTCAACACCTGGCAGGTTCTCTGAACGCCAGGGCAGACGAACTCAGCCGCAGGTGCATGATGGATCACGAATGGCGTCTTCACTCGGAAGTGGCGCAAGGACTCTTTCTACAGTGGGGAGAGCCTTGGTTAGATCTATTCGCCACCGAAGAGAACGCGCAATGTCATCAGTTCTGCGCGTTGGAATTTCCAAGGCGGCACTCGCTCGGCGACGCTTTTCGTCGCGAGTGGAGTTGCGGTCTGTTGTACGCCTTTCCGCCTATACCACTTCTACCCAGAGTGTTGAAGAAGATTCGGCACGACCGGGCCCAAGTCATTCTTGTGGCTCCGGACTGGGCTCGAAGAGTTTGGTATCCCGAGCTACTCAATATGAGCATAGATCCCCCGATCCGTCTGCCTCTTCGGGAGGATCTTCTGTCGCAGCACCAGGGGACGGTCCTCCACCCGAACCTGTCCAGTCTACACCTGCTTGCGTGGAGATTGAGCGGCGGCAGTTGATTCCTTTCAACTTGCCTCCCGAAGTTTGTGATGTGATTCTGGCAGCCAGGCGTCCCTCCACTAAGGTGGTATACGCCTGCAGGTGGAACAAATTTGTGGCATGGTGCACAGCAAAGGCTGTGGATCCCCTTTCTGCCCCTCTTTCTGAGGTCCTTCTGTTCCTTCTCTCTCTGGCCCAACAGGGTTCTGCCCTGGGTACCATCAAGGGTTATCTTTGTGCTATCTCGGCCTTCCTCAGGCTCCCTGATCAGCCCTCCCTTTTCAAGTCCCCTGTTGTTAACAGGTTCTTAAAAGGCATTACTCACCTCTTCCCTCCTGTTCCGTTTGTAATGCCTCAGTGGGACTTGAACTTGGTTCTTACCTTTTAATGTGCGCTCCCTTTGAGCCTCTGCATAACTGTCCTCTTCGTCTTCTGACTCTAAAGGCAGCCTTTCTGGTGGCCATCACCTCCGCTCGGCGGGTGAGTGAGCTCCAGGCTCTTTCTTGCAAACCTCCCTTTCTGTCTGTTCATCCAGACAAGGTTGTTCTTCGGACGCGTCCGTCCTTCTTGCCAAAGGTGGTTACTGCTTTCCACATTGGGCAGACCATCACTTTGCCCACCTTCTTTCCGCCTCCGCATCCTTCCAGAGAGGAAGAGAGGCTCCACCGTCTGGACCCAAAACGTGCGCTCTCCTTCTATATCGACCGCACGAAACACTTCCGGGTGGATGACCAGCTCTTTGTTGGCTACGTGGGCGCCAAAAAGGTCGGGCGGTGCACAAGAGGACCATCTCCCGCTGGGTTACCCTGTGCATCAAGACCTGCTATTCTTTGGCTAAAAAGGAGCCTCCTGTTGGGCTGCGTGCCCATTCCACCAGGGCAACGGCTGCTACCACGGCCTTGGGCCGCGGTGTTCCGCTGCCGGTTATCTGTCAGGCAGCTACGTGGGCCTCGCTGCACACGTTTACAAAGCATTACTGCCTTGACAGTCAGGTCCGGAGGGACGGCTTCTTTGGCCGTTCTGTCCTCCAGGACTTCCTTGTCTGATCTTTGTTCGCAGACCCACCACCGGGGTTGGTATTGCTGGGGTATCTATTCTAAGGTAAGGAATCTATCACTAACGTGTCTCTTTCAGATGCACAAGTTACTAACTTGTGTAACGATATATCTGTAAGAGACAGTAGTTAGTGATAGATTCCTTACCGCCCACCCATCCTCCCCGTTCTGCGAACTGATTTCTAGGGTTAAGGACATCCCTTTCAGGGCCCTAGTATTTTTCAGACACCTGTGTCAGCTTCTTGCATGGCTCTGCGTTCCTGGCGCGGAAAGTCGTGTACAGAACTGACGTCAGCGCGCAGGGGCGGCGTCTAAGTACTGCCCGCGACGTCATCCCGGCGATCACGACGCCGACGACGGACGCGGAGCCGCACGACGCCGCCTACCGACGCGCAAGGGTACTGCTACGCAAAACTTTCCGGATCCAGCCTGACGCCTGGGGATATTCTAAGGTAAGGAATCTATCACTAACTACTGTCTCTTACAGATATATCGTTACACAAGTTAGTAACTTGTGCTTTAGTGTCTGTGTAAACGTCTACAGATATCATCATTTGCATGCAACTATCGGTACATGCTGCTATCCGTATGCTGCTAAAGGGACCTGTGTCGACCTGTCTATATGAATACATTACAACCAGTGAACTTGTCTGGAAAGTTTTTTGTTCCCAACCACCCACCCCACCCACTACAACCTCCCAATTAGGTCGAGTAATAATACCTCCCACCCACCCTCTACAAACTTTATCCCAGGAACTAGAACATTTAAACATGGGAGATCTCCCTGTGGGACCTGGATTGACGGCTTGGACCTGCCTAATCGGCAGGGTGGCCGGACCTGGTATAGTCAAATCTGAAAGAGACACGTTAGTGATAGATTCCTTACCTTAGAATATCCCCAGGCGTCAGACTGAATCCGGAAAGTTTTGCTAGCAGTACCCCTGCGCGCCAGTAGGTGGCGTCGTGTGGCTCCGCGTCCGTCGCTGGCGTCGTAAGCGCCGAGATGACGTCACGGAGACTACTTAGGCGCCACCCATGCGCGCTGACGTCAGTTCTGTTCTTTCTTTTTCCGCGCCAGTAAGCGCAGATCCGGTTAGAGCACGTACCCTAGTCGCTTTTTGACTATCTCTTTTGAGACTTTTGTCTCCCTTTTTCCAGTTGGTTTCCTGGTGCACGTAGGGATGCCTGGATTTAAGTCTTGTGGGGCCTGCCGTCGCAACATGTCGGTGGCGGACCCCCACGATGTCTGCCTCTACTGCCTGGAGACCGACCACGACTCTCGGTCTTGTCCGGATTGTCGGGCCATGGCCCCGAAGGCCTTGCGGGAGCGGCGCCGGAAACTGCTGGAGGTCTGGCACTCGTCCCCGCGCCGGTCCAGAGGCCGTTCCAGGGAATGCTCGCGGGGCCACAGCCATCGCTCCTCGGGCTCCAGGTCTTCACCCTCGGATTCGGGTAAGAGACGACATAAAAAGAAGTCGAAGAAGCGTGTTCACACTCAGACGTCCCCCCGCCGGTCCTCGGATGCGGATGAGGGGGACAGGGGCCTTGCCCCTGCGGCTCCTTTAGAGCGCGAGAGTCCCGCGGCCTACCCGCCTTACCCAGGTCCGTCGGCGACTCCCGCACAGGTGCAAGAATTTCTTGCTACCATGGACCGCCTTTTGAGGCCTCGGGCTCCCGCCGGCGCGCCCTCGGGCCCCGCGGTCCCGTGTCTGGATCCTGTTGGACCGCCGGCGCCGCCGGCGGATCCAGCTTCGGCGCCACAGGATCCTGCGCCGCTGGCTCCGGCCAAGGCACCACAAGGTCCAACGCTGCTGGCTCCGCCTCCGGCGCCGCAGTGGGTGCCTTTCGTCCCGCCATTACCCAGGTTCCAGGACCATTTTGTTCCTACCTGGGATCTGCATTGGGACACGGCGCCGGTTCAGCCCCGACAGGCGCCGTTTCCGACGCCGTTCCCGACGCCGTATGTTCCCTCTCCGGCTCCTGCCCCGCCGCGGTCGGTACCACCGGCGGCGGAGGTGGAGGACGACTGGGAGGGGTCCGAGGACCCTCTCGCCCGTCAGTGTGATTCCGAGCAGGACTGGGCGGACGCCTGCGACCCCGACGTCTCTTCTGACCCGGGGTTTGCCTCTCCCCCGCCTACTATGGAGGAGGGCGCCTCCTACACGATGGTGCTCCGTCGGGCAGCTGAGGTCCTCAACCTTGATCTCCCTATGGTGGCCCTCAAAACTAACCTCCTTACTGAGGTGCTCCAGACGGCGACCACCTCGGCGGAGCCCCTGCTCCCGTTTAACGACGCCCTTACCGACGTCTTGCTGGGCACTTGGTCGCGACCATCCACTGGGGCCCCTGTGGATAAGAATGTCGCCAGGCGTCATCGCCCGGCGCCGGGTGACCCCGCTTTTTTGACCACTCATCCTACGCCTGAGAGTCTGGTCATCCAAGCTTCGATGTCGCAGAGTGCCTTTCCCACGGCTCCGCCGGATAAGGACTCTAAGAAGCTGGAACAGTTCGGTAAACGTTTGTTCTCTTCGGCCAGCTTGGGGCTGCGGTCAGTGAATACCGCCTGCCTATTGGGCCGCTATTCCCACGCGGTGTGGGACACAGTTGCGCAGGTGTTACCTCAGTGTCCTGAGGAGACCCAAGCTGTATTGTCCCAAGCCATTGCAGAAGGTAAAGATGCGGCTAAGTTCGCCATTCGGTGTGGTTTAGACACCGCGGACTCCTTAGGTAGAGCGATTTCTACGACTGTGGCGCTTCGTCGCCACGCCTGGCTCAGATCTACCGGGTTCTCGCCAGATGTCCAAAACTCACTCATGGACATGCCCTTTGATGGCACTCGCCTGTTTGGCGATAAGGCCGACAGTGCGCTGGAGCGTTTTAAGGACTCGCGGGCCACGGCCAAGTCCTTAGGTCTTTCCACAAGAAGCCCCGCCACTCCTGGTTTTCGTTCCTTTCGTGGCCACGGAAGGGGCACCCAGGCACGTTGCTTCAGCAAGCCTGTGCAGAACCAGCCTCAACGCGGACGCGGTTTCCGCAGGGGCGGGTCTGGGACGCAGCGTGGGGGTCAGTCCACCTCCGCCCCCGCTGCTTCTGCCTCCAAACCTTCCTAATCCGAGCTTTGGGGGGCACCCCACGCCAGTGGGTGGCAGGATCCACCATCATCTCCCCCAATGGCACGCTATCACATCGGACAAGTGGGTGTTGCAGATCATTCGCAAGGGTTACGCCCTTCCCGTCCACCCCTCCAGCCATGCCACCTCCGTTCCACCGCATGTCGGGGGACCACTTGGCACTTCTCCTGCAGGAAGTTGCGGCCCTCTTGGCCAAGGGGGCCATCGAGCGCGTTCCTGGGCCAGAAGTAGGGAGTGGTTGTTATTCCCACTACTTTCTGGTCCCCAAGAAGGACAAGGGGGGCTTGCGCCCCATCTTGGACCTCAGGGACATCAATCGTTTCCTCCGGAAGGAGAAGTTCAAGATGTTGACTCTGGCTCAGGTCTTGGCTGCCCTCGACCCTGGAGACTGGATGGTAGCGTTGGACTTGCAGGACGCCTATTTTCACATCCCCGTCCTGCCGGCCCACCAGCGTTACCTGCGGTTCACGGTAGGCCAGGAGCATTTTCAGTTTGCCGTGCTCCCCTTCGGCCTTACCAGCGCCCCTCGGGTGTTCACGAAGGTGATGACGGTGGTCGCAGCTCATCTGCGCCGGTCAGGGGTGTCAGTCTTCCCCTACCTCGACGACTGGTTGTTGAAGGCGGGTTCGCCCCAGGCAGTCGTCTCCCACCTTCAGACTACGGCCGACCTCCTGCATTTGCTGGGGTTCTCCATCAACGTGCCGAAGTCGCACCTGAGTCCCTCTCAGAAGCTCCCCTTCATCGGAGCGGTTCTGGATTCGACGCTGTTTCGGGTTTATCCTCCCGAGCAGCGAGTCCGGGATATTCAGGCTATGATTCCGATCTTTCAGCCTCTATCCTGGGTTTCAGTCAGGATGACCCTCCGGCTCCTGGGCCTGATGGCCTCCTGCATCCTGCTGGTGCAACATGCCGGATGGCACATGCGGGCTCTGCAGTGGGACCTGAAGTTCCAGTGGGCACAGCATCAGGGCAACCTGTCCGATCATGTCCAGATCTCGGAGGGCACTGCACGACAATTGCAATGGTGGCTCACGAATCGCGATTGAGTCAATGGCAGATTTGTATTTGTATTTGTGAGATTTATAGAGCGCGACAGCTGCCCCGGCCAGGAGGCGTCCCGGCACTAAACAGCAAATGGGAGACAACAGCGCAAAAGAGAAGCCAAGAGACTTGCACAGTGGGAAATAGAAAAGTTTTAATAGCCTTCCTAAATTCGAAGAGATTACTAAGACCACGAATATGGAGAGGCAGTGAGATCCAAAGGATAGCTGCTCTATACCGGAAGGAACGACCTCCAGCCCTGGTCCTCCTGACCGGAGGGACCACTAGTAAATGTTGGCCCATAGAGCGAAGCTGACGGGAGGGGACATAAAAGGATAACAAATCCGTCAAAATGTTGGGGGAGGAGGCCTTCAAAATTTTAAAAGCTAAGCAGAGAGCCTTAAACTCAATCCGTTGACCTACAGGCAGCCAGTGGAGGCGGCGTATTGTATTAGCCACCGAGCAGACGTTACGCAGACCCAGAAGAGATCTTGCTGCAGCATTCTGAACTCTCTGTAACCTGAGTACTTCAGCCTTGTTGGCCCCCAGATACAGAGAGTTCGCGTAATCAAGCCTCGATATGATCAAGGCCTGAATAATAATCTGTCTGGTCGGGGCATCAAAGAAGCCCAGAATAGGTTTGAGACCGCGTAACAAGCCAAAACAGGTACCCGCCACCTTCTTTGTTTGGGTCTGGAAATTGAGAGAGGCGTCCATCCAAACCCCCAAGTTCTTCACCGCCTGTTTAGGAGGAGGGGGGGTGCCTAAATTCGTAGGCCACCAGTACTCATTCCATAACCCGTGATCTCTACCTACCAGCAACACCTCTGACTTACTAGCATTCAGCTGGAGGCAGTTAGCTGTCATCCACCCGGCAACTGCAGAAAGATCGCCTCGAAACTTCGAGGCGTCGTGCCTAGAGCTGCTCGAGAGGGCTACCACCAGCTGCATGTCGTCGGCATAGGAGACTACAGTCAATCCTCTGCTCTTGGCTAAAGCAGCCAAAGGTTGTACATACAAATTAAAGAGCAGAGGGCTCAATGAAGAGACCTGTGGTACCCCGTGCTTGATAGGAAAGGTGGGCGAGGTAAAAGGGGGAGCAATCACCTGAAAAGTCCTATCGGACAGAAATGATGCCAGCCACTTCAAAGCAAGGCCACCAATGCCAGCCTCTTGCAGACGGCGCAACAGGACAGCATGGGACACAGTGTTGAATGCGGCACTAAGATCCAGAAGGATCAGTGCCGATGTCTGTCCTGCGTCCATAGCTGTCCAGAGATGTTCCGTCACCGCCAGAAGCGCCGACTCAGTGCTATGTCCGGGGCGAAAGCCGTTTTGCGAGGGATCAAGAATATCGTTGGTAGTCAGATGGTCTGAAAGGATAGAATTAATATATGCCTCTGTGATCTTAGCAGGCCATGAAAGTAATGAAATTGGCCTAAAATGTTCTGGCTTTTTAGGGTCCAATGAGGATTTTTTGAGCAGCGGTATCACCCTCTCCTGTTTCCATGCTGTGGGCACAACCGCTTGGCTAAGCGATTTATTAATCACTTGACCTAGGAGAGGAGATATAATAGGTACAATTTTCCTAAAGTGGTCAGGTTTCAGTGGGTCGACCGGTGAACCCGATTTAATTTTAACACAGAGGGCAAGTAAACGGTCCGACTGAATCTGAGGAAAAACCTCTAAAGTGGAGATCATATCCTTGTTCGGTAGGGCAGGCCAGTCAGTTTGGGTCGCAGGAAAATATTTATGAATATCTTCTACCTTTTTGAGAAAAAATAAGGCAAGCTCCTCGCATTGTTTGTCCGAAGAGATCAGCGGGCCCCCTCGGGTTTTTAAGATCTGAGACAATAGAAAAAATGCTCTTTGCGGGGTTAGTGCTGTTACTGATTTCTTTAGCATAAAAAGCAGCTCGCTCTGTATGAATAGCCTTGTGATAAATCTTTACAGCATCCCGATAGAGAGCTTTAAATAACGGGTCAAAATCCCTTCTCCAAAATCTTTCATGTTTTTTGCAAGTTTTCCGCAGCGCAGCTAATTTATCATTATACCATGGGTTAGATTTGGAAGTGCGGTTCAGGGACCATTTAGCTGGAATCAACTTATCCAGCGGTTGGTTGATCCACTCTGAAAAGGCCGAATTAGCCTTATCTGGATCCATTGATAACACCGGAACTGTAGCGGAGAGATGGACTTGAAATTGATCCCAATTTAATTTGTGCCACGGGCGCTTAAGATCCCTCTCCCTTCCCCAACCGGAGCACACAGTGGTGACGGATGCGTCCCTCCTGGGATGGGGCGGCCACTTGGTTGAGGCGGAGATCAGAGGCATCTGGTCTCCGGCGGAGTCCCGGCTCCATATCAATCTTTTGGAGCTTCGGGCGGTCCGACTTGCACTGAAGGCATTCCTTCCCTCTGTCCGGGGAAGTGTAGTGCAGGTGTTCATGGACAACACCACCGCCATGTGGTATTGCAACAAGCAGGGCGGGGTGGGGTCATGGACCCTATGTCAGGAGGCTCTGTGCCTCTGGACATGGCTGGAACATCAAGGCATTACCTTGGTGGTTCAACACCTGGCAGGTTCTCTGAACGCCAGGGCGGACGAACTCAGCCGGGGGTGCTTGATGGATCACGAATGGCGCCTGAACTCGGACGTGGCGCAAGGTCTCTTTCTGCAGTGGGGAGAGCCTTGGTTAGATCTATTCGCCACTGAAGAGAACGCGCAATGTCATCAGTTCTGCGCGTTGGAATTTCCAAGGCGGCACTCGCTCTGCGACGCTTTTCGCCGCGTCTGGAGTTGCGGTCTGTTGTACGCCTTTCCGCCTATACCACTTCTGCCCAGAGTGCTGAAGAAGATTCGGCGCGACCGGGCCCAAGTCATCCTTGTGGCTCCGGATTGGGCACGAAGTTACTGGTATCCCGAGCTACTCAACATGGCGATCGATCCCCCGATCCGCCTGCCTCTTCGGGAGGATCTTCTGTCGCAGCAACAGGGGACGGTCCTCCACCCGAACCTGTCCAGCCTCCACCTCCATGCGTGGAGATTGAGTGGCGACAGCTGATTCCATTTGACTTGCCTCCTAAAGTCTGTGATGTCATTCTGGCAGCCAGGCGTCCCTCCACTAAATCGGTATACGCCTGCAGGTGGAACAAATTTGTGGCATGGTGCACAGCTAAGTCTGTGGATCCCCTTTCTGCCCCTCTTTCTGAGGTCCTTCTGTTCCTACTCTCCTTGGCCCAGCAGGGCTCTGCTTTGGGCACTGTCAAAGGTTATCTTTCGGCCATCTCCGCCTTTCTCAGGCTTCCAGATCAGCCTTCTCTCTTTCAGTCCCCGGTTGTTAACCGTTTCCTTAAAGGCATTACACACACGTTTCCTCCTGTGCCTTTCATAATGCCTCAATGGGACTTAAATCTTGTCTTGACCTATCTGATGTGCGCTCCTTTTGAGCCCCTTCATAACTGTCCTTTACGTCGTCTTACTCTCAAGACGGCTTTCCTGGTAGCGATCACCTCTGCCAGGAGAGTGAGTGAGCTCCAGGCTCTTTCTTCTAAACCTCCTTTCCTTTCTGTTCATCCGGACAAGGTGGTTTTAAGGACCCGTCCTTCTTTCTTGCCAAAGGTTGTCACGCCCTTCCACATCGGGCAGACCATCACTTTGCCCACCTTCTTTCCGCCTCCGCATCCTTCAAAGAGGAAGATAGGCTCCATCGTCTGGACCCAAAACGTGCGCTCTCGTTCTATCTAACGCGCACATGACCGTTCCGGGTGGATGACCAGCTCTTTGTTGGCTACGTGGGCGCCAAAAAAGGTCGGGCCGTGCACAAACGCACCATCTCTCGGTGGGTCGTTTTGTGCATCAAAGCATGTTACTCGTTGGCTAAGAAGGAGCCTCCTGTGGGGCTGCGTGCCCATTCTACCAGGGCGACGGCAGCCACTACTGCCTTGGGACGCGGTGTTCCCTTGCAGGACATGTTACTCGTTGGCTAAGAAGGAGCCTCCTGTGGGGCTGCGTGCCCATTCTACCAGGGCGACGGCAGCCACTACTGCCTTGGGACGCGGTGTTCCCTTGCAGGACATTTGTCAGGCAGCTACGTGGGCTTCGCGGCACACGTTTACCAAGCATTACTGCCTTGACAGTCAAGTCCGGAGAGACGGCTTCTTTGGCCGTTCTGTTCTCCGTGACTTTCTGGTGTAATCTTGTTCGCAGACCCACCACCGGGGTTGGTATTGCTGGGGTATCTATTCTAAGGTAAGGAATCTATCACTAACGTGTCTCTTTCAGATGCACAAGTTACTACTTGTGTAACGATATATCTGTAAGAGACATTAGTTAGTGATAGATTCCTTACCGCCCCACCCATCCTCCCCGTTCTGCGACCTGATTTCTAGGGTTAAGGTCATCCCTTTTAGGGCCCTAGTTTCATGGCACCAGTGGTCAGTTTCTTGCATGGCTCTGCGTTCCTGGCGCGGAAAGTCGTGTACAGAACTGATGTCAGCGCGCATGGTTGGCGCCTAAGTAGTCTCCGTGACGTCATCTCGGCGCTTACGACGCCAGCGGTGGACGCGGAGCCGCACGACGCCACCTACTGGCGCGCAGGGGTACTGCTAGAAAAACTTTCTGGATCCAGTTTGACGCCTGAGGATATTCTAAGGTAAGGAATCTATCACTAACTAATGTCTCTTACAGATATATCGTTACTCAAGTAGTAACTTGTGCATCAAGTCCCTGCTGGGGGTATCATAAAGAGGAAAGTCGCCATCTGGAGAACAGACGTCACCTAGCAACCTTAATATGCATGTATAATCGAAACTCCAGGAAAAATCAAAGCATCATCAATGAAGCAAAGTCCGACAGACACATGTATCTAGAAGGAGCATAAATCAGCACTACAGAGTTATAATCAGAGCCTGCATGGTCACTCATTATCACTCAAATTTGGGTCAGCATTCGAATGAAGTGGCGAACGCGAGGGCGAACGCCGTGGACATATATGCTTAGTGAATTTTAGAGCTGACTTGGCGTCAGTGAAAAAATGTGACTGTCCGTCATGAGTTATTTTTAACTTCGCCGGATAGAGCATGGCGTATGGAATGGATGCCGCTGCAAGCAGTCTTTTAGTGGACACAAACTCTCGGCGAGCTGCCTGTACAGCAGGAGTATAGTCCGGGAAAAATTGTATCTTATTGCCCTGGTGCCCAATGGGGCTGCGTGTTCTTGCCTCACGGAGGATGGCATCTGTCACCATAGTTCAATAGGCGCGCTATAATTGGTCTGGGAGGCGCCCCTGGAGCCGGGCGAGGGGCAAGGGACCTGTGCGCCCGTTCAACTGTCATAACCTGGGATTGCACCGAGCCGAAAAGTTCGCAAAGTAGGTTGTCAATGTAGGGCTCCATCTTTGGTATGGCTGTGGACTCCGGAAGGCCAAGAATCCGGAAGTTATTGCGTCATGACCGCGCCTCCAAGTCCTTATTCTTGGCTTTTATCACTTCTAAAACTTTTTCCATGTTTAGTAGTTGTGCTCTAGTTTCAGTGTGAGAGTCTTGTGTATCAGAGAGCCTATTTTCAAGGGTGTCAAGTCTGGTTTCATGAACAACAACTTTTTTCTTTACAGTATCTAAGCCAGAGGTGAGTGCATCAATCTTTGAGTCTATGGTTTTTAAACTGGAGCCGACATCAAGCATTATGGCACGCAAGTCCTCCTCCAGGAAAATCAGCACCATCTCCAGGACCCTGTGCGCCCCCAGTCCCCAGCGGCGCCTCCATGGTGCGGGTCTGCCTTTTACATTCGAATGGTATTTTAGGTTGTTTGGGGTCTGTTTTGCCCATGATCAACTAGAAATGGTATTAATGCCGGTGGTCCATGGAGCAGCATGCAAAACGCAGTAGAGTCGGAGAGGCGCAATAGGAGGCACCCCCGCAAGGGACGCAGAGCCACGGGGACCGCTGCAACGCAGTAGAGATCTCCTGTCACGAATGGTCAGTCTGCAACGATGCACGCAGTGGATGACAGGGAACACAGATAGTGCTCGAGAAGGTACCCCTATGGACCTAAGTACAAAGGAGCCCACCAGAGCTCCTGATGCACACCAAAGTCTATCCAGTTGGCGTGGGATTTACGGACTAAACGCGATTGAGCTTCAAGGAATTACAGGAGGTAGGGACCGCGGTCCAGGCGTGCGCGTCCCGGTCACTGCTAGGTGTAGCGCCTCCACATGTAAAAGGAGCCGGCGAGACCAACCAAGCCGCAGCAGAGGAATATCGGTAGCTAGTGGGCACCAACCATGTCCTGCGGCTCAGCTCCACAGCCCGCTGCAGACCACGCCGCCCCGCCAGGTCCAGCAATGTTCTCCGGCCACAACGTAAGTGAAGCAGGGAGGGTAGAGCCGCACCCGGAAAGTCCCGTCAGCCCGAGGGACCGAGACCTACCCCAACAGCCACACCGCCTCCAGTCTGTAATAACGGGAGGGCAGCACCGCCGCCCTGGCCCGCCCACTCGGCCACCGCAACCCCCCCCCCCGGGCCAAGCAAACACCTCCGAGTTATGCAGGACCATAGGTTCACCCACTGCTAAAAGGCTCCCGCGGTCCAGCTGCGCGACCGCGACCATCCAATGTGAACAGGATGGTGCAGGTGTACGAGGCCGGGCCCCGCAAAGACCCCCCCACCACGGGCAATCCCTCAATCCCGCTTACCGCCTTGATTCTGGGCAGCTGCTCCCCAGAGACAGTCGTGGCCCCGCTGCAGACGATGATCCGGTGACCGAGCGGGGGATCGCCGGGCGGGCAGCCACGATTCCACCAGGCTAGCGCCCAGGCCTGCCTC
This sequence comes from Calotriton arnoldi, assembly GCA_963921515.1. Classification (NCBI taxonomy): domain Eukaryota; kingdom Metazoa; phylum Chordata; class Amphibia; order Caudata; family Salamandridae; genus Calotriton; species Calotriton arnoldi. The sequence goes on from CAWUFW010003507.1 coordinate 351,020, forward strand.
ACCGTTAGTTGCGTCACAGCAGGCCCCAGCCCCGTTCACCCGGCGATTATGCAAATAGTGTGTGCAGTTCAGTCAATGTGTAGCTGCAGCACAGGGACGGTGTAGAGTCGGTGACACAGCGCTTCTCGCAGCCCCCCGCCAATGACGGCAGCGCCTCCTCCCGGAGGCCACTGCCTCGGTTCCGCACCAGGCCGCAACTTCGCCCCTCGAGTCACCGGTCGGGAAGTGCGACCAACTTGGCCGATTTGCGGATATAATGCAGAGCGGGTGTGGGATTGACGTTCCGGTTTCACCCGCAGTCGTCGTCGGTCTCCGCGGCTTCACCATCCAGCGGTCGCGGCGCCGGTCCCCAGCCAAGCCGCGCAGGCAGCAGGCGCCATGTTGTGTTCAGGGCGGCCCAGGTTGTACACCATACGCTGGTATTAGTGCTTCTGTGCAAGCGATAACTCCTGGATCGCGACGGGTGATTGCCGCCGCCGTCAGCTCCCAGGGGTTAAGTTTGGAAGTTGCCAGGGACCAGATAACCGGATGGGAAAGCAGGATATTTAGGTCCGGCCTGCAGAGCCCCTTCACCAGGCGGCCATTCTGCAGCAAGCCGAAGCCACGCCCCTGTGGTTCTCCAGTATTGGTATCTTTCATAGATTCACATGCGGCCCTCCCTCCTCCCCGTCTAGGCTTGCCACTTCTGTTCTCATGTTACTTCTTAACCTTAGCACACTTGTGCGCGAAATCTGAGGTCTGGTGGCTCTGACTGGGGAGTTGAGGTCTAGGGCTGGTCTCTGATTGGTCAAAGTTTGGACCTACATAAAGATGCTGACGAATGTCAAAGTTTTTCTTTCCTTTTGGTGGTTTCTATGTACTTCTATGGTACTTCTTTTCTAACTATCGCAAGACTCCCACCATGACGACCGGGAAGATACAAGCATGTGAATCTATGAAAGATATCAATACTGGAGAACCACAGTGAACAGGTAAGTAACTTGTTTTTTCCTTTACTCTGCATTAAACCCCATTGTAGTCTTCGGCGTTTTGCAATTGTTACTAAATCTGAAATCATTCAATTTGTGTCTAAAGCTTGCCAGCAAAGCGGTGGGTGTATTTGGAAGGTCTAAGAATTTTATAACTGTGCGGGTGTATTCTGAACCCTACAGCTTTGTCAAATTTTAGCAATAATTTTTTTAACTAACAGTTTTAGTGCTTTTGTATTTTTATCTATGTATTCTAATTCTATGCAATAAATCTTGATATTGTAGGCAATGGACGAGCTTTCTTTCTGCTGCATCAACTGCAATTTATGTTTACATGTACTCATTCTACTACTACTTTTTCAAAACCAAGTAAGTGTTATCCTTTTTAGCACATTTGTTCAAAGTACCTTTGAGTACAATAACCTGCCCTTGTTGTTTTACTTGCCTTTTATCTATGCGTGTACCTCTTTTATATACTCAGACTGCCGGAGGTGGGGCGACATGGGAAAGTGTAAACAAATTTCTACATGTCCAGATTCTACTACGCAGAGCCTAGCAGGATAAGGTCTTCCCCAGATTCTTATTTTGTGAGTTTTTTCCTGTAGGCGAGGAAGATATTAGAATAATTGAGAACACAGTTTTTTTTTAAGAAAACCTTTTACACCACATCAGTGATCAAACCGAATGGATTCAAACACATTTTAATGTGCCGAATGAGACCTCTCCCTTTGGAGACCTGCACAGTATTACTATGAAGGACGGAACTCCTAAAGCAGTATGCCAACTTTTTTTTTTTCCATTTTAATTTGTCCACATGTTGCACTGGAGGATATTTAAACATGGCATTTTAAAACTATATTTCAAATATTTTTGGTGCATAAATTTTCCAGTTTTCTGTTATGTCTCCAGTTTTGCTTCATAACAAGATTGCATTTTCTACTTCACTGAAGTGTTTTTTGTGACCTTTTGTATGCTGTAGTGCAGGTTTCAAAGCGATACCAAAGGGGATGAAAGGGGATGATGGACGGAGCGTTAGAGCAAATCAAACACTCACCCCCAGTCAACTGATCTGGGTTTAATCCATCATCATTCTTTAGCTCACTCCACCACCCCAGTTCAGGCATGGCCATATGCAAATCAGTCTGACCCTGTGCCTCATGGGAACAGTCCAGCCCGAACTGCCAAGCCATGTCTTCCCTGGACCGGAAACAAGCATCCTGGGACCGGTTTCGGGTTCAAAACCCTCATCAGCCAGGCTATCTTGAATCCAGTGGCAAAGTGAGCAAGGGACCCACGTCTGGGCATACCCTGCCAACTTAGGGCGAACAAAGCGATACCAGCGATTTGCATATGGCCAGGTCTAAACTGGGGTGGCATGGTGAGCAAAAGAATGATGGATTTAACCCAGATCTCTTGACTGGGGGTGAATGTTTTGATTTGTTCTGCATTCCGTCCATCAATTGTATGTCTTTTGCTTTCTCGCCCTAAGTGCGCCAGGTATGCCCAGACGTGGGTCCTGGGCTCACTGTGCCACTGGAATCAAGCTATCCTGGCTGAAGAGGGTGAAACCCCGAAACCGGTCCTAGGATGCTTGTTTCCGGTCCAGGGAGGACCTGGCTTGGCAGTTCGGGCTGGACTGTTCCCATGAGGCGCAGGGTCAAGACTGATTTGCATATGGCCAGGTCTAAACTGGGGTGGCATGGTGAGCAAAAGAATGATGGATTTAACCCAGATCTCTTGACTGGGGGTGAATGTTTTGATTTGTTCTGCATTCCGTCCATCAATTGTATGTCGTAGTGCAGGTTTCTGCAAGAGTTTTCTCTTACTCACTGTAAACTATTAGTCAATAACTTGTCCTGTCTCTCCAGTGCTACATGCCAAGTATTCAAGTAGCTCTTCATCTCTGAAGGTAAGATGGCCCACATAGGCCATGGGACCTGCACATATTACAGAGAGATGCAAGGAATACAGCAAAATTGCAAATGTGGACTTACAGACCACTGTAAGTTGTGACAGCTTTTTCAGATGGGGACATTATTTACATGTCTGCCTCAAAAGTAAAGGTTTTGGCTCCCCTGCCAAAGATTTATCTATTCAAATAGTCGTGTTCTGGGGCATAAAATGTGGATACTCACAGGGAGGTTTTTATTCCCCTCCTGAAAAAGAGAAGAGTGTGACCATCACGAACAAGCACCACCTGCCCCTTTCATGTCTATAGTGTCTGAAATCTCCTGTGAAGTGGTCCCAACAACTTTGCAGATTAGGCATTTGATGCTGTTGTGCTTGATCGATGTCCTTGACATCATTCAGCTTCTCACCATGGAGCTTCACTACCTTACCCTCAGGTAGCTTATAGGCAGTGAGGTATAGGCAGCAGTGTGAGCTAGGCCTGGGCGGTAAATTCCGCCGAAAATTCCGCGATCCGCGGCGTAGCGGAATTTTTTCCTTGTTCGCGCTTTCAAAATGCGTGTTCGCGCAAGCGACTTACCGGGATCCCTGCGTTCGCCGACGAGTTTTCCTATCCGTTCGCGTGCGCCACAAGATTTTGGTAGCCGGCCGCGCGATCCCGTGAGAGTGTGCGATCGCGAACACGTCATTCGGACGCGCCATCGGACATCCGGGTTCGCGAACAGGAAACACGCATCGCGAGCGGGCGGGACAAGTGAAACAAGATGGCCGCGCCGATTGGCGACCGCATGGGCAAGTTCGCTAGATATTTCCCCCCCCCCCCCCCCAAGCACACAAACAGCGTCCCCGAACAGGAAAAACGCATCGCGAACGAGCGGAACAAGCAATTCCGCGTGCTCGCGGAATTCTTCGTAGCTCGCGGAGATTTTTTACCGTTTCGCGGAACTTTGCGTAATGCGACTACGCAAATTCCGCCCACCCCTAGTGTGAGCATCAGACTGCCTAAACTGTGGTAAGAACGATTATTACGCGAGTTTATATGGGGGGGGTGCATGGAATGCACTTAGAGTTGACGCTAAAGTGCCACCTAGCTGTTCAGAGGTATGTCAGTGTTATATGGTGTGGTGGTGCTCACTCTACTTGCCTTTCTGTTATTCACTGAGTTTGTGATGGGGGAGTGGGGTGATTGCTGAATGCAATTTAACTCCAAATTTCCTACGGAGGACGGTGACTGAGCGTTTAAACTGTGCCCACAATGTCTCTCCAGACAACATTTTGACTCATGCAGATTTGCATCTGAAGGTATTGGACAAGTTTGATATTTACATTCAAGCTCTGCAGTCTTGTTACTTTGGGGTGACTTCTTTTTGTTTGCATAGTTTTTGTATCCAACTAAGAAGTTTTTCCTGACCCCAGTGTCGCTGACTATCTTTCCCTTGAAACTCAGGTAAAATAGCAACAGACCTTGTTTGTACCCAGTTTTTGTAAGGGTCACCTTTGGGCACATACGATCATAGAGTGTACTTTTAGCAGTAAAGATATGGCTATTTGATCTGGGAAATGGAAGAACTGGCGAAGTAAAAAGAAAGGAGCATTCTCAGCTGAGTGGCAGAGACGATGGAAATTAGTATCTGAAAGAAACACGTTAGTTATAGATTCCTTACCTTAGAATTACCCCCAGGCGTCAGACTGGATCCGGAAAGTTTTTTCGTCAGCAGTACCTCTGTGCGTCGGAAGGTGGCGTCGGTCGGCTCCGCATCCATCGTCAGCGTCTTGGTCGCCGGGATGACGTCACGGCAGCTACTTAGATGCCGCCCTCGCGCGCTGACATCAGTTCTTTCTTTTTCCGTGCCAGCCAGCGCAGATCCGGGAAGAGCGGTACCTCAGTAATTTTTGGACTAACTTTTTCTCGACTTTTGTCGACTTATTTCTTCGAGTCTCCGACTCCGAAAAGGTGCACGAGGGATGCCCGGTTTCAAGGCCTGCTGTTCCTGTCATCGCATGATGTCGGTGACGGATCCGCACCGCGTGTGTCTTTTTTGCCTGGAGCGCGACTACGACCCCAAGTCGTGCTCCGACTGCCGGTCGATGGCGCTGAAGGCTTTGCGGGAGCGGTCCCGAAAGCTGCTTGAACATCGGCAGTCGGCACCATTCCGGTTCGAAATCATCGAAGTCTTCGCACTCGGGGTCGGGTAAGTCGAAGAAGCATCGTCGCTCTTTGACTTCTCGTCGGTCGGCCGATCCGACGAGGCACGCGGGTGGTGCCCCTCCCGCTGCTCCGCACGCGGAGCCCGACGAGTCGACTGAGTTTCCCTCCCCGGGGCCCCGAGCAACTCCCCCCCCAGCTTCGTACGTTCTACGAGGCGATGCATGCCATCTTTGGGCGGACCGACCACGCCGGCGCGCCTTCGGGCCCCGCGGACTCGGTTGGGGGGCCTAGGCCTTCGCTCCCGGCGGCTCCGGCGCCGCAGGCCCCCCTTGGATCCAGGCCTGGATCCGGATCGGCGCCGGTTGACCTCGTTACGCCGGCACCGCTTCCGACGGCACCACTACCGCGTCCGACGCCGGTCGGCCCCCCGGCCGAAGTCGACCCCGGCCTCCATCCCGACGTGAACACGGAGCCGGACCGGCGTCGTCCGACGCCGGATCCGGTGCCTGGTGGGGTTTTCATGCCCCTGTTCACTCCTAGGGTCCCTTTTCAACCACAGTGGCACCCAGAGGATGATGAGGACTGGGAGGGGTCAGGTGAACCTTTAACTGACCAGTTGGACAGTGAACAGGACTGGAGAGAGGAACTGGGGGATGCCAGTGGTTTGGACACCTCCCCTGACCTTGGCATGTTGTCTCCTCCTACCGTGGCTACGGAGGAGGGAGCATCATACGCAGTGGTGTTGCGTAGGGCGGCTGAGGCTCTCAACCTCGAGCTTCCTACGGTGGCGGTGAGGACTAACCTCCTGACTGAGGTGCTTCAACCGGCTGCGAGCTCTTCGGAGCCCCCTGCTGCCGTTCAGTGCGGCCCTCACAGACGTCCTTTTGGGCACGTGGTCCAGGCCCAACACGGGGGCTCCCGTGGACAGGATGATTGCCTGACGCAGGCTCCGGGCGATCCCACTTTCCTCTCCCAACATCCCACCCCTGAGAGCTTGGTAGTTCAAGCCTCCACCTCCAAGAGCGCCTTCCCCTACCGCTCCACCGGAAAGGGAATCCAAGAAGCTGGACCACCTTGGCAAGAAAATTTTCTTCCGCCAGCTTAGGACTGCGGTCCGTAAACACCGCATGTCTCTTGGGCCGTTATTTGCACTCTGTGTGGGATACGGTGGCGCAAGTGCTGCCTCAGTGTCCGGAGGAGGCCCGGGCAGTGCTCTCCCAGGCTGTTGCCGCCGGGAGGGATGCAGCAAAGTTTACTATACGTTGTGGGCTGGATACCGCCGACACTCTGGGCAGGACCATTTCAACGTCGGTAGCACTTCGTCGCTACGCCTGGATGAGGTCCACTGGCTTTTCAGGGGATGTCCAGAACACCTTGATGGACATGCCCTTTGATGGCCGTCGCCTTTTTGGCGACAAAGCAGACAACGCCCTAGAGCGCTTCAAGGACTCACGGGCTACAACCACGTCCTTGGGCCTCTCCACCCGCCCTGCGCAGTCTGCTTTTCGCCCCTTTCGTGGCTACGGAAGGGGGGCCCCGCTACGTCCCACCCAGGGCCACCCAGGGCCACAGGCCGCAGTAAGTTACCCAACGTTCGCGCGGCCGGGGACGTGGAAACAACCGTCGTGGTTCCGGGGGCCAGCGGGTGGGCCAGTCCACCAAACCCCCCCCTTCCCCCTGCAGCTGCCTCCTAGTCCGACCTTTCAGGCCCATCAAGTGGGCGGCAGGATTCGCCATCACCTCCCCCACTGGCGCACCATCACGTCGGACAGGTGGGTTTTGCAAATAGTCCGAAGGGGCTACTCCCTCCCCTTCGAGACTACCCCTCCAGCCATGCCACCGCGATACCACCGCATGTCTTAGGATCATCTGGCCCTTCTCCAGCAGGAAGTTACGGCTCTCTTGGCCAAGGGAGCCATCGAGCACGTTCCTGTCCCAGAAGTAGGTCGTGGTTGATACTCCCACTACTTTCTGGTTCCCAAGAAGGACAAGGGCCTGCGTCCTATCTTGGATCTCGGGGATGTCAATCGCTTCCTCCGGAAGGAGAAATTCAAAATGTTGACGCTTGCTCAGGTCTTGTCTTCTCTCGACCCGCAAGACTGGATGGTAGCGTTGGACTTGCAGGATGCTTATTTTCACATCCCGTCCTGCCGGCCCACCGGCGTTACCTACGGTTCACGGTGGGCCACGAGCACTTTCAGTTTACCGTGCTCCCCTTTGGCCTTACCAGCGCCCCTCGGGTGTTCACGAAAGTGATGGCGGTGTTCGCAGCTCATCTGCGCAGATCAGGGGTTTCAGTCTTCCCCCTATCTCGACGACTGGCTGTTGATGGTCGGGATCGCCCCAGGCAGTCGTCTCCCACCTCCAGACTAAGGCCGACCTCCTGCATTCGCTGGGGTTTTCTATCAACGTGCCGAAGTCGCACCTGATTCCTTCTCAGAAACTCCTCTTCATCAGAGCGGTTCTGGACACGACGCAGTTTTGGGTCTATCCTCCCGAACAGCGAGTCAGGGATATTCGGGCTATGATTCCGATCTTTCAGCCTCTATCCCGGGTTTTGGTCAGAATGACCCTGAGGCTGCTGGGCCTCATGGCCTCCTGCATCCTGCTGGTCGATCATGCCAGGTGGCATATGCGGGCTCTGCAGTGGGACCTGAAGTTCCAGTGGGCGCAGCATCAGGGGAATCTGTGCGATTGCGTCCAGATCTCGGAGGGCACTGCACAACAACTGCAGTGGTGGCTCACGAACCAGGATTGGGTCAATGGCAGATCCCTCTCCCTTCCCCAACCAGACCACACTGTGGTGACGGATGCATCTCTTCTGGGATGGGGCGGCCACATGGGAGAGGCGGAGATCAGAGGCCTCTGGTCTCCGGTGGAGTCCGGGCTTCACATCAACCTTCTGGAGCTCCAGGCGATTCGTCTTGCACTGAAAGCATTCCTTCCCTCTGTCCGGAGAAGAGTGGTGCAGGTGTTCACGGACAACACCACCGCCATGTGGTACTTCAACAAACAAGGCGGGGTGGGGTCATGGACCCTATGTCAGGAGGCCCTCCGCCTCTGGACATGGCTGGAACATCAGGGCATATCCCTGGTGGTTCAACACCTGGCAGGTTCCCTGAACGCCCGGGCCGACGAACTCACCCGCAGGTGCATGATGGATCACGAATGGCGTCTTCACTCGGAGGTGGTGCAAGGTCTCTTTCAACAGTGGGGAGAGCCTTGGTTAGATCTTTTCACCACCGAAGAGAACGCGCAATGTCAGCAATTCTGCGCGTTGGAATTTCCAAGGCGGCACTCGCTCGGCGACGCCTTTCACCGCGAGTGGAGTTGCGGTCTGTTGTACTCCTTTCCGCCTATACCACTTCTGCCCAGAGTGCTGAAGAAGATCAGGCACGACCGGGCCCAAGTCATTCTTGTGGCTCCAGATTGGGCACGAAGAGTCTGGTATCCCGAGCTGCTCAACATGGCCATCGATCCTCCGATCAGACTGCCTCTTCAGGAGGATCTTCTGTCGCAGCAGCAGGGGACGGTCCTCCACCCGAACCTGTCCACTCTCCACCTCCTTGCGTGGAGATTGAGCGGTGGCAGTTGATGTCTTTCGACCTGCCTCCCGAAGTCTGTGACGTAATCTTGGCAGCCAGGCGTCCCTCCACTAAGACGGTATACGCCTGCCGGTGGAACAAATTTGTGGCATGGTGCACAGCAAAGGCTGTGGATCCCCTTTCTGCCCCTCTTTCTGAAGTACTCTTGTTTCTTCTATCTTTAGCCCAGCAGGGCTCTGCTCTGGGCACTATCAAGGGCTATCTTTCAGCCATCTCTGCCTTCCTTCGGCTGCCGGATCAGCCTAATCTTTTCAAGTCCCCAGTAGTTAACTGTTTCTTAAAAGGCTTAACACATCTTTTTCCTCCAGTCCCCTTCGTTATGCCTCAGTGGGACTTGAATCTTGTACTAACTTATTTAATGTGCGCTCCCTTTGAGCCGCTTCATAACTGTCCCTTACGTCTCTTAACTCTTAAGACTGCTGTCCTGGTAGTCATCACTTCTGCTAGAAGGGTGAGTGAACTCCAGGCTCTTTCTTCAAAGCCTCCTTTCCTGTCTGTCCATCCGGACAAGGTGGTTCTCCGGACCCGTCCATCCTTCCTTCCTAAGGTGGTCACTGCCTTCGACATCGGGCAGACCATTACCTTGCCCACCTTCTTTCCGCCTCCGCATCCTTCGAAGGAGGAAGAGAGGCTCCACCGTCTGGACCCAAAACGTGCGCTCTCCTTCTATCTGGATCGCACAAAACAGTTCCGGGTGGATGATTAAATTTTGTTGGCTACATGGGTGCAAAGAAGGGTCGGGCAGTGCACAAACGCACCATTTCTCGATGGGTTGTGTTGTGTATTAAGGCTTGTTATTCTCTGGCTAAAAAGGAGCCTCCAGTCGGGCTACGCGCCCATTCCACCAGGTCGACAGCAGCCACTACTGCCTTGGGAAGAGGAGTTCCTCTAAATGACATCTGTCAGACGGCCACGTGGGCATCGCTGCACACGTTCACCAAACACTACTGCCTGGACAGCCAAGTCCGGAGAGACGGCTTCTTTGGCCGTTCTGTTCTCCAGGACTTTCTGGTGTGATCTTGGTTCGCAGACCCACCACCGGGGTTGGTATTGCTGGGGTATCTATTCTAAGATAAGGAATCTTTAACTAACGTGTTTCTTTCAGATGCACAAGTTACTTACCTTCGGTAACAAAATATCTGTAAGAAACATTAGTTAGTTATAGATTCCTTACCGCCCCACCCATCCTCCCCGTTCTGCGAACTGATTTCTAGGGTTAAGGACATCCTTTCAGGGCCCTAGTTTTGTGCACCAGTTGTGAGTGTCTTTTCTTGGCTCTGCGTTTCTGGCGCGGAAAGTCGTGTACAGAACTGACGTCAGCGCGCGAGGGCGGCATTTAAGTAGCTGCCGCGACGACATCCCGGCGACCACGACGCCGACGACGGACGCAGATCCGACCGACGCCACCTTTCCGACGCGAAGAGGTACTGCTGACGAAAAACTTTCCGGATCCAGTCTGACGCCTGGGGGTAATTCTAAGGTAAGGAATCTATAACTAACTAATGTTTCTTACAGATATATCGTTACCGAAGGTAAGTAACTTGTGCATTAACTTGCAACCACTTTTGGACAGTTGGACTTTCTTGATTTAGTCCTTGCAAGAGCAGTGTCATTCAGATGTTCAAGGGTTGGTGCTTAAGGGAAGTCAACTAGTTGTTCACCATATTTTATTCTGCTTGACTTGGACACTATAGAGGTCAGTGCTGAGGAGAATCCCATGTGTAAGACTTAACATTTAAGGCAAGAGCCAAGGCACAGTGTATTTGCTCCACCCTTCACCTTCAATACTCTATTTTAAAAAAACGAATGCCAGGAGCTATACAGGGTGGTTATTTATTTATGTAGAAGGTTAAGATTGTACAGAAGGAAACAGCTCCCTATGCCTACCATGTGAGCCCCACATCAGCTTGGGCAAACCCACATGGCATCATTAGTAGTAGCAATGGTGCAGACTCCGAGTTCAACCAAATGGTTGTCTGGTGAACCCTATCACAAAGTGGTGCAGTTAACCTAAAACATATTGGCTTCATCTGAACTCCCTCTGTCATAACGTGGGGGTGGAAGGCTATCGTCACCACAGTCTACTGCAAACTGTAAACACACAGTTGGCCCTTGGATGCAGTCAGAATAGTGCAAACTCTTTAAGCTTGTGTGAGAACCTCCAAACCGCTGTCCTCCGAGGAACAAGACTGTAGACAAAAAGTGTAGTCAATTTTATTTATGAAGACATTCAGTCACTGCTTATGTGTGGGTCTGTAGAGCATGTACCCTCACAGAAAGGAATTTAGAGGTGTACTTCTACATTTTCATTAAATAAAAGGTTCAATCCTAGCTCAACTATTGCTCAACAAATTGATCTTGGAGTGGACATTCAAGGTTGATAATCTAGAATCCCCTGTCTTGACAAAATGAGATTTTCCTTTGTCTCTTCATTTGGAAGCTGTGTAGGTACATATTCCAGCCTTCAATAGTTCCAACAAGGTTCCTGAATTCTAATGGGTAAATGGATCATTTTGCGTCCTCTCATTTTACCTAGAATACATGACCCTATGATGAGGAGCCAACGTTGGCAGGCCTTTGCCATTACGCTTGGCAAAGGCCTGCAGTGTTGGCTGAGCATCACAAAAGACAGACTACCTGAATATTAGTCTCGAAATGGATAGGTTATCAGACTATGCACTCCGCTTCAAGATGGGAAGCATGTTTAAGAAACAGACTTCCATCAGTTAGATGTTTTCATTAGTTGGAGGAAAGCTTGCCTCGTTACCTATAAGAAGATGTTGGAAAGAGCTAAAGGTTGACTTAAAGTTCAACTGTCTACAGAGCCATTCCAAGCTAGAGAAGACTTTTGTCGTGACCAGTTCCCCTGCCGGCCGGTAGGTGGCGTTGATCAGCCCTGCCTGGCATTGTCGGCAGAGCCAAATGTGGCGTGGGCGGTGCCTATATAGGCGCCACTCCTGCACCCTGTCAGTTCTTTTCTTTCTGTGCCAGTCAGTGCAGATCGGGAGAGAGCTACCCCTTCAGTCATATTTTGACTGTGCCTTTTTGACATTTTGTCCAAGTTTTTTTGAGAGTTTGTCTCTTGGTGTGGCAGGGATGGGCACTAGGAAGACCCCCACTTTTTGCTTGATGTGATGCTGTTTTTGACTAGTTTGACTGGGATCCTGCTAATCAGGACCCCAGTCTATCTGCTTTCTCCCTAAACTGTTATGACATGTACTTAGGTACCCCCCAGATTGGATACTGGGATACCCTTGTCAGTCCTAGTATATGGTACCCATTTACCCAGGGCATCGGTACCCCAGAGGTCTCCCATGGGCTGCAGCACCCATGAGAGACCATTCAAAATGGAACTACAGGCCTGCCTTTGCAGCCTGTGTAAGTTGGTGCGTGCACCACTTACTAAAGATATAGGTTTACTATATCTTAGGGTCACTGCAATTAAAACCTATAAGTCACCCCTATAGCAGGCCTTGAGAATCCTGAAGGCAGGGTGCTTGGTTCTAAGTGAGAGGGTGCCTCTGCATGAGCGGGGCACCCCTGCAGCCTACGGAGTCCATTCTCCAAGGTTGTCAGTGAATCAGCCTTATACCATATAGAGGGGCACCGCGTAATTACACGATGACCATCTTGAAAACAGCTGAAACGAATCCTATCATGTTTGGTATCAAACATGTTGGAATCATACCCCCACACCATAAACGGTGTGGGAGGTATGATTCCAAACTCTGGAAGAGCCCTCTGTTAGGCTCTAGGTGTTCCTGGTACCAGCCTTCTAGTTCCGGACAGCACAAAATGGTTGCTGCCGACCAGAGACACATTTCTGCCCTCCTGCTGCTGAGCCAAGCTCGATCAGGGAAGGCAGAACAATAGGCATCCTGTCACAGGGAGGTGTGACCACCTTCGAGACAGGATTTAGTGTATTAGGGCTGGGTGGGTGCGCCTGCCAGCGCCTGAAAGTCTGCATTAGGGGCACATTTGGTGTCCCTGTGCATAGTCCAGTTCAAACCAGTCCTGGGAGCATTTGGCTCCCGCGCGAAACTGTACAAAGGACATGGGAGTAACCTCCCCCCTGTCCAGTCCCTCCCCTGGGAGGGTCCCCTGAATCTTCCCAACCCTCTCCTTAGGGTACTTAAAGGCTTACCTGGGTGTATGTCCCTAGATTCATCGTGGACAAACTTCAGAACTGAAACCACTGCACTTCTACCGTCTGGGCACTCTGGATTTCGTTTGGGCCTGGCTTCGTCTCCCTTTCAGTCTGCTGCATCGTCTGTGCCTGTGCACCATACAGGATCCGTGCAGGACCTGTGGCGCATCCAAGACACTTGAAGATAATCTCCCTTGAAGTGAAGGAGTCACTTCCCTGCATTCGCAGGCACCTCAACACTGCTGACCGGTCTGCTGAACCCAAGCTCCTGCGGACTCCGAAGGGTTCAACAACACAGGTTGTGGCTATCTACGTCTCCCGATGCCCGATCTGCCCTCTTACCGAGTTTGAGGTCAGAATCCCTCGTGGGGGCTGCATTAGCCGAACCCCTGTGCACCGCTTACTTTTGTAAGTGCATATGCTTGTTGGCAACTTTGCGACAAGTGCATTGGGCTCCAAGTAGCCCCAACCTCTGGCAACTTCTCCTACAATGATCTTCAGCCACATTGCATCGTGTGCTCCGTGGCCTGCTGTTTTGTAAAGCTGCATGAGGTCCTCCTGCGACTCTAGTGCCTTCGGCCTGTGGGTCCTGTGGAGGGTCATCTACGTCTTCTTTGGGCTCCCCTGATTGCTCTGGGCTTGCCCTGACTCCCCTGCTTGTGGGGTGTCTCCTGGACCTTGCTGGTCCTCTTCCTGCAACTTCTTGACTTCCTGCGTGGTTTGCTTTTGCCAAGGCTTGTTGGTGCTCCCGCCGGACACCAACCCGTCAGCACTCGACATCCTTTGTGGGACAGCTCCTATCCGGCTCCTGGGCGTCCTCAGCGTCACCTGGTCCCCACAGCTGCAGAGTCAAGGTCATTGACATTGATCCTGAAGCACCCGACATCGGTGGGCTTTCGTCTACCGAGCCCCTGGTCACTCCCTAGTGACCCAGACTCTGTCCCCTCTGCTTTCAGGTACTCTTCTTCAAGAATCCACGTTTGGATTCCTACGAACACTTTCTCCTCTTCCAGCAACTGCACTTATCTGAAGTCCTCCATTGGGTTCGACGGTGGTTTCCGACGCCACTTCACACCTATGCACACGGCTTCCCTGGGTTAGGTAACTTAGGTACCACGGGTGAGGTGGCTCTCCAACCTTCTGTCTTCCACGGGGTTTCTTCAGGGCCCACTGGGAAGGGTCCTAAATCTTTAAAACTTCAACCGCGACTTACACTTGGACTTGTACGGAGCACGCGGTTGTGTTCACACACTACACACGCTCTCTGTGGGGTCCCTATCTACTCACCTTGGGTGGTTCTTTGGGGTCCCAGGGATTCTACATCCTCTCGACATTGTCCTGACTCGAGTCGTGGTTCTTATACCACTTTTTTAGTATATGGTTTGGTCCCCCCCTGGGGCCCACTGTGTATTAGTGCTATTTACTGTGATTTATTTGCTTAAGTATTATGTGCTTTGTGTCTATCTCTGTGTAGGAGATACTGTAAAGTACTAGATAGTGTTGTATAATAAATACATATTTTTATAAATACTTTGTGTGGTTCTTTTTCATTTAATCTATACTATAAGTTTGCATTCTGGTGAAACAAGCTGCTTTACACTCCTTCAAGACTAAGCTTGAAGGCTGCTCTCCACAGCTACCACTTGGATAGCTTTCTAAGGTTGTCTTGAGACCTCCTAAATCACCATAAGGGTTGTCTGGACTGGTGCAAGGTACCTACTTACATTAGTGGACAGCATATACCAGGCCAGCCTCTCACAAGTCCCACCTCCGGGGAGGTATTGCTTGGGTATCTATTCTAAAGTAAAGAATCTGTGGCTAGAAATCTCTATCAGATGAACAAGTTACTTACCTTCTGTAGCGCCTTCTCTTGTAGCGACTCTAGCCGCAGATTCCTTACCGACCCACCTATACTCCCCGTTCTATGAACGGATTTCTAGGGATAGGGTTTTTCTCCTTTCAGGGCCCTAGTTTTCTACACCAGTGGTCAGTGTTCTTTGTGGTCACTGCTCATGACGTGGAAAGTCGCAAAAAGAAACTGACAGCGCGCTGGGGTGGCGCTTATATAGGCACCGCGCACATCATCCTGAGTGGATGACACTGACAATGCCACGTGGAGCCAATAGACACGGATCCAGTCTGAAGCCTCAGAATAATGCTAAGGTAAGGAATCTGTGACTAGATTGATTCTCTACCAGATAAAGCGTTACCGAAGGTAAGTAACTTGTTCATCACTGCACATCTCCCTTTATTCCATTGCCGACCAGATTCATTCTCCGGTTAAGCATCCTTCAAGGCACCATGATACCCAAAGTGTGACCTATGAGCTAGGTGTTGTATCCAAAATTGTTGAGAAAGTCTATCAGCATTTCTTTAGTAACTCATAGGTCAGATCTGCAGTCCAGCACAAATAGAGTGGTTTGGAACCCTAAACTAGGTGACTGGTTTTAAAGACAAAAAAATCAAAAGGGAGGGTGGGGGGATGGACCATTTGTCCTGTGTACCAGGGTCAAGTTCATTATTATTCCGTCTAAAAAACCCTCATTCACGTACACAAGATTCGGGCGGTATATCTTGGTTCTCCGCCTTTACGTAACGTGACGGCATCATCATTGGGTTTATTCTGAGAATTTGCTGACCTCCACCTGGAGGAAGACCAACTGGTATTGCAGTAGGGTCCAGAAATAAAAAAGTGGAAAAAGTGAAGTGCCCCTGTGAAGTGGATTAAAATTCCCTACGCCACCTCATCGGTACTTTAATAGATTTGGTGGTGTGGAAGAGTAAAAACAAATTGGTGCGTGCGTAGATCAAGTTACCAATCTACCGCACTGTTAGTGGTCGACATGTTTCAGCCTCGTTGTTCATCTAGAGGCTTTCTTCAGGACCGGTGGGTGTGTAGTAGCACTTTATGGCGACTACTCTGGGTGGTTAACTTCCCACTTCTGTTGTGCAGAGTCAGGTCAATCGTACCTGTAACTGAAATAAAAGAGAAGTGCAATTGTATACTTTCTTTTAAAGCAATAAACCCAAAAATGGTGATGCTTAATATGGCTCTTAGCATCTTACTGCAACTGTTTGGTCTGCACATATTGAGACTGTGAATGGTCAGTGGGGAAATAAGCGCATTAGGTTTGTGAACAAGTTGTAAGCGTAGCACTAGTGGCTAAATGTTGGTTCTCACTCACATGCCTTATGTGAATGGAGCCCGCTGTTCAGTATCAGTTGCTGTGTACGCACCGGATTAATAGATATGAGTGCTCCTTGCTCGTGTTAAATATCATGGCTACACGGCTCCAAGTTGTTAAAATGGGTGCAATATGGCCAATGCGGAGCTCTTCTTTAAATTTTGATCGCAAATCGCGTGCATAGTGCTATTATTGACAATTGTTGCCCACACTGAGCTCTATTTGAATAAAGGTGTTTTTTGATGGGATCATACTTATATGTCAAAAAGTGTGGTATTGGTACCATAATAAACCGAAAAGACAAATGCGGGACAATGGAGCGCGTGGTCGCTGTCAAGGCTTTCCTCCTTATTAAAGAGGTGCCGGTTTTAACTGCGTAAACACTTTACATAACTGGTCGCATTTCAAAGCGCTTCTAGTATAGACATAGAACACGTGGTCGCTGTCACGGCGTTCTTTTTAAAAGAAGCGTCAGTATTATTTGTGCACACGTCTATGTAGCTGGTAGTATTTCAAAGCGCTTGTAGCCCGAAGGCGTGACATAATTAAATACCTCAATGTTCCCATTCAGGGCTTCCTCAAGGGGCCGGCCGGCTCTGTGGACCTGCTCTGGATGGAAAAGCAAAGGTTAAGTTTCCTTACTTTCCAGTGGTGAGACGAGCATGGTAGTAATCGCGTCTCTCACCGATGGGAGCTCGATCCGGACTTGTGCTGGCTCTGTTCACGGCGCCTCGGGTAACACGAGCCCGTGATGAGCCTGCATTATCTACTCTCGGATGTTGTAGACAGATTAGATAGACTATGGTTTTAAAGACACCTCAGTCCAGTAACAGAACGCATCATTGGGCAAGTGGTCCAGGACTAGTAGGGGCTTGGAGACCTAGCAAATCTACATATAAGGTGAAGGACCTCAAATATGGTCTTTCTAAGCTCTGGGTATGCCTTTTTTCTACATGTACTTTGCATTTTATATATCTCTGAATCCTGGTAAACTGAATTATCCCGGCCCATCATCAATCAACCAATTATTTAAGGTTTTCTGATCACCTACCTGAATAGACAAAGCGAAACTGGTGATGGGTTAACAGGATTGCAAAATGATGTTTTACTAAGCAGAACGTTAGTCTCACATGGTTGTCCATTTTCTAATCCCCTAAAATTTTGCATCCAAGGAATCTACTTTCATATCCTTTCTAACCTTTACCGTTTTTGGGGACCTCAGCGTCGACTACGATAACTGCAGTAAGACGTTATGCGATTTTCAGACTTTGCTATAACCAATTTGATCATTTTCAACTTTCCTTTACCCTGCCTGGAAAAAGCTGAGACAATACTGGACCCAGTCATTTCTGCCATAATTAACACATGAATCACTTACTTTTAATGTTCAACATAAAGCTCCCTTGCCGTATCAAACTTCACACCTTTCCTTCGCAAGCTCTAAAAAAAACTAAAGCAAGAAGCTTAAAAGGTGTTCCTAAGGCATCTCATTAATGTCAATCTCCAAGTAAAAGAATTCAGTGCTTAAATCAGTACCATACTAAACAAGTCAACTAACTAAGGTGAAACATGAGAATAATTAATAATTTGAACGTGAGATATTGCATAGTTTTTCCCTCATAGCAAGGAAAAAATGACAAAGTTGACATAGTTTTTAAGTTGAATCATTTTTGTTACAAAAAAATCCAGTTCAAGTTGAGACAAATCTTCCTCAGAGCCAAGTCCAAAATAATCAGATCGTGTCAGACCATAATACTGTCATACTCTACCTATGATTATCAAGAAATGCAAACTGTTCTTAAACTTCTTCAGAGCCAAAAAATCGACCACATAAAATACATCAGTGCTGTAAAAGAAACTACCATATTTAAGCCCACGTTTCCTAAATTAAAATAACATGCATTTATTTGTAAAGTGCATGTTTACCCCTTGGGACAGCTCATCACTGAATAACAAGTGTCATTTGTTACCTAGCTGAATAGTACTCATTTATCTACCTCTGAAGTATGAAGAATGTGAGTGGACCGCCTAGCACTCAAACCTGTGACCATGAGGTCAAACGTGAAGACCTGGGTACAAAGTTTTATTTGGCCCTCTGAACTACCAGGCCAAATAAATATTCAGCATTATCTTTAGTGTCCCAAGAGGATCTTACAAAATGTATATCAAACCTTAAATGCAACAGCCAATCTTGGACCCTTCATCCTTCTCCTATCAATAAACCACCTTCACTGCCCGACCCACCCTATAGCAGTCTCTCAAAAATTTTGAATTGGCCCCCACTCATCAGAAAATGTAAATAGAAATCATGGTCAACTTCCATTTCTTCTCCGTTCCATCGGTTTGGTTTCAGGACTAGGACTCAAGTCAAACTCTGTTCATTTATGGCACAGTCGAGTGGGCCAGTCCAGTTTCTACAGTGGTAAATTGATCCCAGGACATCCAAAACTTCAAAGAGCTGGATAAAGACTCCAACCCTTCACCCTGGCTCCCTACAATAAAAGCAACAACTAAAGCCAGCGGGGTAAACACAACCTTCTGATTGACCCTACATTTGTAATCCATCTTTATCAGTTCTGGTTCCTTAAGGACAAATGGAGTCTGCAGACAACCTATCATGTGACTCGAGCCCGGACCTCCTTTGTCAGACTTGCACAGGGAAGGTCACACCTGTGCCATCCTTCTTAAAGCCATTCGAAGGCTCCCTGACACACAAGACCAACAGGATGTGCCTTGGGGGTGAGGGATGGCTAGCTGTATATGTACAAAAACATTGCATCTATGGTTATCAAAAAATACTCGCACCTTGCTTGCTCTTCACCACTCAACATTCTCCACTCACTCTTTCTAATCTACTGTTGATTGCCACACAAAGCAGGGTTTGCTGGTGCCTTTCTGGCCTTTGTGTGGAATATCACAATTGACCACACTAATCTGTGGATCATAAGAGATATCAGTACCTGGGTCATCTTGCCTGATTTCCAGAAGACCCCTAATTCCAAACCTCCATCCAGAAGACCCCTAAATCCAGACCTCCAGAATAAACCTCTTGAAGCGCTCAGTTATGACCAGCCTGTCACTGGGGCCACACATGATACAGGCCATGTCCTTGACACCAATTTTGCTTCAAAGGATCTTATCTCAGCCAGAGAAGCACAGACCATTACCTGGAGCGATCATCTCTTAACTTTCTTCAAAGACGGGGCACACCTGATGTCTGATTCCTTTGTGTGCATATGTGGGAGGCAAAGCCTTTTGAAGTGTAAGTGAGGCTGGGTACAGCTCCACCACAACCATCCTGGCAGGTTTCTCATCCTGTCCACAACTAAGCCCAATTTGTGTCACTATCTGGGAGAAATACACAAACCTCAACAGCAGAGCCATTCATAGTCATGTGACTCCGGACACTAGCAAAAGGCACAAATGGTTGGGACAATAAAATGCCAACTTTTTAAAAGTGGCATTTTCAGAATAGTGACTTAAAATCCAACTTTACCATTAAAGAGAGATTGTAAATTACAAATCATTTGTGTCTAAACATCAAATCTCTATCTGCTCCCAATCCAAAGTTAGCAGTTATTAAATGTAATAAGGTAACCCAGTGTTAGTCATTGGGAAAGATAGGCCTTACCACAGCGAAAAATTACATTGTTTTTCACTGCCAGGACATGTAAATTGTAAGTACACATGTCCTACTAGTTAAATACCATGCATGCTGCCTGCATTAGGGGTGACTTATAAGTATTAAAAAGGAATGTTTAGGCCTGGCGGAAGGTTTATTTTCAACACAAAGGAAACACACTCGGGAACCACTCCGGCTGCACAGCCAAATCCTAAACTGCATGAGTCCAATAAATCAAGTTTATCAATTACTCTTCTTGTACTCCATTTTTTATTCCATGTGCTTTATCTATTTAAACGCGTTGCTTTTCAATTTCTTGTACCCATTCTTCAGTTATACACAGATGCCCACAAAAGCACAAAAGGAGTGTCTGTTTCCACATGTCACGATTTTATTAGCTTCACTCAATGCATTTCGGGAATTAAATTCCCTTCATCAGGGGTATCTATAATGCAAAAATTGCAAAACACCATCAATATACATATTACGTTACCAACTTCATTTAGAGAAAATAACTCTCCGTTCATAATAACTGTGCTGAAACGTATGTTTTAAACATTACCCGCCTTATCACGTTTGTCATTACCCAACACTAGGTCTCAATCCCTATCTACATACAAAGGAGTCAAAGGGCAGATTAACCTACAGCAGTTTGCGCATTTCTTATTCAAACAGAGACGAGTGCCTCGGCACCCGGCGAATATGGTATGGGGCGTTGGAATTTAAAACCTCCGGGGAGATGATTCAGTAACTCGGGATCACGGTTCTTTTTAAGAATAAATACTACATGCCACAGTAAGCGTAGTGAGGATTGATGGAGTGAAGGGGATGACTCATGATTGTGGGGGAAATGAGTAGAAGGGCCTATTGAGTAAGGTAGGGATGGGAGGTGAATCGTGGGTTGTAACCAGTTTGTATGTAGATAGGGATTGAGACCTAGTGTTGGGTAATGACTAACGTGATAAGGCGGGTAATGTTTAAAACATACGTTTCAGTACAGTTATTATGAACAGAGAGTTATTTTCTCTAAATGAAGTTGGTAACGTAATATGTATATTGATGGTGTTTTGCAATTTTTGCATTATAGATACCCCTGACGAAGGGAATTTAATTCCCGAAATGCATTGGGTGAAGCTAATAAAATCGTGACATGTGGAAACAGACACTCCTTTTGTGGGCATCTGTGTATAACTGAAGAATGGGTACAAGAAATTGAAAAGCAACGCGTTTAAATAGATAAAGCACATGGAATAAAAAATGGAGTACAAGAAGAGTAATTGATAAGCTTGATTTATTGGACTCTTGCAGTTTAGGATTTGGCTGTGCAGCCGGAGTGGTTCCCGAGTGTGGTTCCTTTGTGTTGAGTTCTCATTGAAAGCGCAATGGGACAAGGCGCGGACCGCGCTTGCATGCCTACATAAGATTACATGGTTTAAACATGACTGATCAGAAAACAACGATTACACTGGTGTGCATCTCACCACCCCCAAATGTTTTTTGGAAGGTTTATTTTGCCATGTAATAGCAGTTTAAAACTGCACTACAGGCTGCAGTGGCAGGCCTGAGGCATGTTTTAATGTGCTACTTTAGTGGGTGGCACAATCAGTGCTGCAGGCCCACTAGTAGCATTTCATTTGAAGGCCCTGGGTATATGTAGTAACAATTCCAGGGTCTTAAACACAAATTAAATATGCCAACTTGGGTGTATGCCAATTTTACCATGTTTTAGGGAGAGAGCACAAGCACTTCATCACTAGTTAGCAGTAGCAGAGTGAACAGTCTTAATGCCAACTAAAATGAATTCAACAAAACTAGAGGAGTGAAGGCAAAAAGATTGGAGCAATACCTCGCCAAGGATGTGGGGTCTTACATAGATCCTTTGAAGTGTTCTCTCCTCCACACTGGCCTTTGTCAAGGGGACATTCTGCTATAGCAGAAAACGATCATTTCTGAATGACACACTACACAGGCCAAGGGAGTAACCAGGGATCAGACCTGGCTTTTAGCCTCCACTGAAATATACCCCCAAAAGGTTTAAAGAACCAAGCTTTCTACTCTTTCAGGATTCCCTATTAGTGCCAAACTTATTAGTCCTACCTGCTCCTTGACAGTGAGCCCATGCCCCAGTGACTGGTTCCTCTTCCTGGAATCAAAGAGCCCTTTGATGAGCACAGTGGGTGGGCTGCTCCTCTCCCTTCAGTGTGTGTGTGCCACCCCAGCCCTCAGGAATGTCAGCAATGCACTTCTCCTGTCTTGAAAGAAGTCCTTACCTTTTTAGCCTCTCTAGGCTGTTTTCCTCCAAAATGGCCTCTGTTATGTACCAGACAAACACATAAGGGGTGTGGAATTTAATAAAATATCTACTTGTCCTATAAAAAATCCCTTTGGTGCCATGTAGTGCGGCGACCAATTATGGCACCAATCTCATTATATGAGAGCTTTGAAAATAGCCTCTCCAATTATGCCAGGACTCATACTATAGTGGAGTTTGAATACTAGAAATTCCCTTATTTTGCCACCTTTCTGCAGCTCTTCATACTGGGTCTGGAGGTGGCAGTAAACAATAGTTCCAGGGTTGGAATGCCGTTTTGAGTCTGTGCTAACCTACTAGCTTGCATGTTTTAGGGGTTTTCACCAGCTCTTCTCTAATCTTTTCCCATACTGAGAGACGTTGGAAATGTACTCCTTATAAGGGAAGAAGTAAAACTTCTTCCAGGGTTGGGGAAAAAAGTGGTTGGAGGGAAAATGAACTTATAAATGCTTAACAGATTTCCGTATCAGCAAATCTGTACATGCACATTTGATCGTGCTAAAATGCAGTTTTCAAATATTTTCTAGGAGTACGATTTCCTGGCCTACTTCAGTAAATTCTTGTGAATTCATGGAAAGCCGTAAATCAGCACTAATGCAAGAATGTACACCATGGGTGCAATTTTGTGACTTACTAAGAATTGGGCTGCTAATTATGATCTGGCGTTAACCAAGACCGTTTGTTCTTATAAAAATCTCTCTCTCTGTCTATTGACTAATTTTACAGTGAATGGCAGTATTCTGCTCCTTCACAAGGAGCATATCGGCACACAAAGTAGTTTTATTCAGTGCTACAAACTATTGTGGCAAAGTGTCCTTTTTGAGACCAAAAATGTTTTTGCTTTTTACCAACGTTTGTTATAATGGTGAGGGCCCGGTAGCTCCCACAACAATAAAGTTTTACAGAAAACAAGACGCACATTGACAAAACCAAAAGACTAACAGCCAATGTCAGACCTATTGGCTTTGCCAGTGCTTATTTTCATGTTTCCCATAATTTTGTTGAGACTAGTTACACTGATTTTCCATTATGAATATTTTTGGGAAATGCTAGCATGCATCAACACATTTTACTAAATGATGCTTCGAAGAAATGGTACTTAAAATTTCACAGTATAGTAAAACGTGTTCTTTTTCCCTAGTTGCATTTTTGTGTGAACATTTTATTTTGGAAGCAAAGAATCATCAATCTACTTTCAAGCTTCTGCAAATATTTGCATCTAATCAGAGAGCATTCTTGGATTGTTGTATGTAGCCTCATATTGTTAAACTTTGCAAACGTGTGTACACATTTTTGTACTGGAACCAGTCAGTGGTGCAGTCTGAGCTTAGAACATTTCCTTAGAGCGCTCACCCTAATAATGAAGGCATGGCATTTATGGAACATTAAATACAGGTTTGAACAGCATGACCATATGGACACAAATATTATCTTAACTGCAGACAATGCCCTTCCCTGATTCATAATGTGGTACTGTAAACTAGAAGCCAGAGGGTGTGTGCTGCAGGGGGTTGGTCCTACTTGTCCCAAGGACAAAATAAACATGAAAACCTGTTGTTGTTCACCCCAAACAATATTTCCTGCACGTCGGGCTATAGGAATTCCACACCCCTGGACACATGCGACCCACCATACATGTGCAAGAATCACACGCTGTCTGGCGACACCCAATCCATGCAGGCCAAGGGTAAGTTAAATGCACAGGCCCAGAACTTTACACGAGTGAGCCAGTAGGCCCCACTCCAGTGACGCAGGTAAAAAGAACCTTTCACAATACTGATTCTTCTGGGCACAAAACTGGTGTGCTGCCACGACTGCTCTCGTGTCACTTAACACCAGATAAGGGTAGAAGCCCTCCATCTTCACAAGAATAGCGCTTGGTGCGCCTCTCCAGTTCTAAGCAGACTGCATTATCACGAGGCAAGCCTAGTTCATGTCACATGCACATGATCTGTATTCACCCATGACTAAAAATGTGTACCAGGAATCCAGATATTGATGCAGCTCGGGCACTCAGGGCAGGGATGCACGTCAGTCACTATGCAGGGGGCTTTTCTGTCCCAGCACCACCTTGTACAACATTCTTCCCAGCTAATATGTTGTTGAAGACCCAAAATTCCTTTCTGTTTAAAGCAGTCTCTCCATTTCATGTCAGGCAGGCTATCACTCTCTGAATTCTTATCTCCAGCTATTCTCTCTAAGGAGGAAGAGAGACTCCATTGTTTGGACCCTAAGGGGGCACAATTGTTTTATATAGATCGCACAAAAGAACATTGGATGGAGGATGAGCTCTCTGGTGTTCTCTGGGGCAAAGAAGTGCAAGGCAAGGCAAATGCGAACCATCTCCAGATGGATTGTTCTCTTCATAAAGATCTGCCACACACTGACTAAGAAACAGCCTCCAGAGGCTTTTGAACTCGTTTCACCAGAGCCAAAGCAACTACCACTGCGCTGGCAGGCGGAGTGCATGTCCTAGATAATTGTCAGGCAGCAATGATGGTGTCGCTACACACGTTCATCAAGCACTACTGCCTAGTCAGTCAGGTCCGTCGAAGGGCATTTTGCCCACTCAGTCTTGCAAGACTGTTTGACCTGAGCCAGTTCACAAACCTACCACCTAGAAGGTACTGCCATGGTATGTATTCACAAAGTTAGAAATTTTCGGTTAAAAGTATCCATCCAAACAACAAGCTACTTAACTTTGTTAATTATCTTTCTGGTGGATACTCTGTCTAACCACAGATTCTAAACCAATCATACTGTCTCCTCTTTCTGTGAACTGGACTCTTTCATCTGAAAAGGTCCCAATTTAGAGATCTGCACACTGGTCATGCCAATCTGTTGACAGGCTCTGTGTCTAAGCGAGAGGACAGCCTAAGAAAGCTACTGACGTCAGTGCGTATTGGTGGCGCTTGTATGCAGCTTCTGTCACTTATGGAGTGGAATGACGACGGCGCGGAGCCACACTATGAAACCCTGCCATAGCCCAGGAGTACTGCTTTGAAGTTTCCAGGTCCAGTCTGACTCCTGGGGAATATTCACTAGGTGAGGAATCTGCATATGGATCGGGTATCCACCAGAAAGATAATTACCGAAGGTAAGTAACTTGTCCTTTGGTGCTTTTGTTCACTAGCCAATGAGGCCTTGAAAGGTTCCCATATGGAAGCCATCTTCAGATTAATACTATTGTGTGTGATCATGTACAAGAATGTAAGAATGTTTGAGAAAATAATGAGAAGGAATTGAAAAAGTATTCACTCTTGAAGATAGCCATTGCTTCTTAAACATTCATTTGAAAAAAGCTGCTCTTAGTCTTCCACGCTGAAAGAGCCCCCATTTGGACCAATCTCACTTTTGACACATCTCACAAAGCTGTTGATGGGTGATTCACATTCCGGTTCTGTAAGCAAACCTTGGTAGGAAAACCCAGTGAGAAACCTTTATCTTCCCAGAGAAGACATGTCCTTAATCCTTAGCCAAGGAGTGTACAAGATGTATCCTGGCAGGCAAGGTCATTGCCAGATTTTCTTTATATTCACTTAAGATAAATTTACAAACAAGAAACTAAAATAAGAGAATTATGTGGTCAGTAGTTATTCTAAAAATCTAACATGCATCTGGCCCTTCAAAGCCACTTTAGAAACTCATGCTTTAGTTAAGTTTCATTCGTGAAGCAGCATACAGAAGGAAAGTTTAAACAACATTCACACAATTTTTTAGGTTATTTAAATCCCTCGTTAAGGCCAAGTTACAATTTGCAGTTCCCATCCAGTTGTGAAGAGAGGACTGAAAGGATTAAAAATACTGGAAAAAAGATTGTTTAAACAGAGGAAATAACCTGGCAAATATTAATTTGTGTGTCAAAGGTCAGTGGAAAATGTAGTTATCGTATGAGTGATTTATATACCTAGTATAAATAATCGGCATGCTTGTCGTAACTGCCATATTTGATTGCCTGGCTTAAATGAAAGAAGGCAAACCTGTTTTTTTTGTTTGTTTTTTAAGTTGCAAAGTTGTATCAGTATTATGGCTAGTATAGATGTTAATACAACTCTGAAAACCTTTGGTCATCTTAAACACACCTTCTTTAAAAAAAAAAAACTAAAAAAAACTTTGATTTATGTTTTATTCAAACATTTCTGGGGTTGTAATCCCCCTGCCTATTGTGGCTCACACATTTAGAACTCTTGTGTTCCATAGTTAAAATGTATTATTTTCACAGGAGGGACAAAACCCTCCCTTCGATGACATCACATGGTTGAGCCCTTATCCTTCGCTTAGCAAATTCCTTTTTGCTGCTGAGAGACTGACAAGTGGGCAGTGACATAAGTGTGAATGATATAATGTATGTTAATGCAGAATGTGAAGTAATTTTTGTTGTCATTATTTTAGGCATTTCTAATTGCAGACCTTTAAGTTGAAAAAAATAATGTGCATTTTGTTTTCCAGGATGTATGGTTTGTTTCAGACATCATTTTATTTTGGATATATGGCAGTATTTAGTACAGCGTTGGGAATTATGTGTGGTAAGCTCAAACTTACTTTTACAACTTTTTATTAAAGCTGCATTTAGATGCATTCATTTGGTCTACATGTGGTTATTGCCGATTTGACTTTCTTCTTCCACTTAAAGATTTTCTTAATTTTATAGTAACAAACCCTACATACATCAGATCCACTAACATTGCTATTAAAAGAAAACCCTGCACAATAGTTTTCTTTAATTGCAGTAATGGGATAATGTTTAGATCATTTGCTTGAAAAACATAATTATTTTGCTTCTGAGGATTAAAAATTGAGTTTTTTTGATAAATTGTAATATCTTTTTAAATATATATTTTTCCAGATTATTTGGCTCAAAGTAACTTTGTCGTCACCCATCCCTCAAGCACCAGTCAGCTCCCTTCCCCTTTATTTCCTCTTGCATTCATTTTCTCTCGTTGTTTTCCTTTTAAATGTTCCCTATCCATATGTCTATTTTGTTTTCTGTTTAATTGTTTTTTAATTGTTTTCCATATCATTGCATCTGAAAAGGCTGTTGCTGTCTAGCGTGGAGCTATGAGACTACATTTCCAAATACCTCAATATGTAGGGTAAACAGAGTGGAATTAAAGTTAACATTCAAAAGATGTTAGAGTCCAAAAGCTAAGATGTCAGGCTTTTCCTTCACATGGAGTGCTGTTTCTTTTTCCAAAAAGGCGAAAAAAGACGAAGTGTTGATGCAGTACTCTTCTTACTTATGACCCATCAAACGGAATATGGCATTTATTTGGGAATCCTAATTGAAAGAATTATGTATTTTTAATACAGAATGATTATCTTAATCCTGATAATCAATTGTTAGTAACAAGTAAAAAGAGAAAAAAATACTTTTTAAACTAAATCAGTTTATGCAGGTCCCAAACATTGCATATTGGGCAATACTTTTTGACTGTACCAGTTCCTAAGTGCAAGTCAGTTCATGTTGACTAATTTTGTTCATTTTTAAAAACTAGTCCTCAAAAGTAGGTGAACGAGAGGACTTTCAGTTTGTATTAATAATGCTGTGATTTGAGTAGCTAAGAATATTTGCACATCTTCTGACTTTGTAGTGTCAGATAAACAACCGAAAAGCACGTAAGTTGGATTAATTTCTAATAGTCTATGAAGAAATTGAGACAGATTTTGAAACATCTATTTCCATAGTCTTCAGGTGTAGGAGGATTACATCTCAGGCAATTGGGTTTAGGGGTTGAATGAATTTTATGAAGACAAACAGCGATGTAATATAATAGATATTTATTATAAAAGTACATATGAAGATTTCTCGATCTGCTCCTAAACTGAAGTTATCACTTATTGAGTACAGTAAGGTAAGCCAGTGGTAGTCTATGGCAGAGCTAGCATTGCTGCATTGAAAACTAGTTTGGCGATTTTTCACTACTGGGTTATGTACACATGTCCTACTTTTTTAACACCATGCCCTATGAGCCTTTAGGGGACTACCTTAGAGGTGACATGCAAGATTTAGAAAGGAAGGTCTAGACCTGGCAAAAGGTGTATTTTGCCAGGTCGAAACTGCAGTTTAAGGCTGCACTTCAGGCTGCAGAGGCAGGCCTGAGACATGCTTTACAGTGTTACTTTAGTGAGTGGCACAATGAGTGCCTCAGCCCTCTAGCAGAATTTAATTTACAGGCCCAGGGTATAGGCAGTACCATATACTAGGGACTTATAAGTAAAGTAAATGTATCAATCAGGGGTATACCCAGGGCAACTGGAATTATGCGCCAGAGGGCCAAATTATGATGCAGGGTTGAACAAATTATGCAGTAAGAAAAGGCAAATTATGCAGCATAATGCGGCACATTTTGTAATATTACTTCACTATTTTGCCATTTTTACACCTGGTAATAGTGTCTGGGAATACAGTTTACCTTATTAGTAGCAACTTAACACCCAAATACAGCAATAAGCAACTTAAAGATGACCAGTCAAACTTTGCGGAAAGCATTCCAGTGCGCAGGTACCAGAGTTGCCATATTTTTTCTAACTTTTGATCCGTTTAAGCTAGAAACCAATTCGTTTTTTTGTTCAAATCTGCAGATTATGCAGCAGGTGATGGATGACGTGGCAAATACATAATGCGATTCTGCTGGGATTTTCGCATTATTCCAGTGGCCCTGGATATACCAATTGTACCATGCTTGGAAGGGAAAGCAAAAGTACTGTACTGCCAGTTAGCAGGAGAAAAGTGTGCAGAGTCGACAAAAACAAGTTCAGGGAAGGTGAAAAATCTGGGGAAATACCACACAGAAGATGGTAATTTCCAACATGTATCAAAAACAAGGGGGGACCAGGAGCTGTATTTAAACGGGTCCTGCACACAAGCTCCAAATTGAACTGTGTATCAAAAAGGTGTGCAGTTCCTAGTGAGAGGGACGGGGAAAGGGAGGTCTTTCTTCATGATGCCCTCACACACCCCGAAGGATGTCATGCTTCATCATTGGGCCAAGCTCCTCGTCGGGCCGGCGCTGCAATGCCCGACGGGCTCCCGTAAACGGGGCTCTTTGTCGGAGATCTTTTGAAGAAGCCGTAGGGTGCGTGCGGGTGTGACGGCTGGGTAGTGCACATGAAAGTGGGTTTAGCATCGGCATTCACCGTTTTTATCTAAATGCGCGCTCTGTTTGGTTTCATACATTTACTTTTACTTTGGGCACTAATGAGCATTCCCTCACTCTGCGTGCCGTGTGCTAGAACGTCCCGCTTACTGCCAAGGCACACTGCTATACTTTTGGCTCCTGGTACGCCGCTGCGGGGGCTTGAAAAATTGCCTATATATGCACCCTTTGTGTCACATACACCAGCATAGTGAAAATATGAGCACTTCCCCGCAAACGTGTGTAATAACAGTTTTAGCCTGTGAAGCAAGCTGTTGACCACCAATTGTATGTTCATATGCCCAGCTGCCATAAGAGGCGTACTCAGCGCACACTAGCGCACTTGTGTCTATAAATCCTTGGACACAACGAAGTAAAATAGAGAAGTATGGGTACCGTAACTACCAAAATATACCATACCTGCATGCGCTCGCTACCTCACTGTAACATCAAGCCTGTTGACTATAACTTGTACTTGCCACAAAAGAGCCCCCGCCGAGATGTTTTCTCGCCTACCTTAACTCTCCATTGGTTGTTTTTCTCCCCTGTTTTTTTCCCCTTTTCCCACCAGGTCTCCTACCCCGGTATAAGTCTTCTAGGGTACCTTCCACTGCGTCTGGTCATCAGACTTAATTACGAGAACCAGACTGACGATAGTGCACCACTCACCTTAAGCTTTTCATGGTCCTGATGAAGTGCCATCTGACCCGTTGGGGGCAAAATAGGCACGAAACATGTTGACCCACCACACCACGACAGCCCTCTAGGAACATTATATCCATTTAGGGCACCGACAACTTTTAATTAAGCCTGAGCTACCACAGTAATAAAAACATATAAGAGTAGGACAGCTCTTGACTTATTTTAACCCACTTTCATGTGCACTACCCAGCCCTCAAACCCGCACGCACCCTACGGCTTCTTCAAAAGATCTCCGCCAAAGAGCCCCTTTTACGAGAGCCTGTCGGGCATTGCAGCGCCGGCCCGACGAGGAGCTTGGCCCAATGATGAAGCATGATATCCTTCGGGGGGTGTGAGGGCATCACGAAGAAAGACCTCCCTTTCCCAGTCCCTCTCACTAGGAACTGCACACCTTTTTGATACACAATTTCCAACATGTACCTCCTAGCAGAAAGCAGGTAGAACTACCCACCCTCATGGGAGTTCTCATCGCTAAGGCAGAAAGACCATCAGCTTTGGTGTGATCAATCCCAGGGCGATGTTCCACTGTAAAGTCTATTCCCTGTAGATAGATGGACCACCTCAGCCATTTTGGATTCACTCCTCTCATCTGCCATCTGAGGGGGTCTGTCTGAACCCAAAAGTGAGTCCCAAACAAGTATAATCTTGACTTCAATGCCGAGGCCATTCCAAATGCTTCCCTTTCTATTGCACTCCACCTCTGTTCCCTGGGGAGAAGCCTCCTTCTCTTGAAGGCTGCAGGTTAGTCCAAGCCCTTATCATTTAGCTGTGAGAGGACAGCTCCAGTGCTATGCTCTGAAGCATCTGTCTGCATTACGAATTCCTTGGAGAAGTCCGGTGCCTTGAGCACTGGTGCTGTGCCTGTGGCTACCTTCAGGGTGTCAAACACTTTCTGGCACACCTCCAACCAGATCACCTTCTTGGGTGCTTCTTAGAAGTCAGCTCAGTTAAAGGGGCAACAACGGTGTCATACCCCTTAACAAATCTGTAATATCCAGTGAGGCCTAAAAGGTCTCTCACTTATGTCTGGGTCTTGGTGTGGATGGTGTGTGGGTGACCATGCTGTTCCCAAGTCAGGAGGGTCTGTATCTTGGGCTGGAGAGGCTGTACCTCGACACCATCAACTTGGTAGCCCAGGGCAGGCAACTGATTACCGCCCTATCTGGCACTTACTGACCTCGATAGTCAGTGCTGCTCTTTGCAGGACCTAAAGCACTGCCTGTAGGTGATGCAGGTGGTCATCCAAGCTAGAGCTAAAGACAGCAATGTTGTCTAGGTTGTCGGCACTGAAGATCTCCAATCCAGCCAGGATCCAATTGACCTGCCTGTAGAAAGTGTCAGGGGCATCCTTTAAACCAAAAGGCATTACTCTAAATTGAAAGTGGCTTTCAGGGGGGGAGATTGCCTACCTCTCCTTGGCCTCCTCGGTTAAGGCAGTCTGCCAGTACCTTGATGTCAGATCAAAGGTGCTCACGAACTTGGCAACTCCCAACTGATCAATGAGCTCATCTCTGGGAATGAGGTGAGCATCAGTCTTGGTGACTTAATTGACATCCCTATAATCCACACAACCTAAGTTCTGGAGTGGCACCTGATGGGGGCAGCCACCAGTACCAGTGGTCAGGACCAGGGACTACAGGAGGGCTCAGCCACTCCCAGGAGAGGACAATTCCCTCCACTGACCCATCTTGCTCCCTGGAAGACCGGTCGAGAGGGGCTCGGTCTGGGACTTCGGGCCTCTCAAATTGGGCCTTGAGGTCATTCACATGCAGGACCCTTAAGGGGTTCCTGGATGTCTTGAGGTCCACTAGGTAGGAGACCTTGACTTTCTGTTCCTTCATCTCATATGGCCCAGTCCACCGGTACTTAAAGGCCCAGAGCTCAACAGGTACCATCACCCACATTTTCTGGCCAGGTTGAGACTCCACGAGAGTGGCCTTGTGGTTGTTCCAGCGTTTCATAATCTGACTGGCCAACAGGTTTCCAGTGGCCTCTTTCCTGAAGCACTTCATCTGAGGGCCAACATGTAGATCTGAAAGAAACACATTGTGATAGATTCCTTACCTTAGAATATCCCCAGGCGTCAGACTGGATCCGGAAAGTTTTCGTCGGCAGTACCCCTGCGCGTCGGTAGGTGGCGTCGTGCGGCTCCGCATCCGTCGTGGGCGCTACTTAGACACCGCCCACACGCGCTGACGTCAGTTCTTTATTTTTCCGCGCCATCAACCGCAGATTTGGGAAGAGCAGTAACCCCCAGTCAATTTTTGACTGACTTTTTGAAGCTTTTGTCTCTATTTTTCATCGAGTCTTCGACTCCTGGTGCAGTTAGCCCGGTTTTAAGTCCTGCAGGGATTGTCACCGCATGATGTCGGTGACGGACCCGCACCGTGTGTGTCTTTTCTGCCTGGGGTGCGACCACGACCCCAAGTCGTGCCCCGACTGCCGGGCCATGGTGCCGAAGACTTTGCGGGAGCGGTCCCGAAAGTTGCTGGAAGCCCGGCAGTCGGCTCCGCGCCGTTCGAGGTCCCGGTCCCGTGGGAGGTCGAGGGACCGTGCGCGGAGTCATCACCACAGATCTTCGGGATCCAAGTCTTCGCACTCGGGGTCAGGTAAGACGAAGCACAAGAAGTCGAAGAAACGCCATCGTTCTCCGACTTCCCCTCGCCGGTCGCGCGACGCGGCTGAGGGTGCGGGTGGTGCCTCCCGCACCCTCGCCGGTCGCGCGACGCGGCTGAGGGTGCGGGTGGTGCCTCCCGCACCCTCGCCGGTCGCGCGACGCGGCTGAGGGTGGTGCCTCCCGCACCCTCGCCGGTCGCGGCTGAGGGTGGTGCCTCCCGCACCCTCGCCGGTCGCGGCTGAGGGTGCGGGTGGTGCCTCCCCCGCGGCTCCGGCGGAGCCTACGCAGTCGCCGCCCGACTACCCGCCCTTCCCGGGGTCGTCGGCGACTCCGGCCCAAATACAGGAATTCCTGTCGGCCATGGCTCGCCTCTTTGGGCCGTCGGGTCCCGCGGTCCCGGCTGGGTATCCTCGCCTTTCCACGCCGGCAGCTCCGACCCCGGCGTCGCTGTCGGCTCCAGCCTCGGCGCCGCAGGATACCCTTGGATCCAGGCCTGGATCCCGGTTGACCTTGTCACACCTCCACCGACGTCGACTCCACCGGCACCAGTTCTGACGCCGCCTGCTCCTCGGGACGACGTCGACCTCAGTTTCAGCCCCGAAGTGGTCGCGGCGTCGGCCCGGCGTCGATCGATGCCGTTCTCGACGTTGCTCGGGGATTTTTATCCCCATGTCGCTGCTCCTTATTTTAGACCTGTTGAACAGCCTGAGGAGCAAGGGGAGGACTGGGAGGGGTCTGAGGACCCTCTCGCAGCTGCTTGCGAGTCTGAACAGGACTGGGCTGAGGAATTGGGGGACGCCAGTGGTCTGGATACCTCGCCAGACCTTGGCATGCTGTCTCCTCCTACCGTGGCTACGGAGGAAGGCGCTAGTTATGCTGTGGTGTTGCGTAGGGCGGCCGAGGCCCTACACCTCGAGCTCCCTACTGTGGCCGTCAGGACTAACCTCCTGACAGAGGTGCTTCAGCCAGCAGCTACTTCTGCGTAGCCGCTGCTTCCATTCAATGAAGCCCTTTCTGACGTTCTTTTGGGCACTTGGTCCAGGCCCACCACAGGTGCTCCTGTGGATAGGAACGTGGCCCGACGCCATCGCCCGGCTCCGGGTGACCCCATTTTCCTCTCCCAACATCCCACCCCGAGAGCTTGGTTGTCCAAGCCTCTGCTTCCCCAACCGCCTTCCCTTCCGCCCCACCGGATAGGGAATCCAAGAAGCTGGATCAATTTGGTAAAAATATTTTTTCTTCCACCAGCTCTGCGGCCCGTGAACACCGCATGCCTCTTGGGCCGTTATTCCCACTCTCTGTGGGATACGGTGGCGAACGTGCTGCCCCAGTGTCCGGAGGAGGCCCGACCAGCTCTCTCCCAGGCTGTTGCAGAGGGGAGAGACTCAGCAAAGTTCATGATTCGTTGTGGCCTAGACACCGCCGACTCACTGGGCAGGTCGATTGCAACGACGGTGGCGGTTCGCCGTCACGCCTGGTTGAGGACCACTGGATTTTCGGGGGATGTCCAAAACACCCTTATGGACATGCCCTTTGATGGCCGTCGCCTTTTCGGCGACAAAGCGGACAGCGCGTTGGAGAGGTTTAAGGACTCACGGGCTGCGGCCAAGTCCTTGGGACTCTCGGCAGTCCGCCTTCCGCTTTTCGCTCCTTTCGTGGCACAGGAAGGGGCGCCCCGCAGCGTTCGCAACAGAGCCACAGGTTTGCGCAGCAACAGTCCCAGCGCGGACGCGGGTTCCGCCGTGGCGGATCAAGGGGCCAGCGGGCGGGTCAGTCCACCACCAACTGCCACTGCCTCCAAACCTTCCTAGTCCGAACTTTCAGGCCCATCAAACGCCAGTGGGCGGCAGGCTTCGCCATCACCTCCCCCACTGGCGCACCATCACTTCGGACAGGTCGGTTTTAGAGATAGTCTGGAGGGGCTACTCCCTCCCCTTCGAGACTGCCCCTCCAGCCATGCCACCTCAGTACCACTGCATGACGGGGGATCACTTGGCGCTTCTTCAGCAGGAAGTTGTGGCCCTCTTGGCCAAGGGGGCCATCGAGCGCGTTCCGACGCCAGAAGTAGGTCGTGGTTGCTATTCCCACTACTTTCTGGTGCCCAAGAAGGACAAAGGCCTGCGTCCTATCTTAGACCTCCGGAACGTCAATCGCTTCCTCCGCAAGGAGACGTTCAAGATGCTCACTGTGGCTCAGGTCTTGTCTGCTCTCGATCCACAAGACTGGATGGTAGCGCTGGACTTGCAGGATGCCTATTTCCACATCCCCGTCCTGCGAGCCCACCGGCGTTATCTACGGTTCACGGTAGGCCATGAGCACTTTCAGTTCACTGTGCTCCCTTTTGGCCTTACCAGCGCCCCTCGGGTGTTCACCAAGGTGATGGCGGTGGTCGCAGCTCATCTGCGCAGATCAGGGGTTTCAGTCTTCCCCTATCTGGACGACTGGTTGTTGAAGGCGGGCTCGCCCCAGTCAGTCGTCTCCCACCTCCAGACTACGGCCGACCTCCTGCAGTTGCTGGGGTTCTCCATCAACGTGCCGAAGTCGCACCTGATTCCCTCTCAGAAGCTCCTCTTTATCGGAGCGGTTCTGGACACGGCACAGTTTCGGGTCTATCCTCCCGAACAGCGAGTCCGGGATATATACGGGCTCTTATTCCCGTCTTTCAGCCCTTGTCCCGGGTTTCGGTCAGAGTGACTCTGAGGCTGCTGGGCCTCATGGCCTCCTGCATCCTGCTGATCGATCATGCCAGATGGCATATGCGGGCTCTGCAGTGGGACCTGAAGTTCCAGTGGGCGCAGCATCAGGGGAACTTGTCCAGATCTCGGAGGGCACTGCACGACAGTTGCAGTGGTGGCTTACGAACCGGCATTGGGCGACGGCAGATCCCTCTCCCTTCCCCAACCGGAGTTTACAGTGGTGACGGATGGGTCCCTCCTGGGATGGGGCGGCCACATGGGAGAGGTGGAGATCAGAGGCCTCTGGTCTCCGGCGGAGTCCCGGCTCCATATCAACCTTCTGGAGCTTCGGGCGATCCGGCTTGCACTGAAGGCATTCCTTCCCTCTGTCAAGGGGAGAGTAGTGCAGGTGTTCACAGAAAACACCACCACCATGTGGTACTGCAACAAACAAGGCGGGGTGGGGTCGTGGACCCTCTGTCAGGAGGCTCTGCATGTCTGGACATGGCTGGGACATCAGGGCATGTCCCTGGTGGTTCAACACCTGGCAGGTTCTCTGAACGCCAGGGCGGACGAACTCAGCCGCAGGTGCATGCTCGATCACGAATGGCGTCTTCACTCGGAGGTGGTGCAAGGTCTCTTTCAGCAGTGGGGAGAGCTTTGGTTAGATCTATTCGCCACTGAAGAGAACGTGCAATGTCATCAGTTCTGCGCATTGGAATTTCCAAGGCGGCACTCGCTCGACGACGCTTTTCGTCGCAAGTGGAGTTGTGGTCTGTTGTACGCCTTTCCGCCTATACCACTTCTGCCCAGAGTGCTGAAGAAGATCAGGGGCGACCGGGCACAAGTCGTCCTTGTGGCTCCGGACTGGGCTCGAAGAGTATGGTATCCCGAGCTACTCAGTATGAGCATCGATCCTCCGATCAGACTGCCTCTTCGGGAGGATCTTCTGTCGCAGCAGCAGGGGACGGTCCTCCACCCGAACCTGTCCAGTCTCCACCTCTTTGCGTGGAGATTGAGCGGCGGCAGTTGATTCCTTTCGACTTGCCTCCTGAAGTTTGTGATGTCATTCTGGCAGCCAGGCTTCCCTCTACTAAAGTGGTATACGCCTGCAGGTGGAACAAGTTTGTGGCAGCACAGCAAAGGCTGTGGATCCCCTTTCTGCCCCTCTATCTGAGGTCCTACTGTTCCTTCTCTCTTTAGCCCGGCAGGGCTCTGCTCTGGGCACTATCAAGGGCTACCTTTCTGCAATTTCGGCCTTTCTCAGGCTACCTGATCAGCCCTCTCTTTTCAAGTCCCCTGTTGTAAATAGATTTCTCAAAGGCATTACACACCTTTTCCCTCCTATTCCTTTTGTGATGCCTCACTGGGACTTGAATCTGGTTCTTACATACTTGATGTGCGCTCCCTTTGAGCCTCTTCACAACTGTCCTCTTCGTCTCTTGACATTGAAGACTGCCTTCCTGGTGGCCATCACCTCTGCTAGGCGGGTGCGTGAGCTCCAGGCTCTTTCTTGTAAGCCTCCTTTCCTTTCAGTCCATCCGGACAAGGTAGTGCTCAGGCCCCGTCCTTCCTTTTTGCCAAAAGTGGTTACGGCCTTTCACATTGGGCAGACTATTACCTTGCCACCTTCTTTCTGCCTCCGCATCCTTCCAAAGAGGAAGAGAGGCTCCACCGTCTGGACCCAAAACGTGCGCTCTAATTTTATCTCAACCGCACACAGCAGTTCCGTGTGGATGACCAGCTCTTTGTTGGCTACGTTGGCACCAAGAAAGGTCGGGCGGTACACAAGAGAACCATCTCCCGCTGGGTTGTCTTGTGTATCAAAGCCTGTTACTCTTTGGCTAAAAAAGAACCTCCGGTGGGGCTGCGTGCTCATTCCACCAGAGCTACTGCAGCCACTACTGCATTGGGACGTGGTGTCCCCCTGCAAGACATCTGTCAGGCAGCCACGTGGGCCTCGTTGCACACGTTTACCAAGCATTATTGCCTGGACAGCCAAGTCCGGAGAGACGGCTTCTTCGGCCGTTCTGTTCTCCGCGACTTACTGGTGTGATCTTAGTTCGCAGACCCACCACCGGGGTTGGTATTGCTGGGGTATCTATTCTAAGGTAAGGAATCTATCACTATGTGTTTCTTTCAGATGAACAAGTTACTTACCTTCGGTAACGATATATCTGTAAGACATTAGTAGTGATAGATTCCTTACCGCCCCACCCATCCTCCCCGTTCTGCTAACTGATTTCTAGGGTTGTCATCCCTTTCAGTGCCCTAGTTTCAATGCACCAGTGGTCAGTATCTTGCATGGCTCTGCGTTCCTGGCACGGAAAGTCGTGTACAGAACTGACGTCAGCGCGCGTGGGCGGCGTCTAAGTAGCGCCCGCGACGTCATCTCAGCAACCCACGACGCCAACAACGGCCGTGGAGCCGCACGACGCCACCTACCGACGCGCAGGGGTACTGCTGAAGAAAACTTAACGGATCCAGTCTGACGCCTGGGGATATTCTAAGGTAAGGAATCTATCATTACTAATGTTTCTTACAGATATATCGTTACCGAAGGTAAGTAACTTGTTCTTCACTACTTCTTGAGGAGGTTTCATGGGAGCTTGCTCCTAACCCTCCTTTGCAAAACTGAGTGGTCCACGTACAGGGTGGCCAAATAGAAGTTCAAAGGGACTGAACACCGCTGCCCTCTGAGGCACCTCCTGGTACGCATAGAGAAGGCATGGTGGTAAGACTTTCACTTGTGCCTCATGGGTTCTGGTAGGTTCATGATCATGCCCTTGAGGGTCTTGTTGAACCTTTCAACAAGCCCACTAGGCTGGTGGTGGTATCATGTGGCCAACTTATAGGTTACATCCCACTCCTCCCCACAAGGACATCATATAGGCAGGTATTAAGTTGGTGCCTGGGTTACACAACCTCCTTGGGCAATCCCACGTGGGAATATATCAGTGCTCTGGCCACTCCGGGAGCAGTCACATTTCTATTAGTGTGCCATGGTCCAACAAGACTAGGCTAAGCCTGTTGCCTAGGGCAGTCTTGAGGTCCAGAGGCCCAACAGTGTCTAGGCCTACCCTCTGAGTGTCACACTATGGGAATTGTAAGCAAGGGCCCTTATGCTTTGCCCCTGACTTCCCACTTGCATGCCAGGTTACCCGGGATTTGCAGAATGCATCAGTCTGCATTTTATCTAGGGCCAATAAAAGTGAGTGTGACCAGACGAGCAAATGTTTCGTTCTGCCCCAGATGTTCTGCTATGGGAATATCATGAGCCAACTCCAGTAGGAAAGCCCTGTAGCACTGGGGAACCACCAACACATGGGTGGCTCCAGACCCAGGGACCTTAAGCTCCCTATACAGGAGACCATTCTCCCAGTAGCTAAAGTGATCACCTGAGGTGTTGTCAGCTGCCCTGGGTCTCAACCTTCTGCTGTAGGCTCTCAAGAGTAGGGCACCTCATCTGCACTTTACCCTTTCAGTTTGCTACCCGGCGAACCCTGGTAGGTCTGTCAGGGCGTCATCCTCAGGATCAGGCTCCTCCCGTACCGCGGATATCTAAAGGGTGGGTTTGTCACACCCTCTGTCCTTCATTTTCTTAGCAGGAACCTGGGCCATGTTTTCAGATTTCAGGTCCTTTTGACTCTCCTGATGGGTGGCCATGGACCGATTTGTTAGGCACACCCACTTGGGCAATCCAAACATCTCCAGGTGAGACCTGAGCTCCACCTCTTTTCAGGTGGTGTGCTCTAGGTCATTCCCTAACATTCAAAGGGTATTGCCAGACCCACAGCTGCCTCTAAGTAACCTGAGATCCCCACCCCACTCAAATGGAATTAGAGCCACTGCATAGTGGCTCACCAGGTTGTCTGCTGTCACAACCTGGTGGACTGCATCAGTGACTGCCTGCTCTGAGGTTACCATATGAGACCTGGCAGTAGTCATACTAGCTCCTATGTCTCTCTCCCTTCACCTGCTGCCCATTGATGGTTCCCCACTGCCTATACTTTTCCCATTGACCTGCTGTCTATACTTCTTGTTATTGTCAGGCATGTGAGCCTTTGGCACCACCTTCTTGTCACCCAGGGACACTGGGTTACTTCTGCACTCCCCTCAATGCTAACTGGGGCATCCTGCTCCCTGAGTATTTCACTGGCAATTCCCGGGGTAGACCTACCAATTGGGGGCTACTTCCTGCACTTATAGATGGGATCCCCCTTAAAGTGTCCATACGGTTAGCACTCATGGCACTTGGGCCTGAAGTGCTCACTGGCTTCTTTCAATTGACATTCTCCTTCTTTTGCTCAAGATTGGACTGGGAATTCCTTCCCCTTGAAACACTTTTGGGAGCCTTTTGAGAATTCTTTAGGTTCTTTTTTGTTTTTTTGTCTCTCCATCCTTTTGGTGAGACACTGTCCATCCTTCTGGTGATTCCCCAGCTGCCTTCTTGTGGACCCCTTTGCTGAGCCAGAGGTCCGCATCTTTGGCAAGCTCTCTGGGTACAGTGAGCTTGTAATCTACTAGTTCTTGGTGCAGCTCTGGAAAACAATTACCGATCATCTGCTCTTTCAAGAGAAGATTTACAGCTCATCAAAATTACTCACTTTACTGCTCTTCACCCAACCATCCAGTGCCTTACTAAAATACTCCACAAAATCCACCCAAGACCTGTGAGACCGGTTCTGATTGTCTCTAAACTTTACCCTGTACTTTACTGGAGTAAGTCTATGTTTCACAGCCAAGACTTCTTTCATCAGGGTATACCTCATCTGGTCCCCCTTTCCCAGGACCAGTAGGGTATCCCTCCATGGATTTGGCATCTGTTTTCATAGACTAGCCCCCTAACCCTTCTCAGGGTTTCTGTGCATTTCTAAGCCCACCTCATAGTCCCCAAACCACGTATCTGTCATCCCCCACCACATAGCTAGGCATCAGGTCTTAGGGTATGTGTACCCTTTTACCTTCCCTAGGCACTCTGTTTTTTCTGTCACCATAATCCCTTGACTCTGTGGTCCTTTTGGCCTTCACAACAGTTCCTTCTGACTCATTTCATGAGCCAGCAGCCATTTCTTCTCCTCCAGAGCTAGCTTTTTTTCCTCCAAAGACCTCTCAGCCTATGTCATTTTCTCCCTCTAAGGCCTTCTTTACAGCTGCTTCTGTTTCCTTTCCTCCGTGGCCAGTTGCAGCCTTAGCTCTGTTTCAGCCCTCCTGTCCTGGAGACAGGTTGTGGAAGCACCCACTGCTCTCTGTTCTGGATCCAGCAGAGTACTTAACTCCTGTGAGCCCTTCTCTCCCCTCTGACTCTGAGGCCATCATTTCCATGATATTTTTTCCTTCCTCTTCCACTTCATCCTCCCCTTCTACATCGGCGTCCTCCTGCCCCGTGCGATGTAGACTGCAGCTAACGGACCTCCTCCCAGGCTCTGAGGGCTTTTGGGTTCCCCTGTTTCTTGAAGCCTTTGGCTAGCTTCACCCCACTGTCTTTGCTCAACTTCTTTAGCTCTGCCACAGTGTAGCCTTCAGTATACCTGAGGTAGCCTTCCATTTTGCACACAAGATGTGAGACAGGAATTGAATTTGGAAAAAGGCACTATTTGCGGCCTAATTAAATATAAGAAGAATTTTGCTTTTAAAAAGCAAGATTTTTTTTTTGTTCTCCACAAATCACTGAGTGGCACCACACAAACACAAGTACAGGATTCCATCACTGAAGGCCATTGTAAGAAAATGGGTTATTTGGGTGTTTTTGCGAGGGGGAATATGTGATGTGGGCAGTGGTCCGTGGGACATCCAGAGTGGACGGAGTGCGTGATGTCTGCAGTGTTCTGCGTGGTAAGCTGGTTCCAGATGGTGATCATATTATTGGCGGGAGCGTCTGTGGGGTCTAGGAGGCTGAGAGTGTTGGCGGCTGGTTGGATTTTGAAGTTCCTGTAGATGGTGGATATCTTGTCGAGGAATAAGTTAGCTAGGGTTTCACAGAGTTCCTGAGTGGGGGTGATGATGTTTTCAGTCTCTAAGGGGTTGGAGAACTCCTTGACTATGCTGAAGAGTTCTTTGCTGTGGTTGAAGCAGACTTCTATGCAGTTGGCTAAGGCATTGTTCATGGTGTCTTTCAGGATTCTTTGGTACTGGCTGAGTGCTGTCTTGAAGGTGGTCCAGCCAGTGGACTCCTTGGTGGTGCGTCTTCTCCTTTCCTTTGTTTGCAGTTGTGCTTCGAAGTTCTTAGTTCCAGGGTGTACCAGCTGGCTTGTTTGGAGGGGCAATTGGTTTTGGAAGGTTTGTTTGGGGCTACTCTGTTGGTGCTGTTGCAGATCCAGGTAGTGACGTTTTGATGGCTTGTTCAACGTCGAGGGAGGTGTGGGTGGGAGTTGAGGGTGTAGGTCCATTGGCTCTTGGATACTTAGTTCCAACTGCGGTGAGTGGTACTTACCAGTATGGTGGCTTGGCTGAGAGCCGCTATGTAGGTGAAGTGGACGACTGGGGGGGTCTGTCCAGGTGAGCTCGGTGGTGAGGCTGTATTTGCCTGTTGCTGGCAGTGAAGATAGGATCTAGCGTGTGTCCTGGGCTTGCCTTTGGTGTGCCAGCGGCGTGGCCGCTGCACACATCCACTGCGGCCTCCGTTAAGTAGGTCCTGGGAGGGGTGCTGGGGAGGTGGGCGGCGGGAAGCAGGAAGGGCGCAGAGCAGGCGGCAAGGCTCAGAAAAACAGAAAGCGGAGCAAAAGAAGGCAGCTTTTGGACTCCTGGTTTCAAGGCAATCAATTTCAGTCTTCCTTCAAGCATAAAACAGCAGGGCAGTCCTTCTGAGTCTCCACAGGTCCAGGAGTGTTCTGATGAGAGGTTCTGAAGTTGCCACTTTGATACCGAGTGTCAGCCTATGTGTGATGGCAACCCCCTTTGTCCAACCTTATACTCGTTCTGGTAAGTGCCTTAATTTTCCCTTGGTTGGGTCCAGGCTATCTGTCTAGGGAAACAAAGGGCAGGCAGGGCCAGTTGTGAGATGCATTTGCCAGCTTCAGGAGTCCGAAAGGGGCTGGGTATGGCCGTGAGGCTACCCTTTGAAGCTCTGAAAGGCCCTTTTGTCCTCTGTCTGGAAGGAATACACGTCACACCACAGGAGAGCCATTAGGTCATGTGACCCTGGACACCGGCAAAAAGGCACATTTGGTTTAGGCAGAAAAATGCCAACTTCTTGAAAGTGCCATTTACAGAATAGTTATTTAAAATCTGGCATTGCCATTAAAGAGCATTTTAAATTATAATTCAGATGAGCAGAATAATTATTTCTGTCTTCTACCAAACTGAAGCATCACATATTAAGTGTAATTAAGTAAACCAGTGTTAGTCTGTAGGAGAGCTAGCCTTGCTGAAGGGAAAATCTGCTTTGGGTGTTGAATGTGCTTCGGTGTGTCGTGACATCAGCTTGTGTGAGCAAACTCCAAGCACTCACTATCAGTGTTTTCTCAGACAAAGTGCTACTGTGGACCAATGCAACCTTTTTGCCTAAAGTTGTTACTGCTTTTACTGGTGTACATTCCTTCACTCTTCCAATGTTCTTTGCCCTGTCTCACCCCTTGAAAGAGGAGGTGACTCAGTTGGTTGGACTATAAAAGAGCTTTGAGCTTTTAGAATGATTGCACCAAAGGCCATCAGGTGGATGATAGGTTGTTTGTGGGGTTTTCTGGGGTGAGGAAAAGAAGGCCGTGCAGAAAATGAATTTGCTAATGTGGATAGTCTTCTGCATCAGGCTCTGCTATGCCCTGGACAAGAAGCAGCCTCCGGTGATTGTGAACAAAGTTGCTGGTGCGCAGAGTGCCTGTACTTTCTGGTGGATACTCTATCTAACAAGCATTTACAATGCAATAGGTCTCGCATTTCCAAAGTTTGAGCTATTGGCATTGTAAATGATAACCCCTCTTATTTATGTGTTATTAAAACAGATAAATAAATGGCATTGTCATTTACAATGCAAATAGCTTAAACTCTCACAAATGAGAGAACTATTGCATTGCAAATACAAATACAGCCCTCCCAAGCTTTGTGTACACTCATGTGACGTGCATGCTAGCAACATGCAAGGTATTAGGGAATGTGGAATAAGTGGATAACACAATAATCGATTGCGAACTATTTCAGTTACTCTCCATGGATATATTTGATTCCCCTCTCTAAACAGCTCGTCACTAACTGTTTGGCTGCGATTCGCTCGTACTCAGCCCTATAGCAGCTTCTTGGTCCTACTTCAGCTCTCAAATAAAAATAAATCCGGTATGCAAGTAAGTCATTGTTTGCAATCACGGATAAAGCATCCAAACTCTCATACTCTCTCTAAGCAAATTTAAACACAAGCTAAAGCGTATTTGCATGCAGGCGATTTCGCTAGGATCAACATTCCTGAGGTGTCCTCGACCTGCCAATGATCATGTTGAACCCAAGTAATTGCCTTAAAAAAAAAAAAAAAACATGCATACCAGAGGGTAAAATGCATTTTTGCAAAAGAACTTAAAACACATACTGAAAACGATTACCACAAGTCCAAATGTGTGTATGTGTAGAGTGTTGTAGTGACTCCGCGGTGTCAGAATCTCACTTGAACTACTTTTCACCTCATTACCCATAGACTTCATGTCTCACACATCGGAGTTTAGTCTCGCTCTGTGCCAGATACATTTGACTTTTGGCAACGAGGTTCATACCTTGGATCCACATGTTTTCTAGCACGAGCCCTTGGTAGGAAGCCAAAGAATTCCAAACATATATACTGCTGGCCATATACATCATCGATCAGCAGTTGGAAGCACCGTCAAAACACTTTTCAGCCCTGTGATCGACCCAAAAGTGCTGCTCCCGTAACACAAGGGCTGCCACAGCTGTGCCTAGAGGCCTTTTAGCGGCAGAGGTTCCGGATCCCTGCACTGGAGGATCATAGAGGAGTGGAGGGGATCTGTAGGCATTACCCTGGTGTTAGAAGTGGATCACAGGGTAGATTAACAACACACTCCCACATCCAAAGGAACTGGCCCCGCTACCTCCAATACACAGGGACTGCTGCTGGAGGAAGTGCGGGACGCGTTCAAACCGGCTCT
Source organism: Calotriton arnoldi (assembly GCA_963921515.1). Taxonomy (NCBI): domain Eukaryota; kingdom Metazoa; phylum Chordata; class Amphibia; order Caudata; family Salamandridae; genus Calotriton; species Calotriton arnoldi. The sequence goes on from CAWUFW010003507.1 coordinate 395,131, forward strand.
CTGACCGGGATTTCCTGGTCGCGTATCTCGGGATGGACATCCTACCTCTCTAGGCCACCCCAACGCTCTTCCACTCTGCTTCAACACCCCGCCACTCGGACATCACCCGTACATGAGAAAAACACTACTGCCTGGAACTGTAAAGGATCACCATCTGTCGGCCCCAGTGTACACATACCTGCCGCAAGCCAGAAGAACCAAAGGAACAGCAGCGGGCGGAGTGGGCCGGGGTGTCGGTCATCGCCGGGGGGCAGGGGGCGGCTGCTCTCCCCATGCCCATCCATTCAGGGCCCGGCAGGCCAGGAGTATGACAGTAGAGGTACGCAGGCTTCCGTCCTCGGTACAGGTACGGTGACCGGAGTCCGAATACGGAGCGCGCGCAGGAGCATTACAGCTTCAGCGACTGTAACAGTAACTGTGCCTCGCGCTCACTACCCCAGGTGCTGTTATATTCCATATAGGTACCCCAATATAGGCCCGGGTAACATCCCAACCTTTCACCTATATTCGTCCCTACATTACATACATAACGGGCTGCTAGGACTGACCCTTTACCAAATTACGGTACTGCTTACAGAACGTGAGGTTTTCCCTGAACAATAGCCTCATACATTATGCATGAGGATTCTTGAAAACTCAGCAGGACTAGCATCTCCTGCATAATAACTATGTACAAGGTTTATTCCCGACGTCATCCTAAGTCCAACAATGGCACAGCAAGGTAGAACCCCTGGGGATACCTTTGGGTATATAAACATCATATCTTGCTGAGATAGTCGGAGAACATCAGGACTTCCCTGCCGACACACTGACGCGAGACGCTTAGGTTCCTGCATGCAGATACTCCAGCTCTCAGTGGTCTAACATCCCTTGCGGGTTGTCCAGCTCGAGACCAAGACGGGGTCCCACAGTCACTCACTTCAGGTAATGGGGTTGACTTTATCCTAGAGGGATTCTTGGCTTAACCCCTACACACATGCTAGGTACTCTTAGGTACATCTAGTTAGGGTTGCATCGTAGGAGTACGTATTTTATTATCATGTATTTTATATACTTGCCTATATTCATGGTTATGGCAAGATGGTAGAAATCTACAATCCTTTTACCTTTTTAGTGCTTCTAATCATTTATATCTGTTTCTGTCTAGTGGTTGTTGCAGCACACCTATTTTACACTAGAATGACGAATGTTCAATAAATGCTTATTGAAAAACGTCCAGATCGTTTATTCTGTGTATCTCTGAGACAAAGTGACCACGATTTACTAAGCGAAAAGTATTGCACTGTTTCCACGGTCCTGAGGGATCAGGGTTATCATGTTCGATAGTTGCCAAGAACTATTCTCTCCTTGGTAAGAGGAGTTTCTAGTGGCACAGTGAGCTAGCTGGTATACAGGCTAACATACCCGGTGGGGGTGTCTGGAATCAGTCTGGACACCAAGCCCGCAGTGTATGTTGTCTAAACACGCAGATCCTATATAGGTTTTATAGGAACTACACAACACTGCTTCCCCCCTTGTGAAGAAAACGGGAGCTGCCAGCTCTCCGCCCAAGTCACAGATCCACTGACGTGAATATCCCCAGTCCTTCCAGACCAGATGTCTTCAAGCTGCGACATGCGTGTCTCGCTTTACAATGCGACGGCAGCATGGTCAGTTCATACCTGAAGGAGGTTTTGGTGTGGGCAGCAAACATTAGCATGTTTTTGGAATGCTAAAGAGCGCCATTTTAAAATGCCCCCAGCATGCGAGCAGAAAAAAACGGAGCCACTTGTGCCCGCTCCCATTTAAAACAAGCGGTCGCAATTGTACCGGCACCTTCGAAAGTGAAAGCGCGCACAGCGCGCTAAAAGTAAACAAAGCACGTCCTCGTGACTCAAGCAGGACAACTCAATAAAGAATATAGGGCTTACGGTGTAAGAACCGAAGTAAAGGGGCCAGTAGCCATGGGAGGATACAAATGACGACATGGCCGTACTAAGAAAGGACTAACAAGCCTATTAAGCAATCAGAAGACAGCATTTACAAAGGACAAAGGCACAAGCCAATGAAAAATATGGGCGGGCTTCTCTCCCGTACTGAACTACCACAGATCATCCCCAGAGCAGCGCTGGCTCAGGCTCGACCTAAAATGGTCCCAATCTACGAATCTGCACACTGGCCTCTGCATCCAAGGGCTTGGAAGTCATGAAAAAAAACTGACATAAGCACTCAGGGGTGGTGCTTATATGCTACTCAGTCACTTCCGGGTCTGACCTAAGTCAGCACAGAGCTGCACGAAGTCCCCTATCTGCACACGAGCAATGCTGTTTAAGTCTTCTAGATCCAGTCTATTCTAAAGCTGAGGAATGTGCGGTTACAGTATTTACCAGATAGAGAATTGCCAAAGGTAAGTACCATGTTCATCAGAATGGGGGTGTAAAAAGCTATTGATTGTAAATAATTGTTTTAATAATTGGTGACTGTGAACAAAGTTGGTCTGGTCCCCATGAATTGGACTATGATCATGGAAATTCTTGTGGCTAGTGTGTTGGTAATTATTTTATAATTCAATACATTTAATAATGTAGTTGGTCTATAGGATTTAATGTCTATGGGACCTTTATCTTTTAAGAAAGATAATAATTTTTCCTCTTAGAAAGGAAACCGGAGAGATTTTGCCTGTTGAGACTATTATTTGTGAAAGCAAAAAAAAAAGTTGATATGGCATTTTTGAGGGCCTTTTAAAACTACCTAGTGATCCCATCGTCCCAGAAAGCCTTACCATTAGACAGATTGTTGATAGCTTTGCTAATTTCTACTCTTGTAAAAGGGTGAATAAGCTGAGCTGCTTAAGCAAGAGATGTAAATAACTAAAAATATCTGTCTCACTATTATATGTTTGACCATATCAATTCTTTTTCTTTATACGGATTCCAAAAGGAAAACCATAAAAGTACACAGTAAAAACAACATAGGGCCTCATTAAGATGACGGTGGGACCGCCACCTTTTGGCTGTCGGTGGTGGTCCCACCGGCATTTGACCATGCTTGTCAGCCCGCCGCATTAGGATGGCGGGCGGATGGAGGGAGGTCGGAGAGACCAACTGCCACGGATCCGACGGGCTCAAGCAGCCCGTCGGACGGACTGTAATCCCTACAATGCCGTAGGGATTACAATGTCAGTTTCCGCCAGCCGTTTCATGGCTGTTAACCCGCCATGAAAAGGCAGGCGGAAAGGGACCTGGGGGCCCATAGCTGGCCAACCTTCCCCTCCTGGACCTCCGATATGGGCCCTGGGGGGTAACTATGGTGCCCCCCTACATATCACTGCACCATGTGGCAGGCACCGCATGGTGCCTGCCACATAGTGCAGGGATATGTCAGATGGGGTTTTTTGTATTGCGGCGTGTGCTGCAGCCCGCAGCACACGCCGCAATACAAAGAATACACAGCAACTACTTTGAAGGCGGTCGCATCCTAATGCCGATGGCGGGACCGCCGACAGCTAGTCGGGCGGTCCCGTTCCCGACAGGATGGCGGTCGAACGAAAGTCCGACAGCCATCATAATGAGGCCCATAGTTATTATGTTGACAATGAGTTAAAACAAAATCCGTAATTAAAACCGCATAGTTAATGTATTAACAATAAGATTGAAAACAATATCACAAAACTCGTTACCTACACCCTATAGCTACACACAAACATTTGAGGATAGAAGCACAGGTTGTCTAAACCTAAAATCAAAAACCTAACTAATGGTCTGCCATGTTAGTGGGAGTAAAAACCTGGCGCTACCCTCGCATATAACTAAATCCAGGGCACATCTATGAGACAATGGAAGAACAAACAGATAAAAATGGTACAGACAGGCATTCGCAGTTAATGCATAACGCTAAGGCCTACAATAACCTATATCCACAAATAATGCATAATGCTAAGGCCTAGAATAACATATATCAATAAAAACATGAGGCACCATCAACTAAATATAGTCATGGCATAAACATCCAGCAAATGCTTCCTAATATACACAGCAGCGGAAACAAAATGTTCAATTGATAGGGCTATTAACTCATTAGGAACAGATTGAAGAAACAGCAAGGCCTGCCAGATTGCCTAAAATTTAAAACATGTGGTCTTATAAATCTTGTTCTGATAGAGCGGTAATAAGTGCAAAAGAAAACCAGGTGCATTGTGCATTGAACAGACTGACTATTACAAGGACAGACCCTCCTTTCTCTGTTCCATTGGCCTCTCAGTGGGTAAGCCACCATCAAATGGACCAAGTTAAGGTGGAACCTAGTTAAAATATATCTATGGTGGGTAGATGAAATGTCACTCAGACATGGCTGCATGCCGCACACTGGGGGAATAGATGGATTTGAGACCATCGAGCTCTTCAAGAGGTTGTGTCGGTCCCTCGCAGCCCTCGCAACTCCACGTAATCTGGCTACTTTTGAACATTCAAAGTTGTAACACCCCTCATTGGGGACTAATGAACTCTTCAGAGATAAATTCTTTGATATAACTCAGCCAGGGTATCTCCGGCAGAGTGGTCGAGGGAGAGGCAATAGACATGACATCCCTATTCAGGGCTGTTTCAGGCTTTGTCCAGATCATTTTTTTTTTTAAATAATATAATGGTCTCTAAATACCTGGTTAATCTCCTACCGTTCAGTGGTAGTCAAGAGGGAATTTAGACTGCACAGTGGTCAATGTTGTTTTGACTATTTTTAGCTTTAGCAGACCAGGCAAAATTATTCCTGTATATTCTCTTTCTACTGTTTTTGACCAGCTGATGCAAAGGGAAGCTGTTTCGTTTGATACTGATATTCTCTAAGCGTTGTTTGATTAGCTTCCTGTTTTAGCATGTCAGCTTTAGTTCTGCTCAACTGAAGTCTCCACGCAGAATAGTCTCTCAAAGATGAAATTGATATGAACTATTTGTTTAAAGGTTCAATGTCATCAAAGAGTGTTCTATAGAATGTTGCTACTGTGTATATCATTCCAGTCATCTGAAAATTCACCACCCTCATGGTTCATCCACCCCATGGTCTGATTCATTAGGAATGATTGAGTAATAATTTTTAAAAGAATTTGAAGCCCAGTGTTAAAACCTTTTCCCTGTATTTAATTTTTAAATGTCCAGTGTGTTTCCCTTTTCAATATAATGGCGGGTATATACACTAAAATCCAAGTTTTCTAGTGCCTTTGTTTTTCACTTATTGTTAAGGCCATTTTTACTCTTAGATAAGTCTGATTTGCCATCTAAGAGGTTATGTGTTTTGATGAATACACAATAAAAATCAATCATTTCATAGGTGTTTGCCCTACGTTGTAGTAAACCATATAAATGATTATACTCATCCTGATTTTTTTTCATTCTTACCTGCACATCCAAATCATGTTTTCCTAACCACTTTTGAGACCCAACTTCCTAAGTTTGTATTGGTCCTGCTTCTGATATAGCTCTCTGTAATGTCCTATTTGGTGCCCTGTTTTGCACCTGATAGGAGTCTTAATTACCTCTCTGCAGTGGACAGTTGAGAAATGCAGTAAATTAGCATCAATTTGAACTGGATATTGCTTCGTAGACTAAATTTAGTAATGACTGAGCTATTTTAACATCTATGCATTATTGAAATATAATATCCCAAAGAGCTTTCATTTTCACTGGATGTAGGACTCCTGACTGAACCCCTTCATTTAAAAATTTTTAAATTAATAGCTTGAAATATCTGAAATTGATTTGCTACTTGTATTATTTTTCTTTGAATTGTTCTTGAAAAAAAAACAACTCTTTAATTCTGAAGTCCATAACACTGATGAGGATTATGTGTGGGTGGGTGGGTGCCATATTAGGTTTTGAAAGGGGTACCCAGTGTGCTCTGGAAATTGTTAGGCCTTCAAGACCCTCCGGTAGAAGATGTTCCTAATACGTTTGCTAGTAAACTCAGTGAGCGTATGTCCTACATCTTTGGTCTCTGGAACTCCATCTGTACGAAGGTTAGACCTTTGAGATTGATTTTCAGCTTCTTCTATTTTAATGATATTTCAAGCTCTGTGAAGCAGTGAGTACTTGTTTCAGTAACTTCTGAGCCGATTGCGTAGCCAGCAAGCAAAACAAGTAAAATAAAAAAACAGTGGGGGTAGCTCAGCCATGCAACAGACTTTTCTGCACCTCATAACTTCACAAGCAGTCTCTCTTTTTTATGTTTTTTGGAAAATTAAATGAACGCCCTCCCAGGTATCGGGCCAGACACCCCCATTCCCAGTTGACCCCAGTCTTTCTGTCTGTCACCTATTTATATATTTTTTCATGTTTTTTTAACATTGGTTTTTATTTCAGCAGTTAGTTTCTTTGGGAAAAACAAAAGTTCAATCCACACAAATGACCTCCTTGCTCAATTCCAACCATAGGCAGAAACCACCAAACTAGGAAAAATCGACTACCACTTAGAAAAATGCAAAAACTATTTTTTTATATATATACATGTATGCAGATTTTTTTACAACTCTGCTTGTTCCTGAAAGCTGGGAAGATGGTGATCTTAGCTCAGCAAAAGTTTTGTTGATAATTTTTAGAAAATATTTGGTTTCTTGATAAGGGTCATTTTGTCGAAGGTATTTTGATGTCTCCACAATACGGTTGGGCCCTTTCCTGTCGCGGGTACTTGGTCCACCTATACAAGTGAGGTACCCTTTTTATTGGGAGAAATGGAGGAACGCTGGGTGGTAGGAAATTTGTGTCAGCCAGTTCATCCCACAACTTTCCCGCAAAGAAATGTAAGAAAAATTAGATTTGTTAAGCAAAATGTGAGGCTTGCAGGGAGATTCTGGGTAGGGAAACGTTGGGGGATCCACGCAAGCCATACCTCCTTGGACTCCCCTAGCTGTCAAGTTTTCAGAATGTCGGGGTCAGGTAGGTTTCCCTAGATATCCACCGAGCTCGGGACAAAAACGCAGGTGACCCCCTTGCAAAAACAGTTTTTTTATAGATAATTTTGATATCTCCACAATACATTCTGGGCCCTTCCCTGCCACGGGTACTTGGCCCACCCACACAAGTAAGGTATCATTTTTATCGGGAGACTTGGGGAAATGCTGGGGGGTAGGAAACTTGTGGTTTCTTAGTGAATCTGGAAAATTATGGCACAGTAATGCAAGGAAAATGTGACTTTAGTCACATTTTGAGGTTTGCAGGACATTGTGGATAAGATAACTTGTTGGGATTCACGAGCGAGACACAACCGTATACTCCCCTGGGTGTTTAGTTTACGAAAATGTCTAGAGTTGGTAGATTTTCCCTATAGGGAATGTACACCTTGGCAGAGAAAGACCGAAAAGACAATTATTACTGCACTTATTACTGCACAACCATCTATTCCTCAAGCGCGCACACATGCTGGTTGGATTTGGCACGAAGGTGAGTGATGGTTCAATATATAAAATTATATTAACAAGAGATTTCCCAAAAATGAAATGCACTGTCATTAATTGAAAGGACAAAAAACTGAACCAGTGACTCACAGCTAGTGAGCTGTAAAGCTGTGTCAAGGCCCCAACCGCTTTACAGGCCATTCACACACCTTTCATACGCCAGCCAGGGAACCAGCACATTACAACATTCACAAAAAGAGACAATGTACACCCTGCCAGAGAAAGACAGAAAAAACAAATATTGCAGCACAACCATCTATTCCTCAAGGACACACACATACTGGTTGGATTTGGCACGAGGGTGAGTGATGGTTCAATATATAAAGTTTTATTAACCAGAGATTTCACAAAAATGAAATGTACTGTTAATGTTTGAAAGGACAAAAAACGGAACCAATGACTCACAGCTCGTGAGCTGTAAAGCCATGACAAGACACCAACCTCTTTACAGGCCATTCATACACTTTTATGCGTGTGAGAGACACAAAACCATTCACACCGCCAGCCGCGGGCCCAGCACAATACAACACTCACATCAACAGACCGCGCCATTCAAGGGCCCATCACTTTCATACGCCCACATGCCTGACACAGCAACCACACACCAGCTGACGGATTGTGTGGACTGGCGTTTGGCTACCAGTGTGTGTAGTGACCAGCAGTAAGTCACTACTCCTACACCGTCAGCCAAGCGCCAGTCCCCGCACGCCGCCAGCCAAGCGCCATTCCACACACGCCGCCAGCCAAGCGCTATTCCCCGCACGCCGCCAGCCAAGCGCTATTCCCCGCACGCCGCCAGCCAAGCGCTATTCCCCGCGCGCCGCCAGCCAAGCGCTATTCCCCGCGCGCCGCCAGCCAAGCGCCAGTCCCCGCGCGCCGCTAGTCAAGCGCCAGTCCCTGCGCACCGCTAGTCAAGCGCCAGTCCCCGCGCGCTGTCAGCCAAGCGCCAGTCCCCGCGCGCCGCTAGTCAAGCGCCAGTCCCCGCGCGCCGCCAGCCAAGCCCCAGTCCGAGCGCGCCGCCAGCCAAGCACCAGTCCGCACATGCCACCAGTCCACGCGCGCCTCCAGCCAAGCGCCAGTCCACGCGCGCCGCCAGCCAAGCGCCAGTCCACGCGCGCCACCAGCCAAGCGCCAGTCCACGCACTCCGCTATCACATTTTGGTTTTTTTTTTATACAAAAAAGAAAACATTAACAAAAATTGTAAGTAGATACAAAACTGCAAACACAAAAGCTGAAACTAGATACATCGCACTAATGCCAACCTTGAAACTGAACAAAAAATATAAAGCAATACAGACCAGGAAGTTCACTTTAACACTCATGGATACTCCCAAAAATTCTTTTGCATGTGGTACATTCTAAAACAAGCCGGCGCGCACAGCGCAGGTTTAGAAGGACACTCAGGGCAGTACATAAGAGTCTCCTTCGGGGTAGCTCTTCGCCAACAGACTCTACATCTTCTACTGGGAAAGGCTTTAGTGGGCGTGGGAGGAATGTGATCAGCAAAGTAGTGATCTTTCAATCTAGCCACATCTTCCACCACTCTAACTCTAGGAACACTTGCATGTTTCACTACAACAAGGCTGCCTATCACAGACTCCTGAAACTTAACAAAAGTCATCCTTAATTCAGGAGAACATTTCTTGAACACAACAAAAGCATTAAAAGTTGCTAAATGGAAAAGATGGATAGCCAACTTCTTATACCAAATGTAAGCCTTACGAAGAGCAGTGTAAGGTTCCAGCCTCTGATCTACTCTTTCAACAGCACCCATGTGCCTATAATAGTCTAAAATGCACACAGGTTTGCGGACTTCATCATGGGTGTTAGCCAGCATGTAGTGATCTCTCCTGTCTGCAAACTTCACAGCTAGATGTTCCTCACTATGCAACACACTGCACTGTCCCCACTCCAGCTTTTGACAAGCAAGTTCTTTTGGGAAACCTTTACGGTTAGAGCGGATTGTGCTGCAAGCAACAGTGTCCACTTTGACCAATTCCCTGAACAACTGCACACCAGTGTAGAAGTTATTTACATATAAGTGGTGACCTTTGTTAAAAAAACCTCTGCCAAGTTCACACACAATTTTCTCACTCACGCCGAAAGTGGACAGACAACCAGGAGGGTCAATCCTGGAATCTCTACCGGTGTACACCCTGAAATTAGAGACATATCCAAAGCAGAAGCAAGTACAGATCATGAGTGCTGGAAATATAGCTGTTGCCATCAAGGGACTAGTAGACCAATATGAAGACATTGATGGCTTCCTTATCAAGCCCATAAAAAAAGTTAAACCCAAGAACTTCTTCAACTCTTCCAAATTTGTGGGAGTCCACCAGGTAGCTCTAGAGTGGGGCCTAAGTCTGGCACTATTGTCCCTCGAATACTGTTCAGCATACAAATTAGTCTGCTCAACAATTTACTCCAAAAATACATAGTCCATAAACAACTGAAAACAATGTATAGGCAAAAAGTTTTCAGTATCCACTCTACACCCTGGGACACCAGTTAAGTCGGGCAATGCCGGCTCCACCATGTCTGGGGCAACCCAGAGTTCAGCTCTTCCAATGGGAAGCCTTGCAGCCCCAGGCTGCAGTCCAGATGCCTCTTGCTGCACTATCGGCACATCAGTGTCCTCCTCTGAAACAGGCACTTGATCTACACAGAGAGTGGCTTCATTATCCAATGATTCCTCTCAGACAGACATTTCACTGCCAGAATCTTCCACTCCCTCCTCTTCCTCAGATGCAGAGTCAGTCTCATAATCATGGTCAGAGGAAGACTCGAAAAGCATACCAACAACCTGCTGAGCAGTCATCCTGCGGCTAGCCATAATACTTTTTAAGAAAGGAGACTTTACAAACAAGTCAACAACCAACACAGTGCTAAATAAGTAGTAAACAAAGTGTGGCTTTATCACAAAGATCTATATACTCGCAAACTATATGACTCACTTGCCAGAGACCGCTAAACTCACCAGCACCTACTCTGCAGAGACACAGCAGAAACAAACGATATCTCACTAGAAAGAAAAAGCAAAACAAATTACTCACAAGACAACAAAATACACATTGAGCACAAATGCAAAAAGATTTTCACACACAATAAAACAGAAGCTAAACATACTGCTATTACACCATTTACAAAAACACATTCATGCAGGGAAATGATACTCATTTAGAGTAAATAGTACAAAAAACGTTTTCTTACTAAGCATGCAACTACACAACCTGCAGAACTACCAGTGACGAAAATGCAACCTGGAACATCCGTCAAAAAAGCAAAAGCCTTGAACTAGAATAAAAAAAAGAAATAAAACATTACAATCGTAAATGACAAGAAATAAAACAATTAACATTATTGCACGCTATATCTGAAAGAGACATGTTAGTGACAGATTCCTTACCTTAGAATATCCCCAGGCGTCAGGCTGGATCCGGAAAGTTTTTGCGTAGCAGTACCCTTGCGCGTCGGTAGGCGGCGTCGTGCGGCTCCGCCTCCGTCGTCGGCGTCGTGATCGCCGGGATGACGTCGCGGGCAGTGCCTAGACGCCGCCCCTGCGCGCTGACGTCAGTTCTTCTTTTCCGCGCCAGTAAGCGCAGATCCGGGAAGAGCAGTGCCCTAGTCAATTTTTGACTAACATTTTTGTGAATTTTTTCACTGTTTCTTTCGAGTCTTCATCGACTCCTAGGTGTCAGTAGGGATGCCCGGCTTCAAGCCATGCGACGCCTGTGGTCGCATGATGTCGATCACAGACCCGCATCTGGCAGTCCGACAGTGCCCTGACTGCCGGAAACTTCACCCGAAGGCTTTGCGAGAGCGGTCTCGAAAGCTGCTCGAGGTCCGGCAGTCGGCTCCGCGCCGCACCAAGCCCCGGTCCCGGGAGAGGTCGAGGGGCCGGTCGCGGAGTCCCCGCCGGTCGTCGAAGTCCAAGTCTTCGCGCTCCTCCGGTAAGTCGAAGCACAAAAAGTCGAAGAAGCGTCATCGCTCTAAGACTTCGCCTCGCCGGTCTCGCGACTCGGCTGAGGCCCCAGTCGGCACCGTCCCCGCCCCCGTGGCCCCGGACGTGCCTATGGAGCCGCCCCCGCATTACCCATCCTTTCCGGGTTCGGGGGCGACTCCGGCCGAAATACAGGAATTCCTGTCGGCCATGGCCCGCCTCTTCGGGCCTCAAGGTCCCTCCGGTGCGCCTTCGGGCCCCGCGGGCCCTGATGGGGTTGCTCCGGCGTCGCCGACGACTCCGGTCCCGGCGCCGCCAGTCCCACCAGCCTTCATCCCGGCCTCGGCTCCGGCCCCGGCCTCGATCCCGGCTCCGGTGGTGCCGCGACCCCCATCGACACCGGTTGACCTAACCACGCCTACGCCGACGTCCCCGGTGCCGTTCCTGACACCGTCCGGGGCTCCGGACGGCGTCGGTCCCCGGCTCTCTCCGGCTCCGGACATGGAGCCGGACCGACGTCGCTCAACGCCGGCTCCGGCGCCGATGAGACCTTGGATCCCAAATGTCCCTCCTCCTCCATATTTTGAACCTGAGGAGGACCAAGAGAGCTGGGAGGGGTCCGAAGACCCTCTCACACAACAGTGTGAGTATGATCAGGACTGGGCTGAGGAACTTGGGGATGCCAGTGGTCTAGACACCTCCCCTGACACTGTCATGCTGTCTCCTCCCGTGGCTACGGAGGAGGGAGCTAATTTCACAACGGTGTTGCGTAGAGCAGCTGGAGCCTTACATCTCCAATTGCCTACTGTGGCTGTCAGGACTAATCTCCTGACGGAAGTGCTTCAGCCGGCAGCTTCCTCCTCGGAGACTGTGCTGCCGTTTAATGATGCACTCACGGACGTTCTTTTGGGCGCCTGGTCCAAGCCCACCACAGGGGCTCCTGTGGATAGGAACGTGGCCCGACGCCATCGCCCTACTCCGGGCGACCCCTTGTTTGTCTCCCAACATCCCACCCCCGAGAGCTTGGTTGTCCAAGCCTCTGCCTCCCAAACCGCCTTCCCTACCGCCCCTCCGGATAGGGAATCCAAACGCCTGGACCAATTTGGGAAGAAGGCTTTTTCTTCCTCCAGTGCTGGCTTGCGGTCCGTCAACACCGCTTGCCTTTTGGGCCGATATACCCACTCCCTGTGGGATTCGGTGGTGGCTGTTTTGCCGCAGTGTTCTGAGGAGGTCCAGACACTGCTTACCTGCGCCATTGCGGAAGGAAGAGATGCGGCTAAATACACCATACGTTGTGGCCTTGATACCGCCGACTCGCTGGGCAGATCGCTTGCAACGACGGTGGCGCTACGTCGCCACGCCTGGCTGAGAACAACTGGTTTCTCGGGTGATGTCCAGAATACACTCATGGACATGCCCTTTGATGGAGTCGGTCTTTTTGGTTCAAAAGCAGACCATGCGCTGGAGCGTTTTAAGGACTCACGGGCTACTGCCAAGTCCCTGGGCCTTTCTGTTGTACGCCCTCCGCTCACCTCTGCTTTTCGCCCCTTTCGTGGCCACGGAAGGAGCGCCCAGTCACGTCAGCTGCCCAGCCACCGGCCCGCGCAGCAAGCGTCTTCGTGTGGCCGAGGACGTGGATACCGCCGTGGCGGTTCGGGCAACCAGCGTGCGGGTCAGGCCACTACCTCCAACCCGTCCGCGGCCTCCAAGCCCTCCTAGTCCTTCCTTTCAGGTGCACAGCACGCCAGTAGGGGGCAGGGTCCGCCATCACCTTCACCACTGGCGTCCCATCACCTCGGACAGGTGGGTCTTGGTCATTGTCCGAAGGGGCTACTCCCTCCCCTTCGAGACCACCCCCCCAGCCATGCCACCTCAATTCCACCGCATGTCAGGGGATCACTTGGTGCTTCTGCAGAAGGAAGTCACGGCCCTCTTGGCCAAGAGGGCCATCGAGCATGTTCCGACCCCAGAAGTAGGGCGTGGTTGCTACTCCCACTACTTTCTGGTGCCCAAGAAGGACAAGGAGGACATGCGTCCTATCTTGGACCTCCGGAACGTCAATCGCTTCCTCGGGAAGGAGAAGTTCAAGATGCTCACCCTAGCTCAGGTCTTGACTGCCCTCGACCCTGGAGACTGGTTGGTAGCGTTGGACTTGCAGGACGCTTATTTCCACATCCCCGTCCTGCCGGCCCACCGGCGTTACCTACGGTTCACGGTAGGCCTCGAGCATTTTCAGTTCACCGTGCTCCCCTTTGGCCTTACAAGTGCCCCTCGGGTGTTCACGAAAGTGATGGAGGTGGTCGCAGCTCATCTGCGCCGGGCAGGGGTTCCAGTCTTCCCCTACCTCGACGACTGGCTGCTGAAGGCGGGCTCGTCCCAGGCAGTCGTCTCCCACCTCCAGACTACGGCCGAACTCCTGCACTCGCTGTGGTTCTCCATCAATGTGCCAAAGTCGCATCTGATTCCTTCTCCACAGCTCCTTTTCATCGGAGCAGTTCTGGACACGACGCAGTTTCGGACCTATCCTCCCGAACGGCGAGTCCGGGATATTCAGGCTATGATTCCAATCTTTCAGCCTTTATCCTGGGTTTCGGTACGGATGACCCTGAGGCTGCTGGGCCTCATGGCCTCCTGCATCCTGCTAGTCCATCATGCCAGATGGCATATGCGGGCTCTGCAGTGGGACCTGAAGTTCCAGTGGGCGCAGCACCAGGGCAACCTGTCCGATCACGTCCAGATCTCGGAGGGGGCTGCAAAACAGTTGCAGTGGTGGCTCTCGAACCGGCAATGGGTCATGGACAGATCCCTCTCCCTTCCCCAGCCAGAGCACACAGTTGTGACGGACGCGTCCCTTCTGGGATGGGGCGGTCACATGGGAGAGGCGGAGATCAGAGGCCTCTGGTCTCCGGCGGAGTCCCGGCTCCATATCAACCTTCTGGAGCTCCGGGCGATCCGACTTGCACTCAAGGCATTCCTTCCCTCTGTCAAAGGGAAGGTAGTGCAGGTGTTCACAGACAACACCACCGCCATGTGGTACTGCAACAAACAAGGCGGGGTGGGGTCGTGGACCCTCTGTCAAGAGGCTCTGCGCCTCTGGACATGGCTGGAACATCAGGGCATGTTCCTGATGGTTCAACACCTGGCAGGTTCCCTGAACGCCAGGGCGGACGAACTCAGCCGCAGGTGCATGATGGATCACGAATGGCGTCTTCACTCGGAAGTGGCGCAAGGTCTCTTTCTGCAGTGGGGAGAGCCTTGGTTAGATCTATTTGCCACCGAAGAGAACGCGCAATGTCATCAGTTCTGCGCGTTGGAATTTCCAAGGCGGCACTCGCTCGGCGACGCTTTTCGTCGCGAGTGGAGTTGCGGTCTGTTGTACGCCTTTCCGCCTATACCACTCCTACCCAGAGTGTTGAAGAAGATTCGGCGCGACCGGGCCCAAGTCATCCTTGTGGCTCCGGACTGGGCTCGAAGAGTTTGGTATCCCGAGCTACTCAGTATGAGCGTCGATCCCCGATCCGTCTGCCTCTTCGGGAGGATCTTCTGTCGCAGCAGCAGGGACGGTCCTCCACCCGAACCTGTCCAGCCTCCACCTGCTTGCGTGGAGATTGAGCGGCGGCAGTTGATTCCTTTCGACTTGCCTCCCGAAGTTTGTGATGTCATTCTGGCAGCTAGGCGTCCTTCCACTAAGGTGGTATACGCCTGCAGGTGGAACAAGTTTGTGGCATGGTGCACAGCAAAGGCTGTGAATCCCCTCTCTGCCCCTCTTTCTGAGGTTCTTCTGTTCCTTCTTTCACTGGCCCAACAGGGTTCTGCCCTGGGTACCATCAAGGGCTATCTTTGTGCCATTTCGGCCTTTCTCAGGCTTCCTGATCAGCCCTCCCTTTTCAAGTCCCCTGTTAACAGGTTTCTAAAAGGCATTACACACCTCTTCCCTCCTGTTCCGTTTGTGATGCCTCAGTGGGACTTGAACTTGGTTCTTATCTTTCTCATGTGCACTCCCTTTGAGCCTCTACATAACTGTCCTCTTCGTCTTCTGACTCTGAAGACAGCCTTTCTGGTGGCCATCACCTCCGGCCGGCGGGTGAGTGAGCTCCAGGCTCTATCATGCAAACCTCCCTTTCTGTCTGTCCACCCAGACAAGGTTGTTCTTAGGACGCGTCCGTCCTTCTTGCCAAAGGTGGTTACTGCCTTCCACATTGGGCAGACCATCACTTTGCCCACCGTCTTTCCGCCTCCGCATCCTTGCAGAGAGGAAGAGGGGCTCCACCGTCTGGATCCAAAACGTGCGCTTTCCTTTTATATTAACCGCACACAACACTTCCGGGTGGATGACCAGCTCTTTGTTGGCTACGTGGGTGCCAAAAAAGGTCGGGCGGTGCACAAGAGAACCATCTCCCGCTGGGTAACCTTGTGTATCAAAGCCTGCTATTCTTTGGCTAAGATGGAGCCTCCTGTTGGGCTGCGTGCCCATTCCACCAGGGCAACGGCTGCTACCACGGCTTTGGGCCGCGGTGTTCCGCTGCAGGATATCTGTCAGGCAGCTACGTGGGCCTCGCTGCACACGTTTACAAAGCATTACTGCCTTGACAGTCCGGTCCGGAGGGACGGCTTCTTTGGCCGTTCTGTCCTCCGGGACTTTCTTGTCTGATCTTTGTTCGCAGACCCACCCCGGGTTGGTATTGCTGGGGTATCTATTCTAAGGTAAGGAATCTGTCACTAACGTGTCTCTTTCAGATGCACAAGTTACTAACTTGTGTAACGATATATCTGTAAGAGACAGTAGTTAGT
This sequence comes from Calotriton arnoldi, assembly GCA_963921515.1. Taxonomy (NCBI): domain Eukaryota; kingdom Metazoa; phylum Chordata; class Amphibia; order Caudata; family Salamandridae; genus Calotriton; species Calotriton arnoldi. The sequence continues at coordinate 411,283 of CAWUFW010003507.1, forward strand.
GACAGATTCCTCACCGCCCACCCATCCTCCCCGTTCTGCGAACTGATTTCTAGGGTTAAGGACATCCCTTTCAGGGCCCTAGTATTTTTCAGACACCTATGTCAGCTTCTTGCATGGCTCTGCGTTCCTGGCGCGGAAAGTCGTGTACAGAACTGACGTCAGCGCGCAGGGGCGGCGTCTAAGTACTGCCTGCGACGTCATCCCGGCGATCACGACGCCGACGACGGACGCGGAGCCGCACAACGCCGCCTACCGACGCGCAAGGGTACTGCTACGCCAAAACATTCCGGATCCAGCCTGACGCCTGGGGATATTCTAAGGTAAGGAATCTGTCACTAACTACTGTCTCTTACAGATATATCGTTACACAAGTTAGTAACTTGTGCGTCACTACCCAAAGGGCCAATCTGCCACCAAGGGGGACAAAAAACAGCCAAAAGTAAAAATAACCGATGCCCCCTCCAATTGGGGCAACCCTTGCCCAAGGTGCCACACCCAAACATGAATATATACATATCCCTGGTACTAGTGGGTTGTCTTCCCCCTATCCCCCGGGGCAGTTGAGCCTCAAAATAGTGCCGATCTGCCTCCAGAGGGGGCAGAAAAAGATCACAAATACCAGAAAAAAATAGGGGGGCGATCTATGCCCAAGGGATCGCCCCATGCACAAAGATTACAATTCCCTGGTGCTAGTGGTGATTTCTGCCCCCCCATCCCCACCCCCGGGGGCAGATGGGCCTCAAAATCGGCCCGATCTGTCCCGGGGGGGGGGGGGGCAAACACAGCTGCTACAAAATGCCCCCTTTGGAAGTGACCCCAGGAGCAGGAAACACCTACCATCTTCTCTGACGACTGGAAGCAAATGGCTTACAGCGGGTCCGGGGGGCTTCTGATGTCTACGCGCGGGTCAGGGGTGGCAGCGGAAACTATTCCGCTGCCATCCCTGTTTGGGGGAGTTAGATGGGCTGCCCATGGGGGGAGCGCAAGCGCTTCCCCCATGGGTTGGGGCTATGATGGAACAGTTCCGTCATGAGCACATGCCCACTGGTGCTCATGACAGAACTGTTCCGTCAAGAGCACCGAAGGGGTTAATCAATATTCACAGTAACAAACTTATTGGCATGAAGCATTAATTAATCATTCACCATCTGTGCTGAGAGATCTAACGACACAAGGACAGTAATTGAAGTAGTTTAAGCTGGTTTACCTTAAGTGTTTTCACATCTCCTAGGTGGGTGAGAGCATTAATTAGTGGGTAACAGATGATCACCTCCAACATAGGTAGAAGGTTTATTCCGTTTTGAATACACCACATCTAAATCCATGTAACTAAAAACTTTGTACATGCATCTCTCAGGCATATTGGATAACTGGGAAGAGGTGGGAATTGTGTAGAGTAGAATAGAGTAGAAGTGAAAGTTGCTTTGCATGTCTTGGATGACTTGTTTGGGCATGCCAGAGAGGCAGGTGGCCAAATTGTCAGGCCCACTGGCCAAACAGAACAGCCATAATCAGGAGTCACCCATCTTCTCTATGGCCCTGATGAAGCCAGGGTGATGACACCATGATATTGGCTTTGAGGAATAAGCCAGACCATTCAAAAACCAGGGAAGGCAGAGAGATGGAGTGCCCGGTATTGGGTTAGCAGGATAATACAAGACATTGCAAGTGTTAGACTAGATGCTATATTGGTCTATGGACGTTTGCAGTGTTTATATCCTATTTCTTTTCCTAGTGTCCCTTGTCCCTCAGCCAACCCCCCACAATACACAGGTACTCCTCTGTGTCTCACCTTTTGCACAAATCACGTTGTTGTCTATTCAGCAAAGTATCAGATAGTAAATTGTGTGCAGAGGAGCTATCGTTAGTAGTTGGTGTCTTCTCTCATCTCATTAATGAAAACATTATTTTACATATTTTGTATTCCTAATATAGTCTATCAGCGGTGACGCCTAAAAGCCGCCTGAAATATAGACTGTGAATTGTTTTTCCTTTTCACATTGTTAAAACTATTGCTTATGCTTTTTTGTCAGAGAATCTAAAACAATGTTATTCTTTTACAGGAGCTATTGGTTACATGGGAACAAGTGCCTTCGTGAGAAAAATATACACTAATGTAAAAATTGATTAAGAATCAAGGAAAAATATGGGAACTCTGGATCCGTTACTGCTTTTTGGGGGGTGGAGCTTGCACAAAAACAGAAAAGCAAGAAGAGACTGGGTTTTAGCAATGGTACTGTGTGGGTCTCCATTTTGTGGATGGCTTAAAGTAGCATCTCTTTCATTGATCCTGTGTTCTTACTGACTGCTTTCACCAACTGTTCACAACAAATGTGTGGGTTATTTGCAGTAGGCATTACCAATGCTAATGGTCCCAAAAACAAGCTCATTTAAGATGAATAGACTAGCTCTCTTCAGTGAAGAGGACAAACAGTTTATTTCACACATTTGTTCCACTGAATAAAAAAGGGGAAGCTCGGCTTCTAAAAGAAGTGATTTGAAGTCTTCTAGGCACCCAGCATTTTTTTAAGATGTTAAAATGCTGTCCCTAAAAGACTATTTTTTTCTAATTAATGCCATTGTAGGGAGAGTGGTATGTTTTATATTTTGATTCTGGGTGTTTTTTTGTTTTTGGGCTGTATCAACAAATGCGCCATTTGTTAAAAAATGGGGGAGAATAAAATGTGCATGTATTATATATCAGCTTTCCATGTAGTTGGACCAACTTCCCATGTATTTATCTTCAAAAAATTAATATTGTGCTACATCTTTACAATCCATCCAAAGAAGATACTCTGGAGAGGAGGGACGGTTCTCTGCATCTGCACTGCAAGTCTCTGTACAGTTAAAAAGCAAAATGTTAAATGAAGAGGTTCTTTGTTTTTATTACACATTCTGAGGTCTAGATTAAACAAAACAATTTATAACAATGCCTAAAATGATCTCCTTTTTCTCCCCAAGTTAGTCTTAAATTTGTTCATGTATTGTTTGGGTTTAAATGAAGGCTCTACTTACGATATTAAAGGGGTAATATGTGTATTTAACATTAAATAATGTAACTTAGGTGTAGATCCCAAATGTATTTGGATGTACAGATTTACTACAGAGTACTTTTTTCTGATGATGATTCCATGTACAAATGTGTGAATTTAAGTGGCTTTTTTCATCTTGCTTGCCACTGCATGAAACTATGATTTCTCCACAGATGCGTGTTTGTCATGGTTTTTGCTATGTTCCTTTTCAGAAACTGCAATGTCAAATTTGCAATTTAGAACATTTAATTTTTTGTTAAACTTGTCTGAACATCCAGAACATCTAAAGCACAGGTGCTTTATGACATGTTCAGAAAACTGAAATAAACTTTCAGAAACCAATTGTTACCCCTTGTGGAAATATATGTTTCTACAATTTAAAAAAGAACATTTGTTAAATGCCAATTTTGCACAGTGTTTATGTCCTTGTCAGGTGTTTATGATACACTGTTTAGAGTAAAAACAAAAATGCACTGGCTTCCTCTGTCCAGATCACTTTTGTAGTGGGGAAGGATCATCTTGTGGATCAAGATAGTTGAACTAGATAGAGGGCTGGATGACTTTGATACTGGGGCAAATAAAAATCGTGACTATCGAGGATTGTGTTTCAGTTTGACAATTTCAATTACTTAAAAAGAAGACAATCTGGGATATTTCACTCTGAGTAATTAATTGTTTGTTAAACTAGTTTGGTTGAATTATTTTTCTACCTGCCATTTTCTTTTAGCTCCGTAATACAGACACAGATCCTGCACTAACCGTTTTTCAATTAATGTTTAAATATTGATTTTCAGAAGATCTCTGTGTTCAAAATGGACCGTAAATATGTGTGCTTAGAAATTGTGCCTAGCGGAACAATGAATTTAAAAATTAACTTCCTAAAAATCAGATTTGAATTTTTGGTGGGTTTTTTTCCGTTTCAAATCAACAGAAAAAAAACAATACTGCTGTTTTGCTAGCAAATGACAAGGAGTCAATAAGCCTTGTAGGTTTACATTTTGAATCAAAGTCAAGGCACAGTATTTGCCTTACCCTAAAGTCTTGGTGAACGTTCAGCAATTGCTACCTAATTGAAGCAGCATGCAATTTTTGGGGGTCTAAGCTTAAAACAACTTCATATTTCTTATGTAAAATTCAGCCAACATCATGTCTTTTAATGTTGACTTCAGCTTGACTCTTCACTTTCAGTTTGATGGGGTAGGATTGGTTATAAGGTCCCAACCTGAAGGCTTGCTTAAGTTAGGCCATGCTTATACATTACTTGTAAAACTGCTGCTCTCAAATTGATCTTGGGAATGAACGCAAAAAGATGCAAAGTTAATGTGTTTATTGTTGGTATCTACATGTAAACCACTAAACAGTAGCACCAATGTAAACTTTTACGGGCACATTGACCATTTATGGCGTTGGTGCTGAGTCAGTAATTGTTTTGCCTTAATAAAATAAACAACATTTTGATTTCCTAAAGTAGACTTTGAAATTAAGCTTTCTGAAATGTGTTAAGTTGTTCAGCAAGTTAACACAAGTAATCCGCAGTTTCCTGTACAAAATGCTAATCTTTTAGCTAATTGTTTTTTGTGTTACTTTTTAATCTATACTTCACAAAAAACGGTTAGAGGAGGGTCCAAGGGAAATTTTAAAGACCCGCAAGGATTCAGTCCCCAGAAACAATTACTCAAAAAACAACAAAGAAATCCCTGGGCCTGAGTACCAAAGCAAACAGACAGAGGCACTAGAGGTTAACACAGAAATCCTGTGGGGGAATCCCTTTCAGGATGAAATGCCTCACCCACCGAAGGTGGTATGCATCATCATCTGGGATTCTCCTCTTGGCGGGAATGCCTAGTCCCGCCAAGGGCTACAACTCCCTCTCTGAGAGGAAGAAGCTCAGGGATGTTTTATTTCTACTCTGTTTAGGATATACTAAATCCAGCAGATGAGGGGCTGGGACGGGTTAAGGTGAGGGCGCAGCGCAACAAAAAGTATCAAACTGTGTGGGTAGTGATATTAAAACTACGAAGAAGTTGCCTCTATTAGCTCGTTCCCGCTGCCAGGATTAAAAACAGTGCACCTGCAGTATGGATTTAGAACTGCATGTGTCGGACGAAAACAGGTCTACATGTTTCAGCCAAGAAGACCCAGAAGGTGTCAAGGCTTTCGTCAGGACCTAGGAAAAATGCTACTGCGAAAATAGTGAATAGTGATGAAGAGATAATGAAATACAAACCAGTAGTCCTGCTATTTTCAGTTAAGATTTACTGGTCGTACCCGTGGTGTACGGATAAGAGGCCTCACCTCTTGTGACAGCTCAGGGAAGGGGGCACCGCTCTCGCCGTCGGTACCCCTGGCGGTACATAAGCTGCAACCGGAGGTCAACTGGAGATGATGCATGCCACCTTCGGTGGATGAGGGATTTCGTCCTGAAAGGGATTCCCCCACAGGCTTTGTGTTAACCTCTAGTGCCTCTGTCTGTTTGCTTTGGTACCCCAGACCCAAGGATTTCTCTGTTGTTTTTTGACTTTTTAATATATAGTCTTGTCACGTGTAAATTAAGCCGTTGAGTTAGTAAATGTTTTTAGAACCATTCCGGTGTAACCTCAAGATCCAATTCCTTCATATTGTTTGAACTTTTTGCCCCTTTAAGACAGCACTTGTACATCCTCAGCCTACATTTCATTTCTATGTATGGGATTTTTATCACCCTAAAGAAAGGCACTGGCGTGGTTCTCAGAAGCCAGTGTCCTGAGCCCAGCACATTGCACTATGTTCTGTGAAGTCATACGTGTGGCATTGCACTTCTGTCATATGTGCTAACATAGTTTGCATCCTTCCTCTTGTGTTAATATTCCTAAGGTGCCTTAAAAGCCTAATAGTGGGCTTACTGGTCACACAGTCTCACCTGGAGTTTGAATGACCACGGGCCATTTTAGAAATTGTCCACATAGCAGAACACTAAGCTAGAACCAGAGGTGCTGCAGTGGCCTAATTTTGTAGTAGGTGTTTGTAACTGTTTATATCCCCTCTAAGTTTGCATGTAGCTTAACTGAAGCTCTGACTCTGGTCTCACACCATTCATATCTTTCGCCTCTCAGGTGTTAAGAGACCATCACAAATATGCTTGTTTACCAGTTCCTTGATGCCAAAGTAGTTCTGTGGCGCTGGTGCTATCAGCAGTTGAAGGATGGTCTGGTATTTCTTTCCTCCTGCACAGTTCTTTGAGCCTTCCCTTTTTGAAACTTCTCACTCCGGAGGGGGCAATGGGGTATTTTACTGGTCCTATTATCCATATCCTTAGTTAAGGAGCTTTGAAGAGTTGACCTTGATATACACACACTTGGCGCTCAGGATCATCATTCTCTCTATGATGAGCAACGTCCATTCAGACTGTTTTGAAGAAAGATAGGTGATTGGTGTTCCAGGAGTGCTGTTCGTATTGGACTCATGTGGGTCCATCAGGGGTGTGGAATTTTATAAAATAACTACTTGTCCAAGGGACAGGATGCTTCAGAGATCTACTTACCCTATAAAAACAACAGTTGTCCGTTTTGTGCCATGCAGTATAGTGACAAACTATGACAGCATTCTCATATCCGAGCTCTGAGAATAGTCTCTCGTGTGAGGGCTAACACTATATCTGGGTTTGAATTCTAGCAGGGTTCCTATTTTACCACCTATATGTTAATCTGCATAGAAGAGCTGGAAGTAGGCAGGAAGCTGAAGATCCAGGGACTGAATGCCCTCTGTATGAACCCACAGACAAACATGTTTCAGGATATTAGCAACTCCTCTCCAATCTATGTCACACTGGAAAAGGTTTGAAATTTTCTCCTGACAAGGGCAGGTGCAGTGCTTAATTTGAGCCAGCCATTGCAGGTGGGACTCACTGGCACTCTGTTTTTTTGAGGACCGGGACTTATTTTAATAATCAGACTTCCTCCCAGAAGAAGAGGGAGAAAGGCAGCAGAGGGGGTAATTAGAAAGGGTGGAAGAATGAGAAAGCAGGGATGAAAAGAAATCTGCAAGTGTGAGATAAAAGGGCTGGGAGAGTATGTAGGCAGATGAAGGAGGCATGAGATGGAATGCGGTAGAGAGGCTTGGTATTCTGTAAACCTGACATTAATAAGTTGTGCCAACTGGTTTCTGAGAAAAACTTGTGCTCTGGCACATCTTGTTTTACAAATTAAACACTGGGCAGGAGTCATTTTCCAGGAGTAGGAAAAAATAGGGATGTAGGTGTAGTGAATATGCAACCGCTTTTGCGAGAACAAAATTTACAAAACTTTTCTAGGAGTACGGTTGTCAGGCCTACTTTTGTAAGCTATTTTGAATTCCTGAATTTCTGCACCTCCAATTCCTCACCGCACAATTTTCTGTATGTACTGATCAGGACCATAAAACCAAGAGATCAACTTGTACTTAACATCCATAAAACCTTTACTAAATCTGTCCAAAATAGAGCCCTCTCCATTGCTGCAGCTAGGAAATGAATCAAGTTCTCCAGTGAAATATGGACCACCACTCCACTGCTGCTCTTTAGCAAGCTATTGAAAACTTACCTCCTTAATCTGTAATTCTTCCCTTAACACACTCCCAAAATTGTAGTTAACGCCCAAAAAAGTTGGCGTACATGCACTGTACTAATAAATACTATACAAAAGTTGAAAATCTGATCCAATGCAAGGACATAGTTGCAGGTACACTTTTGTGACTTTCTTTAAAAATCAGACCCCTAATCTATTTTTATATTGCCATGATGGTTTTGAACTAATTCTCCACCATTATTATTATTTATTTTTTTACACATATTGGCATACATCAAATATTCGGCCATTGCAATAAACCCTTCCTGCACTCACTGGGGTGAAAAGAGCCCCTCTGAATTTCACTTTACTTCTGGAGGTATGAAGGTGGTTTAGCCAGTGCTACTCACAAGGTAACTGTCTCAGCTGTCAGCCATTGGCTTCGTAATTGCTAAGATATAGTGCTTACTCAGCAGCAGCTCCTCCATCAGGACGGAGTGGCGTCGCCCCACTGCCAAAAATACCCCCCCAGGAAAGCCCTAGAAATTAAAAATAAAATAGTAATAAAGTTAATTTATTGCCATTTCATTTTTCATCCACCCGTTCTGAACCGACTGTCACGACAGGGGGGAGCCATTGCCGCTGAGTGGCAGCAGTGAGCTGTGCATTTCAGTTTAAAGTGTGCATGTCTTTTTGGTTGGCTGTCTTGCGACGGCCAGCCATTTAATCTTCTCTAACCTGTCTTAGACTGCTGGGTTAAAGAAAGCAGTGGCCTCTAGTGCGGAGAGAAGGCGCTCCCTCCAATCTTGGTGCTTCTCTCATGCTGGTTACCAGCATGAGAGCAGCACCAGGATTGGCTAGGAGAATTTGCTGAAGCCCGAGGAGACAGAGCAGAACACAGACTGGAGCGAGGAGGAAGTTGGAAATCGTTCAACAAGGAAGGTAAGTGGTTATTTCTTTCTATTTAAACTCACTTTGCATGGACGCACCGACCACACATGCCTGCCCCGCCCGCTCTGGCTACTTGCCAGCCGCCGCTGTGCTTGCTATAATGTGCCCTATATCAATGCACATGTTGCTCAGGCATTTTGACTTATCAAGGACAGGCACCTTTTTAGTCTTCTTCCATACCATGTGAACAGCAGATGATGCTTACTTCTAGTGCACTTGATCTAATCCTCTCCATCATTACTCCAATAAAGGTGACTTACTTCATTGATTTCTTCAAGGAAGTTATTACTTAAACATGTATACAGGTGTCACTCACTATACCACGTAGCTCCACTGCTACCAACAACTGTCATTGGGTTCACCTGGGTTCTTTTGTGTATTCCTCATCTTTTTGACAGCAACTAGGTCAAATGACTCCTCCAAAGAGTTTAGTGTTGAGCCCTGTTTCATATACTACAAGAGGATTTCCTAGACAGATGCACATGATCTCTGCATGTGATGTTTTGGCTCTGAGCAAGACCTTGATATGCAACTCCTGTTCATTGTTGCACCCGAAGAACATCAGTAAGAAGGTGGCCAAACTGTTTTTTGTCAAAGCGAACAGGGATATGCTTAAGTGTTTCGCCTCCCCTTCAGGTAAATCCCCCTACAGGAAATTGGGTCTCAAAAGATTGGCCTTCGAAAACACTAACAAGAAATTATTTTCTGTGAGGAAATGATTTTGCTCCCGGGACCATTCGGGGCCTCAAAGCTGCTCCAAATGCATGGCTATTCCTCATTGTTAGAAATGGGGGTCTCTAGTTGGCTGTGGCTTGCACCCTGTCCAAGTAGGGACCCTTTCTTCTATTCAGGGTAAGGGGATTACACAGCTAAAATAACCCTTGCTCACTTCCTTGGTAGCTTGGCACGAGCAGTCAGGTTTATTTCAGAGGCAATATGTGAAGCGTTTGCACATAACACACAGTAACACAGTGAAAACACTACAAACCGACACCACACCAGTTTTAGTAAAATAGCCAATATTTATCTGTGTAAAACAAGACCAAAACGATAAAACTCCAACATACATAAATTAAGATACACATTTTGTAAGAATCGGCTGAAAATACAGCTCCTCAAAGTTGATAGCTCTGTCCAGGGCTATCACAGCATCGTGACCAACAAATCCTACAGTTTGGGCCAACCGCGAACTCACGGGCCAGTCAGTGTCAGGAAAACCCGCAAACGGTACTTTGAAAATGCAGGGCGTCGTGAACCTTGCGATGGGATCTGAAGATGCAGCATCGGCAGGCGCCTTCTCCGGAGGTCGGTGCAGAAGTCGTCCGTTCCTTGAAGACACACATGTTGCAGATCGAACTTCATGATGTTGAAGTCTGGAACGCTAGCGTCTGCGGGCTGCGATGCGAAGCAGGGCGATGGTACGTGCTGTGCCCACAGGTTACATTGCAGACAGCAGCTTGGTGACGGCGTCTTCGGTGAGACCAGGGCTGCGATGTGAAGCGGGGCAATGCGGCATGTAGTGTCCACAGGTCACCGTGCAGGCAGCGGTGCAGCTTCGTTGCTGAAACACTGTCGTCGATAGACCCAAGGTTGTGATGGGAAGCAGGGCGATGCCTCATGCGGTGAAAGCAGCGTCGGTTGATGCTGCTGGAATCTATGGCCCTGACGTCGATGGACCAGGGCTGCGATGTGGGATGGGGGCAATGCTTTTTGTACCTCACGAGCGGTGTCCACAGGCCACAGTGCAGACAGTGGCGTCGATGTCAGCGTGGAGTGTTATCTTCGGTGACACCAGGGCTGCGATGCAACAGGCAGTGCCCACAGGTCACGGTGCAAGCAGCAGCTCAATGACGGCCTTCGGCGTCAACGAGACCAGGGTTCGGTTGTGAAGCGAGGCGATGCTTTGTGCGGTGCCCTCCGGTCACAGTGCAGGCAGCGGCGTCGGTGTTAATTTTTCTTCTGTTGCACCACAAACACGCAGTTCCCAGTGCTGGTAAACCTATGAAGTCGAAGTCTTTGATGTGCCTGAGACTTCCAAGAGGAGGCAAGCTCTACCTCAATCCCTTGGAGAAACTTAAACAGCAGGCTCAAGAAAGTTCAGTCCAGTCCTTTAACTGCCCAAGACCGAAGCAGCACACAGTAGGACAACACAGCAAAACACGCAGAAAGTGGTAGCCTCTCCTGACAGTGGTTCCAGCTCTTCTTTGTGGCAGAGTCCTTAGTCCAGAGTATTCTAACAATCTGGGGTTTTAGGTCCAATACTTATACCCCCTTTGGCCTTTGAAGGAGGCATTCTTCAAAGGCTTGTCTTCGTAGTGCACAAGATCTTGTCCTGCCTGGTCTTGGCTCCAGATGCACTCCAGGGGGGGTGGAGACAGCTTTGTGAGAGGCCAGGCACAGCCCTATTCAGTGGTATGTGACTCCTCCCAGCACTCTAGCTCAGGAAGGCCCATCAGCCTAGTGATGGGCCATCAGGATGTATAGGACACACCTCAACTCCCTTTATGTGACTGTCTAGAGTGAATGCACAAACAGGTCCCAGTCTAAACCAGACGTTGATTCCACAGGTAGGCACAGAATGGTTAAACAAGAAAATTACCACTTGCTAAAAGTAGCATTTTCAAGCGTGCCATTTAAAAACCATCTCCACTAAAAGATGGATTTTTAAATGGTGAGTTCAGACATCCCAAACTCCAACTTCCTATCATCTTCCAATGGGAATCTGCGCTTGAAAAGGTGTTTCCAGGCAGACCCCATGTTAACCTATGGAAGAGATTGCCTTGCAATAGTAAAAAACGAAATGCACAGTATTTCACTATCAGGACATGTAAAACCACACCACTACATGTCCTCACTTTTTAAGTACACTGCACCCTGCCCATGGGACTGCCTTGAGCCTACCTTAGGGGTGGCTTATATGCAATAAAAGGGAAGGGATAGGCCTGGCAAGTGGATACACTTGCTAGGTCAACAGGGCATTTTATAACTGCGCACAGACACTGCAGTGGCAGGTCTGAGACACATTTGAAAAGTTACTTGTGTGGGTGGCACAATCAATGCTTCAGACCCACTAGTAGCATTTAATTTACAGGCCCCAGGCACACAGTGCACTTTACTAGGGACTTATTAGTAAATCAAATATGCCAATCCTGGATAAGATCAATCACCAATACAATTTCCACAGAGAGCATATGCACTTTAGCACTGAATAGCATTTTCCTAACTTTGCAGAATGCTAGTGGGCTGGACACATTACTTGATAAGATAGTGTCCTACATAGCCGTCTCCCTTGGAAGTGTCTTCCTTCTGTGCTGTCATAAGGAACACAGCAGAAGTATTGGATCTACCTTTACTGACAGCGGAGGCCAGTTTCACTTACAGACATCTTGAAGCACCATTTGATGGGTCCAGAAACACTGCTGCCTTTTAACAGGGCCTAGTGTAATCCCACTAAAGTAGCTTGGGATAAGTCCACCTTTGCTCGTGCAGTGAACTAAGTCATTGCCAAATGGATTAAGCCAGCTCTAGGGGATCCTAACTTCTCACCACCTCCTTCATCAGGGAGCACAGTGGTGCAGACCTCATCCTGTACCAAGCAAAACCCAGGTGCCTTCTCCCACAGTATTCCCGGAGAGGAAATACAAATAATTTGAGGCAGTCATGTAACAGGTGTGTTGTCTGCAGTTTTTCCATGAGTGTTCCATACCTGCTTGCCAGGTGTACACACAGCTTGTGGGACCATGTGAAAGACCAGTTCGCTGAGGTGTTGATGGATGGACAGGACTCCACCAGGCAGATTATCAGGGCAGGACACAGTGGATCCTGTGGCAGGAGCCATGGGTTCTTCCACAGCCCTGAGGAGGTACACATGGCTGAGGTTCACTGACTTTTCCAGTGATGTGCAGGCAAGTCATATGGATAGTTCATTTGATGGGGGTCGCCTTCTGAAAACAAAGCTGACTGCTGTTTTGTGGCTTCTCCAAGGGGTTTAACTTTCACCAGCATCAGCCCTTTTAGCTCCTTCAACAGCAGAACCCATTTTTTGCAGCTGTACAGGGGCATAGTTAAAGGAAACAGCAGGTAAGCCCAGCAACCCTCCTAGTCTTCACCTACACCAACTGGAAGGCCGCTTTAGCTTCCCCTTACAGGAGCATGTGCAGCCAGTTAGAGGGAGGGTATCTTGCTTTCGGCAAGCCTGGAAGATCATAACATCTGACCAATGTGTGTTACAAATCATAGAAAGTATATGCCATTCCAGCAGGCACCTGCCAGATCCTTCCACCTCAGTCACTTCATTAGTAGGATCACCTTTAAATCTTGCAGCAGGAGGTGGTGGCCCTGTTGCTGAAAGAAGCAAAGAAGTTAGCCCCAAAGTAGGAAATTAGGCAGCTGTGCTATTCTTGGTACTCCTTGTTTCCCATAAAGGATGTCAGTCTTTATCTGTTCCTAGACCTGAGGCTGTTTTAACTTTTGTCTTCGCAAGGAAAAGATGTAGATGCTGTTCCTGACCCGAGTACTTCTGGTGCTAGAAGACTGGGTGGAATCTCTGGACTTAAAGGATGTGTATATCCACATACCGATCCTGCAGTTGCGTATGAGATTTCTTTGGTTTGTGGCAGGCTCTACCCATTACTAGTTTGCAGTCCTCCCGTTAGAGTTGATATTTGCACTCTGAGCCTTCACAAAAGTGAAGGCAGTGGTTGCAAAATATCTACCATTAGCTGCTCAATGCAGGTCCCGCCATAGCTGGTGTCGGTCCACCTACGGGGAACAGCTACCCAGTTGTGCGACTGACACTTTTCCATCAGTATGCCCAAGTCACACTTAGAGCCTCCTTCGTGGCTCCTGTTCATTGAGGCAGACTGGACACCACATCCTTGTGAACTTTCACTCCTCAGGAGATCCATGACATTCGGGATACAATGTAGATGTTTTGGAGGGCGGTGGAGAGGCAGCTTGAGATCCAGTTCTGATGGTTTTTAACCTGCCGGCATCCTGCATTCTACTGGTTACACATGCATGAGGTCTCTCTATTGGTGCCTTCATAGGAAGCGGTTCATATATAGAGAAAATGTCAGATACCATCTGGATCTCCACTGAATTGGCACCAAATGGACTTGTGCTGTTTATCGGTAGAGGAACTCCTTGGTATGTCCTTCTGCTTCCATCCACCAGTGGGCACAGTTGTGACCGATGCATCCACCTGGAGCGAGTGGAGATCAGGGGCATAGAGGTCCTTTGCAGGTCCTACACATCAACCTGCTCAAACTACAGGCAATATACCTGGCCCTGAATGCCTTCTTTTGTCGTGTAGTTCCTATAGTACCCCTGCAGGACCTGCGCGTTTGGATAACATATACTATGGGCTTGGTGGCAGACGAGCTCTGAACACCCCCACCGTATATGTTAGCCTGGTTTGCATTAGCTAGCTCACAGTGCCACTAGAATCTCCTCTTCTCGGGGAGAGATTAGTTTCTGGCAACCTTGGATCATGACAACCCAAATTCCTCAGAATCGTGGAAACAATATACTACCTTTCGCTCAGTCACTCGTGCTTACTTATTCGGTTTGTCTCAGAAAGTTACACAGAATAAACAGTCGGGCGTTTCAATAAGTATTTATTGAACAGTTGTTATTCTAGTGTAAAATATATGTGCTGCGGCAACCAGCAGACAATAGCAGAGATATATTATCAGCACTAAGATAAAAGCAAAGGGATAGAACAGTTCTACCATATTGCAATAATCATGAATACATACATGAATATAAAAAGCATTATGAAAAGTGCGCGTACTCCTACGATGCCTAACTAGATGTACCTGAGTGTACCTAGCATATGTGTAGGTCTAAAAGCCTAAGAGCGAAGAATCCTTCTAGGATTTAGTCGAACCCCCATACCTGAATAGAGAGAGTGTGGGACCCCGTCCTGGTCTCGAGTTGGACGCCCCGCAAGGGCTGTGTCTGGCTGTGTCAGACCGCTGTCAGCTGGAGCGACTGCATGCAGGAGCCTCAGCGTCTCTGGTCAGTGTGTCAGCATGGAAGTCTCGGTTCCCTCTGTCTTACCGGGGCAAGATGTGGTGTATTTATACCCTAAAGAGTCTCGGTCCTCAGTATGGTTTGTATTGGTCTGTCGTTAGACATGAGGAAGATGTCAGGGGTGAACTTTGTACATACATATTATGCAGGTGGTATATTCCTAGAGAGCCATGCATAATTGATGAGTACAGTGTGGGCCTGTGTTTGGGAAAAACCCTGCTGTATTCAAAACCACAGGATAGATCACGTTCAGCCCTCAGAGCACGTTGTGTACTAGCAAGGACCAATGTAGGTGAAAGATCATGCCTATATAAGGAATCATGACTATAATAGGACATGTACAGTTATGACCATAATTGGGCATATGCGGCTATGACCATAATAGGGCAAGTACGAATATGACCATATTAGGGCAAATATGAATACGTCCTTTTTAGGGCATATATGAACGGGTCTACATTAGGGCCTCTATACGGGACATAACACTTTCCCTCCTTACATGGACAGCCTGATCAGAACTTGATGGACAACATCATGTGGTATGTCAACAAGCAGGAAGGTGTGTGGTTTAATCATCTCTTTACGGAAGCTCTGAGACTGCTTCGACATATGCTGTTGCGTTCTGGCTAGTTGCCAACCATTTGGCTGGCTCTCTGAACACTAGAGCTGACAGTCTGAGCCTGTGTCATCTTGCTGACCACAAGTGATTTCTTAATCTGTAGAGGGTCCAGAACATCTTTGCCCTGTGGCGCATCTTTCATATGGATCCCTTTGTCACCACAGAGAATGAGCACTGCCCACAAATCTGTGCACCCGAATATCCGTTGCAAGGAGCCTTGAGGGACCTATTTTGGTTGAGGTGGAGGTTTACACTTCACTACATGTTTCTTCCCACACCATTGATTCCCCAAGTCTTGATGAAGTTGTGCCAGGAGCAGGCCATAGCCATTCTGATCACCTCAGACTAGGTAAGGAGGTTGCTGTCTGCAGACCCCTGAAACTCTCGCTGTCTATGCTCCAACTGCCTCTCTGTGTAGCTCCTATCCCAGCAGGAAGGATAGCACTCCAACCTCCAAAGCCCACCCCTTCATACCTTGAGGTTTAGCAGTGACACCTGAGCTTCTTCCGTCTGCTGCTGGAGGTAGTCCACATCATATTGGCAGCTGATCGTCCCTTCGCAAATTTTGTCTGTACGGGAAGGTGGAATCACTTTGTTGAATGGTGTGCACAGCATAACATGGATTCGCTGACGGTGCATCTGTCTGATATTCTGCACTTTGCTCTTTCACTAGCTCAGAAGGGTTGGGTGGTGAGCACTGTCAGCTTTTTCATATTGAATCTCTACCCTCCCGTATAGCCTTTGCTTTTTAATTCTAAAGTTGTCATCAGATTTTTAAAGGGGCTGCCTCATGTTGCCTCCTACACCTTTTGTGATGCCGCAGTGGGATCCGAACTTAGCTTGGACTTTTCTGATGAGATCTCCATTTGAGCACCTTTACAATTGTCTGTTGAGGTTGCAACTAAAGACTTTTTATGGTGGCTGTAACTTTGGAAAGAAAGATCAGTGTGTTGCATTTGCTATGTGTTTGTCAACCCTCCACATGCTTCTATCCAGAAAAGCTGGTCTTGAGGACTAAAGAAGGTGGTGACCCTCTACCATCTGGGATAATCCATCACCCTTCCCGTATTTTTCCCTCAGCCACATCCCTCCAAAGAGGAGAGGCTACAGCATCTGGATCCTTGAGGTACGATCATTACTTTGACCGGCTGAGGGAGATGGCAATGCAGTCCAAAAGTGGACCTATTCACACTTCCTCACCTTTTACATTAAGTTGTGTTGGCTGTTGACAAGAAGAAGCCATGTGTGGTAATCTGCTCATTTACCAGTGTGAAGTTTTAAAGTTCAACACATGACAAGGGTGTTCCCATTGCTGAACTTTGTCATGCCAAGACATGGGCTTCTGTTCACACTTTTACAAAGCAGTATTGCATCAGAAGAAAAGTTACTTGCCTCTGGTAACAATCTCTCTAGTGGGTACTCAAACTTCAGATTCCTTACCAATACCACCTGCCTCCCTGCCCTGATGGATGGCATAGGCCACTAGTGCTAATAAGGTTCCAAATTAGTTTGTTGCACTGCATATCTACACTTAATCCATGGTCCCCCCCCACTCGTCTCTGCTTCTAAAGGTTCAGAAAAAAATGGATGAGGAACTGATGTTGATGTGCCTTGGTGGTGCTGTATGACTCCAGTGACATCCCACCTGCCCCACTTCCGCTGCTGAGATGAGGCAGCGCCATATTCCAGTGAAGGAGATCTATGATAAGTCAATGGTTCTAGTGTGGCAGTGGTGGATAGAAGGTGAGGAATCTGCAAGTAGATGGAATATCCACCAGAAAGATTATTACCAAAGGAAAGTAACTTTTTCGTCTGTCACAGACACGATTCCTATTCTTCAAGTCCTCTGCCTCTTAAGCATCATAACTTTATACATCCTATTGGTGCTGCAAGGCTAATGGCAAACCAGTAGTGCCAAAGGAAGCAATGACTCCAGCATTAGGGGAGCGTCTAGGCTCGGGTGCAGATTTTTTACTTTAATCCTGGCTCTACACTTGTGGATCATCCCTTCAGTGCCCTTCACTTGCGACTACCTTAGTTAGGGACCCCATGCAGTGCTGTGGCCCGCATCTGGGTGGTATCACGGCGCATGTCATTTGTTCTGCATCAACTCAGCGCCTACACATAAATGTGTTGGAGTTTGCAGGTGGTCATGTAGTGTAGCTCCTATTTCCCTAATAGGCTCTGCGCATTGAATAATATATCCTATAGGTTTGACATAGGACTAAGGTCAGTATGTCCCTATCGAGTATATTAAACTTAATTACTTGTGCCAGCTAGCTCAGAGGCCACTAGAAACTCCTTGACAACAAGAAGGGAGTAGTTTCTGGCAGCCGCAAAACATGACCACTGTGTTTCCCTTTACAATCAGAACTTGTCCCAGAGTCGTGGAAACAATAGATAACTATTTCACTCAGCTCAGTCGTGCATGCTTAGTTTTCTCCAAGTTACACAGAAAGAAATAGACGGGCGTTTCAATAAAGGATTTATTGAACAGTCTTGTTTCTGGTGTAAGTAAAATGTGCTGTTACGATCACAAGACAGTATGCGAGATAAATAATGTACAGTGAGAGCAGTAAAAATAAATAATACTGCGAGAGCATTATCTTTTAGTACATATGCTGTTACATAAATAACACAGACTAAAAATGCGAGTACTCATACGATGCGTTTCTAATCTAGTTCTACCCCAATGTACCTAACCTAATCCTAGGTGTAGGGAGAGGTATGAAGTAGGTGAAGTATTCCTTACTATGGTATACTAAGAGTATGTTAAGCCTAGTATGCCAAGAGTCCCTCTAGGTTCTTATCAGCTCCATACCTGAAGAATGAGAGAGGTTGGAATCTCTTTGCCAGACTCGAACTCCAACACCCCGCAAGGAAAGTCAGATCACTGGAAGCTGGACTCTCTGCGTGCAGGGATGACAGCGACTTCATAGTGCGTCAGGCCGGGAAACGGGCTCCTCTGAAGTCGAGGTCTCCTCTGGTTAAGGGCTAGGGAAGGTATATTTATACCTGAGAGTACCTAGGAATGTTTAGTATTGATGTGAGTCGGACAGCGAAAGACGTCATGAATGAACCCCTAAGGAATAACGGTTCATACATAATGTATGAGTCCTTGAAGAAATCAATAGTCCTGGACTAGGGAAACTCCCGCAGCCTAAGGGTCTGTTCTTCATGTACTCATAGTGACGTTAGGGTGGACGGATGTCGGAGACCATGCCTGTATTTGGAGTGCATGGTTTAATGCCTAAATAAGGCCTGCGATTTTATGCCTATATAAGGGCAGGGCGAATTGTGCCTATATAAGGACATGATACTGGAAAGCCCGTTATGGACACCCTAAGAGGAATACAACAGTCAGTCATGCCATTGAAGGCTTTCTTCCCTTTCTTTTCATGGCGTGCCATTTAAGTTCTGTCAGACAACACCACGAGTCTGTTACATCAGCGGGCAGAAAGGTGTGGTGTCACTGCTCCTGTGTTGAGAGGCAATTAAACTGGCGGTGGGTCCAGCAATGGGATATTATTCCATTAATGGCACACCTTGCAGGCACTCATCATAAGTCTCCTCTCCTTGGAGAGCCACAAGTAGGATCTTCATCTAGAATTGATGGAATTTTTCTTTTTCAGATTGGCGTGTCCATTTTTGGGTCTCTTTGACATGCCCCACAACAGATAGTGCCCTCTGTTTTTGTGCCATACTCTTCCCTCTGAATGGTTGGTTCCCTTGAGGATGCCTCCAGGTTAGACTGGTCACTGGCCTGCTTTACGCATGTTTGCCAATCCCACTTCTTCTGAGAGCCTTGCAGAAGGGCTGGAAGCAGTGAGCACCACTGATCCTGTGGAGGATTTGGTATGCCAATATGATGCCACTCAGTACCCATCCCCATATTTTCTCCTGCACAAGATGGATCTTTTCTTGCACCACAATGGCCAGGTACTTCATGCCAAGCCTTGTGGCTGCATGCTTGGAGATTGAGTGTTGTAAGCTGAAACCCTTCTGCTTACTGCCTGAAGTTGGAGTTGTCCTCACTGCCAAGAAACTGCCACAAAATCTGTTTATGTGGGTCACTGGAAGAAGTGTTTTCATTGGTGGTAGTTGAAAGATCTGAAATCTTTTCATTCAAGCTTTTAGATGTGCTTCAGTTCACACTGTCTCCTGCCCCAAATTGCCACAATAATAAGTCACTTGGGAGACTTTGTCTCTCTCTGACCAACCTCCTTTGTAAACACTAGTAATGCATTTTGTGAAAGATTTACCTTACCTGTTTTCTCCCACTCTGTTTTATTGTTGCTCAAGGGGATTTGATTCTTATACAAACCCATTTGAGCTGATACACGTTTGCAAAATTTGGCTTCTGACTCTGAAAACAATCTTCTTGGTGTCAATTACTTCAGCCAGTGGGGTCTGAGAACTTCAGTCCCCCATTCAGACATCTATCCAGATAAACTGGTTCTGCGTAAATGCCCATCTTTCTTGCCAAAAATGCCACCTGCCTTTCACATGGGGTAGACCATGACTCCTTCATCCTTCCTACCTCCTCCTTCCACCGTAGAGGATCGGGTGCGTAGACTGGATCCCAGGCATGTGTTGTACTACATTAATCGTATCTGATGGGACAGAGTAGATTATCAACTCTTTATGTGTTTACTTCAGCCAGTGAAAACAAGGTGGTGGCAATGTACATCATTTTCTGTTGGGTTACCCTTTGTATCAAAATCTGATATGCCTTGACCAAGAAAGCTGTCCTGCCGTCATTTATGTCCACTCCACCAGGGCAATGGCAGCTCCTACTCCTCTCTACTGAGGCTTTTCTGTGGCTGACGTGCTGGATGGTGACTTAGTCACCCTTACATACTGATGCAGTGCTAAACACTACTGCCTTGCAGGTCATGCATGCAGTGGCAGATATTTTGCAAGGGCTTTGTGGCAGGTATTCTTGGTTAATCAGCACTACTCAACCTCCCGCTCAGGGAGGTGGAGTTTTGGGACTCATTCCTAAGGTGAGGAGTGTGTAGGAGGAGGTATACATCAGAAGAAAGTTGTTTACCTCTAGTAACAGTATTTTTGGAGGATACTCTTAGCTTCTCAAAGATTCCTCACCATCCTCGCTCCTCTTGTGTGACTTAGTGCTTTGATTCCCAAGGTATGCAAATATCATGCTGTACTGTTGCTCTCTTATTTCATTTGCTGGAGTGTGAAAAAAGTCAAAGGAACAGACCTGCTCACTGACATATACTCTGAAGTAACCATATCCCAGTCGAGCAAAGTCACAAATTAGTTTGCTTGTGCTATAAGAACGATTGTTGCAAGCTGTACCATAATGACGAAAATCACTTATTTGAACGTATTGAGAACGAGGGAAAGAGTGGGTATACTTAGCAAACGTGTGAGATTATATGAAACCCAATTATAATGCACTCAACAAATACAAATTCCCTTTTTTTTCCTGTAAGAGTGTGACTTTAAGACGGCACTACTCGCAGAAACCGCATGACCTTTGGCATCAAAAAACAAAGCGTAAGCAAAGGGTATGAATGTTTGGAGCACTGCACAATAGTTCACACAAAGGTGCACTCGATTGGGATTTTATTAAACAGCCGATCAAACAAAAGAAAAAAGGAAGGAACTAGGTCTACCTGTTATATCGAGAAAATAAATTTAAAAAACATTAACAAATTAAGAATGAGTAATATGACCTTACAATCCTATGCACTTTGGGAACACTACAATCACAAAGATGGATACACAGTGTTAATTTGGCGTCCGTAAACTGATAGGGATTAAAAACAATACTAATGTAACAAATAGATTATAACATAGACTACCAGACTAAAATTTAGAACGGTTCACTTTAAGTAGCTTCACCTCTTTGTAATTGATTTCTTATTCTTGCAGGAATTCTTCTGCACGCAAGATCAAGACAGGTGAGAGCACTAGGCATCACGAGTGTGCATGGAGTGCGTGCACTAAAGAGCTGGGATAGATATACTCAGCCCTGATGAAGGTCCTAGACCCGGTTGGGCTCTTTGAGGGGGCCAAAACATGTTGGCACAGGGGGTACAATTGAATGGCTATATTCAATTAAACCCCACACTATTTTTGATTTTATCTATACCTCAAGTACCCTATTAATAAAGGAAACTTTGGGTACACTTGAAGGTATTTTTAATAACTTACTTTTCTGGATCCCTCCTTGTCCAGTTTGACTTTATACAAGCACTCCCATTCAATCTATGGTTGAGCCCACCCTGGTGGGATCACCTTACCAGGGTGTGGATAGGCGCCGATGATGAGGCATGTCACGATAAGTGAGTGAGGCATCTAATCCGATATATTTGGATATCGCAGAGGTGAAGAACCAATATCCTTGAAATATAGTGGGACCCTTTTGTCCTTTAAAATTATCAGTTGCTTTCGTGTAAAACTATTGTAGCTGTTAGAGTGCAACTGATTGTCTGTCTCTTGCTCTCCGGTGTGGACCATGCTTGTGCTACCTGCCAATACTGTAGAGCTTTTGCCAGAGAAAGTTTTCAGATCTACTCTGGTGCCTGCTGCATATTCATAAGATGAGGAATCTTTAGGAAGATATATTATCCACCAGAAGTATTGCTTCCCAAGATAAGTGACCACCTTACCTTTTTGGGATGGGGGATGGAAGGGGTAAATACCAGTTATGATCTTATGGAAAGACCTTTAGAAGGTAGCGGAAAGAGAAAACGGCATTTATTTTTTATTTAGAAAGTTATATATAGCGCGAACATGACCCTTGCAGGTATCAGAACGCTTTACATGTGGACAGAGGGCAGAGACTAAGTAAAACAGATATTGTGCCCTGATACAAATGGATAAAAAAGTACATGTATAAGAACAGTAAATACAACAAACATCAAAAACAGAGACTGGCAACAGCCGTCATGCGAGTAATGGACGCAATCGGGTGAGTTTGCTCATGAGTAAATACTTCACTTCTTTCTTGAAGGAAGCAGTTATGGGGTTCAGTCTGGTTTCTGGGGGCAGTGAGTTCCAGATCTTCTGGGCGATCCAGAGAAGGCTCGGTTGTATGTTTTATTTTTGGAAAATCTTTGTGGTTTCAGCAGTAGTGCTGGAGCTCCTGGAGGATGTATCACCACCAGAGAGCACCAACTTCTGAGCCAGATATCTCGGGGTATTGAAGTGAAGGACTTTGTGAGTCATGCAAGCGATTTTTAATTGAATTCTTGATTCATAGGGGAGCCAATTGAGAGTTTTAAGGTTGGGGAGATGTGGCAGTTTCTTTTAGATCCTGTGATGAGCCTAGCAGCCGAATTAAGGGAGGCTCTTAAAGGAGCCGTTGTAGACCTGGGGAAGCCGCAAAGGGTTGCACTCCCATAATCTAGCCTAGGGCTTGTACTGCCAATTTGAAGTCATTAGGGGAGGAAGGTTTTTAATTTCCTCAGGATGCTCATTTGTAGGTTCCCCCTTTGGTTGCGGCATTGATATGCTTCTGCATGTTAAGGTTCCTGTTGAGTGTTATTCCCAGAGATCTTGCTGAGTCGATAACTTGGGGCAGGCAGTTAAGAGCTGTTAGTAGTTTCAGCCATTCCTCAATAGTGGGTGACTGGTTGGGAGGAGCGATTAGGAGGAATTTGGCCTTGAAGGTGTTTAGTTTGATGTGGTTTTCTGCAAGCCAGGACCGAATTTTTTGTAGAGTCGAGTTGAGCTCTGATGACATCAGGGAAGGAGACTTTTAGGTACAGTTGTGTATCGCCCGCATACCTATGATAATGAATTTTGGATGAGCTCAGAATTTCGGTAAGACGTTCCATGAATAAGTTAAAGAGAGTGGGTGAGAGGGAGGAACCCTGCAGGACTCCTAGATTAACCTGAATGGACTTAGATAGCAACTAATTGACCTTGAATCTTTGAGATATATTTTGGAGAAATAAGGTGAACCAGTTTAGGACGGATCCTTATAAGCCCATTCTATGTCTCAGGGGATCTAATAGATTGTTGTGTTTAACTGTATCGACTGCCGAAGATAGGTCGAGAAGGATTAGGAGGCAAGATTCGTTCTGGTCCAAAAGTTTTAGCGTGTCATCCACTATGTGAGTCAGAGCAGATTTGGTAATGTGCCACTGGCGGACGCCAGATTGGAAATGGTCCAGAAGGCAGAATTGTTTGATGTGGTTGCAAAGTTGGATGCGCACACATTTTTCTAGGAGCTTCGACAGTGTTGGAATGTTAGAGATAGGGCAGAAATTTTTTAGGTGCGTGTGGTCCGCAGACTGTTTTTTTTTTTTAGGACTGGGGCCACCTGCCCCAACTTTAAACATTCTGGTATAACGCCTTCAAGTAGAGGCATTCGCAATCTTGGTCCATACATGCAGTATCGAAGATTTGATCTCATTGAAGTTAGAGGGCAGAGGATCAACTAAGTGGTTAGAGGGTTTCAATGCTGCAAGAATTTTGAGGATTTCGCCTTCATTAAAGGTTTTGAAGGAAGACCATGAGGCATAGTTTTTGAGGGTGAATCCTGATGGGCAAATGGTTAAGGCCATCAGGGAGGGGGAGGGGGAAAGGGTGGTGATGGGAGAGTATGATGCTCCAAAGCGCTCTGCAGGTCAATCTTCATGTTATCGGTGTTCTCAAAGAAGAAGGAGGCAAATTTCTCACAACTAGGTAACGAGCTGGGTCCCACTTGGGATTGGGTAGGCCATTTGATTGTGATTTAACAAGTTCAAATAGTTTTTTTTGTCGGTTTTTAGCTTGGTCTAGTTGGTTTTTAGAGAAGTTTGCTTTCGACCTTCTAATGTTTTTGTAGTAGGAATTCCTGGTACCTCTCAGAAGCTTAAGGTGATCAAGGGACGGAGAGGCTCTACGCCGATGTTCAACTAGTCTTAAGGTACGTCTTTTCATATTGCGGCTGCCATCGTACCATGGTTTGGAGTCTTTAGTGGATAGTCTTTTTAGTTGTAGTGGTGCAATGGAATCTAGGATAGTTGTCATGGAGCAGAGGTAGTGGTTTGTAAGACCCTGTACATCTGATATGTCTTCGGGGGAAGGCATGAGGTTACCTCTGAGAGAAGTCAGTTGATCGATGTTAGTATTTCTTAAGCTCCTTTTCCAGATTTTAGGTTTTGTTGGTTGACCTGAGTTTAGTCTCAGCTTCATTATTGAGGAAAGTGATGAAGTAGTAATCTGAACAGTCCCAAGGGGTGATCGATTCAAGTTGAATGGAGTCGGTCTTGGCAATAACAGAATCTAAGATTGATCCCTTGCCATGTGTGGGGCTGTTGCAGATTTGAATCAAGTCGAGGTCCGAAAGCATTGTTTTGAGGCTGTTCACAGCAGAGTCATTTAGATCGTTCCAGTGTAGGTTGAGGTCTCTGAGGAAGATTTTGGTGCTTTATTGACCTGCGTTTGTAGTAATGATATCCATAAACTGTTCAATAAAAAGAAAGGTTGTTCCCTGGAGGGTGGTAGAACGTGTGCAGCATGCAAACTGGTCTGTTGTTGCATGTAATATCAATACAAATGTATTTGCATGAGGATATCACAGGTGAATGATACTGTTTCACAGTAAGGCTATTACGGTGGATGCAAGCAATGCCACCACCAGGTTTATCAGATCTGTCTAATCGAGTGATACCGTGGTTTGGAGGGACCAGTATGTCAAGGATGGGTGTAGACGATTCATTTAACCAGGTTTCAGTCAGGATTAGAAGGTCAGGATCATGTGTGAGGATAAGATCAGCTATGTCTGCGGCATGTCTTGAAGCCGATCTATAGTTGGATAATATACATTTGAGATGGGGTTTGGCAGTAGCTATGGTGTCCTGTAAGAGGGTAACTCGCATAAGGTTGTGTTTATTTATTCCTCTATTGTTGGGTCTTGTATCCCTATGTGGATTAGGAGGGATGGATTGGATTAGGGCATGTTTGTATGTGTTATCAGGGAGAGATGAATTGTTATTGTGTTGCGGACGTTCATAGGAGAGGAGGAGAGAATGGTGATCATTGTCTGATAGAGGGTCAGTCAATCTGAATGGCCAAGTGGGTGCATTGGGGTAAGGTAAAGTTCTCCATCTTGGGTGTGTGCGCTTCGGAGCAGGGAAGATCCCATTATGTGGGAGTTGTGTGGATTGCATGGTGGGGAGGTTGGGAGAATGGTCACTGCGAATCGAACTGCTCATAACCAAATCCCTATCAGGCCATCTAGAATTGGGTGACTGTAGGATAAGGCCAAGCAGACTTTGTAGGTCTGCTTAGAGTTGTAGAGCGAGTGTGATCTCATTAAGTCTGGTGTCTAGTGAGAGGTGTGTGTACAGTATATTTGGTTCTAGGGGCAGGGGGTGAATGGGAGGGGGGAATGGGGTTTAAGGGGTTGGGATACCTTAGGCCTATGTGGGGTAGCAGGGAGGAAGGATGGTTAGAGGGGGAGGTAAAATAGGGGATAGAGGGAGATGGCGAGGCTCATAAAATGTGGGGGAGATAGAGATTGGTCATTAGTCAAATTTGGGGGGTCCAGCTTAAGGCGTACCATGAATAACGGGGATTGAGGGGTCGATGGTGTAGTGCTGGAGGGGGAATGAATTTCAAGGTCAGGAGATTCTGACAGAGCTGAACTGGGTGTGTAGTGGGGTTGGGGGGGGTTAAATATGTGGCTACACAGTGGGGGACTCCGGTGACGTGTTAGAGGTGGTTACCGAGTTAGGAAGACCCTAGGTGGGGGAATCGGACCTAGTAGCCATTTTCTTGGAAAGAGGAAAAATATCCTCAAATAATTCCAGGTTGCGGTCGGATGATTGTATGAGGATGATCCCATTGTTGTATTTGGTGATTGTTGCTGCTGACTTAAACCACTAAAGAGAGAGTTCGGGGATGAGACTAGGCAACACTACTGTCCCCAAGCACGAAACAATAACCACAAAAGAAGTAGGTTGCCAATACTAAATGTAAAGAGTAAGGAAACCGTGGTTGAATAAAGAAATCTAATCGCTGTAAGTCATGTGTAGTCTAAGACGGTCTAGGAGGCCATCCTTAGTGTAAGGGGATACCTCACACACAATATTGTGTCATGCTTCATCATAGGCATCCTCGCCCCACCCTGGTAAGATGGTGCTACCAGGGCGGACTCAACCTCCACAAAGACTTTTAGAGGGAGGAGGGAGTTCTTACATAAAACTTGCAGGACAAAAGCGGGATCTAGTTAATAAAAATACCTTCAGGTTCCTTGGTTATCACCTTTATTTGTGAGGACCTGAAGTACGCTAAAACCAAGTGTGTTGATGGACCCTAGAGAAAATAATGTCTCCAGTCCATCTTTGAGTAAACCAACATGTTTCTGCCCACACAAAGAGCCAAAGAGGAGGTATTGGGCATTCGTCAGGGCTGTTGGATCCCTACTGTAGTGAGAGTCGGGTGTCCCCTATGACCTTGTAACCTAAGGTGGGGGAGTACACCTAAAGTGTGCCCAAGGGAATCCTACCTGGGATACTCTCATGCACAAAACGTCATGTACCTGTAAAGGGGAAGAATAATACACAGAAACGTAACGATGTGCCAGATACAATTATTTTCCAAATGCACACATTGGTGAATCACATGACTATAACCACAAGTATCCTCGCATGCATTACAATCATCACCCAACACGTCCAAAAGATCAACATATCTCGTCAGTGTAAGTGGGTAATGGAACAACAAATTCAATTTGTCAAAGGGTAACCTTAACTGATCTTGGTAATGATGGGAAAAATTCCATTGACTATTATGTCCTGGAACCATCTTACCAGATTGTAGGAATACTACATCCGGCATGGTTGACTATGTCCACTAAAACTACTGGTGTTCAAAGTCGAAATCCCTATTCCTTACCCTAGACTTTAGGGGGTACCAAAGATTCGGTCAGAAGGAGGGGTGGTGGACTTCCTAGTCACACACTATAAAAGGAGTACATGAAAAGGAAGGGCAACATTAGATAAACATGAATGAGTATCTGCATACCATACAAGGGATAAAAATGATACAAGGACAAACAGAAACCAACAGTTCTCATTGTTGTTCGTGGTCAAGTTCAATACGGCTGCTGAATACAGTTTTAAAAGCTCAATAATATTTATGAACATAGGTTTAAAGTAGTAGCATTGTTGTTAATTGCAAGCGTCGGCGTTCAATCGCGGTTGTGCCCCCGGATATGAACATGGCTTAGGACCCCCTGCAACCCCTTTTCCTAATACCAGAAGATCACTAGGAAAGCACCTTGTACAATTCCCTCTGAAAAATATTGTAATTGTGTCTTAGAACCTAGGGGCGTGCCAAGAGAGCCGTAATTTGTAATGAATGCCCTATGAGATAAATAAGATCAATCTCAAGGCATATGCAATGTTATAAAAGAAAAGGGCTTTTATAGAAACACCGTTAGCGACCGCATGTTGCCGCCTTCACTGCTCGTACCATCCCAGCAGCAGTGGGCTAGTAGTAGAATATGGTGCCCCATCTCAACAACCCCAGGGCGCTTAGTCACCTTCGTGTGAGATGCAATTCGATCTCACGGCAGCCGAGCCCACCTCCACTCCTTACATTATCAGAAGTACCACCACGCCGAAGCACCTACTCTGTCCGCTCCCTGCCGGTTGGTACAACATTGACATGGTATGGAGCGGCTAAAATACTTTTCAGACGTGTACGGTGCATCTCGTTTGGCGGGAAGGCGTCGTCTGAATCCTGATGACATGTGGGGGCGTGGCCTGCACGTAGGCGGCAGCAGGACCAGGGGGCGTGTAACGTCCCCAGGAGTCTAAGTATTGTAGTCAGGCCGCAAGAGGGACCGGAGTTCGAATCCCTTCAGGGGTAGAGAGAAAAAACCTTTTCTCCCCCTTATTTAAAAAAAAAAAAAATGGTGTCAAACAAAATGTGCTTGCAGTTAGTTAATAGACAGGAAGTCGGTATTCCTTAATTCTGGATAATTCTTTCCATGACTGAAAGCTAGTAAGAAAGGACTGCATGAGCTGAGCTCCCCAGGAAATAACTTCTCATTTCTACTATTAAGCTCCAGAATCTTTCCAAAGTAATGACTCTTGTGCGTGCGATTCTTTAAAAAAAACGCTATAGAAGTAATTATGATGTTATTCAAACTTGTCACATTTTAGTACAAACAGGAGGGCCTTAGCAAAAGTACTGTGCCCTATATATAATATGGTAGTGGTCATCAGTGAGGGGTCGAGCCAGAGGTATCAACAAATTCCATGGTCTAGTAAGGAATGACACTGAGGGGACAGGCATTGAGCTCTTCTCTTCGTGTAAATGATGAGGTTACTGGTTAAAGCTCCTTTGTTGATGGGGGAAGTAGGGATCCGAGACCAGGGTCTCAGAGTGTGATTTGAAAATTCTGTGTTTAAAACTTTTGGCTGCTTTTTTTGTCAGATTTGGTGGGTACTTAATAGCATTCAACTGAGGAATCTGATTCCTTACCATCCACCTGGAATACCACCGTCTGGTTCACCCATGGCGCAAGCTGGTCCCTCTGAGCCCTTCTTGCCTCTGCCTCCTGCTCTGACACCGCTCCGGGCTCCCAAAAGAGTGCCAGGCCCAGGTACAATGACGCCGATACTGACCTCGCTGCCCAAAGAGGTGGCCCCAATTGTGCTCTCAAACGCCGACTCGATGTCAGTCCAACCTCAACCGATGTCATGCCCGAATCAAACTGAGATGCCCATTTCTGCTCTTGACTTACCACAAGGCAAGTAACATTCTTTGCATTCCCTTTTTGGCACAGACACTGATTAACGATTGTGACCCAAGTGATGAATACGAGTTTGCTCAGCTCTAGCAGGATGACAACTGGTATGAGGACTTGCAGGATGCCAGTAGGCGACACCTTTCCAGAGATAGCTCTTTTCTACCCTCCAGGGCAGGCAATGGAAGAATCTGCATCCTATGCCATGATCATGCGCAAGGCAGCTGAAGTCCTTGATCACCAGCTCTCCGCCCTGGAGGTAAAAACTAATGTTCTGACTGGATCCTGCAGCCAGGCCTGACTTCTTCTGAGCCCTTCTTGCCCTTCTACCAGGTTCTGACAGACACCCTGTTGGGACCTGGACCAAGCCCTTCTCTGGCCCACCAGTTAATAGACAAATTGCCAGGTGTTACCGTCCTACTCAAGGTTACCCAACTTTCTTGTCCTAGCACCCTTCTACAGAAAGTCTTGTGGCGTAGGCTTCCACCAGCCATTCCAATCCGAACACTTTTCCTGATAGGGAATCAAATCCAGTGGAGACATTTGGTAAGCACCTCTTTTCGTCCACTAGTTTGGCCCTGTGTTCTCTTAATGCTTCCTGTTTCTTGGACTGTTATAGCAACACCCTTTGGGATTCGGTGGCACAAGTCCTCCCTGGTTTGACAGAAGATCTTATCCCTGTACTGTCTCAGGCAATTCAAGATGGTTGTGGTGCAGCCAAGTTCACAATTTGATGTGATTTGAACACACCCAATTTCATGGGGTGTGCAATTGACACCATGTTGCCATGCGTGGCTGTGCTAGACTGGGTTCTCTGGCGATCTCCAGTCCTTATTGATGTACATGCCCTTTGGTGGGACTTGCCTGTTCAGAAACAAGGCTGACCCCACCCTCAAACATTTCATAGAGAGTAGTGCCAGCGCTGGCTCTCTGTGCCTTTCTATCCCACCGTACCAGCGGTGCCCACCAATGCCAAGGTCAGTGCACCACTCATCTCGCCCCCGACCCCACCTGCCAAACCTCTTTAGTGTACCTGTACTGGGTCACAGCCACCCGGTGGGAGGCAGAATCCACCAATTCTATCAGAGTTGACAAGCGAACACATTGGACAGTTGGGCCTACAAATAGTTGGCAAAGGCTATGACTTACCCTCCCTTTTGTCCCTGCCGCACCTGCAACAGTTGACCCAACGACTGACTGTGGAATCTCCATTTTGTGGCAGGAAGTGCAAACCTATTTAGCCAAAGGGGCTGTCGAGAGGGTGCTGGTGCCAGAAGTAGGGCCTGGTTGCTATTACTGCTACTTCCTCGTGCCCAAGAAGGACCGAGTCCTTTGACCTATTCTCAATCTGTGCCCTCAACGCATTCCTCCGAAAGAAGAAATTCAAGATCACCCTGGCCTAGTCTCTACCCTGGAAACTGGATAATGGCGTTGGATTTGCAAGATGCCTACTTCCATATACCTGTCCGGTCAGCCTATTGGCACTACCAGAGGCTTGTGGTGGGAGAGGAGCATTTCCAGTTCACCGTGCTCCCCTTTGGTCCCACCAGCGCCCCTCAGTTATTCACGAAAGTGGTGGCAGAACACCATTGGATTCAGGGTACCCATTCTTCCCCTACCTCAACGATGACCAGCTGTTGAAGGCGAGCTTGCCCCAGGCAGTCACCACCCACCTCCAGACTACTGTGAACCTCCTGTCATCTTTGGGGTTCACTAAAAATGCTCTCACTCTCCCCTTCATCAGAGCCATTCTGGTCACGGTTCGGTTTTGTGTCTTTCCCCTGAGAAAGAGATTCTAGGACATTCAAGCTATGATACCAATCTTTCAGCTTCACTCCTGGGTTTCAGTATAGTCAACTCTCAGGCTGCTCGGACTGTTGGCCTCCTACATCCTGCTGGTCGAGAACGCTAGGTGGCATATGCAGGCTCTGCAGTGGGATCTGAACTTCTAGTGGGCCCAACATCAAGGGGACCTCTCCGACCACGTTCAGATTTAGGAGGAGACCTCTGACAGATTTGTGATGGTGGTTACTGAACCGTGATTAGGTTAGTGGAAGACCCCTCTCCTTTTCCCACGCAGAGTTGATAGTAATGACCTATGCGTTGCTTCTGGGCTGTGGTTGCCACCTAGAAGAGGTGGAGATCAGATGTCTCTGGCAGCATCCAGCCCCCACTTCAACCTTCTGGAGCTGAGTGCTATCCACTTGGCGTTGAAAGCCTTCCTACCGTTTATCAAGGGGAGACTGGTACAGGTGCTCACAGACAACACCATCATCATGTGGTACTGCAACAAACGGGGAGAGATGGTGTCTCAAACCCTGTGCCTGGAGGCCTTGCCCTGTGGAACTGTTAAGACCATCAAGGAATTTTTTCTGATAGTGAACCACCTGGCAGAATCGTTGAATGCAACAGCGGACAAGCTCAGCCATCAACGCCTAGGGGGCCACAAGTGGCAGCTACACCCGAAGGTTGTGCAAGGTCTCTTCAACAACTGGGGAGAACCTTGGCTTGATTTGTTAGCTATCACTGAGAACACCCACTGTCTGCACTTCTGTGCGCTGGAATTTCTAACGCGTCTCTCGCTCGGAGACTCATTCCTCCTCAAGTGCCGGTCTGCTGATACCTCTCCTGTGCCGAGTTCTCCAGAAGATCAGGACGAGCCAGGCCCAAGTCTTCCTAGCGGCTACGGATTGGGAACATAGAATTCTTGGACTTGATCATATGTCCTCAGTCTGGGCGGCCCCTCTGGGAGGACCTGCTATTGCAGCAACAGGGCAGGATTCTGCACCTGGGCCTTTGCACTCTCCACCTTCATGCTTGGAGATTGAGCAGCGACAGCTGAACACATTCGATCGGAGGGGGTTGCTGTAATCTTGGCAGCCAGGGTCCCCGTGACGAAAACTGTATATGCCGGTCATTGGGACAAGTTTGAGTATTGGTACTGCACGCGCCACATTGGCCCCCTCCAGGCCACACTAACTGTCTGATGTTTTGCCATTTGTTCTCTCTCTCGCTTGGCAAGGCTTTGCTCTCGGCACAGTGAAGGGTTATCTTTTGGCCTTCTCTGCCCTTTTATGGTTGTCTAATCAACCCTCTTTGTTTAAATCACCAGTTGTAATGTGATTTTTAAAAGGGTTGCAACACGTTTCCCCCTTCTTTTGTCATGCCCCAATGGGACCTTAATCTAGTCCCAATCCTGACTAATCTGATGTGCACTCCGTTGGAGCCACTTCACTGCTGACCCCTTGCTATCACCTTGGCATGGTGTGTAAGCAAGCTTCAGGCTCTCTGTGTCAATCCACTTTACACTTACTTCTTTCCAGACAAACTGGTTCTGCAGGCACAGGCATCCTTCCTGTCAATTTGTGATGCTGTTCCACGTTGGTCAAACTATAACTCTGCCGGCATTCTATGCTCTGCCTCCCCCTCTAAGGAGAAGAGGCCCCATCGCTTAGACCCCAAGAGCGCACTAAGCTTTTACATAGATCACATTAAAGAACATCGGGTGAACGATAATTTCTTTGTGGTGCTCTCTGGAGTAAAAAAAAAACAAGGCAGTACAGAAGCTTACTATCTCACTGGAGTTTGCTCTGTGTTAAGATCTGCTATGCATTAGCTGAAAAGCAGCCTCCGTAAGGACTGCCTGCTCATTCTAGCACGGCCAAAGCTGCTACCACTGCGATGTCCCTGTCCTAGATATTTGCCAGGCAGCTATGAGGCGTCCCTCCATACGTTCACAAAGCATTATTGCCTGGGCAGTCATATTTCTGGAGTGGAGGCATTTTGCCAGCTCAGTCCTGCAGGATATTCCGGTTTGAGTCAATTCACAGATCCCCTTACGAATAGGTAAGACTATCTATTCAATAGGTGAGGAATCTGCAGCTAGAGGTCTCCCTCAGAAAAACAAGCTTCTTACCTAAAGTAATGCTCTTTCTGGTTGAGACTGTCTAGCGGCAGATTGCTCACCAACCCTCCCCGTTCTGTAATTGAATGCTATCCATTAATAAGATCCTAAGTCTACAAATCTGCGCTCTGTCTACAAATTTGCTTTCGGGGCTGTGCGTCTGAGCGGCACAGATAGTCTCAAAAGCTACCGATTTCAGCATGGGGGAGTGGCGCCTACATAAGCTACACACATCATTTCCGTAGCAGAATGGCATCAGTGTGGAGCTGCAAGGTGCAATATTCCACCATGCAGAGGTACTGGTGGAAAGTTTCTGGATCCAGTTGAACGCCTTGGGAATATTCAAAAGGTGAGGAATCTGAAGGTAGATATAGTCTCTACTGAAGGTAAATAACTTGTTCTTCAGAACTTGGGACTGAGCCCCCCGAGTCCTAAACATGTCGGCTGCACCATCTTTGTTCATGTTGACAGCAGCCAACTTGATTTAATCTTATGATCTGACGGGTCTATGGTTCCTCCGTGGCCTGAAATATACATACATTTTGAAACTTCATTTCTCAAAAACTACTGAACGGATTTACAATTTATCACAAAAAGCATGCTTTTTGGGTAAAGATCTAGCTTTCTGACAAATTTGGTGTATTTCCGTTCAGCCATGTTTTTTCTGTATCCCTGTTCAATTTTCCTACAAAAAATTGTTGCATGGACACAATGGATTTATACAACCTCCCCTCCTCCATTTTTCTCGTCGGCGACCCCCCCCCCCGCCTTGACGGTTAACCCTGAAGGATCCAAGAAGAAGCAGAGGTGCACGAGACTGTTTTTGGGGAAAGTTTTGAGAAGATTCAGCAAACTGCGTTACAGTTATTAGCAAATCGATAAATCCATTTCCTCCGGGACTGTGGTCCTAACTATAACTACCCAGCGGCAACCACCACTGAGTTATATATAGGTGTGTGTGTATAAGTATGTGTGTGTATAAATATATATAAGCCTGCAAATCCTCTATTGAAGTCCATCTCCAATTTCCTTATTACAGGTGACTTGTGACGTCTCTAGTTGCCTGTAATAAAGAAATGACATAGCTGCTCAACTGTAGTAAATTATTACAGTTGAGTTCTGACCTTACAGTGCCTGCTGCCAGAGGCAGCAGCCAGGGTGAAAGGCAGGTTACTGAGCATAATTACAACCGCCGTTTAAACAAGAAAAAATATAACTTTTTTCTTTTTAGAGAAATAGAACAGAAGAAGGAAAGGAACAGACTTTTCTTTCTGTTTTATTTGTTTAAAAAGAAAAAGTGATTTTGACCTTTTTGTGACTACGGTAGAGGTTTTCCCGTCTGCTGACGTCATATCAGAAGCCTCAGTTCCCAGAGACCATGAGGTCAGTATGGGCAACTTGCAGCTCAGGTCCCCACCTCTCCAGTGGTCCCCTACCTCAAAACTATTTTACTGTGTCCTTGCCAGCATACAGCCACCCTGTTGGAAGCAGGATCCGATATTTCCTCCAGGGATGGCAGGCTTCGATGACAGACAAGTCAGTCCTACAAATTGTACACAGGGTAATTCCCTTCCCTTTCTACCCTGCCGTACCTTCCACTGCACTTAGGATGGATGACGGAGATGGTTGACCATCTGTCTGTTTTATGGCAGGAAGTGCAGGCAGCCTTACGCCTCTGGAAGTGGCTGGACCACTAAGGGATTTCCTTGATGATGAACCACTTGGCAATATATTTAAACACCAGAGCAGACAAATTCAGCCACAGGCTCCTAGTGGTTTACAAATGAGATGTACCCGGAGGTCGCACAGGCCATGTTCCAGCATCCGAGAACTTGCAATTTCTGCACTTCCGCCCCCTGATGTTTCCAAAGCAGAAATGAGAGGGCCCAATTCCTCCTAGTAGTACCTTATTGGCCATGAGAGCGTGGTACTCTGAACCCCAGAGCATCTGTTCTCCAATCAAGCTGCTGCTTCAGGAGGATCTTCTGTTGCAGCAGCAGGGCATGGTTGTATACTAAGGAGAGCACACTTTGCTTCTCCATTTGTGGATATTGAGAGCTAACAGTTGAACTCCTTCGACCTGCACCCTGAGGTCATTGATGTCATCCTGACAACAAGGCCTCCAATCACAAAATCTGTGTGTGCCAGCTGCTGGAACAGATTGGTGAATTGGTGCGGCACCCAACAGATTGACCCTTTACAGGCCAAGTTGTCTGAAGATTTGCTGTTTGTTTTGTCCCTCGCCTAGCATGGACCTGCTTTGAGCACTGTTAAGGCCTACTTAGCAGCTCTATCAGCCTTCTTGTGCTTGCCGGTTTAGCCTTCATTATTTAAGTCGCTAGTTGTGGTGTGGTGTTTTGAAAGGTTTACAACAGTTGTTCCCACCAAAACCGTTTGTGATGCTCCAGTGGGACTTAAACTTAGTCCTCACGTTCTTGATGTGCACCCCTTTTTAGCTGCTGCACAGTATTCCCTTGAGACGTCTGACCATAAAAACATTCTCATCACCATAACATCGACTAGATGTGTGAGCCACCTTTAAGGTGTCTGTGTAAATCCACCTTACACCCACTTCTCCCATTATAAGTTGGTTCTGAGGACCCGGACTTTCATTCTACCCAAAGTGGTCACTTCTTTTCATGTCAGTCAGGCCATCACCTTCCCTGCATTCTTTGCTCCACCTCATCCCTCTAAGGGGAAAGAGAGACTCCATTGCTTGGACTGTAAACGAGCATCTAGTTTCTATATTGATAGTACCGAGGAACATCTGGTAGACAATCAACTGTAGGTTTTTGGGGAGCAAAGTATGGTAAGGCAATACAAAAACGAACCATCTTCCGATGGATTGTTCTCTCCATAAAGATCTGCCACATACTGGCTAAGAAGCATTCTCCAGAAGGCTAACAGGATAATTCCACTACAGCCAAAGCTAATACCACTACACTTTCATGCGAGGTGCCTGTCCTGGACCTCTGTCAGACAGACGTAGGCTTCGGTACACACCTTCACTAAGCACCACTGCCTCAACCAATCATTGAGAGGGGCAATTTGCCCACTCAGTTCTACTGAACTTTAAGTTGTGAAACTTAGAAATTCACTCAACAAACCAAAGGTTAAAGTAACGTTATAGTTAGGTAAATGTCAGTGACAACATTAACATTTTGAACAAAAAAAAACAGAAATTCACCAGTTCTAGTTAGCAGAGCTAACTATAACTTGTGCCCCTGCCATGCACTGCTTATGACATCACATAATACATCACTTAGGACATGTATATGGTATCACTGATGACATCTCAAATGACATTGTTGACATCCCTGATGACCTCATACAATGAGTGTGCTAGTTTGTTTTATAGTTTACATAGTGGCGGGTAGCTACCATTTACTTTTCTACCTCATTTTGTACCTGAGGCCAGGTACTGGGTGTAAGTGTTTACAAAATGGATGTGCTTCTAATGCATCATAGGTGTGTAGAGGTATTGAAAACATTATAAATATTAGTATTGAAGAGTAACTCTGTGTTCAGATGGCATTTGACTAGTTCTGTCCAGTATGTTCCACACAAGTTTTTTGGGTCTGCAAAAATAGTTTCCAACAGGGCAAAGATGCTGCGTAGTAGATACTAAGTATTGTAAGCACCTTGGAGTTATTTGACAGAATTGTTGCAGCATGACAATTTTTACATAACATAGAAGACTGTGTGCACCAGTGCTAACCTTCGTACATGTGATTCTTTTACTTTAGAAGTTGGGCTATCTGTAAATTTTTCACCACAGTATGAAGGCTGCAGATAGTATAATCTTTAGTACCTTCAGACCTTGGTTATTTTAAGCGATTGGTGTCTTTTAATTGCATAGAGTTTACACTGATCTTAGTAGATACTTTTCAATATTCTGTGGTGCATTTCTCATGCATGTTTTACTGTCTACAAACAGTGTGGTATGGAGTAAACTTTCTCCATAGAGTAAACACTGTTTATAGTATCCACGTTTGTGCTCATATCAACTTAATTTCTCAATTTTGGTTTGGTGACTCTGAAACGCTTGACACAGGTAAAGGTGTCCTTAGTAGGTTATTCACTTTGGAAGAGACATTGAGAATCTTGAGGGACTTGGCTTTCTTTGAACCCGTGTATACATAATGAACACTGTGTGCAATAAGGGTTTCCCTTATATCTGTGGTTGTTTGTTAACATGAACTAGGCTACCCGTGAAGTGTATGGTATAGGGTTAATGTTAATGTTGCACATAACCCATGCAGCTACACCCAAGGGAGTTGTATCTGTGATGGCATTAATGATGCTTCATATTATTCTGAGCTATTTTGTACTTACTTTCAGGCCTCTAATGCCACATTCGTTTATAGTGCAATGTGTGCGAAAGAAGCTTGGATGATGTCATCAGTGGTGTCATAAATTATGTCATTGAACATGTCATGAGTTTTGTGATATATGTGAGGTCATAAGCAGTGCTTGTTGGGGGCGCAAGTTATAGTTAGATCTTCTAACTAGAACTGGTGAATTTCTGTGTTTTTTAGTACAGAATGTTAATGTTGTCACTGACATATTCACTTAACAAGAACGTTATTTCAACCTTTGCTTTTTTTCAGTGGATTTCTAAGGGGTTTTCTTCAAAACAAAAACAGATCTTTTTATCACACCTAACTATAACATAACTTGTTTAACGTAATATAATATTTTACCTCCATAGGTAAAGCCAACCCACCCATTCACCATATGCGGCAGGGTGTTGGCCGCACGGCCTGTCCTGCAGCCAAATCCCCAGGAGGCAGCCAATGCCACACTGAGCACGGCCTTTGCTGTGCACAGCATAAGGTTGGCCTTTGAGCCCCGGAGATCCAAAACCGGGCCAAATACTAGAAGAAAGGGGCTGCACAGCCCTCCTTCCCGACCCTTATAAGGCCCCATGCATTCCATTCCCTGGGGCGATACCCATAAAAAAGGGGAGAGGGCTGTGTGGGCCCCTCTTCCTGAGCCTCATTAGACCCTGGGGACCCCATCCACAGAGGCCGCATTCATTAATATGGGGAGAGGGTCGTGTAGCCCCATCCCGGAGTCTCATTTGGCCATAGGGACCCCATCTCTCGGGGCCTCATTCATTAATATGGGGAAGGAGCCGCGTGGCCCATCTCCCCGAGCCCCATTCGGCCCCAGGGATCCTATGCCCCGGGCCCAAATCATCAGATATGGGAGGGAACACCCGTCACCACCTCCCCCAGCCATTATAGGTCCAGAGGAGCCCACCACGGAGGCCGCATTTAATTAAGCGAAGGTGGCACGCGGCCCCCTTCCCCGAGCTATCACAGGTTTTGGGTAGCCGTCCTACGGGGCAAAAAAAAAAAAGAGAATAAATCAGGAGTTTCTGCCGCTATCCGGCGGGACTTCTGCAGAACCAGAAAAGAAAAAGGAAATGGTGGCTGGCTTCATTGTTCAATTATTGGCCCTGAGGGGCCCACCCCCAGGGCTGTATTCAATAAGGGGATGGTGACACGCAGCCCCTCTCCCCTAGTCATACAGGCCCATGGGGGCCCACCGATGGGGCTGAAATTAACAAATAAAGAGGAAGGGGTCTCGCAGCCCCCCTCCCTGAGACATCACAGGCCCCGGGGAGCCCACCCCATTTCTCAAAAGGGGAGGGGGCACATCCAGCCCCCTTCCCTGAACCTTCTATTGCTCCGGAAACTGCAACCCCGGGGCTGGCTCACTAGCTGAGTACCAGGGAGCCCATCCCTGGGATACAGCGGTTTCTCTGCCCGCACCAGCAGGAAAACTTGTGTTTGCTCCCGCCTGGCAGGAGCATTTTTTAATCTACCGCCACGTGGGTGCAAACACAAAGTCTGCTTCCAGAGGGTGGGCGCTTTGAAAATGACCTGCTACCTGAGAGCAGACTTTTGATCTATTTTCCTGCCCACACTGATGCAGGCAGGGAAACAGATCAAGCTATTGCTCCTGCCCAGAGGGAGCAGCATAAAGCGCTGCTCTCTCCAGGCCTAGAGGGTCAGAGTATCTCTACCCTGCCCCCTTATGTTTTTTTCATTTACTACTGCAGGACAGGGGACTAAGTCCCCGAGTCCTGTAATTGCTGCCAGCAACATTTTTCTCATGTTGCTGGCAGCCAATCAGACCGCTCGCTCTCGCAGAAGGGAACGAATTGGACCAAGGGAAAAAAAACGCTCCCTGGGCCAATCAGAACACACCATTTTGAAATAGGTGCTCCCGCGATAGACTTTCAAGCCTCTCGGAGACCCAACCCTCCAGATATCTATTTTTTTACCTTAATTTCTCAAAAACTACTGAACGGATTTACACCAAATCACGCCACTTTCATATTTCACTATACTAATTCAACACTAATCCTTTATGGGTTGCAGAGTAGCGTGCTACTCACCAAAATAGTGCTTCAACACCCCATCAGGGGTAGCAAGCGCTTTATAAATGGAAACCTCTTTCCCTCTTCTATCCCGCCGCTACCCTTCTCTATCCAAATAACAGAATAACATATCCACCACTCAAATTACTTTCATATTTCACTATACTAATTTTCAACACTAATCCTTTATGGGTTCCGGAGTAGCGTGCTACTCGCCAAAAAAGCGCTACAACACCCCATCAGGGGTAACAAGCGCTATATAAATGCAAACCTTTTTCCCTCTTCTATCCCTCCGCTATCCTTCTCACTCCAAATAACTTACTAATATCCACCACTCAAATTACTTTCATATTTCACTATACTAATTCACCACTAATTCTTTATGGGTTTCCGGAGTAGCGTGCTACTTGCCAAAAAAGCACTTTAACACCTCATCAGGGGTAACAAGCGCTGTATAAATACAAATCTTTTTTTCCCTCTTCTATTCTTCCGCTATCCTTCTGAATCCAAATAACTGACTAACCTATCCACCACTCAAATTACTTTCATATTTCACTATACTAATTCAACACTAATCCTTTATGGGTTCCGGAGTAGCGTGCTACTCGCTGAAAAGCGATTCGACGCCTCGTCAGGGGTAGTAACCGCTATATAAATGCAATTACAATACAATACGAACAGCCCAATCTACATACCAAGATCTAGCTTCCTGCCAAATTTGGTGTAATTCTTTTCAGCAGTTTTTGCTGTAGTCTTGTCTAAAGAAACCTATGAAAAAATGCATGGGGGATTTTCGTTTTTTGAGATCCCCTTTTTTCTCGGCCCCCCATTCACGGATCACCCCAAAACATTCCATGCAGACACTAGTCAAAAAGTAGCACTTTTTTGGACAGTTTCATGGAGATTAGTCAAACAGAGTGCCAAAGTTATTAGCAACACAAATAACTATTTTCCTATGGAACAGCTGACCCAACTATAACCACAGGGTTATTATATATTCGCTATAGTTAGGACTAAAGTTTCCATAGGATAAACGTTTTTTGTTTTGCCAATAACTTTGGTGCCGCTCATTGAATCTTCATGAAATGTTCACAAAACTTCCTCTTCTTGGTTCAGCTGCTGTGTTGAAAGTTTCGGGGTGATTCGTCAAGCAGGGGCCGAGAAAAAAGGGGGTCTCAAAATGCAGTTTCCCCATGTTATGTTTATGGGGATTTTTTATTTTTTGAACAGGACTACAGCCCAAACCACTGAACGGAATTTCACCAAATTTGGAAGAAAGCTAGATGTTGGTCCAGAAAGCGTACTTTCTGTGATTTGGTGTAAATCTGTTCAGTAGTTACAGAGATATTTAAGTTTAAAAGATATAGATATCTGGAAACCCTACAGCCTACTGAAACCCTACTGAAATATGATTGGCTGCCAATGGCAGCCATCTTGGGACTCAATTGAACCAAGTCCCACAAAACATGTAAAAAAAAAAGAAATGGGGGCAGGGTAGAAACACACTGACCCCCTAGGCTTCCTGGGCTCCCGCACTTTGTTTATTATTGGCCCCGTGGTGGGCCAGGAGCATTTGTAATTATAGGAGGGGGCGTACGGGGCCCACCTCCTGGGGCTTATTATGGCCCGGGGACCACCATCTCCCCGGAGCTTCTTTAAATATGCATGCGGTGAAGGCACATATGGCCTCCCTCAGGGACCACCACCTCCCCGGGGCTTTAATACAACAAATAAGTGCGGTGGGCCACGCAGATCCCCCCCGCAGCCCAAGAGACAGCCACCTCCGCAGGGCTTTAATTTTAAACAAATGCGGTGGTGCCGCGCGGACCCCCCTCTGCAGCCCGGGCTTTTTTTTTTTTATTGAATGTTGGGGGCGTGCAATCCCCCCCCCCCCCCTCCTGGAGCCCTGGAGACCGCCACTTGCATGAAGTGGAGTAGAATTGCTTTTGGACAGAAGGAGCTGCATGTTAGCAAAAGCAATAACGGCTGCCGCAGGATGCGGGGAGCCGGCAAGGGCATTCAGGCTCCTCCCGCAGTCACCAAAGGAGAGGTCGGGGGATGGGGGTCCAAGGGGCCGATATCGGCCCAGGGAGGGGGGCACGCAGCCCCCCAACATTAAAAACAAAATGAAGAAAAAAAACCTCCAGCAAGTTGCTGGAGGCACGTCCCTTCACCACCACTCTGCAGACGCGCCTACTGCCAGTTGGGGGAATGAAGTACCCTTGGCTGCTGAGTGTCCTTGGGGGCAAATAAACCCTCTTGTTACCTCCAGTAAGTTCCACACAGCGGGATTCCTGACAGCTGGTCAGAGGCCCCACCCCCTTTTCCCACCACTCTGCAAATGCCATTACTACTTAAAAAACCATAGAAATGCGCTGAAAAATCCAAAGGTTACAGGGACATTATAGTTAGGAATTAGCATTTAAAAAACCTTAGAAATTCACTCAAAAAAAAACAAAGGTTACTGGGACGTTATAGTTAGGCTCAGGTTTCACTTGTGCAAAACCAGTGAAATTCAGCAGTTCTAGTTAGCTGAGCAAACTATAACACAATGCACTGCTTATGATCTCACATATTACATCACTCATGACATCTCAAATGACATTACTGATATCATCCACAAAATCACTAACGTACCCACTCACACCTGAGAGAACCTTTCATATACTCACTTCCACACAACCATTCACAGACCCATACCACAGACTTACACACCCACTCACTGATTCATAGATCTACACACACATCCACTCACTCACCCATACAGCCACTCATACAAGACCCACCCACCCACTAATACAGCCACTGACATATCCACCCATACAGCCACTCAGACACCGAGTCAGTCCCCCATAGAGCTACTCATACAACCAATCACTCACCCATACAGTCAATCACACAGCCACTTACTCACCCATACAGTTACACACACCCTCTTACTTACTCATACATATACTAACACGTTCTCACTCACCTATACAGTCACTGACACAAGCACACACTCACCCATACAGCCACTCTCACATTCACTCGCTCACCCATACAGTCACTCATATACCCCATCACTCACCTATACTCCCTTTCACATACCCAGTTACTCACCCATATATCACTGACCCATCCACTCACTCACCCACACAGCCATACACACAATCACTCACCCATACAGCCCCTCACACACAACGCACACACACCCACTGACTCACCCACCCACTCACTCATCCACTCACTCATCCACCCACCCACCCAAATACTCAGACACCCATAGAGGTACTCAGACAATCACTCACTCACTCATACAGAAACTCACGTACCCACTCACACACCCATACAGCCACTTAGATACCAACTGACAGACAGATACAGACATTCACACAACCAGTCACTCACCCATACATTCACTGAGACACCTAATCACTCACTTATACAGTCAGTCACACACACACTGAATCATCCATACAGGCATTCATGCACCCACTGATTCACCCATACACCTTGGTATATATATTTAACACTCATAAACATTTAAAAACACTCAGTCACTGGATGATGTCATGAGTGATGTAATATGTGAAGTCATAAGCAGTGCATTGCAGGGCACGAGTTATAGTTAGCTTAGCTAACTTTAACTGCTGAATTTCACTGGTTTTGAACGAGTGAAACCTGAGCTTAACTATAATGTCTCTGTAATTCTTGTTTTTTTCCGTGAATATATATATATATACATATATATATAAACCCAGTGGCAGTTGCCACTGGGTAGTTCTAGTTAGGACCATGTTTCCATAGGGGGAAACAGTGTTTACAACGCTGTTTCCACAACGCATGGCTTTACAACACGGTCATTACAATGACCACGTTGTTACCACGCGTGCCACTACATCGCAAGTCGTAACAACGACTTACTGTAGGGGGCGTGCAACACCAGGGAATGTATTGGATTTTAAATCCAACACCTTTCCTGCTGTTGCACAAACTGGAGTAGGAATAGTAATTAATTCTATTTCTAAGTCCAGTGCGCACCCTACAGCAAGTCGTTGTTACGACTTGCGATGGAATGGCACGCGTGGTAACAACGCAGTAGTTGTAACGACTGCGTTGTAAAGCCATGCGTGGTGAACGTATGCATAGTAACGTCATACATTCTTCCATAGGATATGCATATTTGGTTAGTTTATAACTTTGGCCCCGTTTGAAAAATCTTCACAAAACATTCCCAAAAAATAGTCTTATCCACCACGACTCCTTCCTGGAAAGCTGCGAGGGGGATCTGTCAAATGCGGTCAGGGAAAAGACGGGGGGGGTCCCAAATTGCATTTTCTCATGCATGTTTCAATAGGAAATTGAACCGCAATATCACAAAAATGGCTAAATGGAATTACACCAAATTTGGCTGAGAGTTAGATCTTGGTGACGGAAAATGTGCTTTTTGTCATTTGCAATGAATCCGTTCAGTAGTTTTTGAGAAATTCCCTGCGGCCAATAATTTAATTTTATGAGGAAGGCGGCCCCCATCCATGAGCTTTCAAAAGGCCCTGTTTACATATTTGAAGAGAGGGCATGCAGCAGCCCTCCCCAAGCCTGTGAAAAGCTCTAAGAACCCCATTCCTGGGGCCGACATTGTTATTTTGGGGAGAGGGCTTATGGCTCCCCTCCCCGTGCCATAGGACAGCCCCGGAGATCCCATCCCCCGGGGTACCGATCAAAGCAGAGTCCCGGAGACCCTATCCTTTGAGGCACTGCTGTTTTGCCTGCTCGGTAGAGTGCAGGCAGGGATCGTAAACATTATTTCCTGCCTGCACTTTCCCATGCAGGGAACACAAAAATAAAAAAAAAACCTACTCCTGTCAGATGGGAGCAAAGTAACAGCCAGCTCCCACCACCACCCAGTATGGGCTCTGACTCTGGAGCTGGCAGGGGCTGCAGATGCCTTAAAGGTCCCCCTGCGGCCCCCAATGATTGGGCTGTTGTGGGTGCTCCAGGTGGGCACCAACTTTGACATAATGGCTAGACCCCACCAGCACCCACTATGGATGCTGGCTGAGGGGCCTCAAGGGCTTCCTCTGCCACCCCCAACTTGAAAAGAAAGTTGCGGGGGCCTTGAGTGGGCACCCACAACATTATTTATTCACTTCTCAGTGCAAGAAGTGCCCCATAATGAACTGGGAAGGCTTTTAAATTCTTTTTTTCCTTCCTGTATATGCCCCTAAAAGGGTCAGTGGCTCCACCAGTCGATTGTTTTTAATGTTGTGGAGAGCTGCTGTGAGTGCAGCAGCCCCCCCTCCCAACGTAAAAAAAAAAAGTAAGTCTCTTGGGTCATTGAATCCATGACTCTAGAAGAACTTACTATATGTATATATATGTGTATATATATATATATATATATATATATATATATATATGTGTGTGTGTGTGTTTTAAAGCACTCAGAGCT
Organism: Calotriton arnoldi; assembly: GCA_963921515.1. Taxonomy (NCBI): domain Eukaryota; kingdom Metazoa; phylum Chordata; class Amphibia; order Caudata; family Salamandridae; genus Calotriton; species Calotriton arnoldi. The sequence continues at coordinate 455,893 of CAWUFW010003507.1, forward strand.
GTATGCTTTTCAGCTGCAGTATACGGACCTTTTGTGGTTGGTTCTATGGTGTCAATTTGTGGCCTTAAAAATGTTTTTAAAAAAGACCTAAAAACATGTTTAATATTTTTTTAAATAATGCTGTATTGAAAATATTTTGGGACTATCACTATTATTAAACACTGCAATGTGTGAATTTATGAATTACACATTTGATTATATTCATTAGTGACTTTTTGACAAAGCCAATAGGGGTATTTGCACCCAACCACTACGCCTTGCACATCCAAAGGCCGTGTGTAGCAGGGGGTTGGCGCCCAACCCCACGCAACACACAGCAATGGACATCTTACATTATGGTAAAAAAAAAAAGAAATTCACAAAAAAAAAAAAAAAAGTTAAAGTGACGTTATAGTTAGGAATTGTAATAATATCTTACTTTACATTAAAAGAAAACCTTAGAAATTCACTGGAAAAAACACCAAAGGTTAAAGTCACTGCTGGGACAGAAATGTCCTCTACAAGGTAATGGACATGCACCCCAACCCTGCATTCCCTACTGTACTGATGTCTGGGTCCCTATTGCTGATTATTGTTGTCATAGACAAACACAAATCATGGTTGGCTTTCGTGATATAGGCCTTCTCACAGATTGCATTCTTGTTGGACTGGGAGGGGCGCCCACAGCGCTACCCTTAAAGTGGTGGAAGCTACTGGCAGCATACTGTGTAGTGATCAGTGGGAGTGAACAGGTCCTTTTTAACCTGTCACTGGAGTGAGGCCTACAGGCTCACTCACTTTTAAAGTTTAACTGCTATGTGCTTAACTCACGCTTGCCCTACATCAGTTTTGTGTGAAGTGCTGCGCAGCACAGAATTGGTATATCTGCACTGCGTGTATGTGTGCCTGAGAACGGTATAATGCAGAGATAATGCAGTACTAAGCAGTGTGTGCATGGTGAGAGCATGTGCTGGGGGTACGTGTACCTGTGAGTGGTACAATACTGGAAGGGTGCAGTGCATGCATGTTAAATGCATATGCTGGATGTATGTGAGTCTGTCAGAGGCGCATTACATGTAGGATACAGTTGTTGATAACCCACCGCTATTCCAACTCGCGCATCTGCCCAAGCGCTGCGCACTAGCACACAATACGCACCTTTTCACCCCAGCAGGAATCTATTTTCCTGGGCATGTTGTTGGGGACTGACCATGAAAAAGGACTTGCTGGTCTTGTGAGAGGTACTGGACCATGTGTCTCAGCGGGCAACTTGGGTGTGGCAAGCCTATATTAAGCCACGCCCAAGAAGGCTTGCTGCTTGCTATCCATAGGCTACCCAAGGAGTAAGAGCTCTGTGGGGAAGCACCCAAGAAATCAAGATTATGCATGCAGCCAACTGATGATTGACTCACCTGTTTCCTCTCTAGATGCTGGTCCTTCTACTGACGGTGAGGTGATCAGTAACCGGTAGAAGAAAAGGCAAGAACAAACTAGTAATGAAGGACAATTTGGCACGAAAGCACCAGAGTATTATCAAGGTAAGTTGCAGGCACCTAATTGTAATTGTATTTATATATCGCTTACTACCCCTGATGAGGCGTCGAAGCGCTTTTCGGCTAGTAGCACGCCACTCCGGAACCCGAAAGGATTAGTGGTGGATTAGTATAGGGAAATATGAGTTAATGTGAGCAGTGGACATGTGAATCTGTTTGTTGGATTGAATAGGATACTGAAGAGATAGAAGAGGGAAGAGTCTAGAGAGTGTTATTTGGGAGTTCATAGTAGTAAGATGAGGTTTGGGATGAGTAAAAAGGAGGGATGGAGGAGAGAAGAGTCTCTAGAAAGGGATTCGGAAATCAGAGTTGTAAAAGGAGGTTTGTTATGAGTCAAGGGAGGGATACACGAGGGAAGAATTTAAAAAGGGTTGTTTGGGAGATCATAGTAGTAAAATGAGGTTTGGGGTGAGCCAGGAGGGATGGAGGAGGAAAGAGTCTAGAAAGGGTTATTTTGGAGATGATGATAGTAGTAGAGTCAGGTTCGGGATGAGTCAGAGTGGAGGTAAAGGATATATTGAGAGAGGTATATGGTGACAAAGAGTAGTGTATTGGGGAGAGTGAAAGTTTTTTTTTCTTTGCATATAGGCACACCCCGTGTATAAGCAAAGGGGCAGCAGGGCACAAACGCCGGTAACGCCAGCATCAATTAGAGGTGGGCATAGATCACACACACATGCACACCCCCATGCGCGCTCGCACACACTGCAACATGCAGAAAAATAAAACACAACTCCTCTCCAGCGCGACAGTTACTGCAGGCTGCAACAATTGCACCACAGTCTCCGACAAACAACACAACATACAATGACTGGCAAACATAACCACATAGAGTAAGAGACACGCAACAAAAATATACAGGGGCAGATGTTGCGTTGTGCCTCCTTTGACTAACACAGCAATATATTTTTTAACTGAAATGTTGTAGTAAGTGGTATATTTAAGTACAGTAAAGCTAGAACAGGATGCAGGGGGGGCTGGCACGAGGACCGGTGACCTGCAGCCTACACATTTATGGCTGCATACAGTATATTAACCACTGAACTATTTCACCAGGGTTAGAGTCAGAGGGCGGTAGATTGCACACACTACTCTGCATTAGGTGCATCACTCCCTGCTTGCATCTCACTCATATTTTACCTGTGGCACTGTTATGTGCTGGATTGAGGCCCTAACATAGGTGCGCCGTTTCAGAGGCACAAATCCTTCGTGCCACAAAGACAGGCAGGCCCTTTCACCCACTAAAGGCCCTTTCACCTACATTAGCCCTCCCTTCACAATAACGAGCAACAGAGGCTGTCCCTTATCTGACGTGTGCTCTGGATGCAGAAGACGGTCCATCCTAAATACGTCATCTCCATGTCCAACAGTGACTAACCTACGTCACAACGAGTTCTTAGAAACAGACCCTTAAGCTCTTGGGATTTTCCCTAGCACAGGATTATTGATTTCTCCAAGAACTCATTAAATATGCATGAACCACTATTCCCTAAGGGTTCATTCCTGACGTCTTCCTCTGACCGACTTTACGTCAATACTAACATTCCAAGGCACTTATCAGGTATAAATATACCTCCCTTTGCCCAAGCAAACCAGAGGGGACCGAGACTTCCATGCCGACACTCTGAACTGAGACGCTGCAACCTGCGTCATGCCACAGCTCCAGCTGGCAGAGGTCCATCCACCCATCCTGGGGTGTCCAGCTCGAGATCAGGATGAAGTCCCACTAAGGTAATGGGGTTAGAACTAATTCCTAGGGGGATTCTTGGCTCTCTAAGACCTACACACATGCTAGGTACACTTAGGTACATCTAGTTAGGCATCATAGGGGTATAGGCTTTATCTTAAATGCATTCTGTATTTCATGTATGTGTTCATTACTATTGCACAATGGTAAAACTGTACCATGCATTTTTATTTAACTGCACTGCTGGCCATATTTCTCTGCTACTGTCCAACAGTTGTTGCAGCACATATTACCAGTACTAGAATAACAACTGTGCAATAAATTTTATTGTAAACACACCCGACTGTTTCTTCTATGTACTTCTCTGAGATGAGTGACTGAATGAAAAGTAGTATATTGTTTCCACGATCCTGAGGGATCAGGGTTTTATGTTGGAAACAGGCTAAACTGCTGCCACTTCTGAAAAAGCCCATTCTAGATCCCACCAAACTTGCAAGCTACCGTCCTATCTCTCTCTTACCGGCATTGGCAAAGGTGTGTGAAAAAGCTGTCTTCAGACAGCTAGACGCCTATGTTGAGTCATCTGGCATTCTCCACCCTGCCCAATCCGGATTTAGGGCTACATATAGTACAGAGACTGCGCTGGTCGAAATGTCAGAGGCAATAAGGGAGTGCCTGGATGCGGGTGGCAGAGCGGCCCTGATTTTGTTGGACCTCTCTGCCGCCTTCGATACGGTGCCCCATAGACCATTACTAGCTCGACTTTCGAACATTGGCGTTACAGGTCTTGCTTGGGACTGGCTTAAATCCTTTTTAGATGACCGCACCCAGCAGGTCTGGATGCCACCCTTTTCGTCGGCTCCCAGGAAAATGTCCACAGGAGTTCCACAGGGCTCTACTTTGAGCCCTTTACTTTTTAACATCTATATAACACCCCTGATCTATCTTGCGGATGAGCTGGGAGCCAAGATCATAGCGTATGCCGATGATACCCAGCTCCTTTTTACCTGGAAGGATGATGACCTGTCCTCGGAAGTTGCCCAGAAATGCCTCTCGACTGTCTTCAAATGGCTCGCACATGCTCAACTGAAGTGCAACGAGGACAAATCGGAGGTCCTCCTGTATGGATCTTTCCCTCCTTCTTTCAGAGAGACCCTGTGGCCTTCAGACTACCCTCGGCCCAACTCAGTGGGCAATCCAGTGAAGAACTTGGGGGTCTGGTTTGGTGAGGACCTCAGGTTTTCCGCACAAATTAAGAAACTTGCAGGGGTATGTTTTGGTACTCTCAAATCCCTTAGAAAGTTTTTTCGCCTGTTACCTAGGTCAGCGAAAGAAATGGTCACCCGTGCCCTTATCTTGTCTCGCATTGACTATGCCAATGCCCTGTACATTGGCATACCAGGCTACCTGATAAAAAAATTGCAGATAATACAGAATGCAGCCACCAGACTTCTGTTGAACATTTCAAGAAGGTCTAGTGTTAGACAGCATCTACGTGATCTGCATTGGCTCCCTGTGATCCATAGAGTGCAATTCAAAGCTCTCACTCTGGCTCACAGAGCCCTGTATGGACTAGGGCCGATGTACCTCAGGAAGCGTTTTGCCTTTATGCTCCTAGTCGACCTCTGCGCTCAGTCACCCATCGACGGGCGGTGGTCCCCGCTTTCGCAGGATGCGTCTGGGGGTCACTCCCTCTCCGTTAAAGCAGCGTTAGCATGGAACTCCCTTCCTGTGGAATTGCGGAACACCCAGGATCCTAGGCTCTTCAAAAACAACTAAAAACCCTTCTTTTCAATCTGCCCATTTAAATCTCTGCTTCACACGGCTATGGTCACTTCCCGCGCCGGGACACTCTTGAGTATCTGTGCGCGTTATAAGTGTATTATAACATAACATAACATGTTGTGGTTGCCTGAAGCTATTCCCTTCTTGTTGTCAAGAAGTTTCTAGTGGCCTCTGAGCTAGCTGGTACACAGTAATTAAGTTTGATATACGTGATAGGGGCATACCAACCTCAGTCCTATGCCAAGCCTATAGTGTATGTTATTCCAATGCGCAGAACCTATCAGGGAAATAGGAACTACACTACAGCACACAAGGCTTCTGTATTTTTCCTCTGCTTTCTTTTTATTTTCATTACTTTTCTCTCCATTTCAATCTGCTTCCTTTTGTCTGCAGCCTCTCCTTTCTTTCACCTTTCCCCTTGGTTGCTATCTTTTGATGATATCTCTCATTCCTTCCCTTATACTGTGATATATTCTTTTCCTACCGATTAGCATTGTCCACTATGTTCCACATTAATTCTTTATCATACCCCACACTGTATGTTTTTTCTGCTGTTATTTCTCTTCATTCTTCTCTCCCCTTCTTTTTTTACACAGTACTTTTCCTTATTTTGTTTTTTTGTTTTTCCATGTTTGCCCTCCCAATGTCTCTTTAAAATTGCTTGCTCTTTCACTTTTATCTTCCATCCTTGTTCCTGTTTCAGCCCCCCTTACATTTTTATTTCCTTTTCTCTCCACCTTCCTTTCTGCCTTCTGTGCATTGGGCCCACGTCTGGGCATACCCTGCCAACTTAGGGCAAACAAAGCAAACACAAGGAGATGATGGACGGAGCGCTGAAACTTTTCAGACACTCAAGTAGGCAGGGTATGCCCAGACGTGGGTCCCTTGCTCACTTTGCCACTGGATTCAAACTAGCCTGGCTGATGAGGGCTGTTAGCCCGAAACCGGTCCCAGGATGCTTGTTTCCAGTCCAGGGAAGACATGGCTTGGCAGTTCGGGCTGGACTGTTCCCATGAGGCACAGGGTCAAGACTGATTTGCATATAGCTGTGTCTGAACTGGGGTGGCTAAGTGAGCTAAAGAACGATGATGGATTCAACCCAGATCTGTGACTGGGGGGGAGTGTCTGAAAAGTTTCAGCGCTCCGTCCATCATCTCCTTGTGTTTGCTTTGTTCGCCCTAAGTTGGCAGGGTATGCCCAGACGTGGGTCCCTTGCTCACTTTGCCACTGGATTCAAGCTAGCCTGGCTGATGAGGGCTTTTAGCTCGAAACCGGTCCTAGGAGGCTTGTTTCCGGTCCAGGGAAGACATGGCTTGGCAGTTCGGGCTGGACTGTTCCCATGAGGCACAGGGTCAAGACTGATTTGCATATAGCTGTGTCTGAATTCGGGTGGCGAAGTGAGTTAAAGAACGATGATGGATTCAACCCAGATCTGTGACTGGGGGTGAGTGTCTGAAAAGTTTCAGCGCTCCGTCCATCATCCCCTTGTGTTTGCTTTGTTCGCCCTAAGTTGGCAGGGTATGCCCAGACGTGGGTCCCTTGCTCACTTTGCCACTGGATTCAAGCTAGCCTGGCTGATGAGGGCTGTTAGCCCGAAACCGGTCCCAGGATGCTTGTTTCCGGTCCAGGGAAGACATGGCTTGGCAGTTCGGGCTGGACTGTTTTCATGAGGCACAGGGTCAAGACTGATTTGCATATAGCTGTGTCTGAACTGGGGTGGCAAAGTGAGCTAAAGAACGATGATGGATTCAACCTAGATCTGTGACTGGGGGTGAGTGTCTGAAAAGTTTCAGCGCTCCGTCCATCATCCCTTGTGTTTACCATTTTAAAAGACCCAGGCCTGCATGGTGAAACATGGAGAGGGGAGGTAGAGAAGTGCCCCCCAAACAGATTTGTGTATTACTGCATTCCAGTAAGCTGGGTGGGACACACTGGAGATGGGAGAGCGAGGATTCCCCTGTACACTTCAAAGGGTGCTCTTTGATTCATTGAGAGGTCACAAGGAAGGGGCCTAGGCACATCTCAGGAAGGAGATGGGACTGATAAGAGAATCATAAACAGTAGGGATTAGGCCCCGGGCTAACCTTTTGATGCACAAATCACTGTGGCTGACATCCAGGTGTGAAGTCTAGTCACTCCCATTGTCTGTGTTGTGGACTATCAGCTTTAGAGACATGCCTTCTGTGACAGACTGCTTTTCAAGAGGAAGAGGGAGCAGAGGAATGGGCACTTAAAAAGAAGCAGAACCCCACAATAAAACCCCAAAGACTAAGACTCTAAATCACATTTGCTGTCTGGAAATGGATTATAAAAATGTGAGTTTTAGACCCTAAAAATTGTCATCTGCAAAGCAACTAGACGGGATGTGTGAGGAAGGAAAGCTCTGCAAGACTTCTGCCTGTGACCAGGACTTAGGGACCAAGGCCTGCTAGTCCCCCTGCTGGATGAGGGGACATCAATCATGGAATCAAAGACCACCTGCCCTGGAGCACCAGCACTTGCCTGCTGGCCAAGACCAGTGTGCCTTGTGAGGAAGAGAACTTTGGAGGGAGTGCAGTCTAGTGGGAAGCCTGGTTGAGTGGACTCCCTCTGAGAAGTGTGAGGAAACGTTTGCTTCACCAATCTGGTTGTTGCCTGTGTGCAGGACAGTGTCGGCAACCCCTGTATGACCGAAGAGGGCCGTCATGAATTGAGACGTGAGACGTAACACGTGCTACGATTATCGGGCCAAAGCCCAGCGTAGTATAGAGTTGGCGACCCCCGTATGCCAGGAGGGGCCGCCGTGAAAAAGACTACCTTGTGGTAAGGGCCAGAGTCTTGTGCAGTAGAGGGCGGTGGACCTGTATGCCAGGAGGGGCTGCCATGGAAGAGACTGCTGTGTAGTAAGGGCCGTAGCCTTGTGTGGTAGTGGGTGGCGACCCCTGTATGCCAGGAGAAGCTGCTGTGAAAATTTTCACTGTGCGGATCAGGCAGGAGCCTGTGTACTGTGAAGTACATTGACCCCATATGCCAGAGGGGGTCACAGGACTGCATCCTGTTTGCCCCCTCACCGGAGGAGTGAGGACACCATGGGAGCACCTGCGCACCATTCCCCAGACAAGGGACCCAAAGCAGGATCATCGCATCTACCCCCCACTAAGAGAAGAACCGAAGACTTACCTCGCAGGAGAAGCCCCTGAGAGCGTTCGGTCCCTTCAGGAGCACGACCACGAGTATGATACTCTGCAACCACTGGGTGCAGTTGTCTGGGCCATTTGCGGCTTACTCACCTGAACTCAGCTGCAGCTACTGCAAGCACCCGCGGCTGGGGTGCGCTCAGGAATGCCAAACGCTGCAGACTTGATGGTGCTAGTAAGACTGGTTTCGGACCGGTCTGCCCTGGTGGAACCTCAAGTCAAGTTTCAAGTCAAGTTTAGTTTATTTTGATATGGAACGCCTACGGAGGTCCACAGAAATACACACTACAAATTAAACAAGAAATACTTTACATACAATACATAATTCTTCCTTTGTACATAGCTGCCTCCTAAAGAAGACTTTTATCAAACATACTGTGCGGTGTGGGAGAAAGATAAATAACTAAGTGAGTCAAAATATTCCAATGGAACAAGAGAAGAAATATTAAAACACATATACAATCAAATATCCAGCCATCAAAGTATTGCAACATACAAAATAGAGTTAAAAATTACCTAATAAATAGCCCAAAAAGTTTTAAAAAATTGATATATCCTATAACAGACCATTTCATTTGGTGGGGACAAAACAAATAAACGGGCCTCATGGGCGGAATGAATATTAAATTTGATAAATAATGGTCTTAAGAGCATGTGCCTGGCCTTTTGTAACTTCGAGCACACAAATAACACATGATTAAAATCTTGAATTTGAAAATGACACATTTCACAAATTCTCTCCTCTTTCTGTATTTTATCCCAAATACCCGCAACTTCTCTTAGGGGCAACAAGTGGTTTCTCAATAAGAGTATCAACCTTCTAGTCCCGTGAGGTAGGTTCCAAGTTAAATAGGGCTGTGGTTTATTCCCCAGTGCGCTCCCACAGACCTGGTGGACCCTGCTGCTAAATTACTGTGGTATATTGGAACACTATTGGCTTTAAATTAAAGTCATAGTGGACTCTTGAGCCTTGTACCACTAGTGTTGCATATCCTGGATGTTACCAATAGTGAATGGGGAATAACTGCTATCTCTAACACGAGGAGTGAGTGGAACAGGGAACTGCCAAAGAAACACTAGAGCCCCAACATCAAGGGAGGACTGTTTAATTGTTTGTGAATGTCATATTTTCACTTTGTGAGCAGTAGAAATAAAATACTTTTCTTTTGTCATAAAAGTGAATATTTTGCAGGACTATGACTTATTGCTGCAGTTGAGCATTTTTAGTTCTGAGCTCGTGTTCAGTATTGTAGTGTAGCTCCTATTTATCTAATAGGCTCTGCGCATTGGAATAATATATCCTATAGGTTTGACATAGGACTGAGGTCAGTATGTCCCTATCGAGTATATTAAACTTAATTACTTGTGCCAGCTAGCTCAGAGGCCACTAGAAACTCCTTGACAACAAGAAGGGAGCAGTTTCTGGCAGCCGCAAAACATGACCACTTTGTTTCCCTTTAGAATCAGAACGTGTCCCAGAGTCGTGGAAACAATAGATAACTATTTCACTCAGCTCAATCGTGCATGCTTAGTTTTCTCCTAGTTACACAGAAAGAAATAGACGGGCGTTTCAAAAAAGATTTATTGAACAGTCTTGTTTCTGGTGTAAGTAAAATGTGCTGTTACGACACAAGACAGTATGCGAGATAAATAATGTACAGTGTGAGCAGTAGAAATAAATAATACTGCGAGAGCATTATCTTTTAGTACATATGCTTTTACATAAATAACAGACTAAAAATGCGAGTACTCATACGATGCGTTTCTAATCTAGTTCTACCCCAATGTACCTAACCTAACCTAGGTGTAGGGAGAGGTAGGAAGTAGGTGAAGTATTCCTTACTATGGTATACTAAGAGTATGTTACGCCTAGTATGTCTAGTATGCCAAGAGTCCCTCTAGGTTCTTGTCAGCTCCATACCTGAAGAATGAGAGAGGTAGGAATCTCTTTGCCAGACTCGAACTCCAACACCCCGCAAGGGAAGTCAGACCAATGGAAGCTGGACTCTCTGCGTGCAGGGATGACAGCGTCTTCTCAGTGCGTCAGGCCGGGAAACGGGCTCCTCTGAAGTCGAGGTCTCCTCTGATTTACAGGGGCTAGGGAAGGTATATTTATACCTGAGAGTACCTAAGAATGTTAGTATTGACGTGAGTCGGACAGCGAAAGACGTCATGAATGAACCCCTAAGGAATAATGGTTCATGCATAATATATGAGTCCTTGAAGAAATCAATAGTCCTGGACTAGGGAAACTCCCGCAGCCTAAGGGTCTGTTCTTCATGAACTCGTTGTGACGTTAGGGTGGACGGATGTCAGAGACCATGCCTGTATTTGGAGTGCACGGTTTAATGCCTAAATAAGGGCTGGGATTTTATGCCTATATAAGGGCAGGGCGAATTGTGCCTATATAAGGACATGATACTGGAAAGCCCGTTTATGGACACCCTAAGAGGAATACAACACCCACTCCACTTTCGTGTGTACGATAATACTAAAATGCTAAACATTTAAAATGCTAAACATAAAATGGAGTACCGCATATTTAAAAATATTTCTTAAAAGCATTAAAAAACATAGTAAAAAATGCAAAAGGTACTGTACATTTGAAGCAAATGCTTTTCATTGCAGGCATAAAGTTCGAAAATAAATGCAATTGGAATGAAATAAGCAGAAATATTTACATGTGACATAAAATGATCGATAAGTTGTTAAAAAATCAAGTCATTTCATGTCATGAAAATTAATGAACTGTTTTAGACACACAAGATGACTAAGTGTCCGTGGAAGTACCGCGAAGTCTGTACTATAAGGCTAGTTCTACTTTAAGCAGATTGAAGTGCCATTTTCATTCGAAAAATGGGAAAAAAAGTTCACTTTTGGTAGAGTTCCAAGTTGTTTTGAAAATGAAGGCCAAATTGTTACTGCATCTCTGGAACACTGTATGCTGAATCAGAGTCAGTTTACGGGTCTGGTGTAAACATGAGATCATCTATTTCTATAGACAAAACATCGTCCACTGTGGTTGGTGTCAGTTGGAACACCTCGTGAAGTAGATTAATTGCACAGAGATGAGAAGCATCGCTTCCAGCATAGGTTGCCGCAGCAATGTTCGCGTCCGTTGTTATCTGTGTGCCTGTAGATCTTTCTCGTACCTCAGCAGCAGCCGGAAGCGTCTGTGAGATCTCAATGAATGCTGACATCAGGATTGGTAGCCTCTAGGGACAACACAGAGCATGGGCCGTTATCGGGACCAGCAGATTATCGACATCCGTTGGCGTAGCTGATGGAAATGTTAGACAGGTGTCCAACACGCATTCTTCACCGCATAGCAGGCATCGTAGAACAGGTAAGATGCAATCTTGCCAGATTGGTCTGAATGACAGGAACCAAGTTGTATTAAGGTCCCGTAGACGAGTCATGCCCAAAGCTGTATTATTCGCTCACGGCACTTTCGTTCAAGGAGAGCTTTCTCCATTTCGCTCGGAGTGATGTCTGCGAATAGGCTGGCCATAGCGCAATAGCAGGAAGAGAAATAGAATTCCGGCAACAAGTGCTAGAATTAATGGTATGCCACCAAACACCGAATGTGCAAAGTTCGGGATGATTCTGAGTATTATTATTATTATTATTATTATTAGATTTATATGGCGCACAGCTACCCGGAGGTTTCCCGGCGCCTACGGACAAGCAAGACAAGAGAAAAGGTAAAGTTAATAAAAAGGTTCTACTGATTAAAAAGCCATGTTTTCAGCTCTTTGCGAAATTTGAGATAGTGTTTTTCAAGGCGAAGATGCATTGGAAGGGAGTTCCACAGGGAAGGAGCTAGATAGGCAAAAGAGCGTCCTCCCATTCTGGCTCGTTTGATCCTGGGTACCTGGAATTTTAATTGATTGGAGGAACGTAATAAGCGTGAGGGGCAATAATGGTGCACCAAAACATTTAGATAGTGGGGAACTGAGCCTATATTTATTTTGTGCATATAGCAAAGAGCTTTAAATTTGGCGCGATTTTCAATTCTCAGCCAGTGTAGTTTTCGAAGAGCCCCTGAAATGGAGGCCATTCTGGGTAGTTGGCAGAGCAATCTTGCCGCAGAATTTTGAACTACCTGCAGCTTCTGGAGTACTTCCTTACTAGCACCCAGGTAAAGCACGTTAGCGTAGTCCAGCCTGGACATTATCAAGGCCTGGATGACAGTTTTTTGTGTAACAGAAGGAAGCATCCAGAGAATTTTTCTAAGCCACTTCAGGATAGCAAAGCAAGTGGAGGCAACCTTCAACACTTGCTGCCTCATAGACAGTTGGTCGTCAATAATGACGCCAAGGTTTCGGGCCGATTGTGATGGATGCGGAAGATCGCCCATTTGCGGTGGCCAGTGTTGGGGCCCCCAGAGAGTTTTATTACCACCGAAGATGAGGAGTTCGGTTTTCCCACCGTTGAGTTTTAGTTTGTTTAAGTGCATCCAATCAGCGATCTTTTTTAGTCCCGTCTGGAGGGAGGATGTATTCGAGTTCTCCTTGGAGAAAAGCGAAAAGATCAACTGAGTGTCGTCCGCATAAGAGTATATTGTTAGCCCTGCTTGCTCTGCTATCGTAGCCAGAGGGCTAACGTAGATGTTAAAAAGCAATGGGCTAAGTATGGAGCCCTGAGGGACTCCATATGGGGAAACCTGAATAATGGAATGAGCAGTAGAGGAAAAGACCTGAAAGGTTCTTTTAGATAAAAAACTAGACAGCCATTTAAGTGCCGTACCACCAATGCCCTTAGCTTGAAGGATTTTTATAAGCGAAGTGTGGGAAACAGTGTCAAATGCGGCACTTAAATCAAGTAAAATAAGAGCCACCGTATCTCCTTTGTCGACCTGTTGACGAATGTTCTCAGTGACTCCCAAAAGAGTCGATTCTGTAGAAAAACCTGCTCTAAAGCCCGATGGAGACGGATGTAAAATATTTTGTACATCAACATACTTCATCAACTGGAGGTTGATATGTTTTTCTAGAATCTTGGAGAAGACAGGAAGTAGGGAGATGGGGCAAAAGTTCGAGAAAATCTTGGGATCAGAGTTGGTTTTTTTAAGCAAAGGGAGCACCATCGCATGTTTCCAGGCCATCGGAACTTTAGCTTCAGAAAGTGATGCATTAAGGAGCTCCATGATGATAGTAGCTATAGGGAGGTCTAATTTTTGAAGCACAGAGGGGGGAAGCGGATCCTTAGGGGAGCCAGATTTGATGCTCGTGAGAATACTACGGAAAACAGAGATGTCAAGAGGAGTCCATCTGTCTAGCAAGATGTCATTGTTCACTTGTAGTACTTCTTGTGGGAGACAGAGAGTTGCCAAATCATTGGTTAGCAAGTTTGTTGTTATAGGCGTGTGATTGTTAAAATCCGAGTAGATTTTATCAATTTTACCCACGAAAAATTCCGCCAAATCATCACACTGTTTAGAGTTGAGACTCGGAGGCTCAGGTTGACAGTTGGCACCAGATAGTTCCTTCACTACTTTGAACAGAACTTTGGGACAATTTTGAGAACGTAAAATAGTGTGATTGGCGTGTTTAGTGCGAGCCGTGTTACACATGGAGTGATAGCTATTTAAAGCTAATTTATACGTGTTTTTTTGTCTAATTCGTAGTTTTTTCGCCATTGTCTTTCTAAATTTTTACATTTAGTTTTTTCTATTTTAAGTTCTTCTGAAAACCAAGGAGCTGGAGGGCGATGGTGACCCATTTTTTGTTAGACAATGGAAGACAAGCATCAATAGAGGAGGTTAGCCATTTATGGATAACCTCATCTTCCTCTATGCTAGTTATTGGAGTAAGCGGCATGGTGTTATTCATACAAAGGTTCAAATCATTAACATCTAACTTTTTCCAATTTCTGGCAATTCTTGGCCCAGAGAAAGGAGATGAATTCTTAAGGAGGCGTTCCTGTTTAACCTTAAATTCCACCAGAAAGTGGTCAGACCAAGGAATAGGAATAGCAGGCTTTCAAGAAATAGAGGTAAGGTTGGAAAAAATGGGATCCAATAAGTGTCCTGCCTTGTGGGTGGGACCTGAGTTGTGGAGAGAGACATTCATAGCAGCCAAATCGGCAATGAGCGTGGAGCTGATATTACAGGAGGCTTCATTGAAGTGTAAGTTCAAGTCGCCTAAAATCAGGAAGTTGGGGGCTTCTAGTAATAGGGGGGGGCAATAAACTCAGGGAGAACAGCTGCCCATGTTCCTGCTGGCCTCGGGGGGGCGATAAATTAGGGTCCCAGATATAGTGAAATTAGGGGACAGTAATAGTTTAAACAGACCGGCCTCACAGTCCTTGAGGCCTAAATCATCCCATTTGCACGTATAGGATGACTTATAGATTATAGCTATGCCTCCTCCACTCTTATCTACCCGATTCTTACCAGAATAGGTGTAGTTAGGGGGAAGAGCAAGCGCAATATCTGGTCCGGAGCTCTCATTAAGCCAGGTCTCTGTTAGAAAAATGGCATCTGGTTGCGAATCAGTAAGGAGATCAAAAATATTTCTCTTATGTTTTGGGAGTGACCTGCAATTGAGACTAAAAAAAGTGAAATCAGAGTAGATATCCTTCTTTCTTGATCAGAGTAGACATTACAATAGAGTTACGACAAGTAGATTTCAAAGTGGATTGGGATGTAAGGGAGTATCCACAGTCAGGACAGTTTGAGGGATCGGTATCGAGAGTAAGAGGTGGACAGTGCAGGACCAACTTGGGCCTAAAGGCCTGGAGTCTTGAGCAAGAATAAGTGATCCGGTCACTGTGGATTTGGGCATGGAAACTGGCCCCAAGCCCCATCCGGCCGCGGACGGGCGCAGACGGGCTTGCCTTTGGCGGCCCGCTGCGTGCGTCCACTGCGCGAGACGAGAGGCATTGGTTTAAGTAGGGTGAGCAATCAGCTGCTCCAGCAGCTGATTGGAGCCTAGGCCGGAAGTCAGAAGTACTTCCTGTAGCACGTCTCAATCCCTCCACACAAACCGAAAAATCGGCAGTGGACCGGGGACCCTGTACAAATAGAGGCGGTAAGTAGGTGATTAAAAAAAGAACAGAGTGAGCGTTACTCAAGGCGAGTGCAAGATCAAATTAAGTGAAGTAGTTTAAAACAATGCTTCAAGTAATGTAAGGTGAGCACGGAGCCCTTTACCAGGTGCTCCACTATTAAGTGCCAAGGTCTGACTGTCTCTTCGTCAAGCTAAACTGTAGTTTGCAGTGCGGACACTGTTTGGGCTCCTTCTGGGGGTCTAGTGTAGGACAGCAGACATTACTGTGCTTGATATTTAGTCTGCATAATTCCTCTCTTGAGTAAGTCATGCTGTGTGCTTCGTTTGGAAAACTGGCAGGGGTTCTGGCACTGGGCGCGATCCTGGCGCGGAGGGGCTTGCCTTCGGTGCGCCGGCTGTGCGCGGCCGCTCAACCATCGGGCTTTGTAGGGTGCGTGGCGTGAAAGACTAGCCCTCTACCCTGCCCGGAAATAACTAAATGCCCCAGAAGTGAGGGAAGGTCAGTGAGCCTAGGGGAACGCCCTCCGCACAAACTGCACTTGCTGCGACGGCCCAGGGCGGTAGTGGAAAAATCGGAGAACAGGCTGTGAGATTTAAACAGGACAAAGAGCCCTGCTGAGAACCAGGTAAGGGCGCACAAGCCCCTAATACAGCAATGCAATATGCAGATTTAAGGTTTGTAGCACCGCCGAGATAAAAACCAACACTGAAGTACAGTCGTGAGCTGTCAGTATACTAAACTAATAAAATATAGCGTGCAAAGATATTAAAAACAGGGGTTAAAACAAGTACAGAAATAGTATAAAATAGTATAACATATGTAAAAACAATCAAGAGCTGCCAAGGTTAAATGCTTAAGATCGCTTAAGTTTAGCGTGCAGCACCCGCAGGAGTCCTTCCTGCCTTATTGCCTGGAAAGGTGCTAACAGACCGGAGCAGATGCTCTTAAATACATGTACAATTCCGGTTGTATCAGACATATTGAAGATACGTCCTATCATTTCTACGAAATGTATAGGGCAGTTTGTACGTATTAAAGTCTGTATCTCAGCTGAAGTCCTTGCTACTTGTAGATCATAGGTTTCTTTGGCCGAGGTCAAAGGCACTGTTTGCTGTAAAAGCATGGCTTTCATTCTGCTCAAAGTATCAAATCTTATAAAAGAGACATTCAGCGAAGGCCATAGAGGCGACTCCCTGACTGTGTCTATTGGGGCAAACAATACTTGCATACAGCAAGTGACCCTGGAGTTGACCGTTACTAGATATGGGATGCCAGGCAGCATGCCGCAGCAACTCTGATCATTCAACATGAGGTAACTCCCATTAGAAAGTTGTCCAAACGTTGGATTAATCACAGCAGCTGGTGTACCCTGCTGATGGCAAGACAAATTGGCCACAGAACCATTACAAGCCCCGTGTAAAGAAATGTCCTGACATATAAGTGAACCGCTCCGTGCACGTTTACAGTGTGTACCGCTCAAAAACACTTCACGATCCCCACTCCAACATCTATATGTATACGGTAAATCCCAAGATGTCTTAATGTATTCCTTACCCAACCTTTCATATTTGCCTGCTTGCATTTGTCTGAGGCAATACTGAAACTGAAAAGTACTCACAGGTAATGTTATTTTGCCATGAATAAAGCCATTCTGTAGCTGGTTTTTCTGCCACTGTGAATGGTAATTTTTCCAGTTTTTCAATGCTCAGCACTGTATACCTTGCTCCTCTTTGTGCCAGTTCGATCTGTTTATCAGTTAGATTGTATTCTGCAAACAGAGCCGTTGTGTTGATAAAACGCCAAGGCACATAGCCCGCTCGCAAAGATTGCAGCGTCCAGCTTAATAACACAATAGAACCTAATTGAGACTGGCCTTGTTGTAACATCGCCAAATCTTGTTCTAGCATGTCGATAGCAGAGGATACAATGCCATCCAATGAATATATTCTGGAGGACAAAGTTGTTAACCCATTGTCGACCACAGAGAGTGTTTTCTCTAAATTAATACGATCAAGTTCACGTATTCGTTCTGCAGCCTCCATCTGTGATACTTTCCATGCTTCATTATAGGCAGCATAAATGCCGGCATATATGAAACGTTTTTGACGAGGTTTTCTTGGTCCAAGCAAGAATTCCCTAAGGTCTGCGTCCTTTTTAAGTAAGGTTAAGTGTTGTTTCACATCCTGTAGTGTGGACTTATGCAGCCAATCGAGGCATAATTTTCCTACACTGTATGTTGTTACTACCCCCGGATGTTGTCTTTGGACGTATCTTGGGTCTGGCCTATGAATAGTAAAGCCCTGAGTTTTATTCAGGAATCTTTCCTGACAGTTATTCGTGTCTGTGGGCCAGATCAACCATTTTTTCCAATCAGGATTAGATCTGTTGAGTTGTAGTATATTGTCGACTGTCACCACTGCCTGTGTATCGTTATCACTTGCAGGTGCTGGTACAGAAGGTGTGTTCATCTCTTTGATCTTGGCTAATCCAAGACAAGATGTTTGTTGGATGGTTTCATTCAAAAACATTATTTGTTCAGGGATGATACAGGCTCTAAATAAAGCTTCTATCCCCTGCACTTGCCAATCTTTAGTACCCCAGACTGTTTTGGTGTCTATTGTGTCTTTCCAAAAGTCGAAACCCTGTCTAGACAGTTGGGCATTAAATAATGCAGAGTAAATCTGTTTTGTATTTGTTAACATAATTTTCAGTCCTGTCTTGTTTACATTTTTATAGTAAAACATTTCTGGATCAGATGTATTGTAACCTGAAAAATATGTAAACTTGTTGGCAAATGTTCTTGAACTACCTTTAGGTGGTGTAGGACAATGTTCCCATTGGTTAAACATAAACACATTTCTTGGATATGCAGATTTATGCAAATAATGATGACTAGTGGTTATAACAATACAGTTGTTCATAGTCTGATGAACCCTCTAAATATTCATTTTTAGAAAATGCAGCAGATTTTTCTATGTCAAACATTGTCATTAACAGTCTCAAAGTCCCAATCATCAGAATAGGTACTGGACGAAATTAGATCACTTAGTGAAATTTTAAACAAATGTGGAATGTTCAATTGTTCCGTCGGACCGAAGATGTCAAAATCTGTTTTGTCCCACACTATACCATCCTGTATAGGAACAGCTGTGATGTTCACTGATGACAAGTCTCTTGCTTCACGATGGGAAGATTTATGAGGTTTCAAAAGTACGTTCACGCCTTTTCCTTCAGTGTTCACATGGATGTATCTGCCACTTATAAGCACGCTCACAGTTGTAACCAAAGCTAGCCAGAGCAGGAAAACAAAAAGTCCAGATATAATCCAGAGTTCAATCCATGGAGAAACCAAAGAAGTCTTTTTCAGAAAGTGAAGAAAGTCTTGTACTTGCTGCTTGAATTTGAATGATGCTGGCGTCGTTTCAGGTTCACTTGGATCTTCTGAGAACGTATCAAAGTTAATGAAATAGCCAGAAGCAGTTCTGTCAATTGTTGGTATTGCATCAGGATTTGTAGAAATCACTGGAACCAGTTCATCACTTGCTACATTGGTGTAGACAGGTGTATTTGGACGAACTGTTACTTGGTGTTCAAGAGGGATGAGTTCCATAGCGTTGTTGCTTAGTCCTCCATCTTTTACAGCTGAATTCTCGATTGTTCTCAGTCTTTCAGTCTGAACCTTTTGGATAGTAGCGAGAGGAGTGCGTCTGCTACTAGGTCGGAGTCCACGAGGCCTACTATTTAGTATTGGCCACATACTGTGGTTTGATCAGGTCGATGGACACAAATCTTTTCTCCTTTCTTCCAGCAAGGGGCGGCAGAAGTACTGTTCTTGTTCCTTGAACTGCTAGGACAGGTACTGGTTGTCTGTAAGAAGGTCCAAATTCCTTCTTGTCTGCAATTTTTTCTCTGACTAGATCCCCAACTTTTGGAATCCAGACAGGCCTTGCTGGGACCGCCGATTTTCCCCCAGTGGTGGTTGGCTGTAGGAATACGTTGCTTTGTTTCGTTCTTAACTCATTGAGTTCCTGTAAAACAGCCAAACGATCTTTGATATCAAACTGTTTATTTTCCACCACTGTGCCTACGTGTTCAAGGTCTGGTACCCACATTCTTGTCCCAAATAGGACCTCATATGGAGTGACCCCCTAGAGAACTTCTTGGCAGATTATTCAATGAGCGTTGGACCCCACTAAGGTGTTTGACCCACCCATCACCCGAACCTAATACCCTAGCTGTTATAGACTGCTTTATGTCCCGGTTTTTCCTTTCCACAACCGAATTTCCCTCAGGATGGAATGGAGAGGAGTACCGCAATGCAACGCCCAGACTGGCCATGGCTTCTTTGTAAGCCCGAGAGCTGAACGCAGGACCCTGGTCAGAATGTAGCATGCCTATTGCGTATGTGCCGATAAAGACTCGCAAATCTTTTATAACAGTTCGAGCGTCAGCTGAGCGCTGAGGCCGTAACCATAGGAACCTAGATTCATTATTTGTGGGAATGCCTTTGTCCAGTAGGAGGCAGGCGCGTAGATAGTCTAATGTTGTCTAACAATGGTGTCTGTACTGGGTTGCCGCATTCGCAGCATGGTGTCTGGTGGCTCTCTCGCTGTAATTTACAGTCTAAGCAGTTGTTGATGAATATGTGAATTTCTGTATTCATTCCAGGCCACCAGTACATCTCTTTTAACGTCAAAATTGTTTTAGAGATCCCTTGATGTGACAGACCCTCCCCCAAATTTCATAAATCAAGGCTGCTCTACGTTCCATGTTTGGAATTACCCTATCCCCCACTCCAGGGATTTGAGCAAAAGGAACGTTGTTCGCATCAATTACATAAGAGTACTTGAGTGGAAACTTTTTTGGTAACGCTGCACTGCTGCCTTTGCTTGAAGCATTGACAGCCAACATTATCTCACCGTCTATTTTTGTTTTTGAACGAGTGATCGCAGCTACGGAAGCCGTCTGCACAGCCCCCTTTGCAGCTTCATCAGCCAATGAATTCCCTGCAACGTGAACGCCATCACGTTGATGACTCAGTGTGTGGATCACGTGAGCCTTTGGTAGTTCGTTTTTCAACTGAACTACTTGTTCCCAAAGCATTTTGTGCTTTATTGTGCCACCTTTCGCATCTTTGAAACCATTTTCAAGCCAGTTTTGTATATAGTCATTATACGACTGAACACAGTAAAAGGAATCGCACACTATTAGTGTGGGGAATTCTCGATCTGTACTTTCAAGTGCCAGTTTGAATGCTTGTAGTTCAGCTCGCTGAACTGTACAATCCCCATGAGATTGTGTTTTAGTGACCATAGGTCTGAAGATGCCATTTCGCATGCGACCTTTAACGATTGCACACGCTGCACTGTAAGCTTGCTTACTCCCTGTTGCGGGCTGTGCGGATCCGTCAGTGTAAATTATGAATTCATACTGATCGAGAGGCAGAATTTCAGTAGGCAGAGGACATTCATGTTCATATTGCAGGAATGCTTGTGTTTTTAAATCTGGATCAAAAACATATTCAACATCTGTTGCAGCAAGAGAATTAACCCATTGTATCCATCTTGGATGTAATGCTTTAGCATTTGGAATGCTAGCTTTTGTGACCGCTTCTAAAGCTGGTACTGGGGTTACGACAATAATGCGTTTCCCTTGGGCTAAGGCTCTTTCTTTTGCTACAGCGGTTTGAACTGCTGTCAGAATTTTTCAGTTGAACTGAAGCGCATTTCCGCTTGTGTGTACAAATGAGATTTGTATGCTATTGGTATTTTCTCACCCTCATTGAAGGTTAAGTAGGTGAATCCGCATTGACCCGAAATTATTCGGATCACCAAATTGCGTTGACTTACGCGTGTTTGTAAGTGATTTGTTGCTAACATGTTAGCCTGGAGTGAACGCAAGATTTCTGTGTGTTCCTGTGTCCAGTTTCTGATCGAAAAATCAGGTTTGATTAATGCGTAGAGAGGTTTAACCCTTTCTGCGTAATTTAGAATGTATGTTCTTCCAAAATTTAGGAAACCCAGGATGGATTGTAAGTTTTTTAGCGTTTTTGGAGGTTGGAGCAGCGCACACTTTTCTAAAAAGTTAGCTGCTAGCTCTTGCCTTCACTTGAAAGCTCATATCCTAGAAATAGGACATTGAGATGGGCAATTCTGGACTTTTTAAAGTTGAACTTGTAGCCCTCAGAGGCGAAACCCAGTATAATGGTGCTCACCCTGTTAAAGTGTTTTTCCAGGTCATCGTCTTTCAGATAAATGTCATCGACATAGGACAATGCCTCATTGTCATAAATTTGTAGTAACTCCGTTACCCTCGCTGAGAATAAACCTGGGCTGATCTTGAACCCTTGTGGGAGTCGACAAAAGTGACCCTGGGTCCCCATTATGGAGAATGCTGTTAAGTACCTGCTTTCAGGTGCTATGTTTTGACAAAAGAAACCATTTGAGATGTCTAATGTTGTTTTATATTTTTTTCGCACTATGTTATTCATTAATGCTGTGCTATGTGCATTTTGCACTACAAATGTTTTAGAACAAGTGTTTAGGTGTCTGTAGTCCAAAACTAGACGATATGTATTTTCTGGTTTGGAGACAGGAAACAAAGGATTGTTCATTGAGGAGGTGCATGTTTCAATCACCCCTTGATATTCAAGTTGATCTAAGATCTCCCTGACCTGTTTTTTAGCTTCTTGCTTTATTGGGTACTGCCGTTGTGCAGTTGGTTCATGTTTCAGATGTATTTTATGGTGAGGTGAGTCCTCATCCCATCCTACATGATTTTTATATAATGCTGGGGCCTGGGCCACTGCCCATTTCCTGGCATATGTATATTTTAGGTGAATTGGAATATGGTTAGAGAAGGCAGGCATAATAATGTCCTCGCCATGTGGGCACTCCCTGACAAATTGTGGTGGCCAGTCCTTTTCTGCTAGAAGTATGTCATAGCCCCTTGATAGTCTTTCCCAAAAAAGTGCTTTCACCTGTCTAGGTTTGTCTCCCTCCATCCGGTGTGTTATTTCATATAACTTTTGTGGAGTACTAACCCTGGTGTCTACAGTCTCAACTGTAATGTACTCATTCAAGTCCACTATCTCCAGAAGTTCCTTCAGGTTCTGGCGAACTATTGTGACTTCTGCTGCACTGTCCAGCATGGTCTGAGCCCATTCTCCGTTCTTGAGTTGTGTTCTCAGTATTCTCGGCATGTCTGATCTTTAGACCTGCTACTTTCTTTTGGAGAATTGAGGTTTTGCTTTAGTTTTTGGAGCGTGTTTGTCGTCTTTCGATTTCACGCGTTCTTCTCTATGTTCCGATCGTCCTCTTCTTTCCGAAGTCTGTGATGAGATCTGAAAGGGACGAGAGGAACGTGTATCAGTATCTTGATACCTGTCAGGTTTTCTCAAATTATCCCTATTCCTGAGGTTATACCTCCTTTCAGAGGGCTCCTTTTGAGGAGACCTACCTCGGGATTGAGAACGTTTCTCGTTTGATTTTTGTTTAGTAGACTCCCACTTCTTTTTAGAAGATGTAGGAGTTTGTTTAATTGAGTCCTTCTCAGGACTTTCAGATAGCTTCGGCTTCACTGGTCTTCCACCCAAACTATCTCTGCCTAATTCTGCATAAGATTGTTCAATTATTCTGGGTAGCTCAGTTTGATGTTCTGTAACATCAAATTCCCTTAATTTTTGGCGGATCGCAACTGCTGCTGCCTCCCCTTTATTATTAGATAATATTATTGTTGAGACCTGGTCGAAATTTTTCAGTAATTTCATACCTAAATTTAGAGCAGGCTCTGCCCCGTATTCGTTTTGAATTTGTTTCAGGACATCAGGTATTACCGCAATTGACGGAATGCCATGTGTTTTAGTATAGATGGCAGCAAAGACTGAGCCCCAAGTGGTGCAGTCTTCCAGTTGTGGTGTGATCCCCATTGGTAAACTGATTGTCAGTATTCTGTGTTTCTCATACGGGCTAGTATTTGGAAATACTGCTTCGATTTGAGTAATTTTTTGAGCTATCCAAAATGGAATTTGCTCACGTTTTGTGGGCATTTTACCCATGACTGCGTATAGAGTCTGTGGTGTAATTTTTAGTGTATTCCCCTGTTGGGGAGTTGGATTTGGAATTGTTAATGGTTGCTGGACTGTGAAAGTCCGCATGAAATATTGGACCAATTGTCTGTAAATTTTTATTAACTCTGTGAGTTGAGTAAGTAAATCCTCGTCTGACATCTCTTCAATGTCAGGATGAGGTGTGTAGCCGGCTAGAATCGGCCATGTTGCTCCTGGTCTACCTAGTGGACCGAGCCTAGTAATGTTTTTGTGATGTTTTAGGGCGAATTTAAACCAGAGCTGATGCTCCTGGTATGTTAATGGAATTTCAATATCCTCAAAAGGAATGTATTCCTCTGGTGGATCATCTTCTTTGTTGAAGTGAAACATGTGTGTTACTGAATTGGATTCAGGAAATATTACCCATGAATAGAATACCTCTGTCTGAAAGGATTCATGTGCCTCTATCACGAAAACTGCTCTACCTCCTCTTGGTGGTAGGCCATGTTTTATAAGTTTTAGAGTGATGGCTCTTCTTAAGTTTGGAGCGATGTTTAAGACACCCTCCTTGGTTTCATTTAAACCTGTAATGTTAAAAACTGCTGCTTGGGCTGGATCAGCCGCAGCTTCACTGTTTCCGGCTTCATTGTCGGAGTCAGGCATTTTGTTGTTTGAAAAATGTAGAACAAGTTTCAAGGAAACAAAGATAAGGTGCACAATATTTTGGAACACTGTATCCTTCAACGTTGAGCAAACCAAACAGCTAATATATAGGGTGTTTCCCTATGTAGCCGTGGTGGATACTTAACCCTGCCCACTCCAGACGTCTTTTGGAGTATATGGGTAGGGGTCTCTGAGAGAAAAAAAGCACGGCTGAGTTACTCAGTATCTAACGTTGAATTACCGCCTTACCAAACCGTTGGGCGCCATGTAGAGTAGCTCCTATTTCCCTAATAGGCTCTGCGCATTGGAATAATATACCCTATAGGTTTGACATAGGACTGAGGTCAGTATGTCCCTATCGAGTATATTAAACTTAATTACTTGTGCCAGCAAGCTCAGAGGCCACTAGAAACTCCTTGATAACAAGAAGGGAGTAGTTTCTGGCAGCCGCAAAACATGACCACTTTGTTTCTCTTTAGAATCAGAACGTGTCCCAGAGTCGTGGAAACAATAGATAACTATTTCACTCAGCTCAATCGTGCATGCTTAGTTTTCTCCTAGTTACACAGAAAGAAATAGACGGGCGTTTCAAAAAAAGATTTATTGAACAGTCTTGTTTCTGGTGTAAGTAAAATGTGCTGTTACGACACAAGACAGTATGCGAGATAAATAATGTACAGTGTGAGCAGTAGAAATAAATAATACTGCGAGAGCATTATCTTTTAGTACATATGCTTATACATAAATAACCCAGACTAAAAATGCGAGTACTCATACGATGCGTTTCTAATCTAGTTCTACCCCAATGTACCTAACCTAACCTAGGTGTAGGGAGAGGTAGGAAGTAGGTGAAGTATTCCTTACTATGGTATACTAAGAGTATGTTACGCCTAGTATGTCTAGTATGCCAAGAGTCCCTCTAGGTTCTTGTCAGCTCCATACCTGAAGAATGAGAGAGGTAGGAATCTCTTTGCCAGACTCGAACTCCAACACCCCGCAAGGGAAGTCAGATCACTGGAAGCTGGACTCTCTGCGTGCAGGGATGACAGCGTCTTCTCAGTGCGTCAGGCCGGGAAACTGGCTCCTCTGAAGTCGAGGTCTCCTCTGATTTACAGGAGCTAGGGAAGGTATATTTATACCTGAGAGTACCTAAGAATGTTAGTATTGACGTGAGTCGGACAGCGAAAGACGTCATGAATGAACCCCTAAGGAATAATGGTTCATGCATAATATATGAGTCCTTGAAGAAATCAATAGTCCTGGACTAGGGAAACTCCCGCAGCCTAAGGGTCTGTTCTTCATGAACTCGTTGTGACGTTAGGGTGGACGGATGTCAGAGACCATGCCTGTATTTGGAGTGCACGGTTTAATGCCTAAATAAGGGCTGGGATTTTATGCCTATATAAGGGCAGGGCGAATTGTGCCTATATAAGGACATGATACTGGAAAGCCCGTTTATGGACACCCTAAGAGGAATACAACAGTATCCTGCAGAAGGGGTACTTGTCACAGTTGCTTAGAATCCATAGTAGGTCAGGCCCAAGGACATAAGGAGTAAAAGTCTTCCACCCCCATGGTTAGGCCCAATATCCCCTGCGTACCCTGTGGCCCTATGAAAGGGGTTCTGACAGGGACATTATAGTCAGGTAAAAATGTCAGTTAAAACATACCATTTTAAACCAACAAAACCACTGAAATACACTAGTTATAGTAATTATAGCTCAAACTCTTGTCATGCACTGCTCATTACCTCACATATTACAACACTCATAACATGTTCTAGGACCGCATTGATAACATTACTTCAGCATCTGAAATGACATCAGTGATGACAACTCTGTAAATAGTGGGGACATGAGTTATAGTTACTTGAAATAACTGTAATTTGTGAATTTCAGTGGTTTCGTTTGTTTAAAACTGTGTTTTTCTGTTTTAACTGACATTTTCACCTAACTGTAACGTCCCTGTATTTATTTTTTCCAGTAAAAAAATATATATATATGTGTAACTTTTACAATTCTGTCTTTATCACATTAAAACAGGATTTTACGATGGAGGTGTTTTAACGTATTATTATGAGGTGTAAGTAATTGTAGGGGTTCAGGGATGGATGGGTAAGGGTCTGCGATTGTTACAGGTGTTTTAGGTCACTGGGTCGTAAGGGTTTTTAGTATCCATGTAAGGGGAGGGTTAGTAACAGGTTTTTAGGGTTCAGTGATGGGTCAAGATGCTGTGTTATGTTGTAAGGTTTTAAAAAAAATGTTTTTAGGGTTTAGGAATGGGTAGAGGAAGGGGTTTGAAACAGGATTTTAGAGTTTAGGGTTGGTTAATTGTATGGAGTAGTAAGGGTTTTTATGGTTCCAAGATGGGGAAGGGTACTGAATTGGAAGGGTGTTTGTAGGGTTCAGGGATGGGTAAGGGAGGTGGTTAGCAACAGCATTTTAGGGTTATGGGTTATTTAAGTTTATGGTGTAATAAAGGGTTTTTAGGGCTCAGGGGTGGGTAAGTGTAGAGGTTAGTAATGGTATTTAGGGTTCAGGGTTAAGTAGCGGGCACGATTTAGTCATTGGTTTGAGGGTTCAGGGGTGAGTTAAGTGTAAGGGGTGGTAAGTGTTTTTTTAGGGTTCAGGGATGGGAAAGGGAAGAGGTTAGTAACTGGTATTGAGTGTTTGTTGTTGGGTGAGGGTGCTAAGGGGTTTTAGGTTCCAGGTAATTGTAGGGGACGGAAGGTTGTTTTTAAGGTGGTTGAGTTATGGGATGGGTAAGGGTACAGGGTAGAAAGTGATATTTGTTTCAGGCCTGGGTAAGGGTAAAGGATAAATTGGGCTTCAAAGGTTCTGTGCTCGGGAGATAGGTCTGAAAAATTTAATTTTGCAAATATCGTTGGGATGGGAAAGTGTCCTACCTGGTAATGGACGTGCACCCCTGCCCTGAGTTCCCCAGCTTCAGTTATATCTTAATCCTTGGTACGAATTATTCAACATGGGTGAACACAGATCATGTGTGTGCATCATGACCTAGGTCTGTCTCACAGATTGTCTTGTTAGACTGGGAGGGGCACACAGAGAGTTACCTTGGTCGTTGTAAAGGGCTACTACCCATTCCCAGAGTGAAAGTTAAGAAGCACAAGAGTGATGGTGGCAGCATGCCATCTTTTTTAATAGTGAACAGTAGAGTGAACAGGCCTTTTTAACTATGTCAATAGAGTGAGGTCTATAAGCCCATTAATGTAAACGTTCTGCTGCTATGTACCTAACTCTCTCTAGGCCTACCACATGTTACTATGTAGCGTTGTGCTGCATGTATGTTGTTGTGTGTGCATGTTGTATGTGTACCTGTGTGTGGTACAGTACAAGGAGGTCTGAGGGGGTCCACATTGGAAGCCCAGCATCTTGAGAAAGGCATGTGGAGGTGGAGGAGCCATTCCTGACACACTTGTGGATTGCCTGCATTCCTAAGAGCTGGGTGCACAAAAGATCCTTACTCTCCCTTTCTCCATTGTGTATTTCAAAAGGGTTCTTTGATTCTGAAAGGGTCACTGGTCAGTGGGGCCTCAGCACGAGATTGGACTGATAAGAAAACCATAAAGAATAGGACTTGGGGCCTTGGTAACCCTTTGATAGGCATATATCAGGGAGGCTGACATCCAGTTGTGATTCTCTAGTCACTCCCATGGCCTGTGCCGTGTGGCTGTCAAGTCTGCAGGTGCTCTTACTGTTATAGACTGCTTCCTGGACAAAGGGCAGGACAGAGGAGTGTGAATTTCAAAGGAGGCAACTCCCACTTCACAGATCAAAACACTAAATTGCATCTGTGTTCAGAAAAAGATTACAAAAAGGGGAGCTTGAACATCCAAAATTGTCAATCTGGAGTTGTATATCAGTGTGGATAAGTGCATCATGAATTCTGTCTGTTGTGACCAGGACTGGGGGCTAAGGTTTGCTTGTCTGCCTGCTGTGTGAGGGGAAACTATCCAGGAGAATCAAGACCACCCGCCCTGGAACCTGGAGCATCAGCATCTGTCTGCTTACTGAGACCAGAAGACCCAGTTAGAAGGGGGAGAGTGCCTTGAGGGTGCAAAGGCCAGTGGGAATCCTGTTGAGTGTACCCATGAAGCAGAGTGTAAGTTAAAGACTGTCCACCTGAGTGCTGCTGTTCGCGACCCCTGGAATGCTAAGTGGGGCAGTGGTAAAGGTTAAGGGCCATTGCCCTGGTGCATTCCTGTGACAAGAAGCGGGCCATTGCCTTGTGATGCAGAAGGGCTGTTGCCATCTGTGCATTGTGCCTTACCACCGTATACCAGATGTGGATCGTGGTGAAGAGAGAGAGAGGGCTGTGAAACTGTGAAGTTTAGTGAGATGCGACCAGTGGAAACAGAGCATCGATTCAATCACCCAACTCCAGAAGCACCTGAGACCTACCAGCAGACTCAGGACGAATTACCACACAATCTTAGGAGAGTCGTGAGCGTCTGCTGTGTCTAGACTTCTGCCCACTGCCAGGCTACTGATGCGAGCCCGGGCCTGCCAAACTGCAGCTTTAGTGAGAGCAGGTAAGACTGATTGCTGAGCTACCAAGCCTCTGGAGCGGGCTTGCTCTGACTAAACTCATTAAGGCGCTGAGACACTTTGACTCTTAAAAAGCCATTGTGGAAATTCTAAGACTTGTACTTGCTAGCAGGACGTAACCTGAATGTTGCCTCACATGAATGGGGAATAACCGCAGTCTATATTCACTGAAAAAAACAAAGGTTAAAGTAACGTTATAGTTAGGCAAATTGTTCAGTAACAACGTAAAGTTTTAAACTCTAAAAACCACTTAAATTCACCAGTTATAGTTATCTCAAGTAACTCTAACTCATGCCCTAATGTAAGTAAAAACTTGTGCCTCCGCCATGCCCAGTGATATTATCAATGAGGTCAAAGAAGATGTCATGAGTGATGCAATATGTAGGATAATTAGCAGTGCATGGTGAGGGTGTGAGTTATAGTTACTTGAACTGGTCAATTTCAGTGGTTTTTAGAGTTTAAAATGTTGCATTTTTACTGAACATTTCACCTAACTATAATGTTACTTTAACCTTTGTTTTTTTTCAGTGAGTTTTTAAGGTTTTTGTAACGTAAAGTAATATTTAATTACCATACGTTAATCCACCCTCCCGCCACGCAGGGTATTCCTAACCAGCCCCCTTGTGTCTTTTTTTTTAGTTTTTTTTTTTAGGACACAGTACCAAGTCCAAAGTCCTAAGATGGGACCTTCCTGTTTGAGGTGGTGGCAGCCATTCAGATCTCAGTTTGAGGTCTGTCGGGATCAGCAAAGCCTCCGTGTCCCTAGATATACAAAGTTTTTGAGCACTAATTGCTCAAAAACTACAGAATGACTTTACAACAATACACAAAAAGGACTTTTTCTGGACCTAGATCTAGCTTTCTGCCAAATTTGGTGAAAATCTGTTCTGCGGTTTAGGCTGTAGCTTTGTCTAAAGTTCCTATGGGAAAATGAATGGGGAAAACGTGTTTTTAGGACCCCATTTTTCTTGGCCCCTGCTTGACCGATCATCCCGAAACCTTTCATGTACAAACTAGGCAAAAAAGAGAACTTTTCTGGAAAGTTTCATGGAGATTTGTCAAACTGTTATTAGCAACACAAAAAAGGCATTTCCTATGGAAACACAATCTTAAATAACTACCCATGGGTAATGTAAAATATATATATATATATATATATTCACTTAAAAAACCAAAAGGTATCTGATAGAGACTTATAGCTGAGAATTCCCTTACCTTTGAATTTCCCAGGCCTCCAACTGGATCCGGAAAATATTTTTGTGTGATCTGTACCCCTGCGCGCCATCATGTGGCTCATATCAGTACCGCGCAGTGGCATCGTTGGCACCAGATGTGACGTCACGGTCACCTATATAGGCGCCTCCCAGGCGCGCTGACTTCAGTTTCTTTCTTTCCGCGCTGGTTAAGCACTGATCCAGAGAAGAGCTACCCCTCTGCCTCTTTTTGACAGTTTTTTTTCGATGTTTTATTGAAGATTTTTTTCTTGTGTGTCTAGAGGTGGTTGTTATTCCCACTACTTTTTTATACCCCAAAAAAACCAAGGTATCCGTTGTATTCTAGACCTCCGAACCATCAAAGGAGAAATTCAAGATGCTCACTTTGGCTCAGGTCTTGTAACCCTAGACCAAAAAAACTGGCTGGTAACATTGGACTTGTAAGATGCGTATTTTCACATCCCCATCCTGCCAACCCACAGGCGTTGCCTGCAGTTTAAGGAAGGCCACGAATACTTTCAATTCATGGTGCTCCACTTTGGCTTTACCAGCACCCCTCGGGTGATTACCAAGGTGATGGCAGTGGTGGCAGCTCATCTGCGCATGGGGGTTTCAGTCTTCCCCTACCTCGACGATTGACTGTTGAAGGTGGCCTCGTCCCTGACTGTTGTTTCCCACCTCCAGACTACGGAAGACCTTCTGCATTTACTGGGGTTCTCTATAAAGGTGCCGGAAGTCAACCTGACTCCTTTTCAGCTGCTCCCTTTCATCTGAGCTGTTCTGGACACAGTGCAGTTTCGAGCTTATCCACCTAGGCAGCGAGTCCAGGATATTCAGGTATTAATACTGATGTTTTAGCCTCTATCCTGGATTTTGGTGAGAATGACTCGGTCTCATGGCCTCCTACATTCTGTTGGTAAATCATGCCAAATGGCATATATGGGCTATGCAGTAGAACCTGAAGTTCCAGGAGGCGCAGCATCAGGGAACTCTCTTCGACATGGTCCAGATCTCGGAGGGAACTTCAAAGGACCTGCAGTGGTGGCTAATGAACCGCGGTTGGATCAGAGGCAGACCCCTCTCCCTTCCCCAATCAGATCTTACAGTAGTGACAGATGCGTCACTCCTGGGGTGGGGCGGCCATCTGAGAAAGGTGGAGATCAGACAACTCTGGTCTCCGGCGGAATACAGACTCCACATCAACCTAGCGTTGAAAGCATTTCTTCCCTCGGTCAAGGGGAAGTTAGTGCAAGTGTTCACAGACAACACCACCGCCCTTTGGTACTGCAACAAGCAGGGTGGAGTGGGGTCATGGACCCTTTGTCAAGAGGCCCTGCGTCTCTGGGCATGGCTGAAACAGCAGGGCATAACCTTGGTGGTTCAATACCTGGCAGGTTCTCTGAACGCCAGGGCAGATGAACTCAGCCTTCGATGCCTAGCGGATTTCGAATGGTGTCTCCACTTAGAGGTGGCGCAGTGGGGACAGCCTTGGTTAGATCTGCTCTCCTCAGAAGAGAACGTGCAGTGTCAGCAGTTCTGTGCGTTGGAGTTTCCAAGGAAGCTACTGCTTGGCAACGCTTCTCATCGTGAGTGGGGTTTAGGCCTCCTGTTCGCCTTTCCACCCATACTGCTTCTGCCCAGAGTTCTCAAGCAGATCAGGAACGACCAGGCCCAAGTCATTCTTGTGGCTCCGGACTGGGCACGGAGAGTTTGGTATCCAGAGCTTCTGAAAATGATCATCAATCCTCGGATCAGGCTTCCCCTTCGGGAGGATCTTCTGTCAAAGCAGCAGGAGAGGGTCCTCCACCTGGACCTGTCAACTCTCCGCCTCTTTGCGTGGAGATTGACCGGCAACAGTTGATAGCTTTTAACCTTCCTCCCGAAGTTTGTAAAGTTATTCTGGTGGCCAGGCGGCCCGCCACCAAAACGGTATACGCCTGCCTTTGGCAAAAATTTGTAAAATATTGTACAGAAAAGTCTATTGACCCTCTTTCTGCCTCTTTTTCTAATATTCTACTCTTTAGCCTTACCCTTGCCCAGCAGGGCTCTGCTCTGGGTACCTCAAGGGTTATCTGTCTGGTTTGTCCACTTTCCAGCGGCTGCCTGACCAACCCTCTTTATTTAAGTCCCCTTTTGTAATAGGTTTCTGAAAGGCCTTGTGCATATGTTTCCCCCTTCACCCTTCATCTTGCCTCAGTGGGATTTGAATCTGGTTCTCACTTACCTCATGTGTGCACCCTTTGAGCCACTGCACAAGTGTCCCCTTTGGCTGCTTACCATCAAGATGGTCTTTCTAGGCGGCCTGCGCGGTGGAGCCTAGGGGCTGTGGTCTGTGCCCCGGCTCGTCAATTGTGTGTCCCGTGCAGCAGGGCCTCTGGCGTGCTTATATGCACCTCCAGGCGCGGGAAGAATGATGCGGCTGGCGCGGTGGAGTCTGGGGTCTGTGGTCCGTGCCCCGGCTAGTCAATTGAGTGTCCCACGCAGCGGGGCCTCTGGTGTGCTTATATGCACCTCCAGGCGCGGGAAGAATGATGCGGCTGGCGCGATGGAGTCTGGGGTCTGTGGTCCGTGCCCCGGCTAGTCAATTGAGTGTCCCACGCAGCGGGGCCTCTGGTGTGCTTATATGCACCTCCAGGCGCGGGAAGGATGATGCAGCTGGCGCGGTGGAGCCTGGGGGCTGTGGTCCGTGCTCCGGCTCGCCAATTGCCCTTTTACGTCTTTATGTGAGGATTGTTTCTTGTTAAACCTCGTGACTCCCTGATACGCTGGAAGTGGTTTACCAACCACTGACAGCTCCCCCCACGACTAGTCGCACCTGCAGCTCGAGTATCCTTGTAACGTTCAGCGGGAACACATTGCTTACTCCACTGCACGGATGACCCTGTCGTCTGTATAAACTCTGGGGAAACAACTTGAGAGAGAGAGGCCCATGCCGCTTTGGAGAGGGGCCCCTCCAGGCCCTTTTAACCTGGTGGTGCACCCAGGGGCCCCCCAGACAATTATTCGCTTCAGGGGGGAACGCCCTTTTAACTTTGTGACGCACTCCAGCCCCCCCCCCGACGACTGGTCGCTTCAACTCAGCAAACCAACCAGCGCTTGCGTTTTTCCAGGCTTAGCTACCGCCTGCCCTCATTACTGCCCCCCAGTTGAGGTTTGTCACGTCCCCTCATCTGACTGACTGCACCTCCCTGGCTCGTATTCTAACTACAGGACCTTGATATCTAAAGGTCCGCTGGACAGATAAACCCTATCATCTGCAATATCCCCAGGAAGATCCTGCAAAGAGTTGTTGTCCGTGGCTGTCTTGTCTCCCTTGTTCATCTGCCTCTGTCGCAGCTTCTATGAACAAGTGAGGTTAATCATGATACCTGGGAAGCATTTCGTTTTCAGGATCAGGAGCTATAACACCGTCCCACTCTAGGCAAGGTACCTTTTGCACTTCCCTGGCACTTGGGTTGCCAATGGCTCAATTGTTAGGGATCGGTGATACAAATGTATCTTTGACTTCTACAATCCTTGCATATCCTCTGAGTAAATACATAAGTTGTTGTGCCATGGCAGCTGCCTAACCAGAAGGAAAATTATGGCAAATTGGACATAAAATACTACTCGTTTTAAACAGCACCAGAGGCTGACCTGTTTAGCAAGTCACAGCCATTGCAGAAGTCACAAGAGCAGAGTCCGACTTTACTACCATAACATAACAAGTGTATTTGTAAAACACATGTTTACCCATTGGTATCTCAGCGCTGAATAACAGCATTTTTTTTTTTACCCAACTCACTGGTACCCATTTTTTCGATCTCAGAAGGATGACAGGCTGAGTGGCCCCCTGTGATTTGAACCTGTGACTATGAGGTCACACACAGGCCCCTACATTGGATGCATAAGTCCCCTAAGCCAGCATCTGGGTGCACCTGAAGCTTTGGTGCACAACCAAAAGTGTTACAGGTGGCAGAGGCGATTGACATTCATGCACAAAACCTCTTTTGCACCAGACCTGAGGTGACGGCAGTGCCCAAACGCCTTGTTTTGTGCAATGCCAATTTATTGCTAATAACTGATGTAATGGAACAGGGGTAGTGTCCACTCCTGGGATTAACATCATTAAGATCAATGGAGTCACCCTGTATCCCTCGGAACCTGTTTTAATAGTTATAAAGCTACAAGTGGTTCCGTTGGGTGAGTACCACGGGGTACTGATTCAGAACCGGATTATTTCTTTCACAATCAATAGTGATTTTGTACAAGACTTTTATAAATGTACCACACCTCAGTAAGTTTTTATCAAAAAAATATATATTTATTAAATTATTTGTTTTTTCTCTCTTTTTTTCTTGCTAATTGTGTAAACAATTTCATACAAAATGATGATACCAATGGGGGCTGTCTGACAAAGAAAACACAATAACAAATACACAGACAATTCAATGGGTGACTGTGGTGACATATAGTGCAAATGAGTGACCTTTCAAATTCAAACAATAAACAAGACAATAACATAAATTCTCCGTCCTTTTCAGGTCTTTCACTTTAGCTAGTCCTATTTTTTAAAATAATTGCTATAGTGAGCCAGGACATGAGATGCTTGTACGTCGACGTTTCGACTCTGTATATATATATGTGTTTGTAGATACATCAAGTAGGGTCTTCTTCTGGACAAAACAAGGAAGTGTGACAGCCTATTCAAAGGAAAACGAAATTCCTATTAGTATGGTGTGGAATAAAAAATTTACGATGTGTGAGCCGCCAAACTCTTGGGGTACTCACCCTTGGTGGTCGGGAATTCACAAGATTGAATCTATTAACTCCTTCGAGCCCGGATGGAGTTTTTATTTAAGGATCATCTGCAAAAGGATGAGATTGCCAGTTACTATCTGCATCCCTACATGTGTATAGCTACTACTCTATTGAAAGCGCTACTTAGGTCTATAAATGCAAGGAAGATGGATCCCTGCTTAGCCACGACATACTTCCCAATAATGAGGCTACGGTTCAGGCACTGTTCTACAGTGCCCATCCCTTCCCTGAATCCGTATTGGACAGGGCAAATGATGTCTTTTTCCCGAAACTTCTACGCGCTGAAGGACAATACGCCCTACCACTTTTACTACTGAGCATAACAAAGAAATCGGTATGTAACAGGCCGGGTCCTGCCGGTTCCCCTTCTTAAATACGGGCACTATGGTGGCTGATTTCCAAATCGGCGGGAGACCTAGATGGGATAGGGCATTAAGAATGTTAACCAGAATTGAAGCCCAGAGATGGGGTTCGTCCTTGTAGAGGTCCATAGGAATTCCATCTGGCCCCGGAGCTTTATTAGATGGGCTGCCCATGATTGCCTTATATACCTCCTCGAACTCGTACCTAGTCTCCAGAGGATACAGATTATCCGCATCACCCTGGGTAGAAGGGAGGAATTTGTCCAGCAAATACACCTTTTGATAATGTGTGACCCATGTGGCTGGAGGGATGGATGAGCCTATGTCATCTTGAGCAGCCACGTTAAGTTGCCTTCCATTGACCACTGCCCAGAAACCCCTGGAGTCTCTAGAGGAGCATGAAGACACCAGCCGGTCCCAAGAAGCTTATTTGAGCTCCACCTTCCTCTTCCCCAGGGCAGGTTTGTACGCCCTCCTGGCCTCCTTAATATTTTCTTTATTGTGGGGCACAGTGTTTAGAACCTCCCGCAAGTAATTTCCCGTAGACCTGCATGTTTTGTTGAACCAGCCCGGCTTGGCACCCCTGGGTTTACTCGCCATGTCCCTTACAGTGCTGGCAGTGGATTCATTTAGCTGGTCGAAGGCTGCCACCACTAGGGAGGGTGATATATCCAGAGCTAACAGGGGCTCCAGGATGATAGTAATATTCCGTGTCACCACATATTTATTCACTTTGGCCATTGGGAGATTGTGCCACTTTACCCTCAAACCCCTATACTTGGTGGTTAAGCGAGTCAGGCCTGGGTCAGGGTTACACCCAGGCCAACATTGAACTTTAGAGCAATTTCTATGGGGTTATGGTCGCTGAAGGTGGTTTTGTGAACCACTCCGGGGCTAACCAAACTATCAAGAGATCTCAAAATAAAGATATAATCTATAATCGTCCCTTTCCCCGAACCCACAAAAGTAGGCAGTTTCCTGGACGGACTAGAGCCCCCAGACATTACATTTCTTAACCCAGCCCGACCAAGGGCCTCCGAAAGCTTCCGACCCCTTGGGTCGGAGTTGGAGTCACTGATCACAGGATCTTCTGGCACAAATGGGTTACCTTCGTGGCATATGTGGCCCAGCTTAGCGTTAAAATCCCCACCTATTATTAGACTAAAGGATTTGAACTAAGCGTATGATCTAAGCTCAAGGCACCTCGATCTGGCACCCGGGGTCCCCAAGAGAGTTATAAAATTTCACAATAAAAAAGTTAAGATCTTTAGAAATAAACACCCAAAGGATCTGAATGCCACCATGTTTGACGGGGATTGGATATACTCTCAGATTAGTGTCACCTTTTGCGGGATTTGCACCTTGAATCAGACCCAATACCAGTTCTTAGCTTATCAATTGTAATTTTATTTCTTTAGACTTAAGGCGGAGCCTTTAAAATGAAGTCAAATAATCAGAGATGTTAGCATAATTGGGGGAAGAAGAAAAAAAAACCGAAAGTTCGTATACAATAGATTCTTCAAGTTTTTCTTCTTCTTTCAGGTCCAGCGAGGGAGCCCACGACGCCTTCCGGGATACCCCTGACTTAGCCATGTTTCTCCAGAAACGTGGGGGGCGTTGAGCCTGTCGTGGGACCTTGTGTTGCGGTTCTGCGGCGTTGTAGACTATCGGTGAACCGGGATCTCCAGTTCTCCGGCACTTGAACGTCTCGCTTCTTCTCCCCAGGTCCGTCAGGGCTGCTCGTTGTGGAATGGCTGAAACCTCGAGGATTCTTCACTCGCCAGCTTCCACTGAGAAAGTATGTAGCCCTTGGCTGGGCTTCTCGTTCCGTCGAGGGATCCGCTGTCTCCGTTGTATCTCTTCGGATAGAATCTCCCAACGATACTCCTTCCAGCAAGCCCGATTCTTCTGGCTACGAAGGTTTAAAAAGTCCTCCCTTCCTGCCGATTGGCTGTGCAGGCATCACGTGAGAGTCCTTGCTTCCGACGAGGGAGTCCGCCTCTCCTCGGATCTCCGACCTGCTCAGCGCGTCTTCTGTGGCGGTCGCTGCAGGGAAGAAGGAGTGTGTAGGTGAGCAGAGAATATGCCATGGAATGGGTTCTTCGTCCTCTGCCTCTGTCTCCCTGTCACACATCCCCTCC
Source organism: Calotriton arnoldi (assembly GCA_963921515.1). NCBI lineage: Eukaryota > Metazoa > Chordata > Amphibia > Caudata > Salamandridae > Calotriton > Calotriton arnoldi. The sequence goes on from CAWUFW010003507.1 coordinate 492,882, forward strand.
CTAAGATTTTCCCGTTCGGGGAAAAGGGGCATTCGTGAGAGAAAATCGGCGTTAAGGTGATCCTTCCCTTTTCTATGATGGACTACGAACTGGTAGGGCTGGAGGGATAGAGACCACCGGAGGACTCAGGCATTATGTCCCATGTTTCTGCTCATCCAAGTTAAAGGAGCATGGTCAGTATACAATATGAAAGGGCGTCCTTCCAAATAATAGCGTAGTTTTTCTATTGCCCATTTAATAGCCAAACACTCTTTTTCAATGGTAGCGCATTTTTGCTCCCGAGCAAAGAGTTTGCGACTAATAAATAAAATGGGTACATCAAACCCTTCGCTGTTGATCTGGGACAGCACAGCTCCTATGCCGCAATCAGAGGCATCTGTTTGTTAGATGAACTGTTTGGAAAAGTTTGGGGAAGTAAGGACAGGACTAGAGGTCAGTGTGTGTTTAAGTTCCTGAAAAGCCTCCAGGACTTCTGCAGAAGGAATAAGTAGGTCTTTCTTGGAGGTCTTCTTTCTCAAGAGGTCAGTAAGGGGAGTGGCTATTTTAGAAAAGTGTGGGATAAACCTTCTATAATACCCTAAAAGTCCCAAAAAGGCCCTTACTTCTTTACGATTTTGGGGGAATGGGGAGTCTGCAATGGCCCTTACTTTCTCCTTTTGTGGCTCAATAACGCCGTTTCCTAGCATATATCCCAAGTAGTTGACTTTGGGGAACCCCACTCTGGATTTCTTGGCATTGATGTGTAGGTGGGCTTTTTGCAACTCGGAGAGTATGGTGCTTAAGTGTTTTAGATGTGAGTCCCATGTAGGACTAAAAATAACAATATCATCTAGATAGGCTGATGAAAAAGCCTGATGATCTTTTAACACTTCATTCATCAGCCTTTGGAAGGTGGCAGGGGCTCCATGTAGCCCAAATGGTAAAACCGTAAATTCAAAGAGACCGTCGGTGTAGTAAAAGCGGTCTTTTCCTGATCTTCTGCCCTTAAAGGTACTTGCCAATACCCTTTTGTAAGGTCTAGGGTAGTGATGTACTTTGCCTCTCCTAGTTTCTCGATAAGCTCGTCAATGCGGGGTAAAGGGTATGTGTCACATTTGGAAACCTTGTTTACTGCCCTAAAGTCTATGCAGAACCTAACGGAGCCATCCGGTTTGGGAACCAGAACTATAGGCGAGGACCAGTTACTTTTGGATGGTTGAATAACCTTCATTTGCAACATTTGTGCTATTTCTTTTCCTATAGCTGCTCTTCTTGCTTCAGGCAATTTGTAGGGCTTCTGTTTGACTACTACCCCCTTTTCTGTAGGAATGCGATGTTCAGCTAAATGAGTGCGTCCGGGTACATCTGAAAATATGGTGAGTAAGACTGCAGGAGTAACTGGAGGGAACGTTTCTGATTTTCAGTTAGCTGATCAATAATACTTAGGTGTTCTATGGTACAGGGGCTTGCACTGGTGTCCTGGGTGAAAGAGACCAATTTGGGGGGTGATCCTATCCATTTCTTTAGATTGTTTATATGATAAATCTGTTCTTTGTTTTTCCCTACCCTAATCCTATAGGTGGTTCGACCGTGTTCTCCTACAATTTGATAAGGGCCCTTCCATTCAGAGACCATTTTTTTATCGGAAGTAGGGAGGAGGACTAAAACCCAGTAGTCTATTTGATATTCTCTCCACTTCGTCCCTTTATCATACCTTTTCTTCTGCTTCTGTTGGCTTCTATCCAACTGAGTATGGGCTAGCACTCTCAATTTCCCTAATCTGGAGCGTAACTGTTGTACATAGTCGGTTAACTCTTGGACTTCACTCCCCTTCTGTTTTCCCAGGCTTCTTTAGTTATTTCCAAGAGGGTTCTGGGTTGTCTTCCATACAGCAATTCAAAAGAGGAACAACCCAGACTGCTTTGCACTTGCCCCCTAATGACAAAGAGGACTATGGGTAGGAGGAGATCCCACTTTTTCCCTTCACCTAAGAGCATTTTCTTGAGGGTGAGTTTAAGGGTACCGTTATAGCGCTCTACTAGCCCATCGGTTTGAGGATGATAAACTGCTGTCTTAAGATGTTTTACGTTGAGGACAGTACATACCTCCCGCATTATTTTGGAGACGAATGGGGTCCCTTGGTCAGTAAGGATTTCTTTTGGAAATCCTACTCGGGAAAATATGTCCACTAGTACCCTAGCTATATTCTTTCTGGTAGCGCTCTTAAGGGCCACTGCCTCGGAATATCTGGTCGCGTAGTCGATGACTACCAAACAATACGTGTTTCCCTGACTAGATTTTGGGAAGGGACCTATCAGGTCCATCCCAATCCGCTCAAATGGGTGTCCTATTATAGGTAGGGGCTAGAGGGGAACGGGAGGCGGTCGATAGGGGTTCTTCTCTTGACAAATCTCACAGCTTTGACAATAGGCCTTTACATCTGCATAAATACCTGGCCAGTAAAAATATCTCAACAACATCTGGGAAGTTTTTTCAGAACCCAAATGCCCTGCCAAGAGATGAGTGTGAAAAGAACAGGATTTGTTCTCTGAAGACGCGAGGGACCAAAAGTTTCGGTTCGGCTCCCATGGCGCCTAGTCTATACAGAAGTCCTCCTTTCTCTATAAAGTGAGGGAAGCACTGGGTATTGTTTCTATTTTGTTCGGCAGCTCTCCAGGCGTTTTGTAAAGTGCTATCATTTCTCTGCGCCTGTTGAAAATCCCTATCGAGCTGCCAGGGTTCGGTGGTAAGGAGAGCGTTTTGCAGCTGGTTCAGTTTTTGAGACTTACATATAAGGGGACCTACTTGGTTCAATAGTACAGAGAATAACTCCGGATTGTCAGTGCCCAGAATAAGTTCTTCGGGAAGAGTAGGGACTACGCCCGCAAGAATATCAACAGTACCACCCTGTGGAGGAACGAGGGTTATGCGAGCTACAGGGTATTGCCTTACATCCCCGTGGACACACCGAATCCCTACTGTCCTAGAGGGGAGGATGCAGTTGGAATCGACCCACCTAGAGGCTATAACTGTTTGAGGGCACCCCGAATCTAATAAGGCCCTCAGCTTGTCTCCCTTTATTCGTAGACTTGCATAGAAACAATGTCCCAGTTCCTGGGTATGTAATACGGTTTGAGGAATGCAGCTAACATCCATAGGCTCCTCCCCGGATGGTATCTTCTTATTATGACAATATCTGGAAATATGCCCCCACTCTCCGCAGTCGAAGCACTGTGGGTTTTTGAAGGAGTTTCCCAGGGTCCGAAAAATTCTCGTCTTGGAGGGCTCAGTTGTCATCTTGGTCGGGGTTTTTTTTATTTGAGGAGTTGGATGCTACCTTAGGCGTCTCCACCAAGGGTCGCGGTTGGGCCCGCAAAAACGTAGTGGCCATCTCCACAGCCTGGTCGATGGTCAGGCCCGTATGTTGTTTTACCATCTCTGAGTAGTGAGGGGTAAGGCTTCTAAATATTGTTCTAAGTAAATGAGAATCATAATATCCTCTTTTGAATTCTCCAGAGGACGTAACCATTTGTCGGCAGCCAGCTTCAACTTGAAAAAAAGAGTCTTGGGGTTATCCCCGGAGGATCCTCGCTACTTACGAAAGCGTATGCGATACGCTTCTGCGTCTAACCCCAAATGGTATAGAATGACCCTTTTAATTTCGTCATAGGAGGTAGTACCATACGGGTTAGCTATTTGGTATGCAGTTTGAGCCTCTCCTACCAGTAAAGGAGCCAAAAAAAAAGGCCACTTCTCCGGGGGCCAAGTGCAGGCCCGGGCGGCTCTCTCAAAATTTAAGAGAAAAGCATCCGGGTCTTCCCCCGGCGAGAATTTTTGTAAAGAAATGTGGGGGCCCAGAAATGCTGGAGCTTTGAGTGGTCAATTGCGAAGTGAGGTTATACTGATCCTCTACCACTTTATGTAGACTTGCGACATGTATTTTCATAGAGTCCTTAAAAGTTTCTCTGTCTGCTTTGGCCGAGGACATCTGCCTCTCCAGGGCCCATTCCAGTTTCTTCTGTCCATGGATCAGTTGTTGTACTTCGGGTTCCATTTTTATCAATGGTTTAATATCCCTGCATTCTCCACCACTTGTCACCTTTTGCGGGATTTGCACCTTGAATCAGACCCAATACCGGTTCTTAGCTTATCAATTGTAGTTTTATTTCTTTAGACTTAAAGGTGGAGCATTTAAAATGAAGTCAAATAATCATAGGTGTTAGCATAATTGGGGGAAGAAGAAAAAAAACGAAAGTTCGTATACAATAGATTCTTCAAGTTTTTCTTCTTCTTTCAGGTCCAGCGAGGGAGCCCACGACGCCTTCCGGGATACCCTTGACTTAGCCACGTTTCTCCAGAAACGTGGCGGGGCGTTGAGCCTGTCGTGGGACCTTGTGTTACGGTTCTGCGGCGTTGTAGACTATCGGTGAACCGGGACCTCCAGTTCTCCGGCACTTGAACGTCTCGCTTCTTCTCGCCAGGTCCGTCAGGGCTGCTCGTTATGGAATGGCTGAAACCTCGAGGATTCTTCACTCGCCAGCTTCCACTGAGAAAGTATGTAGCCCTTGGCTGGGCTTCTCGTTCTGTCGAGGGATCCGCTGTCTCCGTTGTATCTCTTCGGATAGAATCTCCCAACGATACTCCTTCCAGCAAGCCCGATTCTTCTGGCTACGAAGGTTTAAAAAGTCCTCCCTTCCTGCTGATTGGCTGTGCAGGCATCACGTGAGAGTCCTTGCTTCCGACGAGGGAGTCCGCCTCTCCTCGGATCTCCGACCTGCTCAGCGCGTCTTCTGTGGCGGTCGGCTGCAGGGAAGAAGGAGAGTGTGTAGGTGAGCAGAGAATATGCCATGGAATGGGTTCTTCGTCCTCTGCCTCTGTCTCCCTGTCACACATCCACTCCCTAAGATTTTCCCGTTCGGGGAAAAGGGGCATTCGTGAGAGAAAATCGGCGTTAAGGTGATCCTTCCCTTTTCTATGATGGACTACGAACTGGTAGGGCTGGAGGGATAGAAACCACCGGAAGACTCGGGCATTATGTCCCATGTTTCTGCTCATCCAAGTTAAAGGAGCATGGTCAGTATACAATATGAAAGGGCGTCCTTCCAAATAATAGCGTAGTTTTTCTATTGCCCATTTAATAGCCAAACACTCTTTTTCAATGGTAGCGCATTTTTGCTCCCGGGCAAAGAGTTTGCGACTAATAAATAAAATGGGTACATCAAACCCTTCGCTGTTGGTCTGGGACAGCACGGCTCCTATGCCGCAATCAGAGGCATCTGTTTGTAAGATGAACTGTTTGGAAAAGTTTGGGAAAGTAAGGACAGGACTAGAGGTCAGTGTGTGTTTAAGTTCCTGAAAAGCCTCCAGGACTTCTGCAGAAGGAATAAGTAGGTCTTTCTTGGAGGTCTTCTTTCTCAAGATTTGGATTTGGATAGAATCTCCCAACGATACTCCTTCCAGCAAGCCCGATTCCTCCGGCTCCCAAGGTTTAAAAAGTCCTCCCTTCCTGACGATTGGCTGTGCAGGCATCACGTGAGAGTCCTTGCTTCCGACGGAGTCCGCCTCTCCTCGGATCTCCGACCTGCTCAGCGCTTCTTCTGTGGCGGTCGGCTGCAGGGAAGAAGGAGAGTGTGCAGGTGAGCAGAGAATATGCCATGGAATGGGTTCTTTGTCCTCTGCCTCTGTCTCCCTGTCACAATTAGCTGCAAATTTTATTAAGGTGATTAGGCCCCCACGTGGCCGTTGGCCGAGGGAAGGGATTGCTACCACTCAAAAACTTTCATAACCATCTCGGCCAACCAGGTCAAGTGCCCAAGTCTCCTGTAGCATAATGATATTGAACTCAGAAGTGAAATTGAGCCAGTTAGGATCCACTAGCTTGTCCCTGATACCTGCTATATTCCAGCTTAGGATTTTTAATGGGCTCCCAGGGACACTTGACGGTGGTAGCTCTGCAGGTAGTGAGCTAGGGAGACCCATCTCTAAGCTTGGAGGATTAATCCCGGGAGAAGATAAAACCTGGAGTCAATCATTTTGGTCCATGGCGCTTAAAGGGTCAAATCTATTACTCAAGGGGATCACTATTTGTGCAGGGGAGAAGGCTGGGAGCCTAAGGGAGCGGTGGATCATACTGTCCATGGGAGGGGGGGTTGGGCTGCAAACATAGATAGAAAAAACCAAGCGGGTGGATGTTAATACAGGCTTCCTTAATGGTGGATGTTACAGAACTGTGGAGTAAGCGCTTAGCCAGGTCAGGGGACCTGCAGTTAATTACAACACAATCCCCCTGTAAAGACTTATGCATTGGACCCACCCACTCTACCCTCCTGACAAACAAGATGTCATCATAGTCCATATAATTAAAATCAACGTTGTTTGCCAGCCAATAGCATACTTTGTTTTTCAGTTGGCCAAAATTTTCTGGGTCATTGACATATAAGCTCGGGACCCCTGCCAGGATGGCAGTGTAAGGACAACAATCTGGCGGCAGGTTTAAATGTGGGAGCTGTACACTTGACCTAACAGCCCTGCCCACCAGCTCCCCAGGTACTGATTGGCCCACAAGAGTCCCTTGGTGTCTGTCCGCAAAGGCGGGTTTTCTTGCGGTTGGTATAAGTGGAGGAGCCAGAGGCTGAGGGGGCCGCAGGTGGAGGTTGGAAGTGGCCGCTCCATCTGCGGCTTGACCTCCAGGTAGAGAGTCCCTTGAGGCATCCCGTCCAAGTAAGGATGGCAAATCAGCCCCCGCACCCCTCCCAACAGAGGAGCAGATTGAGTTCATGGCATCCTTAAGTGGATCAAGCCCAGTAGCTAGCTTTGTTAGAGCTGTCTCTAGTACGGATATTCTTTCAATCAAAGGGGCAATACTTAGCTGGATCGCATCTTTGAGCTTGCCAAGCAGATCTGACCAATCTAAGGCAGCGAGACTCGGGGGGATCGAGCAATTAGCACTGGGCTAAGTAATGGGCTGGCTGGTGGATGCATTTGAAGGTCCCTTTGGACCCCTCGTCTTAGGTGGTTGCTTGGTTTGCCTCTTCCTTTTAGGCTGGGGGAGCATATGCTGATATTCGGGGTTTCCGAGACTGTGTTATCAGGGGGTAGAGCCACAGAGGGTGAACAGGAAGGGCTCTTATTAGGCTTGAGTGCTGAACGGTCTTGTGGAGCAGGCTGCGAAGGCTGCGTTGCCGGCCCCCCAAGAGAAGGACCAGCCCCCCCCGTCTCCAGGAATAGCCTGCGTTCAGCCAAGTCAACTTGGCCCGGGCTTAGCCCGAACAGCCCGCACTGCGGGAGCCCTGGCCGATCTAAATGCGCCTCCTGGCGCGTTGGAAGCAGCATTGGAGGCGTCCGTGCTGCTTTGCAGGCTGGGGAATGTAGGCAGTCCTCCCCCGCGACCACACAAACAGCAGAGAACGGGCTCTGGTTATGCATGCACTGCTCTACTGTAAGCACATTAACCCTCCATGCCAGTTTATAACGAGTCAGACCTATATTAAATTACGTGCAGCTCTCCCCGCAAGCTGTGTTAACCACTTGACGTCCTACCACTGCTATACTCTTTAACATTTGTTGGCTACACCGGCTTCTTTGTAGCCATGGCCTTACCCATGTTAAATATCTGTAAACTGCACTCTGTTCTGTCTAACTAAGTGAACTTGTACGGATTTACCATCACATTTGTCCTTGTTGGCAATTCATTTGGGTGCAGTTTGCTTTAAAATAAAATATATTATCAAAGTTTAAATAATGTTTTATGCTGCTGTTTCAGCAACATTATGCTACAGTATTAATAGAGTCCTTAATAGGAGTTAAAATTCATGCCCGTTCAGCACATCCCACCTTGGCCTCGGCTCATACCAATTTGTCAAACTAGTCAAGTAAAGCCCCTTTTAAAATGTAACTTGATGTCCATGAACACAGGGAAAACAGAAAATCAACAAATAGAATTATTCCTGCTGGACTTGTCTACCTTAATGACGGAATCTACCTACGGAGTCACTGCCCAAATGTATACCATTCGTACCTTTACGTAAATTACAGGCGCTATGGCCGTCCTCTTTATGAGTTTCTATTCACATTGTCCGGTGCTGCGTGCCAAAAGTGATTTACATGAGCCCCTGGCTCACCAAAGGCACGGTTAACTGCCCAGGGACAATCAAAAGGGGTACTATTCCTCCAATTTAATGGTGTTGATTTGCAATGCTCAGCACCGCTGTCAGTTTCTACAATGTCCTGCTGGTCTTGTCACTATCGCTGCAGAGATGTGCCACTTCCATATGCGATGCCAGTCCCTAGTTTAGACTGGTGCTCTAGCTCAGCTCCCACAACGCGTGCATGCGCACTGACCAACTGAAGGGAACAGCTCTGCTAGGCCTTACACTTGCGCCCCGAGCCACCCGGGTCACTCACGATCCCCTTCTCTTCCTTCCTACAAATGAAGAGTCAGTCAGACAGTAGAGAATACAAACCACATATTTATTGAGATTACACTGCAGTGGAGCCCAGTCTGACCAGCCTCTTGGGATGGCTGTCGAGGGACTAAAGCCCGTAAGCATACAATTACATTATGTACGTTTGCAAAGTCCACAAAGGCACGCCTACTATGGAAAAACACTAGCAGGTGTCGTAATACAATGGGGTTACAGAGCATAAGTTTCGATTCTGCAGCTGGGCACAGGTTATCTACTGCCCAAGGTCATCTGGCCTATCCTCCCTACCAGACGGGTGGGAGAAAGGCTCCATCTAACAAGAAAGGTATGTACTAACGAGGATACTTGCAATTATAGAAGAAAAAGCTCAACCTTGGGAAACGAAACTTACCAAGGACCGTTTCTCGAAAATAACTAAGCAGCAGTTTCGATTATCATACAAAATGGCGTCCAGATTGCAAGATGGTGTCGCGAATGCTAAAATATACGGACAGAAGGGCTTACCAATATTAACAAACCCTCCTGTTAGCATGAGATAACCATCTACAATCGAAAAGACATAAACATAAAAGAATAATGAAGCACATAGCTTGTTTATGCACATGTTATGCTGTCAATAGTGGGAGTATATTCCAAGAGAAGAGAAGATGTTTTGAAGACACCCTCATCTATGGACATAATGTCATCTACTTCTTTCTGTAACATTATTGCTGCATTAGTGTCATGAATTGATATCTGCCTCTTCGGAGCCGATACAGTATGTGCAGCACATTGGGAGACATTGAATAAGAACACAGCAAAGTATCAATATAACAATGAAATATATTGCTTTTTCTATTAGCCACCCCCATGTTCCAAAAAGGGACCAACTCCAATTACCTTGTTCCATACCTTTGACATTCTCGATAATATCCAAGATATGCTTGGTGCTATTCTTTTCCATATTTGTTATGCCCACTACACACTGATCGCCAATAACTGCACATGCACCACCATTTTTTGCTAAAATAAAGTCCACTGCATAGCTAGTCTGTTCAGAATAAATCCTCATACTTTCTAATTGAATGGTAATGTCACGTAATGCTGCTACTGTGGTATTTGACAATATCTGTAATTTACAGCCAAAATATTCCCGTGCCTTTTCAGTCCTACTCATAGCCATTCCCCCTAATGTGAAAATGGCAGACAGGATATAACCAAAAGTAATACCATTACTATAACTGTTGATCTCAATATCTGTTACTCCTTCGCAAAATTCCTTTGTAAGTGTTCTCTTTACCCATTTTGTCTGTGAGCATATTTGCAAGGGACCCCCAGGGGCAACACCATCCCAAGAGCTACATCATTGGTGCCATTATGAACATTTGAGTACGTTCCATTAGTGAGAAAGAAGAACCCGGGGTGGGCATATGTCGGCCTATCATAATTCACAGCTGAATAACGAGAATTACCTGTAACGGTGTCCGAACCTTTCAAACCTTTCAAAGGGAATGTCTGTTTGGATATGATCACCCCTGAACAGTTGATATACAAAATAGTATCAGTATTATTTATGATGGGGCAACAAGCGGGGTAATAGCCAGCTTTTCAGGGAACCGTCACTTCTTTATAATGCCAACCCACCGATGTAATATTTTGCTCTTCCAAATAGAAGTTATCACAGTACGTATTATTGTCACAACCGGGGTACCCTGTTCCTGTGGGTTGACGATGATACAAGCATGGCCCTGGGTAGCCAAAACCAAACTCCCCTTTTACCTCAACAACATTTGTCGGCTTAGAATATGTATCATTTATCAAGGACAGAGGGTAAGCGGTCCATAGGCTAGTTACAGATTCAGTAGGATAACAAGCAACACCATTACCAAAAAATCTCTTATGAGTATTTAGAAAAACATTATTAGAAAGCATTCTTTTCCGTCTTGGTGTGAAAAAGATATCATTGTCATAAGTAGGCGAATTACTTGCATTTTCTAACGCCCAAAGAACTCCACAAAGAATAGTCATCAGCAGAATAGCAAAAAGAAGGAATAGCACTCTCCGCTGCTTCACCCATGATGATCGGGGCAAAACAACAAAACCCAATGGATGTTCTTCATCAATCATTGGCCTGCCAAAAAGATGCATGATAGCGGAATGAAAAGGTACTATTATCTAACCGTAATGGAACTAAGCAAACAATCTTCTTTCCAGCGTCAGTTTTCCTTCTCCTGTGAGCCTCGCTGGCAGGCTCCTATTGTTCATCCACAGTGGTGCTATTAAGCACTTTTCGTTGGAGCTACACAATTTCAGCCCTTGCTGAGGAAAATCCACTTCTTTCAGGATAGGGTACTCTCCCTCCTGGGAAAACACCCCAAACATATCCTGTCCAGTGTCTCGAACAATGCACCAATCTCTGTCCCTGCTCTATTGTCCCTATTCTTCATCCATGAAGTCCATCCCTACTACTCTGACTTTTCCTTTGGTGCACTGTTCCTTCGTCAAGGACGCAAATTGTACTTAACAACTCCAGGAACAGAGGGATCAAGAAACAAACATTCACTTTCAGCGGTATGGACTGATTCGGATTCAAACACAGTAGGGCCAGCTGACTGGAGCTCTTGGCTGGCCTTAACCTCAGGTGGCACTGCTTCATTCAGGACTGCATCACTCTCCTCCTCAGAAGGTGCCCACGTTATTCTGGCATCGGAGAAAGGGATGAAGCGAGGAACCTTTTCGGTCTCAGAGTCCCCTATGCCGTCGAACCTCCACTGGTCATACTGCAGGGGAAGTGGCACCTTCTTGGTATGCGTAGAGTGTATCCAATTCTTCCGGCCGTCCACTTTGACTGCAGTGTGGGTGGCGAGCAGTATTTGGAAAGGCCCCTTCCATCGGGGCTCCAAGCTGCCGTTTCGCTGGAAGTGCTTTATCAGTACATAATCACCAGGCCGAAGGTCGTGGCCGGGTCCCTCTGTAGCGGATGGCAAGGCCTCTTGAATCTGCTGATGAATAGAACGCAAATTTTTAGTTAATTCGTATAGATAATCTATCAACAAGGGGTGCTCTATCTCAGAAAAGTGATGGGGTCTTGGAACTCCCCAGACATTAGCGGGCCTACCAAAGACAATCTCATAGGGGGACAACCCTGTTCTAGTATGGGCTGTAACTCTCGTTGACAACAAAGCCAATGGTAAAGCATCTGGCCACTTCAATCCTGTACTCTCCTGAATTTTGGCCATCTTTAGTTTGAGAGTACCACTGTACTTCTCAACTAAACCTGCTGACTGGGGGTGATTCGCAGCATGAAATTTTTTCTTAAGGTGCAAGCCATCACACACTAACTGGATGACTTTAGAATTAAAATGACTGCCGGAGTGAAACGGGGCAAACCAAAGCGAGGGAAAAACTCCTTCAAAAGAGCTTTCGCCGTCGCTAGAGCTGTATTTTCCTTGGTAGGATAAGCCTCAACCCATTTACTGAATGCGCAAACCACCACCAACACATACTTCAAATTGTTCACCCGTTCCATCTTAATGAAGTCCATTTGCAGGACTTCGAAAGGGAAAGAAGGGGGTGCAAAATTACCCGGAGGTGTAGGGGTCCCCTTCCCTGGGTTGTACAACATGCACACCATGCAATATTTTACTAAATGGGCAGCCGTCTTTGGAATATTATCATTCTGCCACACCGGATCGAGCAACTTGCAGATAACCCTAGCACTAATGTGAGCTGGTACATGAGCCATAGTAACTACGGGGAGAACATATGCATCTGGCAACATCCATCTCTGTTTCCCTGACTTATCTATCCAACACCCATCATCATCCAATTGTGCTGTACTTTCTTGCCATATTGCTAATTCCTCAACCGTCGCCTCGCTCTGGATTTCTTTCACACTATCTAGTGTGTCCTCAAACATCGTGACTTCCGGCACCCATCTAGCAGGACCTGCTACAAACATCTTTTTCATCTTAGATCGGGCCGTCTCTTTTGCTGTTTGATCCGCAAAAGCATTCCCCCTCCCCACATCATCAGTAATTGCTTTGTGAGCGCTACACTTCACTATTGCCAGTTTCTTGGACAGGGTCAACGCCGACAAAAGTCTATTTATCAAAGGGCCGTGTTGAATCTTTGAACCATGGGAGGTAAGGAATCCCCTCTCTTTCCAGAGCCGCCCAAAATTATGAGCGACTCCAAAAGCATAGTGGCTGTCAGTGTAAATATTAACTGCCAGTACTCACAAGCCCGAAGTAGAGCTGCCAGCTCTGCAGCTTGGGCCGACTGATAGGGGACTCCTGATGTCTCCACTATCGTTCGCGGTGTTGTGATCACATAAGCAGCAGTTGTGGTGCCATCTGGTAATTTAAAACAAGAGCCATCGACATATTGTTCCCCTTGGGGGTCAGATAAGGGAACATCAGTCAAGTCTACCCATCCCTTCGTCTCCTCCTCAGTGCGAAACATACAATCATGTATGTCTATCTCCTCACTCTCCGAAGGGAGGGGTAGTAACCTGGCAGGATTCAGAGTTGCACATCGTTTGATCGTAATATGTGGTGCAAAAAGAGTTAGCTCATAGCCAGTCAGACGTGCACTGGTAATGTGCTGTGTCTTTGTTCTGTTCAAAAGCGTATCCACAGCATGGGGTACCATAACTGTGAGATCAGTGTCAAGAACAAGCCCTGCCGATTGTCGAATAAAGACGGCCACTGCCGCGGTCGCTCTTAAACAGCTCGGGAGGGCTTTCGCAACGGGATCAAGAACAGCAGAAAAGTACGCACACGGCCTCTGCTTACCTCCAAAGGCCTGTGTTAAGACAGAAAGCGCACAACTGGCCGACTCGTGTACATACAACACAAACAGCTTGTTATAGTCAGGTGTGCCAAGCACAGGGGCCGAACAAAGCGCAACTTTCAATTGCTCAAAAGCTTGTTGACATTCAGGCGTCCAAGGCAAAGGCTCATGCACATCTTTAGTTGTTAAGTGAAGCAGAGGCTTTGTTAATAAAGCAAAATTGGGTATCCAATGACAATAGGAAGTGATACCAATAAAGGCTCGCACATCCCTTTGGGTCCTTGGAACAGGCATGTTAATTACAGCATTAATACATTCAAGAGTTAGTTTCCGACCCTCCTTCGACAGTAGGTGACCTAAATAGGTGACCTCCTGTAAACAATATTGGAATTTGGAAAGGGACACTTTATGTCCATGTTGAGCCAAATGCAGCAACAATTTGACTGTAGCTGCTTTACATCCTTCTTCAGTATCGACCGCAATCAAAAGATTGTCCACATACTGCAGCAATACATTACCTGGAGGAAGGGTAAGGGAGTCCAATTGACCCTTCAGAGCCTGGCTATATATACTAGGACTCTCAGTATAGCCCTGAGGAACCTGACAAAATCTAAAACTACGACCTGCCAGGGAGAACCCGAACAGGTGCCTGCTATTGGGATGAACAGGGATGCTAAAGAAAGCGTTTTTCAAATCGATGACAGAAAAGAATTTGGCAGAAGAAGGAATCATAGTCAGAAGAGCAGTAATGTCAGGGACCACAGGGAACTGAGGGACTACTATTTTATTAACTTCGCGCAAATCAATCACAAAACGATAGACATCAGCAACATCATCAGGAGAACCCGGAGGCGGCCTCTTGAGTACAGGAAGGATGGGGCTATTGCACACATTTGCCGATGTCTCTTCTACAACTCCTGACTGAATCAAATCTTGTATTATATGTAACAACGCCTGTTCTCCTGCATGCAAAATCTTATACTGAGGAATACGAGGCAATATCGCATTTTCTTTAACCTGAATAGAAATTGGAGGTATTTGCAAAAGTCCCACATCTGTATCACTTGTAGCCCACAGCGTAGATGGAACATCTTTAAACTCAACTGGGAGGGGGGCATCTTTAGACAAGCATTGTATAGTACTAACCACACTCAGACCCATTGTCAAATGGACAACATCTGGGGAACAGTAAATAGTAGCATGTAGCTTTTTTAACAGATCCAATCCCAACAGGTTCTCTCCACAATTTGATGTTAGTAAAAACGGCGAATCAACGGTAAAGGGACCTATAGTCAAGGCAAGGGGTTTGGAGATGGGGCTTACTACTGGCACACCGGAAAAACCAACCGAAAGATTGTTATGGCCAGACAGGGCTGCCCCAGGTACCAGTGACCTCGCAACAGAACTATTCATTGCTCCTGTATCCACAAAAAATTTCTTCTCCGAGCCCTGCAAATCCACACTAATATAAGGTCCATGCTGATCTACAGGTATCAGAACTGGTCCCTTACCCTGTCCTTGGCTGTCCTAGCTGTAAGACATCCCCGTCGTCTCATCCAAATCATAATCATCATGATAATACTGTCGGCTCCGAACGTCATCAAAGTAATTCTGATCAGTACGGCCCGGTGACGTTCCAGAAGCCTGGTCCCCATCCTGACTGGCTGCTCCCCGTCCTCGCCCTCTCTCTCCCCCGTCCTCTCGGAGCTGCAACCTTTTTCAGCAAAACCGGGCACTCGCTACGCCAGTGCCCTTCCTCCTTACAATACTCACATTGATTGGGGCCCACAGGCACAGCACTCCGACTCGTACGAGGAAGCTGCCTGGCCGGTCCAATGCCTTGACCCCGTCCCTGCCCCCGGGATGCCTGCTGCATCAGTACCTTAGTCTTCAACTCCTTTGTTTTCTTTTCCACCTTCTCTTTATCCTCATTCTCTCTATGCTCATAATACTGAGCCATACTCAATATCACCGAAGGGGTAGGAGTAGTCCACGTGCTTTCGGCAGCCTGCAACCGTGTTGCAGTCTCTGGTAACAAATTCGTGACAAATCTGTTAACAAACAATCTGATACCCCCTTCCAAGGACAAATCCTGGCCACTAAAATCCCAAAACACACCTTCAAACCGAGTAAAAAAATCAGACAAACTCTCATCCTTCTTCTGACGACATGCAGCTAGCTTATCCCAATCCACCTTCCGGGGTGGAATAAGAGAGTGCATATAAAAAATGATGCGATCTGGCAAAGCCAAGATCTCAGCCTTAGGCTTTTCACCAGGCTTCCTCTCATTATCCCACGCCTTAATCTCATCCCATGTACCACCCAATTCTAGGGCATGGTTCTGAGTGTGCACCTGTCACAAACATCCACTGGTACCAATAAGCGAAAAAACATTTCAATATCTGCCAAAGTCATTACCATCGATGCAGCAGCCTCTGTCAATTCCTTATAGTAAGCAGTAGGATTTTTCCTGGGGTGGGGCAACTGAGCCTTAATTGCGAGGACTTCACTCCTCTTTCATGGAGTATAAACCCATTGTTCTTGAAAACTGGCCTCTACTCGTTGTCTACTCACTTGATCATGTTGGTCACGTAACTCTGGTATCTCCGGGTGAAAAACGGGATGAACTTCCCTCATTGGGAACTGAGATAATGCCGTCTCGGATTTTTGATGCAATCTACCACGATATCCAATCAGTGTAGTAACACAAGCAAAAACCTAATTGGGAGCCATGCCCGCAGCATATACTTGGTCCCTAATATCGTAAACCGCCTGAGGCAACACCTTTAAAACACTGTTCCCATAGTCCAATCAAAGTGGCCGACATATGTTTAAGGGCATGCTGCTGAACAATGGCTCATAATCCTTTAACACACTTCAAACATCCTCAACACCATAAATAGGACTACGGGCCCACTGGGCAGCCTGATTGGCCACCATATTCTTCTCCACATTTTCCACATCAGACCGAATCAACACCCGTCCTAATCGCTCCTTTGCAACTGCCCCAGCTCCATCGTCCTCACCACGCACCGGTGTCCCGGCATCTAACAAGGGGGTAGGAGTAAAAACAGGGGCCAACATACTGGTCGACGAGAGGGGCATCAAGGTCAACATCGGCTGAGTAGTAGGTGTCTGTAAAGGAGAAAGTGACATCGTAACAACAGGGGTGGCAGGAGGACCGGCAGTCGCAATGACTGTGGGAGACGGAGCCACAGAAGAAGCTGGTGATGCCGGAACCAAAGCACTTCGTTCAATACCAGATATAACGGGAACAGGGGGGGCAGAGGCAGATGATGAGGGCGTGGAACAACAGGGTATATTCTATTCGGGGCATAAGGGGAAGGCGGTCTGTCTAACAATAGCTCTTCCATAAGAGTGTCTGTTTCGTCTCTAGTAACATAAGACTTATCACATTGCAATCGAAACCTCCTATCTGCACATTCTATACCCTTCTCCACTTTCTCCTTATCATGTGCCACTGCTTTCTGAGTCAATGTCTGCGTTCTCTCCCTCCGTGCCTCCCTTTCCGCCCTCAGCCGTCTCTGTTTAGCTTCCTTCCACCACACCTGAAGGTAATCAAACATCGACTGCCTACTACGTTTAGCAAACAATTTTTCCTCCAAATAATTCAATTTCTGTTCATCAAAGGTGCCCGTTGACGGCCACTGCAATTCAGCGCTGTCCCTGGTATATTTGTGCCATAATGTACTAAATATAATAGAGCCAAGACCGTATTTGACATACATGTCATAATTTGGAGTACCTTCCGCAGGTGCGGGCTGTCTTTCCTCCAATCGAGCATCAGCAGAACAACAACGACACCTCACACAACACAACTTACCCCAACAAGGCATTCTGTTGATACACAAAAAAAAACACATTCACCACACAATCACACTAAAATGTACTCGTAGCTTTATCAAAAATCGCTTCCGCGGGCTGCATCAATCACAAATTAACAAAATGGTACCATGTTTCAAAAAGAATCTTCAAAATCAAATACAAGCGCTTGTCAAAACTGATTCTTAGACCAACCAAAATATCCGTCAAACGTCATGACAACAAAGAACCAAACTAGCTCACCTGGTGCACACAGGTCAAATGAATTTATTCTCCACTGCCGACTCTTCGGACCAAACGGTCAAATCCAAGGGTTTCGCCATTCAGGACCCCAGTCGGGATGACCACTGGGCAGGGCACCGCCCGATCAGACAGGCAGGGCAGCTGCGAGTGCGAAACTCTATCGTGCAGGGGTCCCCCGATCCACCTATCCGACCCAACGCGGCCCCATCCTCACCAGTCCACGGGCGAGTATGAGGTCACCCGATGGAGTCCCTGTTCAGGCGCCAACTGAAGGAAGTGACCCGAAAAGGGCCACCCGGGTCACTCACGACCACCTTCTCTTCCTTCCTACAAATGAAGAGTCGGTCAGACAATAGAGAATACAAACCACATATTTATTGAGATTACACTGCAGTGGAGCCCAGTCTGACCAGCCTCTTGGGATGGCTGTCGAGGGACTAAAGCCCGTAAGCATACAATTACATTATGTACGTTTGCAAAGTCCACAAAGGCACGCCTACTATGGAAAAACACTAGCAGGTGTCGTAATACAATGGGGGTGCAGAGCATAAGTTTTGATTCTGCAGCTGGGCACAGGTTATCTACTGCCCAAGGTCATCTGGCCTATCCTCCCTACCAGACGGGTGGGAGAAAGGCTCCATCTAACAAGAAAGGTATGTACTAATGAGGATACTTGCAATTATAGAAGAAAAAGCTCAACCTTGGGAAACGAAACTTACCAAGGACCGTTTCTCGAAAATAACTAAGCAGCAGTTTCGATTATCATACAAAATGGCGTCCATATTGCAAGATGGTGTCGCGAATGCTAAAATATACGGACAGAAGGGCTTCCCAATATTCACAACAATGTAACCACCTTAGTTGCGATCTTCATGTCCTTGTACCCAGTCCGGGCTGGGCTGGCAGTCGACCGAAACCTAGCCGAAAGAAGAGGGTAATTGGACCCGATGCAATACTGCTCCGCCTCTACAAACTGGCTGGTCGCGCATCATACCCACCCCTTGCCGCTAGTGTCTTCGCTGGGTAGTTGTTCTGCTACCTTGAAAGCCAGACATCGACATCTTCCTGTGCAGTGGGGACATCAATTTCTTCCGGCGACATAGCTGGGGATTGCTTGTCTTAGTCGCCTTTTTGGCCGTGCTTCTGACCATGCCCCTCTTTTCTGATTGGGCCATTTGAACCCAAACTTCCTGGTCACACACTAGCCTTTTGGTTTGCACGAGAATGCGCCCTCTTGCTGCTGTGTCCTTTTTCTGCCGCCCACGGGGGGGGGGTTAGCCGCCCTCCCTCTAGGGTCAACTGTGCCTCCCGGTCAGCGGTAAAGTTGAGCCGGTGGTTTCCGGTGCTCGGCACCAGCACTTAATTATCAACACCAGCAATTTTGATAGTCTGCCACAAGGTGGCGCTGTCTGGCTAATTTAGAGCTGACCATAAACAGTTAATTATTAATTCAATATACATTACAAATTACTATTACCTGCTGCCAAAGCCATTCTTATATCTTTGGGGACCTGAAATAGTCTGAATTGTCACATACGTAGGAGTGTGATGGTTGGTAGTTGTGTTGTTAATATCATTGACAGCATGGCAGGGCAATGTGTTGTGCAAGCTGCAGTGACCTCCTGAGGAGAGCCCTGGCACTTATTTTTTTTTATACTAATTAAGCAATGCTTTGTATCACTGAGCATTTCCAAATGGTGTGAAAAAAAGTCCCTACCTCCTCCCTGCATCTCAGACAGAGTGGGTCCAGGCCTACTCAGTTGTGATGGGCTATAGTACACCCGATGTAGGTATTTGAGTTGAATCAGTCTCAGTTTCATGGAGACGGCAAGGACTCTGGGGGCAATTCGCACTTCTGCCTAGTCCTCCTCCTCCAAACTGCCCCCATTGCCCTCCCATCGCTTCCTTAATGCTATCATGGTATCCAGGGTATTGTTTACTAGTGATCTGTATATCATCGAAATCCCTTTCCTACCTAGGATGGCCATCGTAACATGAGCCTCGAGGGCTTTACAATCATAGACGGCCCGTAGAGCGTCACGATACTGCTCAAGGGCTTGTCTAATTTGGAGGTAATGATGGAACTGTGATCTGTGCATTTCGTACATGTCTTTGAGGTGTTGGAACGTACACATGGAGTTGCCCGCCCAGCTTAGAAATTCCTATGGTGTCCCATGCCCGAAAGCTTGTCAGAGTCATGGTGTGTTGTAGCCATGTTCCAGACCATAGAGGCGTTTCTCCAGTCGGCACACCGTACCATTTAATCCATCACAGCGCACGATACCAACAGGTTATGGAAGTCTCGATCGCTGGGGGAAGATTGGGACATTGGCCTGGCCAGTATGAAAGACTCATTACATTATGTTGCTCAAGTATGCGAATCACAACAGATATTGCCCTTAAGGGCATGCTCATCTGGCAAATAAATTGGCAGATGTGGATTAGAGAAACGCGTCTCCCTTGCCAACGAAAAGGTCAAAGTAGCAAGAAGCCTGCATGCTTTAAACGGCCAGTTACCACAGTCTTGCCTCTCAGCACCGCAGTGGATACGCCGTCTGCGTTCCATGGTGCACCGTTACTCAAGCTGCGCAGAAGTGATGGGTGGCACTGATGAAAGTGCGTCGCACACAGTGCCACACACACAACTGGCCCGTGAAGACAACAAGCATTGAAAATGCAATAGGTCTCGCCTTTGATTAAGTTAAAGCCATTTGCTTTGCTAATGGTATTGTATAGCAAAGCAAATGGCTTTAACTTAATGAAAGGCGAGACCTATTGCATTTTTAATGCTTGTTTTAGTTTTTATAAAGAGCGAACTCGACCCGAAGGTATTGGAGCGCTTTAGATGAGCACTATTTACATTACACAAGGACACATTCACTTTTTGTAGGCAGGGAGAGATTACATGATTTGCACTGAATCACAGGATGTTGATCCATCGCCGGGTTTTAAACGGGGTTTCCCAGTTCCAAAGTTGGAAGCTCTGCCGTAATGCCACCACTATAGCAGTTTTTGTTGCCAATTTCTTTAAGGTCAGTGCGTAAAAGATGATAATATTGACCCCACCCAGGGATCCCAAATTATGGGTCACTGAGAGATGTGTTCCCATCACAAGCAGAGCGTCTCCCTTCGCCCGGGCCCAGCACTGCACCAGAGGCATCACACAGAAGAGAGGCGGAAACACAGAGCCAGTGGTGAGTGAAGACAGGCACGGAGGGCTTCCCTTCAGAGGAGGAGGTGGAGAGACGGCAGGTCAGTCCTGCCCCCTCCTGCAGCCGATACTAAGAGACTGTTTCCCTTTCACGGACTTCCCAGAGCTGGAAAAAGTCCCTAGTGGCCAAACAACCGGAGAAGGGCGCGGGCGGGTGGGGGGGGGGGACGTAGCTGTCTGCAGTGGAGTCACAGGATGGGTATGAGAGTTTGAATCAATCAGGAAAAAAAAAGAGTGAAAAGTTATTGGCACGTGCAGCCCTCCGTAGAGCCATGTCCGGAAATGGTATCTCGGCCACCTGGTGAGTTTGGGCGAGTATCACACACACACACACACACACACACACACACACTCACTCACTCACACTCACTCACACTCACTCACACTCACTCACACTCACTCACACTCACTCACACTCACACACTCACACACTCACACACTCACACACACTCACACACACTCACACACACTCACACACACACACACACTCTCCATTGACATGACAACACAAACACCGAGGCTTTGGGGAAGGGGTGGGGTGGTGCTGGAAACGGGAGTCCTACAGCAGCTGCTCTCCGGTAGGGTTGGGCACGTGCCAATCTGATGGAGATTGTATTATAGTGTGGGTGAATCGTGTCTCACCATATGTAGCTAGCTGCATGGGTGTATTTACTTCCTAAAAATCTGCAACCTGAAGGTTTTTGAAACACATCCACGTGTGACGCGCCTTCTTTAATAAAATCAGGGCTAACTTGTGGGCAAGAGAAATACAACAGTGCGGCAAACAAACATGGCACCAAGCGCGCTCCTTGAAAGAATAAATCAGGAGGATTGCTTGCAGTGCTATGTCATCATTTTACAAGATCACCAAACCGTGGGGCGCCAGGGTGGCTGTACAAGCCCCCAAGTGTGGAGGCGTGCCGCTGGCTGTGGGGACTAGCCCCCCATGGGGCTGCAGCACGCTGTTGCTACAGTGGCGACCCTGCAACAACAGAAAGGTGGTAGGTGGCTTATCTCCGGGGTAGGTAAGCAGCAGTTGCCACAAAGTGTGGCAACTATAATACATGGATTCATTGTCCGTCTGGGTGCACTGCGGTTGTAGTGTAGATGTAAGCAAGCACTGATTGTGCAGAAGTGAACGGGGCTAGCACCAGTCTTTCACCATTATAAAATGACCACTACCATCCCCACCTGTTTACTGTTGCAAAGCCAATGGGTATCGCCTGTGAGAGAACTATTGGCTTTCTCAATGTGTTTTTAGCCATGATGTACAGCAGAGCGGCTGTTGTGCAGCATGCCTGGAAAAAAAGCACCGATGCTGTCAGTGAATGCCGCGCCATAGTGCTTTCTTACTTTATTGCTATGCGGCGGGCATTGGGACTGGAGGCAACAGGAAGGGAAGGCGCGGGGCACCAAGGACGGAGGGTGTGGGGAAAGAATCACTGACGCAGCTAGCATGTTCTTGTTTATTGCAAGCAAGGGGGTGGGAGACAACAAGGAGTAAGGGGGTGGGGTAAGCGGGAGGGGGCACAGACAACAGAGGGAGGTGCTCAGGGTAAGCTGACTACAATGGAGAGTGGGAGGGAGGGGCTGGGGCAGGTAGACGGGCAGCAGCTGGTAGGAGCATTGCTTTAAATGTGTATACATCTATATATGCAAATAAATATACAAAGTCCGATTTAAAGATTTGAAGCAACCAAGTAGACATAATGTAAAGTCCATGGCACTGTGTAGCCATCGGAGAAGACATGCCCTTGGCGTGCATCAATCTTATTTGTATTGTAATTGCATTGATATAGCGCCTACTACCCCCGACGAGACGTTGAAAGAGCTTGCAATAGACTGCTAAGGCTGTCCCTGGCCAGACACTAGAAGTGACAATGAGAAAAGAGCGGACTTTACCCGAAGGGGCATCTCTCTCTCGATGATGCCAAGAAGGTCCTCCAGGCGGTTGTAGTCGTCGGCGGGGCCCCCTGGACCGGTCTGCGGGGGCCGGCATTGCGTGAGCTACCGCCGGGGCTAGCAGCTGGTCTCCGGTGTTCCGGGCTGCTGGCAGGACTAACGGGGAGGTACAAGCCCTCAGCTCCCTGCCCGCTTCCTTCTGCTGGGGGGGGGGGGTCAGAAAATGCGTTACACTCGGAAATACCACTCATGTGCATCACACAGGAGAGGCTCCGCCAGGGGACCGACATCACCATTGAATGTTAATTAACACTCCGGCAGTGAGACGGTTACGATTAAAACGGAGTGGGATTTGTGTTGTTAATGAAAGCGGCGCGGTTTTCAAAGCTAAAGCGCAGCCCCCGGGGGCAGGACAGGGATGAGAGGCTGCAAGTCGCCGGCGCCAATGGCAAGTTTGTGTTCATTGATTTTGGCAGCTGTGCATTACAAAAGAAATGCGCGGCTGCCGTTCTCGAACCTAAAGGTGCCTCGCACACCAGAAGTGACAATGAGAAAAGAGCGGACTTTACCCGCAGAGAAATGAAAAGCGCGTCAGCCATTCTTGAAGGCAAACGCGGTAATACGAAAAACAAGCACGTCCGATTGTTATTGCAACACATTACACGAATGGGGAAAAAAGTGCCTAGCTAATAATTAAAGGAGTGTGTGTACTGACGCCAGTAAAAGATCCAGTCCCGGTGGGCGTGGCCAAAAGTGGACAGGGCGGCAACAAGGAGGGACTAAAAAGCCTCCTTAACAATAGAATGCCAGCGTTTAGCCTAAGCTATGACGCGAGCCAATGGGAAGAGGGGGCGGGGCTTCAAGTCACCTTCCTCAACCGTATTGATTTCAAGAAGCTCTCGAATGCCGAGAGCAGCGCATGCGCGCTGCTATCGCCAGCCGAGACCTAAAAATGAAGAGGCAGAGAGAGGTAAGCCAAAGGCATATATCCTGTGGAGAGGGGGAGCATGTTTTTCCACGTTTATAAGGAAGTTTGAGCTTTGAATAAATGTCTGTGGACACTTAATGTGTGAGAGGAACAAGGAAAAGAGGTAATATGAGTTTAAATGTCACAATAGCAAAATAATACTACCGCAGAATATGCCCTATTATGTTACAGAATTTGCCTTTTCTTGCCACATAATTTAGTCAACCCTTCAGCATAATGCCAGTGGCCCTGGGTATAGAGGTTTTTATGAGGATAAATATTGAGTTATTGAAGAGTCCATGAGAGGTTATGTTGGGGTAGAAAGTTGCCTGTGGGTGTATGCAGGGTCGTTTTAAGGCATGGCATGGCAACTGCCCAGAGCCCGCATCTTCCACTGAGCCCTCTAGGAAGTTATTTTTCTTTCCTTATCACCTCTATTGCTCTATCTCAGCCTCTCTCACTATTTATAAATGCCCCCATTTCTGAAAATGTACTGTATAATTCAAAATTGTTTTCTGTATTACAGGCTTAAATTAGCAAAAAATTTGTAATAAAATTAAAAGTTGTTCTGAACAGGAACACCAAATATGTCTTGCCTGGGGCATCGAAAATCCTTACAATGATACTAGATGAATGCTGCTGTATAAAGCTGCCCATGTTAATCAATATTAACAGCCTGGTTACTTACCGAGTCCTGTTCTTGCTTGTCACAGTCTTCACTTACTGAGCTTCCCCACCTGCAGAAGTTTACCCAAGTTTAATAAAACATGGTCCCACCCCAATATGGCTTCCACTTCCTGCCACTCTTCCCATGAACCTACAAGAGTGGAAGCCAACAATCCCTACTTCCTAATGCTCTAAGCAGCTTGCAAACATGAAGCCGAATTCCACCCCCAAGGGATGGTTGGGCAACCATGGAGTGTGACAAAGAAGACCAGAACTTAGAGTTATCATGGTCACCAGTAAGTATCCAGACCATTATGTCCTTGTTTGTCTTTCTCTTCCCAGTCCTCACTTACAAAGCTGATTACCAAGCCAGGAACTTAGATTCAGCCCAGTAAAAAACACACCAATCACAGTGTCCATGAAAAAGACTGAAGTTTATTTACTCCACTCTTACTCTAAAGCCACATCCAACATCATGGAACCAAAAGATTTTGACAAATGTTCCCCCAACTGCAACCTATAATGCTTCATAAAAGTATGAGGTATCTCAAGTTGCCAAATTACATATGTCTGTCATTGATGCCCCTTTTCAAAGCCATCCAAGAAGCTGAGACCGGGCTCGTAAATCTCCTATGGAATCTGTGCTAAAAGGGGGGTTCCTGGTTCTCATGCACCTGAATAAAGACTTGCATCAGCCATGTTCCTAGCATTGCTGAAAAAGATTTCAGACCATGCCTAGAGAGTTCAAGTGTTACAAAAAGAGAATCCGCCTTCCTAAAAGGTTTTGTTCTCAGCAAATAAATCTCAAGTGCCCTACAGATATCGAATATATACTTGGCCGTAACATTACTTTTTGAGAGTACATTTTCAAAAACTGTTCTGAACTCACAGAGCCCACAATTCCCCTATTCTCGAGCCCGGGAAGATTACCAACAAAAATTTATAAGGAAAATATTTCAAATCTTCCACACTCAAAGGCTCAAAAGGAGCCTTCTCAAGTGCTTGAAGCACTATTGGCAGATCCCATGCTGGGACTGTGAAATAAATTACTGGTCTATTTAGAAAAAAGCATCTCAGTATCTTTGGGCCACATGTACGTAGGTTTCATTTTACAAGTGCCTAATAGCGAATTTTTGTGATTCGCTATTAGGAAACTGAAAACAACTATGTACAAATGTGTCCTTGACTCATTTAGCAATTCCTAATGCGTTCGCAATTGACCTACCTCATTAATATTCATGAGGTAGGTCGAAATTTGCGACCCATTGAGAGCCACTAAAAAACAGGGATGGTGATCTGTTGGTAACAGCATACCACCAAGTCTGTGTTTGCTTTTAAATAAAGCAACTTTTTTTTTTTTAATGTATGCAGTTTTCCTTAAAGGAAAACGGGATCCGTTTCAAAAACGAAAATGCAATGTTTCAGTTTCATTTTTTAAGAGTAGGCAGTCGTCCCTGGGACCACTGCCTGCTCTTAAAAAACATTTTCGCATGTATTCACTAAGGGGAAGGGGTCCTCTGGGGACCCCTTCCCGTTTGCAACTGGGTTACCACCTAATTGAAGTAGGCGGTAAAATGTGAATGTTTTACGACCGCTGTTAGAAATGGGATTTCTGGTTGGCTAGGCCAAGCGCCTAAGCCAGGCAGAAACCACCACACTAGTCAGGGCAAGAGAGTTACACGCTGAAGATAATCCCTGCTCACCCCCTTGGTAGCTTGGCACGAGCAGTCAGGCCTGTCCCAGAGGCAATGTGTAAAGCGTTTGCGCAACACACTCACACAGCAGCGACACACTAGGCACACCACAAAAGAAACGCCACACAAGGTTATATAAAACTAGCCTTTGTATTACTCATAAAACACATTAGAGCATAATCACATATATACACTGTGCCACCTGGCACTAGGTATCACTTTACAGGGGATTATATACATTACAGAGCCAATCGGGCCACTGTCATAATCATTAGAACACACAAGTAGTGAAAATAAAACCAACCAGTAACTACTGGCAAGACGCACTTAGCATAAACACATTATGCATAAATCATGAGGCATGAGGCATAAACATCATAGCACTAGTGCACCACAGTAACACCAAGCACACTCAGTAGGTGCACACATCACCCCAGGGCCGTACGCCCAGCCAAAACACAAGGTGAACACCAGGCTGACTGGCCTGCTCCTCGAGGGCCCGTCTTGGGCTTCCCCGCAATGCCCTCTGTCCCACAAAGTCAGGGCTCTCCTAGCATGAGGCCTTCCAACTGGCGATCTGGCTGCCGATGCAGCAGAGTACTGGCCCCAACAGGCCTGTACTAAAATGGGGGCGAGTGAGGGGGCAACTCACCCTTGTCTCTCCTTTAGACACAAGATGCCCCCACCGTTGCAGCTGCCCGCAATCTGGCGGCGCAGCTGTGCGAACAAGCAGGCACCAACAGTGTGCCTTGTAAGCCCCACTCACTGGGGCTTCTCTCCTCCTCAGGGCCAACCGGTAGGATGTGACAGCAGGGAGCCCGCGAGGCTCCGGTCCCTCCTCGGCGCCTGGTGAGCCTGCGAGGCTCCGTCTCCTTCTGCGACACACGGGGCTCTCACCGGCAACACGGGAGCCCCGCCCACACTCGAGCACAAGCTTGCCTGACTTCCGGCTCCGGCACTGCTTCCTCCGGCCGGCCACGCCCCAGGTCAGGCTCTCCTCGCCTGATTTCCTGTTTCACGGAGTGGAGTCTCCGTCGACCACTCCTCCCAGCGCTCACGAGCGCGGCGAAGTATATGCAGGGATCCACACGCTGCTTCCCATGACCTGCAAACAGTAGGGGAGATGAGCGCAGCACTCCCCACACTACTGGTGGCCCCAGCAGCACCCAGCCGGTCCACAACACCAGGACAGAGCAGCGCTCTCCTCCAGGCAAGGGTGCTCAGCCCTCTCAAGGCAGAGGGAAGAATCCAGCAAGGACCCACTGGGCACATTGGGCAGAGCTGGGCAGAGGCAGGCCAGCACGTAGGGACCCCCAGGTGCCAGCAGCTGGGTCCCACGGCGGTTCCTCCTCGCCCAGCAGTCCTTCGGCGTCCAGCAGGTAACCAAAGTTCCTCCCCTTCATGGGGCCACAGCCCTAATACTTATACCACTGCTAGTCTTTGTTCTCCCCCTGGCACAGGGCTCTGTGCCCGGTCTAAACCAGTTCTGGGGGGCACTTAAACATTTTATTTACAGTGCACAACAATCTCCTTTGTTAGTGTAGGCTCTGGCCCCAGACACACCACAGGGGGGCGGAGCCAGCATTGTG
The DNA here is from genome assembly GCA_963921515.1 of Calotriton arnoldi. Lineage (NCBI taxonomy): Eukaryota > Metazoa > Chordata > Amphibia > Caudata > Salamandridae > Calotriton > Calotriton arnoldi. The sequence continues at coordinate 520,172 of CAWUFW010003507.1, forward strand.
TAAGGCAGGCACAGTCCTATTCAGGCCCAGGTGCTACTCCTCCCACTACTCCAAATGCAGATCGGCCTATTCAGCCTAGCGCTGACTCACCCAGACCCTCTGGAGCCAATGCACCTCCCCAGCCCCTCTCACTCCAGAGCCAAACATGCAATACACAACAGGCAGGCACAAAGACACATAGCACACAGAAATGCCCACTTCTAAAAGTGGCATTTCTAAAATACTGAAACACATATCAGGGAATCCCCAATGCATTCCTATGAGAGGGCAGCCTCACAGTAGTGAGAAACCAAAAATGGCTATTTGTCACTACCAGGACATGCCACACAGTTAAGGCACATGTCCTACCTTTTACCTACAGTGCACCCTGCCCATAGGTCTATCTAGGGCCTACCTTAGGGGTGACTGATACGTAGTAAAAGGGGAGTCACAGACGTGGCAACCACTTTATGTGCCACGTCACAGCGGCAGTAAACTGCGCGCGCAGGCCCTGCAGTGGCAGAGGCCTGAGACAGGTTTGAAAGGCTACTTTGGTGGGTGGCGTAAACAGTGCTGCAAGCCCACCAGTAGCATTTAATTTACTGGCCCCGGGTATATGAGATACCACTTTACAATGGACTGATAGGTAAATTAAATACGCCAAACAGGTGTAGACCAATCTTACCACGTTTACCATGGAGAGCACATGCACTTTAACACTGGACAGCAGTGATAAAGTGCCCAGAGACCTAAAGCGACCAACACCAGGTCAGAAAAAATACCAGGAGGAAGGCAAAAAGTTCAGGGATGACCCTGCAAAAAGGGCCAAGTCCAACACAACCCCCTTTCAGCCTAAAGCCAGGGTAGACCAATCAATACCTTGATGGACTTCCCTGCTTGGGGCGATAGAACACGGACGCGGGCCCGCAACTGCAGGTGCACACTCCAGTTCTACGCCAATCTGAACCCTCGTGGTTCCCCCTGTCTAAGCTCCCAGGACCAACTAAGCTACCCCACTGGGACTCTCTAGCTGTCCGCGGCCAGGCCCTAGGCCATCCAGATGTCTCTGGTCCTTGCCATCTCACAGAGTGGGGGGCAGTAGCCCCTGGTACATAGAATCCATTCTCCACTCTACTTCTCATCAGTGCAGTCCTAAACTGCCATTGATCCCTCAACCCAGGGTCTGCACCCTCAGGCTGACCAGGAGTCATGGGTGAGGCTCTCCTCCCCCTAACCCTCCTTCTAGGGTTCCGCACTCTCCTCCTAGGAGAGGCAACCTCAGAACACAAAACTCTCAGGGCGCTGGAATCGGCCCTCCCACACAATTCTCCCACCAGTTCAGGACCTCTCTCTTGAAACTGGTCTCCCAACCTAGGGTCTAAACCCTCAGGTTGAACCGGGGTCAGAGGCGAGGACTCCCTCCCTCTGCACCCCCTTCCAGAGTTCTGCACCCTCCCACCTGGAGTGGTACCCCCAGAAGAAAAAACGGTAGGGACACTGGTTACAGATGTCCTTCCCTTCAGGTCAGGCAGAACCTGATCCTGGCCTCCCAACCCAGGGACTACACCCTGCGGCTGAGCACCCGCCTGGCACACCAGGACTTCCTGGGGAGCATACATGCCCCCCCAAGGGTAACACATAACTCATGTATTGCGTGGCAGTCTGCCTGGCGCTGGTCTCCCGTCCCCTGTCCATCTGACTGTGCGCAAGACCCCCCAAAACAGAAGTGGTGTCACCATGGTCACTCCTAGGAGGCTCAGCCCTTATGGCTGGCCCCTGACCCACTGGTTCTCCCACTGGGGACCGCATCCCCCTCTCACCCCTCCATCTGGACTTCTGCACCCTCCAATCAGGAGTGGCACCGCCAGACACCATAACTGATGTAGGTCTGCTTACAGACGCTCCAAGTTCTCCTGACACTAGGAGATCCCCCTCAACTGATGGACTATCAGTACAGCCTAGGCTCCCCACCTGGTGTTCCCTTAGGAAACCCTCCAGGCCCTGAGACTGGGTTTCAGGTACCTTGGGACGCATCCCATTCTCACTCCTCCGCGGAGACAGGACGTGAGTCCCTACACCCTTCCCACAACACTGGGACCTATCTGGGATACTAAGAACCTTTCCCACCACTCTTGGTTGGGAAATACCTGAGCCACTCCCCTTAGGGTCACCCCCAAATGCCTTCTCAGACCCTCTGGCACTCACCCAGAGGTCTGTCTCCCGCGCGAGATCCCTGGGATCAGAGAACTCACACTCCAACAGGTGTTGGCGTAACCCTGGAAAACAACAACGGAACATGTGCTCTCTAACAATCAGATTGAACAGCCCTTCAAAATTGTTTGCCGTGCTACCCATCACCCAACCTTCCAGTGCATCACAACATTCATCCACAAACTCCACCCAAGACTGGTGAGACAGTTTCCTACTGCCTCTTAACCTCAACCTTTACTCTTCAGGTGTGACACCCTCTTCCTGGGAACTAGGTACCATCCTTTGGAATCTGGGAGTGGGACTTCTTACACTGGACTCACTTTTGCTGCCACCACTGGACCCCACCCTCACTGGTGAATCCAGACCACTAAAACTACACTGAGGGGACACATCCTCAAGAGTTGGTTTTTCTCTGGCGAAGGCCCTCTCTGCCTCCGCCATCCTCTCCTGCACTAAGGCTCTCTCAACCTCAGCTTTTTTCTCCTCCACACCCAGCTGCGCTATCTTGTTGGCATGCTCCAATCTGAGCCTCTCCAAAGCCAGCTGGTGTTCCCTTTCTTCCCTCCTATCCACCCACTCCTCTAGGGACAGGTAAAGGGATGGGGCACTGCCCCCGACACTGGACCCAGCAAGGGACTCCCTCTCTACGGGGTCCTCACTATCTACTGGCGTCCCTGCCCTGTCATTTCTTCCCTCCTGCTCAAACTCTCCAGGGCCAATGCCCTCTAGGGGTGCTGATCGGGGACCCTCCCTCTCAGACTCCTCCCCCACCCGGTTTTTGGATATCCAACAGGCCAACACGGCCTCCCACAGTTCCACCCTTCTGGCAGAACCACCCACCTGACACCCAAGATCCCTACAGAACCTCTTTAGGTCCCTCACAGTATACTTATGCAACATGTTTACATTAAATGCACTTTCTGTCGCAACAATGCTGGATCACCGAGGTGAGACATGACTAACACTTCATGGGTGTCGCCACAAATTTAGAAGAGCAGGAAAACACAATTCAAAATGACACTTTTGAGGAGAAATAATAAAATCAGGAGAAATCCCCAAACACGTGATTGTCTAAAATGCAGAGTTTGTAGTGCAACCATGTGTCACTGTGGTACTGCGCAAACGCAAGCCCTATCCTCACCGCTGGCAACCAATGTTAGAAATGGGATTTCTGGTTGGCTAGGGCAAGCGCCTAAGCCAGCCAAGAAACCACCACTCTAGTCAGGGCAAGGGAGTTACACGCTGAAGATAACCCCTGCTCACCCCCTTGGTAGCTTGCACAAGCAGTCAGGCCTATCCCAGAGGCAATGTGTAAAGCGTTTGTGCAACACACACACAGCAGCTACACACTAGGCACACCACAAAAGAAACTCCACACAAGGTTATTTAAAAATAGCCTTTGTATTACTCATAAAACACATTAGAGCATAATCACATATATACACTGTGCCACCTGGCACTAGGTATCACTTTACAGGGATTATATACATTACAGGGCCAATCGGGCCACTGTCATAACCATTAGAACACACAAGTAGTGAAAATAAAACCAACCAGTAACTACTGGCAAGAGGCACTTAGCATAAACACATTATGCATAAATCATGAGGCATAAGCATCATAGCACTAGTGCACCACAGTAACACCAAGCACACTCAGTAGGTGCACACATCACCCCAGGGCCGTACGCCCAGCCAAAACACAAGGTGAATACCAGTCCGACTGGCCTGCTCCTCGGGGGCCCTCTGTCCCTCAAAGTCAGGGCTCTCCTAGCATGAGGCCTTCCAACTGGCCATCTGGCTGCCAATGCAGGAGAGTACTGGCCCCAACAGGCCTGTACTAAAATGGGGGCGAGTGAGGGTGCAACTCACCCTTGTCTCTCCTTTAGACACAAGATGCCCCCAACGTTGCAGCTGCCTGCAATCTGGGGGCGCAGCTGTGCGAACAAGCAGGCACCAACAGTGTGCCTTGTAAGCCCCACTCACCGGGGCTTCTGTCCTCCTCAGGGCCAACCGGTAGGACGTGACAGCAGGGAGCCCGCGAGACTCCGGTCCCTCCTCGGCGCCCGGTAAGCCTGCGAGGCTCCGTCTCCTTCTGCGACACGCGGGGCTCTCACCGGCAACACGGGAGCCCCGCCCACACTCAGGCTCAAGCTTACCTGACTTCCGGCTCCGGTGCTACTTTCTCTGGCTGGCCACGCCCTAGGTCAGGCTCCCCTCGCCTGACTTCCGGTTTCAGTGAGCGGAGTCTCTGTCGACCACTCCTCCCAGCGCTCACGAGCGCGGCGAAGTATATGCAGGGATCCACACGCTGCTTCCCACAACCTGCAAACAGTAGGGGAGATGAGCACAGCGCTCCCCACACTACCGGCGGCCCCAGCAGCACCCAGCCGGTCCACAACACCAGGACTGGGCAGCGCTCTCCTCCGGGCAAGGGTGCTCAGCCCTCTCAAGGCAGAGCGAAGAATCCAGCAAGGACCCAACGCTGGGTCCAAGGGCACACTGGGCAGAGCTGGGCACAGGCAGGCCAGCACTTAGGGACTCCCCAGGAGCCAGCAGTTGGGTCCCACGGCGGTTCCTCCTTGCCCAGCAGTCCTTCGGCATCCAGCAGGTAACCAAAGTTCCTCCCCTTCATGGGGTCACAGCCCCAATACTTATACCACTGCTAGTCTTTGTTCTCCCCCTGGCAGAGGGCTCTGTCCCCGGTCTAAGCCAGTTCTGGGGGGGCACTTAAACATTTTATTTACAGTGCACAACAACCTCAATTGTTAGTGTAGGCTCTGGCCCGAGACACACCACAGGGGGGTGGAGCCAGCATTGTATAAGGCAGGCACAGTCCTATTCAGGCCCAGGTGCTACTACTCCCACTACTCCAAATGTAGATAGGCCTATTCAGGCTAGCGCTGACTCACCCAGCCCTTCTGGAGCCACTGCACCTCCCCAGCCCCGTCACTCCAGAGCCAGACATGCAATACACAACAGGCAGGCACAAAGACACATAGCACACAGAAATGCACACTTCTAAAAGTGGCATTTCTAAAATAGTGATAACAAATCTGCGAACACCATTACGCAGCATTTGTCATCACTATTCCAAACATACCAAACTTGATCACGCTACTCCTCTCAGATCAGGAATTACCACTGAAACACATATCAGGGAATCCCCAATGCATTCCTATGAGAGGGCAGCCTCACAGTAGTGAGAAACCACAAATAGCTGTTTGTCACTACCAGGACATGCCACACAGTTAAGGCACATGTCCTACCATATACCTACAGCGCACCCTGCCCATAGGGCTATCTAGGGCCTACCTTAGGGGTGACTGATATGTAGTAAAAGGGGAGTCACAGACGTGGCAACCACTTTATGTGCCACGTCACAGCAGCAGTAAACTGCGCGTGCAGGCCCTGCAGTGGCAGAGGCCTGAGACAGGTTTGAAAGGCTACTTTGGTGGGTGGTGCAAGCAGGGCTGCAAGCCCACCAGTAGCATTTAATTTACTGGCCCAGGGTATATGAGATACCACTTTACAAGGGACTGATAGGTAAATTAAATACGCCAAACAGGTGTAGACCAATCTTACTACGTTTACCATAGAGAGCACATGCACTTTACACTGGACAGCAGTGAGAAAGTGCCCAGAGTCCTAAAGCCACCAACACCAGGTCAGAAAAAATACCAGGAGGAAGGCAAAAAGTTTAGGGATGACCCTGCAAAAAGGGCCAAGTCCAACAACCGCATTTCGGTCGCAAAACATTCATATATAGCACTGCGAGTCACTATTAGGAAGGGATGCCGTTAACATGCCTTTAATAATTGCCATAATCAAATCAATGAGAAATGATGGGGCCCCCAGACTGAATGGGATCCCTGTAGCAGTCTTTAAATCTAATCGATCATATTGGCCAGGGTGCCCACACCGCTATTGAATCGCACCTTCCTTACAGCAACGATACCGCCGTCATGGAGAGGTTCAATCCTTTTTCCCATCCACAAAAAGGGAGACAGTTCTAACCCGGACAACTATCGACTCATTGCACTATTAGATCTCAAAGAAAAAGCCTACACCCAAATCCAACTGGTTGAACTGGAAGCCTGGGTAACAGAGAACAGCGTACTCCCATTCTTGCAATCGGGATTCAGACCAGAAAGCTCCACCACTGATAACACCTTAGAGCTAGCATATTTGTCCAGTCGTGCCACTCGAGCCAAGCAACCACCATTATTCTGCTGCTTTGTGTACTATAGTGCAGCGTTCGACCGAGTGGATAGAGGAAAACTGTGGGGAAAAACTAACTTCCTGGGGGATACCCCCAAACCTTCTTAAGGCTTTTATATCTCTTTATCAGGGGACCTGGATCAGGATAAAAACCAGTCCCAGAACTGCAACTGTGGAAGTCCCATCAAACAACGGTCTTAAGCAAGGCTGGGCGTTGTCCCCTCTACTTTTTTAATCTTTATACAGCAAGTTTGGCTAAATCTGTGGAAGGGGCCAGCTTAATCACCCTGAGGCTGGGAAGATCATGCCTCCAAATGTTGCAATACGCGGATGACATAGCAATTATGGATCACACTCGAATTGGATTACAGAGAGCTTTTAACACCCTCCACAGCTATAATCAAGAGAATAAACTCCTAGTAAATCAGGGGAAGACTAAAATCGTTTTTTGGGGAAAATAACCATGCAAGAAATTTGCACAATGGCAACTAGGTGACTTGCATATTACTACATGCTCAAGCTATAACTATCGAGGCGCATGGAGGAATGAAGGGGCCATACCTGGGGCCCACTTAAAACACCTTAGAAGTAATGCAGTCGGGTGCATCTTTAGCTTAAAACGACTAAATCATCAACTACACAGTCCCACAACCGAACCAACATTAAATGCCCTGAGAGCAAAACTAATACTCTCCCTGACTTATGGTCACTTAGCCTTCCCTGGAGCACTGGATTCATACCTTATGAGCTTTCAACTAACGGCTTATAAAAAGATCCTTACATGCTCTTGGCAGGCTAGGAGAGCAAGGACGAGACTGGAGCTGGGCCTGGTTAGCCCGGATCTCACCTGCTTAGGAGACTTAATAAAATATATCAGCGCTCTGCACGCCTCTGCGCTCTCTCTTAAAGTACAACTCAAAACTATTTTTGAGGAAGAAGGCTCTCCCTGGCACACTCAGCTGGCAGTGACAATAAGCCACCTGAAGATTGACAGCACCAACCTGCCCAATCGGCACATACGTTTTCAGTATGGAAAAAAGCAGTGAACAACCAGATCATGAACGCCTTATTTGAACGGGACATGAAAAGGCTTCGTCACAGGTCTAACTTTACAGTTCTGGATGCCACATACATTCAGGGAAAAGCTCAGCTCTATTTCAAGCAACGATTGTCAGTTCAGGCACGAAGGAAAATTACTTTTATGAGGCTTCTCGCACTGCCCATTGCGGACTTCAATACAACCTGGGTCCTAAAGGACGAGCTAACCTCCTGCAGGCTATGTCATCACCATTATGAGTCCTGGCTTCATCTGCTGTGCTGCTGCCCCCACCTGGCTAATGACCGACGTCACAGGCTAATCCCCCTATGTCGAGACAACGGCCTTAGACACTGTCGTGAAGTTTCGGACTTGTGTTTCTCTATCGACCCTCTACAGGCTCTTGCCAGGCTGGGGAAATACACTGATGCTTTACGAACTGCATTGTCAAATGTACAATCCACAGGCTGAAACCTGAGATCACTCGTGAGAATCCTGGCCTGGAGCAACCAGGGCCCCTAAACTGCATATTATTAAACATTATTTACAAAGACATTTTTTTTATCATGGAATTTATTAACACATCTTAGCATGATATACATCTAAGAATTCAAACTGCTACCCTATAATCTACACGTCTCTGGAGCTACCTCAGTGGGTTTGGAATCTGGAACCTGCAATTTACACTCAATTCTCAGCAGCAGGTGCACAAACGTAGTGAGACATTTTAACGAGATGTGACATCGGTGTAATGCAGGCTACAAAGTTCCTTACTGCAGATGCACTATGCCAAAGAGATAACCTACTATCATCAGCAATTGTGACCTCCTAAGCAGACACACATCTGCAGCAGCTACGTTATCCAATGAACTGTGTTAAAGGCAGAGTCCCTAGAAAAATGGCAAAACTTAAAATAAACACATTTGCTTTTACTGGGGGGATGGTTGGGGTAGTGGGAGTATTTAATAATAGTATGTATATGACTGAACATGGTTCATGAAACCTTCTGTGTGGGGGAGCAGCCAGGCCTGCCTGTCATCTGAGAGGAGAGAGGCAGTAGAGATAGCATAGATGTCACTTTTACCAGCCCGGTGACTGATGCTCATTAACGCTCTCCGGCCGAGGGTCAGTCAGTGCATGAAACAGACTAGAAGCAGGAATGCTCCCAGTCCTGGGCGAAGTGGGGCTGGGGCCCTAACGAGTGGCCTTCTATGCTGTGGTGAACGAAGGGGCGGTGGAGCGGGTCCTCTCAGAGTGCCTCGTTGCGCTCTCTCGGATTGGAAAAGAACAAAATAAAATGTAATGTGTGTTTCGAAATCGAGTAGAGTAATGTTTTAATGATGTGCATCGACTGCTGCTTCGTGGTGAGATGGCATCAACTTACTATGCCTTCAAGGCTTCGTTCACGGCTAATTATGCCTTGGCAGGTACAGCCTCAGCTGGGACTTTTCAGTGGGACTGACGCCCGCAGCAAAGGCTAAGAGCCTGGGTGGGCAAAAAATAAGTGCATCCGCCCTTCACCAGCAACCACCGGCTCAAATTAACCCCTAGCGGTGCCACAGGTCCAGACAAGCAAAAGACACACAATTGATGGACGGAATGCAGAACAAATCAAAACATTCACCCCCAGTCAAGAGATCTGGGTTAAATCCATCATTCTTTTGCTCACCATGCCACCCCAGTTTAGACCTGGCCATATGCAAATCAGTCTTGACCCTGTGCCTCATGGGAACAGTCCAGCCCGAACTGCCAAGCCAGGTCCTCCCTGGACCGGAAACAAGCATCCTAGGACCGGTTTCGGGGTTTCACCCCTCTTCAGCCAGGATAGCTTGATTCCAGTGGCACAGTGAGCCCAGGACCCACGTCTGGGCATACCTGGCGCACTTAGGGCGAGAAAGCAAAAGACACACAATTGATGGACGGAATGCAGAACAAATCAAAACATTCACCCCCAGTCAAGAGATCTGGGTTAAATCCATCATTCTTTTGCTCACCATGCCACCCCAGTTTAGACCCAGCCACATGTAAATCAGTCTTGACCCGGCTCCTCATCGGAACAGTCCAGCCCGAACTGCCAAGCCAGGTCCTCCCTGGACTGGAAACAAGCATCCTAGGACCGGTTTCGGGGTTTCACCCCTCTTCAGCCAGGATAGCTTGATTCCAGTGGCACAGTGAGCCAGGTATGCCCAGACGTGGGTCCTGAGCTCACTGTGCCACTGGAATCAAGCTATCCTGGCTGAAGAGGGGTGAAACCCCGAAACCAGTCCTAGGATGCTTGTTTCCGGTCCAGGGAGGACCTGGCTTGGCAGTTCGGGCTGAACTGTTCCCATGAGGCACAGGGTCAAGACTGATTTGCATATGGCCTCCCCAGTCTTGTCCATTCTCATCAAAAGGCTGGTTCCCGAATTTTGACTGGAAAGCCAGACTGATGCCCTCCAGGATTAAAAATATGTTACCCTGGAAGGATGTCAGACTAGAACCATCAATTTTCTATCCTCCTCTGATTTTTATTTTACAATAGTCTCTAGCTGAGAGCTAACAACTTTTGATCCTGTGAAAAGGGATGCTCATCAACAAATGTTTCTGTGAAGCGTCTATCTTCCACGCCCTCTTCCATATCTGCCTTCTAAAAGCTACTACTGATAAGAAACTGACCTGCTGCTCCATTAGAGAAAGTTTAGCTTAAATCCTGACCCTCGATCAATTTGGTCTGCCAGTTTCTGGAATTCCTTCAACAAGGATTGGATAGTATAATAAGTGAGGGTCGATACTCGCACAGCAAAGTTCAAGGCCGTGTAGGAGTACTCTTAAAAAGTTAAATTGACTCACTTATCTACCGGGTCAGATGGAAGAGCATCCTGTGGTGTCGTGTAGTTCCTACCAATCTGTAGGACCTGCACATTGTTCGGAGAACATAAACTAAGGGCTTGGTGTCAAGACTGATTCCAGACACCCCCGCACTATATGTTGGCCAATCGACTAGCTAGCTCACAGTGCCACTGTAAGCTCTACTAACTACCAGGGAGTGAATGGTTTTTGGCAACCACTGAACATGACAACCCTGATTCCTCAGGAATCATGGAAACAGTACAGAACCTTTCGCTCAGTCACTCGTGCTCACTTATTTTCAGATAAATATACAGAGAATACACAGTGGGACCTTTTCAATAATATTTATTGAACCGTTATTCTTGTATAAAATACATGTGCTGCAATGATTAGTAGACAGAAGCAAATAAACGTGATTACAAGCACCAAGAACGTAAATAGTAGATATAGTTCTACCATGGTGCTAAACAATTGTATATATGCAGACAAATAAACAAGACAGTAATCTATTGTACGCCCGTACTCCTACTATGCGAACCCTACTCTAAGTGTACCTTGAGTGAGTGTAGGTGTAGAGCCAAGAATCCCCCCAAGGGACGATCCAACCCCATTACCTGATGGGATAGAGTGATGGACCCTGTCTTGGTCACGAACTGAACACCCCTCACAAGATGACAGATGTCTGCAAGGTGATTTCTCAGCATGCAAGAACCCTCGGTGTCAGCAGAAGTACTTCCTCTACCAATCTATCGGGATGCCTATTATTTATAATAAAAGGTAGCCTCGCAATGTGCACGTTAGATTAGTGATGTTCTAGATATGTAGATAGCATTGTCGCCTCGTGGATGAAGATAGGACGACTTTTGTACCCAGTGCGTAGAGAGGCCTAGTACATGATGTTCAAGGCGTTGTGATAATATTGTGCGATGCTGGATGTGTAAACAAAGTTGTTTCAGAGAATTAATCCAACATTGTCGTGCATGCAAATGTGTGCAAAAGTTCACTTCTGAAATATAGGGCAATGTAAGAAATGAGCTGCTTTCAGTGGCATAGCCAGGGAGGGGGGGCAGTGGGCGGCACAAGTTTTGGGGGTGGCGGCCGGCCCCCCTCCCCGGTCTTACCTGCAGCCGTCACGGCCGCAAGAATCGCCAGCAACACCCCCCCCCGCTCTTCGATCAGGCCGCCGCGGGCGGCCTAAGGTCTAGCTACGCCACTTGCTGCTTTGCAACATGGGCCTAACTCGGAAATATAACAGTGGAATGATCATTCTCCTTGATGACAACCCCGCCATTAAAGAGTTCATTTCGACCACCAGCTGAAACCCATCCACAAATGCTACCAGCACATATATTTTGGTAAAGAAACATGAAAAATAATGCTTGTCCACCTCCTTCATCACTAACATGTTCCTGATGGCTCCATGTAAAGACAAGGACTCCAGCTCCCTCCTCCGATATTGGAGCCAAAAATCCTCCTCCTCCTCCTGCACCATAGTGTCTGGGCAAGCCAAGTTCTGTCTGAGGTAGTGTAAAAACCTTCTTCTGGTCATTCCACTGAGGTAGCGTGGTCGGCAAAAGAATGATGGGTTGGAATGCTACGCCGAGCGATTGCCAGTGCTTAGACAAATTGCAAGCGTTCCTCACATCACCTTTTGTGTGATTGACATTCCCCTGTATAAATCTGCACTTGACCTCTTCAGCTCCAAATCCTGATTAATGTCAGGGAAATCTGCCATATGGTGCATGGGTGACAGGGTACTTTCTCTTGCCTTAAAAATAGCCGAGCCAGCCTGTTCAACAAGTCTCTGGATGTCTCGCATTGTAGAAACGTATGACAACCCTTGCTCTTCCTGCTCACCCACAGAAGAATTAGGCTCCTCTAGATGCATTTTATTCTCTACTTTTTTATTTTCCATGATAGCAGAATGGACCCTTGCTCCAAATGCCCAAAGCTCAGAGGCAACTACCAGCCAGCAACCACAAAGTGTCTCCAGCAACTCTTCCCACAGAGGTAACAGTTGTATCCAACTACAGGCTTTCTAAAAAAAAGGACGTGATCCTGAGCCTTGCGAGACAGCTGCCATTTTAATGTCAGGCACCAACTTGCTGTTAACCATCTATGCCCCCGCTTGAAAGAAACCAACACCTGACAGATACCAGGAATTGAGAATAGGCCACATCCCATATGCATGCGTTGAAGTAATTACCCTTAAACAATATTTAGCTTGAACACTATACCCCCAAGGGCGCATGCCAGGGCACATTGTGCTGCTAAAGCATTATGTGATATAGGATTATCCATGTGGATTAATGCAACGCTATTTAGATGTCAATGGAAAATGATGTTTTAAAAAGGTGCAGGCATAAGTGAAATAATGTTGAGTTATAGAGGTGTCCATGAGGATGAATGCTGAAGTAAGTGTTTGCCACTGTGCGTGAAATCTGAGACACAGAGATGCCCATGTGGATGATAGTAGGGTGTAGAGGTGGCATGAGAGAAAAGCTAATAAGGATATGTGAAAATGCAATCTAAGTCAGAAAAGTGTCTGTGTAGTTGACCACTGTAGCAGTGAAGTGTCTGGGGTATTGAGAGTAGGGGTGGGCGGAATTTGCGTAGTCGCGCTACGCAAAGCTCCGCGAAATGGTAAAAAATCTCCGCGAGCACGCAAAAGTTCAGCGAACACGCGGAATTGCTTGTTCCGCCCGTTCGCGATGCTTTTTTCCTGTTCACGAACGCTGTTTGCGTGCTCGGGGAGAAATATCTCGCAAACACGCATTTTGAAAGCGCGAACAAGCAAAAAATTCCGCAAAGCCGCGGATTGCGGAATTTTTGGTAATTCCGCGTTCTTTGCGGAACGCGAAATTACCCAAATTCCGCGAGCGGAACGGAATTTACCGCCCAGGCCTAATTGAGAGCCAATGTGTCTGTAGGCATACCGTTACCCGTCTAGAGAAGCTGATGAGTGGCTCTTTGGGAGCGGGGGAATAAAAGTACTAAGGATGGGTAGGGTGTTGTCTTTGGACGGTGGGCTCTTAGGGTGGCCGGTGAATGACTATCCGGGTCCTGGTGTTGTCTGTGGAAGGTTGATGTTTAGAGCAAGGGTTGGCCTTATAAATGCATACATGCCAACATTTTAGAACATGACAGTGGAAGATTCAGAAAAACAATCGGGGAAATGTGTGTTTCCTATTGATCTCTATTGAATCAGAAGTCATTTCTGGCAGGAGACAGCTAAAAGTAAGCCATTTTTAGCTTAAAAAATCCAGAGTCAACCGCGAGATCGGGTCTGCATGTATAAATTGCATGTGCCAAGCAGGGGCGACTGGTGTTTATGGGCAAAAGGGGCGTTGCCCTGCCACTCTTAGGGAAGAGGCAAGAACAGGGAAAATAAACACAGAGCAGCTGAAAAGAAATTACTGCTCTGAGGCGATGTGCTTAATCTCCTGGGTGAGCTCTAGTGAACTTTGCAGATGTCCTACTGTGCAAGCGCCAGCCGGTCGAGGTTTTCTTTGACCAGCAGGCACAAGCTACAGCAGTGAGATTACATGAGATGGAGTGCTGAATTAGAATCCCATGGATCCGGTTGCTTTTGGGGCGCATTAAAAGTGGCCCTGGGAGGAGTTATAAAACTCCATGCACTTCAATGGCTGGGGCACGCCAATGAGGACAAGGACGGTGTGGGTGTCAATAATTTGTTGATTATCACAGAGAAGCAGGCTGTAGGAAGGGTGCAGGGGGCTGCTCTCCTGGCAGAAGCACATGTTTTGCACTGCATTTGGTTTCACTTTGAAAAAAACATTATGGAGCTGAGCACAAAGAATGCTCCTTATCTCGACCGTGGCTGCCAAAGAGAAGAAAGGAAGCAGCTGCGGATAACAATTGCGCTAGTGGACTAAGGGGTAAGTGTGCAGTTATGCCTCTGCATCAGGGGCATCGTCATCCCCCCCCCCACACACACACACTCAGCTTTAGCAGCTACAGAGGGAGTGGGGTTCTTGATGGGCCTCTTCTGTCTGCAGTTTAGCGGACAAAAGCTCATAATGAACTTGAGTGAAAGGAAGGGTGGGTGGATGGATGAAATGGTGGATGGATAGATGCATGGATGAATTTGTGAAAGGATGGATGCAAGAATGAAAGAGAGAGGGTGCATGAGTGAAAGGGAGGATGGATGGATAGGTGAAAGGGTGAATGGATGGAGGAGTGAAAGGATGAATGATGAGAGAAAGGATGGATGGATGATGAGAGAAAGGATCGATGGAAGAATGAGTGAAAGGATGGATGGATGAGTGGAAGTGCAAAAGGGTGGATGAGTGAATGAATTGATAAAGTGAAAAGATGGATGGATGAGCGAAAGGATGTATGTAAAGATGGATGAGTAAAACAATGGATGGATGAGTGAAAGACAGGGTAGATGAATGTCTGGATGAAAGGATGGATGATTGAAAGGGTGGATTGAGGAATGGATGAATAGATGGATAGATGGATGAGTGAGTGAAAAGATGGATGGCTGAGTGAAAGGGTAAATGGAGTGATTTATGAGTGGATGGAAGGATGGAACAATGGATGATGGACGGATGGATGGAACGAAGGGTGGATGGATAGATGAGCCAAAGAGAAGATGATGGATGGATGGAGTGAAAGGATGGGAGATGGAGCGAAAGGGTGGATGGTTAAGCGAAAGGATGGGTAGATGATTGAAAGGCTGGATGAATGGATGGATGAAAGGGGGTGGATAAGTGAAAGGATGGATGATTGAGTGGATGGATTGGTTTTATAGATGGGTGTCCCTGGACCAGTGGCATTCTCCTTTATGAGCTCCACAGCTACACTACACCCTCCTTGTTTTGTGGTCACTCGGAAAGTATACCTCTTTTGACATGGTTAGCCCCCACTTTTTGCCTGGTGTAGGATGGGATTTTAAATTGAAAGTGCACTGGGTCCCTGCTAACCAGGTTCCCAGTGCCAGATCTCTCTCCTAAAACTGAACCACGATTGCCACAACTTCAGCAACCCCTGTTAGTCCCTGTTAAATGCTACCCCTGGTACCCAGGGTATTGGTACTGGAGAAGGTCCTCTAGGGCTCCAGCACAAATTGTGAGACCCCAGAGACATCTCACCAAGACCATGCAAACTGTCATTGCAGGCTGATTGCCTTGGTGCAGAGAAAACCCGAAGAGTCGACATGGCACACAGACCTGTGAGCCATGCCCCCATACACTGCATAAGGTTTAGGTAAGTCACTCCTACTGCAGGCCTTATAGACCTTAGGCAGGGTGCACTATATCCTATGTGTGGATATATCTGCATGAGCAGATCTGACTCTGCAATATCTGAGCCATTCTTGGATATTGTATGTGCACAGGGAAGCCATAGAGAGTGCATGGGCTGGATACATGTCGTTATAAGTTTCCTAGCTCCGTGATGGCTTCACTTTACTCAAAGATGTTTGATACCAAACATCTTGTCTTAATAAATCCTCACTGATGCCAGTGTTGGTTTTATTATTAAATGCACACAGGAGACATCTTAGAGGGTCTCCTGAAAACCGATCAATCACTGGTGTGGTCTCTGATTAATCTTAACCAGCCTGCCACCACCAGACATGTTTCTGACCTCATGAGGTGAGAGCCAGCACTCTCAGAGACCAGGAACAAAGCCTGCTCTGGGTGGAGGTGCTTCCCACCTCCTCCAGGCCAGGATGGCATTCCAATGCGGGAAGCTTCAAAGACGATGTTGCCTTTGAAATGCTACCCAGGAATATCCAGATAGTGGAGTATGCTAACCCCCCTTTCCTGCTCCATGTTTGGCGGGAGGACATGCGAAAAAAATAGTTAAATTAGGAGTCAAGTTCCCATTCAGCCAGCACCACCACTAAAGTGGGGCAGGTGATGTGGAGCCCACTTTTCATTTCCCTCCATCTTGGTATAAGAGGGAATTAGCCAACTAAGGTCAGGGTAGTGCCCCTTCCCACAGGAAGTGGTGACTTAGAGGGTGTAGACACCCTAAAGGTAGGTAGCCCGTTGGCAAGTACCTGTCACCTTCTTTAATGCCCCTAAATTTAGTATTTAGGTGGCATCCCTGGACCCTGAACTTAGATTGGACAGACACAGAGAAGAAAAGGACAAATAGGAGCTGCTGACCCGAGGACTGCAGCCCTGTTGCAGAAAATTGGCGCCAAACCCTGCCTGCTGCCTTAAGGACTCAACGATCGTGGTGTGCTGTCTTGTCCTGCAACTGTCAGGTCTCCAAGAACCCCGGATCTCCTCCCGCCTTCTGGAAATTGGCAAAGAACTTGTTTGGAGTGAAGGTACCGCTCCCCTGCAGCCACAGGCACCAAACCACAGAATCCGGTTTTACCGACTTTCTGCTCCCCGGCGACTCCAATACAGCATCCAAACCAAAAGCGGTACACCAGACCTGGATGACCAAATCTGTCTCCCCTCCAAGTGTGGAGACACCAGGATCTACCAGAGCCGTGCCCCACCAATACCTGGGGTACCGGACCCTTCTGCATCATTCAAAGACGAATAGTTCTTGGTCTGAAAATTACATAAAAATCGGTGTTATTTTTGTAAATTGGTCTCATATTTATTTTTGAGTGTGTCTCTTATTTATTGCCTCTGCGAGTACAACAAATGCTGAGCACTACCCTCTAACAAGCCTAACTGCTCACCCATACTACCACAAATAGAGCATTAGTATTATCTACTTTTGCCTCTTTATACCAATCTTAGTCTCCCTGGACTCTCTACACAGTGTACTTCATTTTAGTGCACTATATAGAGATCCATCTTCCTACAATATTGGCAGCGGTAGGATCTTCGACTTTGCGTTTGCTCTACCACTCTGTCAAACAGGGGCAGGAAGGCTAACTCGGCTCTCAGCCTCATTTGCCTAAGTTTTAATTGCGCTGTTTTAACATTTTATTGTTTGCCTTAACGCCGTGTCACTGCTATTGCTGCTATTGCTCTTTGCCCTTTAAAAAGAACTGTTCTTATCTTCGTCGGTATGTGTTTTTAAGAAAAGGGGAAAACGCTACCTGAAGAACTGTCGCTTTCTTGCTATCCTCTCCGGTCCACCGCAGCAGTCATTGCTGATTGTGTGGAGGGAGGACCTCACTCGTGAATTACCTAATTCCGGGTGGCCACCGGCGGTCGCCATCTTGGGAAGGAGACGGTCTAGTCTCTTCCCTCAGGACCTCCCTGTCTGTACTTAATCCAGGGATGGCGCCGACGCGCAGCTAAACAGGGGCAGGAAGGCTAACTCGCTCTCAGCCTCATTTGCCTAAGTTTTAATTTGCGCTGTTTTAACATTTTATTGTTTGCCTTAATGCCGTGTCACTGCTATTGCTGCTATTGCTCTTTGCACTTTAAACAGAACTGTTCTTATCTTCGTCGCTATGTGTTTTTAAGAAAAGGGGAAAACGCTACCTGAAGAACTGCCGCTTTCTTGCTATCCTCTCCAGTCCACCGCAGCAGTCATTGCTGATTGTGTGGAGGGAGGACCTCACTCGTGAATTGCCTACTTCCGGGTGGCCACCGGCGGTCGCCATCTTGGGAAGGAGACGGTCTAGTCTCTTCCCTCAGCACCTCCCTGTCAGTACTTAATCCAGGGATGGCGCCTACGCGCAGCGGGCGCACGGCTGGCACGCCAAAGGCAAGCCCGTCTGCGCCGGGACCTGGGGCCATAACCCCTGCCCAATTATGCTCGGTCACTGCGAATATAGTCAAATTCTCTAAAGAGGAACTTGATTCACTTCAGGCCAGTTATGTCCCCATCCTGCCTGCACTCACTCGATGCCAACAACCCTCTGAGCTGCCATAAATGCGGATTCTCATCAGACACCTCCCTACTGATTGACAGTCGCAAAGAGGCAAGGAACAACCAATTAAAATACTGGAAGATGGGTCTAATTAATTGCAGATCCCTCCCAAAACACTGTATTGAGATAGGGATGCTCATAGAGGAAGAAGACCTTGAGGTATTGTTCCTCACTGAAACGTGGCTTCGAGATAGCTCCTCACCAGACATCATAAGCACCCTCCCCCAAGGCTATGAGATACATCGACTTGACAGGGTGGGTAAAACTGGAGGCGGCATTGCCATTATTTCTAAATCACATCTTGGCTGCTCCATCACCCCCCTCAATATAGCTTACTGCGAGGCCATTGCTTTTAGACTGTCCCTTACCCCCACTTCCTCCTTACCAGCAGCCTTATTTACAGGTCACCAGGGATTTGTACATCTTTTCTAGAGACCATCCCTGAAATCCTGGCCAGCCTGATCATAGGAAAAAGCGCCTTCACCTCATTAGGTGATTTTAACATCCATATGGAAGACCTAAACAACCCATCGGCCAAGAGACTTTTAGCCGATCTTGAAGCCTTACAACTCATGCAATTGGTAAGCTTGGCAACACATGAAAAAGGGCACATCCTGGACCCTATTTTTTCTAATGACCCTAGAGTGCAGGTCCTCACTCCAATTCAGATTCCCTGGTCAGACCACTTTTTCACTCCCATTCTGTACCAAAAGTCACCATCACCCAAGTACTTAGGGGTGGCTCAGTCCTAGGACGTAAATGGCCAAGGCTGGCCCCCGAATCCTGGACCGAAGACTTGGAGGCTACTACTCCACTAGACACAGGAGATCTCGAGGAGGCTCAAAAAAGGTGGTCAGACTGGATTATTGGGTCTGTGGATAGAAACTTTAAGAAGTCCGGACTGATAAAGCAAAGAAACCTTAATAGATCTACTTGGTTCAGCTCCCAACTAGCAGCCCAAAAGAAACACTGCAAAAGGCTAGAAAGGAGCTGGAGGAAAACGTACGCCCCTGACCTTAAATCAGCATATAAAGGAGCTATCCAGCAATATCACAAGGATATTAGGAAAGCACAAGCAGTCTTCTTTGAAGAAAGGATTGATAGGTCCTCCAATTCTTCCAAAGAACTGTTCAAGATAGTAAAATCTCTTACTATAATGGAATCAGGCACTCATATCCCCCAACCTTCAAAGGAGAGATGCAATAACTTAGCCACCTTTTTCAAGAGTAAAGTGGAAAACATCTATAACTCACTTCACTCAAGTATAGGTCAGACCTTTGAAGCACAAAGGACTCTACAGACAAGCTAGAACTCCTTTCAGGCTCAGAACAGCCTAAGCCCACCCTTTCCCCTTCTTTGCGTACCTTTCCTAAGCTGAGCAAAGAACGCGCTAGTTTACTCTTAAACAACATCAAATCAGGGTCTCCAATAGATCCCGCCCCCCCCTCATATCCTTATTCAAGGGGGTGATTCCATCTGGGCAAAGCTCACCAATCTCATCTCTCTATCCCTTGAGAATGGCCTAGTACCCAAAGAATGGAAGCATGCTATTGTAAAGCCTCTGCTAAAAAAAAAACAACTGGACCCCGCATCCATGGGAAACTATCGTCCCATATCATTGTTGCCCATCCTGGGAAAGATTGCCCATCTTGGGAAAGATTGCGGAGAAACATGTGAATAGTTCCATCTCGCAATTCCTGGAGGACAATGGCATCCTGCACCAGTCCCAGATGGGGTTCCGCCCGGAGCATAGCACAGAGTCAGCCCTACTCGTGGTCACCGAAAAATTAAAATCCATACTTGATCAAGGAAGAGCCGCTGCTATCTTGCTTCTAGACCTAAGCGCGGCCTTTGACACGGTAGACCACGAGATTCTCATTCACAGGCTCAAAGAGATTGGGATTAGGGACACGGCCAACCAATGGCTGGCCTCGTTCCTAAGTAAAAGATCCTTTCAATGCATGGAAGCAGGTATCCTGTCGGATACCTTCTCGGCCCCGTGCGGAGTACCTCAGGGATCGTCTCGGAGTCCGACTCTATTTAACATTTACCTGAGCCCACTAGCTCACATAGTGCAGGAGTTCGGACTGTCCATTGTATCATACGCGGATGATACCCAACTGGTGGTCTCGGTGGTAGAAACCCCCAACTCCAACCACCAGCAACTAATTCCCTGCCTGGAAAAAATAGGAGCTTGGATGGCCAACTGCAGCCTCAAACTTAATGGGGACAAAACTGAGCTCATGCTTCTAGGCAACGGTCCAGGCCCACGCCCTGAGATTAACTGGCCAGGAAACTGGGAACCTCCACCCATCCCTAAAACCTCCATAAAGAACCTGGGGATGTGGTTAGACCAAAATCTAACCATGGAAACGCAAGCCCAAAAACTTGCGGGATCCTGCTTTGGCATCCTTCGGATGATCCGTAAAATCCTGAGCCTTCTCCCAGAAAAATCGAGAAGGACGGTGGTACAGGCCTTGGTAGTCTCGAGATTGGACTACGGCAACTCTCTGTACCTCGGCTCCCCCAAATATGTCACAGACAGGTTGCAGGTGGTGCAGAATGCTGCAGCCAGACTGCTTCTCAAGATCCCCAGACATCAGTCAGTTAGATCATCCTTGAGGGAGCTACACTGGCTGCCAATCCAGGCCAGGGTGAAATTCAAGGCCCTCTGCCTGGCCCACAAGGCCATGCATGGGAGAGGTCCTACTATGCTACGAACCTTGATCTCTCAGTGCTCCCCTCGCAGATGCCTTAGGTCAGGAGCTAACTTCCTTATGAATACACCAAGAGTCAAGAGAGCAAGATGGGGGGGAAGATCCTTTTCACACCTAGTCCCTAAACTTTGGAACAGCATGGACCTAGAACTACGGCTAATCAAGAATGAACAGTGCTTCAGAAAAAAACTCAAAACGTGGCTGTTCTCTTAAGACCTCACTTGATGTTTGCCCCTCCCTGTTTAGCGCTGGGATGCCTGTGGGTAGCCATGCGCTTTATAAATCCTTTAAACTTAAACTTGATAAGTGACCAAACAGATAAATGTAAAAACTGCCCTTAGCGAGTTGTATTTTTCAATTGGTCTATATTTCTAAATTTTAAAATTAACTTTTAGTGCCTTGGTTAAGTCCCTAAAACCAGTTGTTAGAATTAAAAACTGTTACTTTAGTTAGAACAAAATAAAACTGTTAAGGTTTTTTCTAAAACTTAATAAAACGGTCCCAACTTTAGTGAAATAATGACTACCTCACAGGAGCAAGCTCAGGAGCTCACCCTGACACCATACATGGAGTTGTCATACTCCCAGCTATGGGCCTTCTGTAGATGTTATGGTGTTAAAACTGGGGCTCATGCTACCAAAGAAAAGCTTATGAAGCTTTTGGCAGAACATGAGAGATCCTCCAGCGGATGAAAATGATTCCCTGGAGAATCGTTCAGCAGAAGAAGATTCTGAGGAGGGGATGGAGACCCCTGCCTCAGAAGTGGAAGCTCCCTCAGAGGAGGATCTTGCCCTAGAAAGATTGGCCCGGAGGTTGAACTTAGAAGCTCAACTCCTGGACATAGAGAAACAAATAAAAGAGATGGGGCTAGTACCTATCTCTGGTGGCGTTGGGTATCTCTCTTGTGGGAACTTTTCTCATGTAAATGTAGGGATAGACTCCTGACTTTGAATGAGGAAGATGCTGAGTCTTATGACCTCATGACTGTTACCCTGATTGAGGGCTTTGGACTCGCCACCGAAGAATACAGGATAAGAATCAGAGAGACTCTAAAAACCCAGAGTCAGTTCTGGGTTGAATTTGCAGACTTTTAAGTGAAAACACTAGGTGATTCGTTAACAGGTAACAATGTGCATAACTATGTTGGGCTTTACAATTTAATCATGAAAGAGTATCTGCTAAGCAATTGTTACAATGAGAAGTTACATTAGCACCTGGTAGACCTAGGTCCACTTTTTCCTGAAGAGGTGAGGAAGAAAGCTGACCAGTGGGTCAAAACAAGGGTAACAAAAACTGCCACTGGTGGGGGTGACCAAAAGAAAGAGGCCAAAAAGACACTCCAAAGGAAATATGGTGACCAAAACGATAAAAATTAGTTGTCTACAGGCCCCCAAAAACTTGGACAGGAGGGTGAGCCCAAAAACTCTTCACAGCCCAACGGTGGGTACCAGGGTAAGAATTAGGATCCCAAAAAGGCTTGGCGTCATGACTGTAAGGCCGTGGGACATCGAACTGGAGACCCTAGCTGTAAAAAAAAAAAGAATGTTTCTAGCACACCTGCAGTAAATGCAATAGTGAGTCTCCAGATGGGATCACAGGTGAGACCTGACCATGTCAATGTGCTCACTGAGGCAACTCTAGATTCAGAGGGGGATGGGTGGATGTAGCTACCCTGGCTGTATGATGCAGTAATCTGGAGAGATACATACAAGAGCCAAATATCAGTGGGGTTAGAGTTGAAGCCCTGAGCGACACTGGTGCCAGTATCAAATTGGTGGCTAAGCAACTGGTGTCCTATGACCAATATTTGCTTGGAGAGGGGTTACTAGCCTCAAAAGGGTAATGCTATCCCTTTGCAGTGTCTGCTTGGCAATGATTTGGAGTCCTCAGCATGGGCTGAGGTAGAGAAAAAAAAACATGCAGCAATGCTGGGAATATTTGAATGGGTATGTGTGAAAACAAGGGCACAGTGTAGAACCCAGGGTGAAGAATGAGTGTTGGAGCCTGAAATGATGGACCAACCTTCTAAGAGAAAGGGAAGCAGACACCAGATCAAGTCCCTTCTCCTCAGGGAGAAAACCTGTCAGCCCCTGAGGGAACTGAGCCCTAGGAGCTTGGGCCTTACACAGCAGAGCTTTTGGGTTCAGGGGGACCCTCGAGGGAAGATTTGTGCCAGGGACAGAGAACCTGTCCCACTCTTGAAAGCCTGAGCAGCAAGCTGTTGATCAGGAAAAGATAAGTGTCAGTGGTTCCCACAGGACCTATGAAACATCCATGGTAAATGAATTCAGGATACAGGATGTCTGAGTTAAGATGTTTAATCCAAGATAGAAGATCTCATCCAGCAACAAGCAGGAGTCATAAGCAACTGACTTAGTTCAGAATCTTCTAATCCCAGGAACCTAATGACATGTCTAACATTCCACTTTGGCATGACATGGATGTTACATTCTGGGATAGCTACAGAAATGTGAACAAGCAATAGTGAAATACCACACATCTCCCTTCCTTACATTTCAACATTAACGAACAAACACTGTACACTTAGCTTTGATTAATTAAACGAAGTCAGCGAGAAATCCAGGTCTTCTAATCACCCTAGATGAACTTCTAGCACTTTTTGATGCTTTGTCCAGAATACATTTGGGACACATGGCAGTATGATCCTCCCGTGATGCAGCCACATTTTTATCACCATCAACATTACCCTTAACAACCACCACTCTGTTCAGATTCCAAATACGATGATCTTGAGTTTGTAAAGCATTATTGAAAATCTTAATGACTTTGATAGGTTTCATGAATTTGGTTGTAGAGCTTCCTATTATACCAGGACGCTTAATCATAACCCAATCACCTATTTTTACTTCAGTTTTCTTTACAGCATTCTTGACATCAAAGTATTCTTTCCTTTTCCTGGCTTTTTCTTCTTCCATTCTCTGTACCAATAATTTATCACACACACTCTCTTTCCCCTTTTCCAATTCATACTTGTTAACCCACTGTGGTTCTACACATGTATTAGGCACTCTACCACGAAACAACAAGAAGGGAGTTTTTCCTGTCGTAGCATGAGGAGATAACCTATACTCTTCTATTTTTACCATGACCTCTTTTTTCCAATCCAAAGACATAGATTTGGCTAAAATTATGGTTTCTTTGATGACTTTGTTAAATCTCTCAACCATGCCATTTGCCTCGGGATGATAAAGAGAACAAGTTTTATGGACAATACCCCTAGAAAATAGAAATTCTTCCATCTCTTTTGAAATTAATTGTACACCATTATCTGTCAAAATGGAAACTGGTAACCCTTCTCTAACAAAAAAGCTTTTCAAACATTGAATAACATTGTTTGAATCCACAACAGATGAAAAGAAAATCTCAGGCCACCTAGAATACATATCAATCACAACTAACAAATATGTTTGTGTCCCTTTACCATGAATTGGACCAACAATATCCAAAGCAACATCTTGCCAAGGTCCACTAGGACGCCTTCTTAACATAATGGGTTGAACATGTGTGCGCTTGGATTTATCACCCAGGGTGCATGGAACACAATCTCTTATAATACGTTCCACCATCTTATCCATTCCAGGCCACCAATATGACATCCGTAATCTCTCCTTGCTTTTAGATAAACCGGAATGAGCTACATGTACTAAATCAAACAATTCCTTTCTAAGACTGTTGGGAGGAACAAGCTTCGTACCACGAAACAACAAACCATTTTCCACAGATAGCTCATTACGTACAGCCCAAAATGGTTTAGTAGATTCTGAACCATCCTTAATTCTAATCCATCCTTTTTTTATCAGAGACATTACTTCACACAGAGTTGTATCAAGATCCAGTTCCTCACACCACCTCTTCTCTGAAATGATATCATGGTCCACCACACACACCAATTCATCCTCCTCATCCGATGCAACATCATGAGTATGATCAATGTTAACCAACCTTGACAACACATCAGCCACTCCGTTATCAATTCCAGGGATGTATTTAAGCGTAAAATTATATTCTTGTAAACCAATAATCCATTTTGTTATCCTACTAGAAATTAAGTCCAAACCCTTTTTACTAAAAATTTCTACCAAAGGTTTGTGGTCAGTGTGTACTTCAAAGTCTAAACCCCAAAGAAATTTTTTAAGTTTTTTTATTGCCCAAAACACTGCCAGTGACTCTCTCTCTACAACCGAGTAACGAGTTTCAGGATCCCTCAAACTTCTTGACAAGAACATTATGATTTGCATTCCCCCTGGACCACATTGCTGTAAGACAGCACCTAAGCCCTTCTCACTAACTGTCAGGGTGCTGGAAAAAGGAGCAAAGACTCTCCAGTGCTCCTCCGTATCTGGTAATGAGCCCGTTGTTAAGAGATCACCCGCTCGCAAAAGACTGCGGGTGATCGTCGCGCACAGCCGGTCATTTCTTCCTGTACTCCCAACAGGGAGGACCGCAGAGGCAGTGGCGGGTCTAGTCTTGCACTCCTGGACGCGAGCGCGAGGTCCAGACCAGCTGTGAAGTGCGCCGGTTGATATTGGAACCGCGCACTTCACCAACGGAATTTCTAGGTTAAGTTGTGTAAAGACAGGGTTCTAGTTAGGTAGCAATAGAGTAGTTTTGGGAGCTAGGCTTAGGCGCACGATAGAGCGTTTCGGTTCGTCGGTTAGTTAGTTAGGGAATAGGCAAGAGAAAATAATAGTTAGAGGAAAAAATAAATAGAAATAAATAAAAGCAATAGTACCATACTCACCATCCAGAATCTCAGTTCCTGACCTTCCTTCGTCGTCCTGTTGATGGCGTTAATTACAAAAGTACCTACGGAACAAATAGAAGCGAATTAACGAAGAAGAGAAAGTAAGGCAGAGTGTGTGAGAGAACAAAGGAATGAAAGAGACAAAGTAAGAAAGTCTATAATGTTTTAAAGTATTAAATTATCATTGTCATACAGAGTTCAGAGGAATTAAAAAGTTGCCTTTGAAAGAATAGAAGAGGAGCGAAAAGCCTTAGACACTCGGGGTAAGGAAAGAGCCAAAGGGGGAGAGTGGGAGAGTGGGGGAAAAGTAGAAGAGAATTAGTAATATGTGTTCTTCTGTTGCAGTGCTTCCACAAGTTGGTAAAAGATAGAGAGGGTGTAAGAAAAGAACAGAACGGAATACAGAAGTAAGAAGGAGGTGGAAGCGCCAAAGACCAGGCAGTCTCTTCTCTGTCCCATTCCCCTTTCCCCCGGCGGGGTTCACGCGGCCGCTGGTAATTACTAAGTAGGTGGCTGTGGGAAAACCGGTGGTGGAATTTGGAAAATATCGTCGTTCTGCTCCTGGGAGTGTCGGCATTGTGAGTAACCACTGACCATGACAGAGTGAAGTGCCCACGTCAATACTCACCCGAGCAGAATGGCAGAAGGGTTCGACTTAAAAGATTTAGGGAATGTTCTTAAGGAAATTCAGCATGAGTTGATGGCAGTCAGGGAGGAAAATAAGGTACTCAAATTGGAAATGGAGGCCACTAGACACGAGACCAAAGAGATAGCATCTCAGTTGAAGAGCGAAGAGTCTGGGAATAGGTTCCACCCCTCTCCTTCTGGGACCAGTATATTTAATCAGAGTTCCGCAGTTAGTGGGGGTCAGCTACGCAGGTCATTCATTCCTTGGCGCCTGTAATTCCTTTGGCTCCGCCAGAACGCTTTGGTGGGGATCCCCAAAAGGCCCAAATCTTTTAACCCAGTGCTCTTTGCATTTCATGTGTCGGCCCACTGTCTTCCCGGATGCACAGTCTCGAATAGCCTTCATCCTATCTTACCTGAATGGGGACGCAGCTTCGTGGTCTATGCCCTTGGTCACTCAGGATTCTCCAATTTTATATAACTTCGAGGAATTCAAAAAAGAGTTTCTGCGAATTTTTGATCGTCGACAGGTGGCACAGGCTACGGATAATGAACTACTGGAGCTGAGGCAAGGGAATCGAGAACTAGTCACCTACCTTGCCCAATTTAACAAACTTGTTGTCGAAACAGATTGGCCAGAGGCCAAAAGGGCAGCCCTGTTCTATCGGGGTTTAAAAGACGATTTGAAAGACGCCCTGTCACAGATTCCAAATCGCCCCACAGAAGTATCTGCTTTGATTGATTTAGCTTTGGAGATGGACTATCGACAAACGGAAAGAAGAGGTGAAAAACGACGTGAATTTCGACCCAGTGTACCTCGCTTTGATCGAGTCAGGTCGGAAGTTGTTAAGTCTGGAGATAGAGAGCATGGTGTAGAACCCATGCAAATTGGAACTATCAGAGGCCCCTTTCCAAGGAAGAAAAAGAAAAGCGTCGACTGAATAACCTATGCCTTTATTGTGGGATCAGCGGTCATTTTATAAAGGATTGTCCCAAGAGGCCCAAAATCTACAAGAAGGAAAACTCTCTGCACCACCAGTAAATGGAGTTGGGCTGGTGGTTGCTAACAAGAATACAACTCCAATCTCTCAACAAGTGGCGAATACACTACAATCTTCTGCTCCGCACCTCATTTTGACGATGACTTTAAAGTTTCAAGGTCAAGTTCTTTTGGGAGTAGTCGTGATGTTGGATTCAGGAGCCACGGGAAACTTTTGCGATCTCAAATATGCTTCCAGAATTGGGTTGAAGGCTTTACCAAAAGAACGATGCGAAGCAGTCAGAGCCGTTGACGGAACAAATTTGTCTTCCGGTCCCATAACCAGTCATACTGAACTAGTGGAACTTGTCTCAGTAGAAGGTCATAAGGAGGAAATTCAATTCAACTTAATCGATGCCCCACAGTTCGGAATTATCCTAGGGTTGCCTTGGTTAACTGAACACAACCCAACAATTAACTGGAGCGATCGAACAGTGAAGTTTAACTCAAGCTACTGTTTGGAAAATTGCTTCGGTGAAAAGCAAAAGAACCGAGATGAAAACCCAGCAGCCTTACTATGCGAACAAGGGATGATGGTTTGTGCTGTACAAACTGTGAGCTTACCAGTAGAGTATCAGGAGTTTGCTGAAGTTTTTAGTGAATTGGAGTCAAAGAAATTGCCCCACACCGGTCGTATGACTGCAAAATTGATTTAGAACCCGGAGCAAATCTTCCTTGCAGTCGTATATATGCTCTTACCGAGGCTGAGAACCGTCATCTTAAGGATTACATTCAGGAATATTTGGAAAATGGCTTCATACGTCCATCACAGTCCCCAGTTTCTTCGCCGTTGTTTTTCGTTCCAAACGTGACGGAGATCTGAGAATGTGTATTGATTATCGCGCCCTGAATAAAATTACTATCAAGAATCGTTATCCCCTCCCTCTGATTTCTGTTCTACTAGACCAACTAAAAGATGCCAAGATCTTCACAAAATTAGATTTGCAGGGAGCATATCATCTAATTCGAGTGAGAAGCGGAGATG
The DNA here is from genome assembly GCA_963921515.1 of Calotriton arnoldi. NCBI lineage: Eukaryota > Metazoa > Chordata > Amphibia > Caudata > Salamandridae > Calotriton > Calotriton arnoldi. Next base: position 548,402 of record CAWUFW010003507.1, read on the forward strand.
AATGGAAAACGGCGTTTAGAACCAAGTATGGATTGTATGAGTACCAAGTCATGCCCTACGGGTTAAGCAACGCCCCGGCTGCTTTCCAATACTTCATTAATGATGTCCTGAAAGATTTTATAGATCAGTGCGCTATTGTCTACATTGACGATATTTTGATTTACTCCTCATCTGAAGAAGAACACCAACACCAAGTCAAAGGGGTTTTGCGTTGTCTGAAGGAAAATGAACTTTACGTAAAACTGGAGAAATGTGCCTTTGGAGTGAAATCTGTAGACTTTTTGGGATTTGTGATTGCCCCGGAAGGTCTAACCATGGATGTTAAGAAGATTGAGGCGGTATTGAACTGGCCTCCTCCAACCTCGGTGAAAGAAGTTCAGAGCTTCATTGGATTTGCAAATTTCTATCGCAGATTCATTCGAGATTTTTCCCTGAAGGTAGCACCAATAACTAGGTTGCTGCGAAAAGGAGTGATTTTTCAATGGTCTTCTGAGGCAGAAGATGCTTTCCAGTTTCTGAAGAAGAGCTTTACCACGGCGCCCATTCTGCTGCATGCGGATCCTGCTCAACCATTTTACCTGGAGACAGATGCCTCTGAGCAAGCCATTGGAGGAGTACTTTCACAGAGACATAAAGAAACTGGGCAGTTGCATCCGGTGGCATATCACTCCAGAAAACTGCAATCAGCAGAAATGAATTACACAATTTCAGATAAGGAACTCCTCGCTATCAAAGATGCTTTCCAAGAGTGGCGACATTACCTTCTCGGAGCCAGACACGTGGTGACGGTATTCACTGATCATCGAAATCTCCAGTTTCTGAAATCGGCCAGGACGCTTACGCCACGCCAACTTAGATGGTCCTTATATTTCGCCGATTATGACTTTGTAATCACATTTCGGCCCGGAAGGAATAACGGAAAGGCAGATGCTTTGTCTCGAATAGACACAGATGGAAAGAAGATTCTCATTAGTGATCAAAACATAATTCCAGAAACTAAGATCATTGGAGCCACAAGTGAGAGAACTCTCGTGGAAAAGGTTAAAGAAGTCTTAACTTCTGAAGAAATGCAAAGTTGGTCTCTGAAGGATCCAGCTCGGGAGATTATCGATGGAGTACCATTTCATTCCAAGGCCTTGTATTTACCAACTCAAGAACTTCAACAGCAAGCATTGATCGACTGCCATGACAATCCGTTGGCTGGTCATCCAGGAATCCATCGAACTGAGGAGTTGATAAAGAGACAATTTTGGTGGCCTGGGTTGCCTGCTGATGTTCGAGTTCATGTGGAGGGCTGTGGGACTTGTGCAATGGGGAAGACAGATAAGCGGGCTCCTCAAGGGTTATTGAGACCTTTACCTACCCCACCATATCCTTGGCACACAGTAACCATGGATTTAATAGTAGAGCTACCCTCTAGTCAAGGATTCAGTTCTGTATTAGTTATGGTAGACGCCTTTTCCAAAATGTCGCATTTTGTTGCCCTGAAAGGGAAGTCATCTGCAAGACAAATTGCCACTCAATTCAACCAAAGTGTGATTAAGTTACATGGCTTACCCAAGGTTTTGATCACAGATCGTGGCTCTCAATTTCTATCTCATTTCTGGAAGGCTTACACTAAAGGTTTGGGAATTGAAACGCGTTATTCAACGAGTTTTCATCCACAAACAGATGGGCAAACAGAAAGGGCCAACCAAGAGTTAGAAAAGTATCTTAGGCTGTTTCTTTTAGATCAAGAGGGAGAGTGGCCCGATCTTCTTTGGACCGCAGAGTTTGCGCATAATAATGCAAAGAATGCCTCTACTGGTTTTTCCCCTTTTTACTTGAATTACGGAAGGCATCCAAATTCTGTGGTTTCCTCTCAAGAAGTGTTGGTGCCAGCGGCTCAAGATTTTGTACAACATCTTAGTGAGGTACACGAGTCTGCCACTAAGAACTTAAAGAAAGCTAAAGAACGCTACAAGCAAAGTGCAGACAAGAAGAGAAGACCAGAGCCAGATTTACTTGTAGGGGACAGGATTTGGTTAAATACCAAGAATCTCAAACTTAAAGGAAATCGAAAGTTCCAACCCCGTTTTGTAGGTCCCTTTTCTGTGGAACAAATAGTGAATCCTGTGACTTTCAAACTAAAACTGCCTCCCCAGCTGAAGATACACCCAGTGTTTCATGTTTCCCTTCTAAAAAGGTTTCACCCCATTTGAAAGAGTTGAGGAGTAGAGAACCCATTTTAGTAGAAGGACAAGAAGAATTTGAAGTTAAAAGAATCTTAGACTCCAAGTCTGTTCGAGGTAAAATTTTCTATCTCGTAGATTGGAAGGGTTTTGGCCCCGAGAATAGGTCTTGGGTGGAACAATCTGATGTTCATGCTCCCGATTAACCAAAAATTTTCACTCACAGTATCCTCACAAGCCTCAGCGCGGAGGCTTAATCTTGCGGGGGGATACTGTCAGGGTGCTGGAAAAAGGAGCAAAGACTCTCCAGTGCTCCTCCGTATCTGGTAATGAGCCCGTTGTTCAGAGATCACCCGCTCGCAAAAGACTGCGGGTGATCGTCGCGCACAGCCGGTCATTTCTTCCTGTACTCCCAACAGGGAGGACCGCAGAGGCAGTGGCGGGTCTAGTCTTGCGCTCCTGGACGCGAGCGCGAGGTCCAGACCAGCTGTGAAGTGCGCCGGTTGATATTGGAACCGCGCACTTCACCAACGGAATTTCTAGGTTAAGTTGTGTAAAGACAGGGTTCTAGTTAGGTAGAAATAGAGTAGTTTTGGGAGCTAGGCTTAGGCGCAGGATAGAGCGTTTCGGTTCGTCGGTTAGTTAGTTAGGGAATAGGCAAGAGAAAATAATAGTTAGAGGAAAAAATAAATAGAAAGAAATAAAAGCAATAGTACCATACTCACCATCCAGAATCTCAGTTCCTGACCTATCTTCGTCGTCCTGTTGATGGCGTTGATTACAGAAGTACCTACGGAACAAATAGAAGCGAATTAACGAAGAAGAGAAAGTAAGGCAGAGTGTGTGAGAGAACAAAGGAATGAAAGAGACAAAGTAAGAAAGTCTATAATGTTTTAAAGTATTAAATTATCATTGTCATACAGAGTTCAGAGGAATTAAAAAGTTGCCTTTGAAAGAATAGAAGAGGAGCGAAAGCCTTAGACACTCGGGGTAAGGAAAGAGCCAAAGGGGGAGAGTGGGAGAGTGGGGGAAAAGTAGAAGAGAATTAGTAATATGTGTTCTTCTGTTGCAGTGCTTCCACAAGTTGGTAAAAGATAGAGAGGGTGTAAGAAAAGAACAGAACGGAATACAGAAGTAAGAAGGAGGTGGAAGCGCCAAAGACCAGGCAGTCTCTTCTCTGTCCCATTCCCCCGGCGGGGTTCACGCGGCCGCTGGTAATTACTAAGTAGGTGGCTGTGGGAAAATGGTCGAATTTGGAAAATATCGTCGTTCTGCTCCTGGGAGTGTCGGCATTGTGAGTAACCACTGACCATGACACTAGCATCAGTAATGAGAATGGATTTACTCGTGGGATTGAAACTTCTAAGAGAAGGTGCCTGATCAAGCTTTTCTTTGATAGCAATAAATTCTTTCTCACAGGGATCAGACCATACAAAATCCACCCCCTTACGCAACAAGTGCCTCATATTGACAGTAGCATCAGCAAAACCCATCACAAATTTTGCATAATACTCGATCATGCCTAAGAATTTCATTAATTCCGTCTTACTTGAGGGTGAACACATGTTTGTGATGGTGTTGATCAAGTCAGCTTTGGGTTTAACTCCTTCTCCAGTTATGTTATGTCCCAAATAATTAATTGCTTTGGATTTAAATTTGCACTTTTCAGCTTTGACAGTAAGATTGTGCTTGCACAAACTCTTCAAAACAGATTTAAGACTTAAATCATGTTCAGATTCATGCTTAGCATAAATTAAAATATCATCTTGGTATATACATACACCAGGAAGATCCTTAAGTACCTTTTCCATTACGCGTTGAAACACAGACGAAGCAGACACCAAACCAAATGGCATCCTCCTAAACCTAAATGTACCGAATGGTGTAATGAAAGATGTATAGTCTCTGCATGATTCTTCTAACTCTATCTGATGGTAAGCAGATGTTAGATCAATGGTGCTGAAAACCTTTGCACCATCAAGAAGCACTAATAATTCAGTTATATTCGGTAAAGGATATCGATCCACAACAACGCATTTGTTAAGTTGTCTCAAATCAATGCAGAGGCGTAAATCCCCATTGGGTTTCCGTGCAGCGACAACCGGAGCCAACCATTCTGACCCCTCTACTTCTTCTATGATTCCCCAATCTTTCAATTTTTTAATCTCCAATTTCATATCTTCTCTAACAGAAATAGGCACATTCCTAACTTTACAACACACAGGAATAGCATCTTTTTTTAATTGGATCTTATGCTTGTAACCTTTTAAGCACCCTAAATTTTCTCTAAAGACATCAGGAAATTCAGCCCTCAAATTATGCACAAATTCATCATTACTGTTCTTAGCTACAGAATGAACAATGCCCCTAAGTTGTATAGGTGGATCAGCATTAGGATCTAAAAACACTCCCAGATCACCTTGGTGTATCCAGCTAATTATACTGTCTCCTTTCTTTGATACATAAATTTTCCCAGATACCAATCTTTCCTTATATTCTATGAGTCCCACGAAATATCCTTGCAATTTAATGGGCTCTCCCCATATGCTAAGGGAATGATGTCGGCTTTCATTAAGGTAATTTTTCCCTTTAACTTCTTGTTATAAAATTCACTAGAGATAATGGTGATTTTAGCACCAGAGTCGAATAATACTCTCGTCCTCTCCCCTTCAACTAAAATATCATCAAAAGGACAAGATTTATTACCGTATTTACTTTCAACTTGAACTATTATCTGTCCACATTCAAAATCTTCAGAGCTAGATCCACCCATGGCACCTTCGTAAATTTCAACCTCTTTAACTTTGGGCTTGAGTCTAGTTTTACATAACGCAGTAAGGTGCCCCTTTAATTTACATTTGGAACAAATTTGGTTAAATGCACTGCATCTTTTATCATTAGCCAGATGGCCTGCTTTACCACACCTATAACATTTTCTCTCTGTCCATGTTTTGACATCTTCTTTCCTATCCTTAAAAGACTTCACTACTCGTGTGTCTTTAACCACTTGAACTTTAAGCTCTTTTTCATAATCTTTTTTTAAAACAGCTACACATTTAAGAGAATGCTCAATCCGCTTAGCAACTGTTAAAACTTTTTCAAGAGTAGGCTCATCTCTGAGCCACAATTCCTCTCTGACTTTCTCAATACTACACCCAAACATAAATTGATCTCGGATGTGCTCATCAGTCAGAACTTCAAATTTACATGACGAAGCAAGCTTTCTTAAATGAGTCACATAACCTTCAATTGACTCATCAGTGCCTTGCATACGCTTTGCAAATTGATACCTTTCCAGTATCGTACTTATTTTTGGAAGGTAGTGCTTATCTAGTTTTTTAATACAAATTTCGTAGTCATTTAAGTCTCTGGCTTCTTCTGCAGTTAGGTCAGGCAAATGGTCAAAAACATCTTGCCCTTCAGATCCTAAGCAATGAAGGAGCAAAGATGACTTTCTTTCAGCACTTAAGGAAGGTCCACAGACCCTGGCATACCTTTCGAAGACTACTTTCCACTTTTTCCACTGAATGGGTGGAGTTCCATGACTAGATAAAAAGAAAGGAGCTGCAGTAACGTTTTGCATGTTCAAAAAAAAAAAAAAAAATGAAATGGAAATTATATAAAAAAAAATATCAATAACAAATGTGTGCTTTCCAAAGTGTGCGTGTCACTGAAGTTTCATTTACAATGCACGCTGATTTAACAAGCCAAGTGTGCGTGCCACTGATCTATTAAAACACTCCCAGAGCACGCTGATTTACCAAGCACAAGTGTGCGTGTGCATATGCCGAGTTGTCTAGCAATAGTGTGCGTGTCACTGGTTTATTCACGCAGTACCCAGACAAGTGTGCGTGTCACTGATGTTATTAACAATGCACGCATATGGACGATATATTCTGCTTCCCATGCAATACTAACCCAAAGTGTGCGTGTCACTGATTATATAATAATACACGCCGTCTATGTATTCCACTTCTCAATACAAAGTGTGCGTGTCACTGAAGTTTCATTTATAATGCACGCTTATCAATGTATTCCGCTACGCTACTCAAAACAAAGTGTGCGTGTCACTGATTTTGTTGACAATGCACGCGTATAATCAACATATTTTGTATCCGATCCACTGCCAAGCCAAAGTGTGCGTGTCACTGATTTGTATCAATGCACGCCGTCAATGCATTCCATTTCTCACACAATCGCAAGCCAAAGTGTGCTTGTCACTGACGATGCGGAGCCGATGTTGTCATTGCAATTCCCCAAGCCAATATGGCCGCCACGCACATGCAGCTTGCGTGATGACGATCCCCAGAGCTACGGAGGAATTCCCTGAACGTATCCTAGCAACTCAGAGAATACAGCCATTCCATGGACGGAAGCTGCGCGGTGACGATGGAAGCAACAGGAACAATGGAGATTGCCAGCACGTCAGTAAGGTAAGAAAGCTTTCTTTTGAATAATGGTCGTTACAGCTCGAGCGGCGAGGGGATTTCTTAGCTTCTCGAGCCGCAATGGGATTACAAGGTTATTTTTAAAGCAACATCGTCAATCAAAGCAATTTTCACTCCACAATCCACAATAAAATTGCAGACTTCCCCAGCTTACTTAAAAGGGGAAATACCGGAAATTCAAGGAATTCTAAGGCAAATAGAGGAGTTCCAAGCACTTCAAGCCACCCAGAAAGGCAACCGCTTGACTCCACACAAGAATTTCCAAGTGCCAGTGGCACCGACGATTAATTGACTGGTCAGAAAGCCTACAGTCAGAACAGGCTTTAAATAGAACTAGCGCACTCACAAGTGGCGCAACGTCATAGGTATGTCTTCAGCAGAAGAGAGACCAATTTCAAAACATATAAAGTTAGATGCGTTGAGCATGTGATCGCTCAAACGAGAGCTCCAACAGTAGTGAAGATCATAAGTTGTGAAAGCCTGGAGTTTGGCTTTAAGCAGCTTGGCAGTTAGGTGAACATTCAAATGAAAAGTATCTCTCACCAAATCTTCGTGTTGAGATCTTCTCTTATCCTGCCGACTACGCCAGTGAAACATCCATGGTAAATGAATTCAGGATACAGGATGTCTGAGTTAAGATGTTTAATCCAAGATAGAAGATCTCATCCAGCAACAAGCAGGAGTCATAAGCAACTGACTTAGTTCAGAATCTTCTAATCCCAGGAACCTAATGACATGTCTAACATTCCACTTTGGCATGACATGGATGTTACATTCTGGGATAGCTACAGAAATGTGAACAAGCAATAGTGAAATACCACAACCTATTGCGAGGAGGGACTCCTTTACACTGAGGCCAGGGACCCCAAACCGGGTGCCCCAGGAGAGTAGTAGTGCCTCAACAGTTTAGAGAGTTTCTCCTAATATTGTCCCATGACATTCTCCTAGCTGGGCATCTTGGCCAGACTACAACTTGGAGTAGGTTAGTGAACCACTTCTACTGGCCAGGAAAGTCTCAGAAGGTGAAGGAGTTTTGCAACTCCTATGCCACCTGTCAAGCCAGTGGCAAGACAGGTAGCCACAGCAAGGCCCCTTTAATGCCACTCCCAGTGATTGGGGTACCCTTTGAGAGGGTTGGGATTGACATTGTTGGTCTCCTTGACCCTCAGACAGCATCAGGAAACCGATTTATACTAGTGGTAGTGGATCATGCCACTAGGTATCCTGAAGTAATTCCCCTGAGGACTACCACTACCCCTGTAGCAGCTAAAGCCCTCCTTGGTAGTTTTACCAGTGTTGGGTTTCTAAAGGAGGCAGTATCGGACAGAAGTACAAACTTCATGTCTGCATACTTAAAAACACATGTGGGCTGAGTGTGGAGTGACTTCTAAGTTCACTGCACCATACCATCTGCAGACTAATCGTAGTGTTTAAAGATTTAACAAGACCCTAAAAGGTATGATTGGGGGACTCTCTGAAAAGCTCAGAAGTAGATGGGATGTCTTACGCAGCGGCGGCCGCCATAAACAAAAGGTGGTGGGGCAGGTGGGGACCGATGCGGGGGGGAGAATACAATATATATATATTTTTATAAACTTACCTTTTGCCGCTGGTTGCCTCCAGCGTTGCGTCTTTTCGCGCCGCCTTTCCTCTTCCTGCCTGGTCCCAGCAGCCCCTGGGACAGGCTTCCTGTCCAATCCCCGCACTGCAGAACAGCATGGGGATTGGTCTTGGCAGGCAGGAAAGACGCCCTGCTCAGACCAGGTAGTCTGTGGGGTTTCTCCAGCCTGGCTGCTCAATGCAGCTGGGCTGGAGAAAACCTAAGTGCGCATGTAGGTTTTGGTCGTCCTGAGACGGTCGGCCAACACACATGAGCACTTAGGTAGTGGAGTGCACTAGCACTCCTCTTCCCCCCTCCCATGCCTCGGCCCCGCCCCTCCCAACACCGCTGGCTAAAAGCCGGCAAATGTAAAATAAAACGATGCAAGAACATCGTTTTATTTTATATTTGCTGGCTCTGAGCCAGGCAGTGGGGCAACGCTCCTCCGCCATTGCGGAGGAGCCGCCACGGGTCTTACTACCATGCCTGCTTTTTTGCTTACAGAGAGCAGCCACAAACGGGAGTAGGGTTTCCCCTTTGAACTTTTGTTTGGACTCCCTATAAGATGACCATTGTGTCTTGTGAAGGAAGGATGAGAGAGACCTCTCAAAGAACCTAAGCAAGATATTGTGGAATATGTGCTCCGCCTTCGTTCCAGAATGGCTGAGTGCATGAAAAAAGCTAATAAAAACCTGGAGGCCAGCCAAGAGCTCCAGAAGCTCAGGTATGACCAGAGGGCTGCCATGGTGGAGTTCCAACCAGGGCAGAAGGTGTGGGTTTTGGAGCCTGTGGCTCCTAAGGCCCTCCAGAATAAATGGACTGGGCCTTACCCTATCCTTGGTGAGAAAAGGGGAGGTCACTTACTTAGTGGACCTTGGCACTTGCAGGAACCACAAGAGGGTCATTCATGTGGACTGCCTTAAACCCTATAATGACAGGGCTTAAATGGCCATGCTCAGGGTAACCGGTGTGGATCAAGGAGCAAAGAATGGACCTCTCCCTGACCTCCTCCCAAACAACCCTAAAGATGAGTCAGTTGAATGAGTAGTCTTGTTAGACACTCTCCCTGCCCAACAGTAGACTGATTGCAGGCAAGTCCAAAATCAGTTTGCTGACCTCTTGTCTTTGACCCCTGTTGAACACATGTTGTGAACACTGGTGACAGCCTACCTGTCCAAAAAAGAAATAAAATCTACAGGCAGTCTGATCGTGCCAAAGAGAGCATCAAGGCTGAAGTAAGCAATATGCTGGAATTGGGTGTGATTGAATCCTCAGAGAACCCCTGGGCCACTCCAGTTGTGTTAGTCCCCAAACCTCACTCCCAGCGTGGAAAGAAAGAAATGATTTTCTTTGTGTGGACTACATGAGCCTCAATTCTGTGACAAAAACTGATGCACATCCAATTCCTAGGGCTGAATAATTAATTGACAGGTTGGGGGCAGCCAAATATCTCAGTACTTTTGATCTCACATCAGGCTACTGGCAGATAGGTCTGACCCCTGGAGCCAAAGAAAAGTCAGCATTCTCAACCCCAGATGGGCACTATCAGTTTACTGTGATACCATTTGGACTAAAGAATGCCCCTGCCACCTTCCAAAGGCTGGTGAATAAAGTCCTTCCTGGGTTGGAGTCCTTTAGTGCAGCATATCTCAATGCCATTGCTGTCTTAGCTCCAACTTGCAGAATCACCTGATCCACATTGGGGAGGTCCTGAAGGCTCTGAAGAGTGCAGGCGCCACTATCAAGGCAAGGGGGTGCCAGATAGGGCAGGGCACAGTTGTATACTTGGGCCACCTTGTAGGTGGAGGTCAAGTCCAACCCCTACAACCCAAGATCCAGACTATTCTGGACTGGGTAGCTCCAACCACCCAGACTCAAGTCAGAGCGTTCCTTGGCTTGATTGGGTACTCCAGGAGGTTTGTGAAGGGATATGGATCCATTGCTGCCCCCTCACAGAATTGACCTCCAGGAAAATGCCCAAAAATGTTAACTGGTCAGTGAGCTGTCGAAAGGCTTTTGACACCCTGAAGGAAGCAATGTACGCATCATCCATTCTAAATACTCCAGATTATACCAAGCAGTCCATAGTACAGACAGATGCCTTTGAACATGGGATAGGAGTGACCCTATCCCATACCAATGATGATGGCCATGACCAACCTGTTTCTATCTTTAGCAGGAGGCTTCTCCCCAGACAGCAGTACTGGAGTGCCATTGATAGGGTAGCCTTTGCTGTTGTTTGGTTTCTGAAGAAGCTCAGACTATAACTGTTTGGTTCTCACTTCCTTGCCCAAACTGACCACAGACCGCTCAGATGGCTAATGCAAATGAAAGGTAAAAATCCCAAACTGTTAAGGTGGTCCATATCTCTATAGGGAATGGACTTTACAGTGGAACACAGACCTGGGACTGACCATGCCAATTCAGATGGCCTTTCCAGGTTCTTCCACTTAGAAGATGAAGCCTCTCTAGGGAAAGGTTAGTCTCATCCTCTTTTGTTTGGGGCGGGGGGTCATGTAGGAAAGGGCCTCTTTTGACATGGTTAGCCCCCACTTTTTGCCTTGTGTATGATGTGATTTCGAATTGAAAGTGGACTGGGTCCCTGCTAACCAGGTTCCCGGTGCCAGATCTCTTTCCCAAAACTGCATCACGATTGGCACAACTTCAGTAACCCCTGTGAGTCCCTAGTAAATAGTACCCCTGGTACCTAGGGCATTGGTACTGAAGGGGGTCCTCTAGGGCTGAAGCACAAATTGTGCCACCCTAGACACCCCTCACCAAGACCATGCAAACTGTCATTGCAGGCTGCGTGTCTTGGTGCACAGAAAACCGAAGAGTCGACATGGCACACAGCCCTGTGGGCCATGCCCCCATACACTGCATAAGGTATAGGTAAGTCACTCCTACTGCAGGCCTTATAGCCCTAAGGCATTGTGCACTATATCCCATGTGTGGACATACATGCATGAGCAGGCATGAGCAGACATGACCCTGCAATATCTGAGCCATTCTTTGATATTGTAGGTGCACAGGGAAGCCATAGAGAGTGCATGGTCTGGATACTTGTCATTACGAGTTTCCTAGCTCTGTGATGGTTTCACTGTACCCTAAGATGTTTGTTACACATCTCGTCTTAATATATCCTCACTGATGCTGGTGTTGGATTTATTAATAAATGCACACAGGAGACACCTTGGAGCATGGGTACTCGCAAGCATATCCCCGGGGGCCGCAAAGTACTGTCTGTGGCATGCCCGAGGGCCGCACCGATGCCTGCAGGGGGCAAGGATCAGTGTAGTGAAAGGTGGGTGTTGGGGGACTTGAAACAGATGCATGGTGTCTGGACAACAAACTGAGCCTTCACGCGATGTCTGTCTGTAGGGCCGGACTGGGAACTGAAACTGGCCCTGGCAAAGAGCTCGGCCGGCCCTAGGGGGAGGATGAGTGGGTTGGGGAAAGCTTTGTGCCGCTTTTGTTGCGGGGGCCGATATTGCAGCTGTGCTGCAAAACCGGCCCCCGGTAACAAAAACTGCCCCCCCCAGGGGTTTAAACCGGCCCCCACCCTGGCGGCCTACCGGGGAAACGCCCGGTGCCTGCTACAGCCAGTCCGGCCCTGTCTGTCTGCCACCAACACTCTATTCGTATGGAACAAGAATTAAAGTCAAAGCGACACACATGCATGTTAATAAAGTACACTTTTTTGAAGTTTACGGGGAGTTTATCATGTTTTTACATGTTTAGTGCAAAATTTATTTAAAACTAAAGGTGTTACTTTAGTTAATGTGTAAATAAAGGAAACCCATTTCTTTCACAGTTTTCTGAATGTGCGTGCTCTGTCAAGTGAACAGCAGTCAAGTGCTGCTGTTCACCAAGGGGCCGCAATTAAAGATCAGGAGGGCTGTACTTTGAGTATCCCTGCCTTAGAGGGTCCCCTGAAAACCTACCAAGCACTGGTGTGGTCTCTGACTAGTTTTAGCCAGCCTCGCACCACCAGACATGTTTCTGACCTCATGGGGTGTGAGCCAGCACTCTCGGAGGCCAGGAAAAGCCTGCTCTGGGCAGAGGTGTTTCACACCTCCTCCAGGCCAGGATAGCATTCCACGGCGGGAAGCTTCCAAGGCGATGTCACAGTTGAAATGTGACCCAGGAATCTCCAGATAGTGGAGTATGCCAATCCCCCTTTACTGCTCTACATTTGGTAGGAGGACATCCGAGAAAATTCGTTAAATTAGGAGGGGGGTCCCCATTCAGCCAGCATCACCCCTAAGGTGGGGCAGGTGATGTGGAGCTCACTTTTCATTTCTCTCCATCTTGATTTGAGAGGGAATTAGACAATTAGGGTCAGGGTAGTGCCCCTTCCCACAAGAAGTGGTCACTTAGAGGGTGTAGACACCCTTAAGGTAGGTAGCCCATTGGCTACTACCTGTCACCCCCTTTAACACCCCTAAATGTAGTATTTAGGTAGCGTCCCTGAACTTAGCATTGACAGACACAGACAAGAAAAGGGCAAAGAAGAGTTGCTGACCCGTGGACTGAAGCCCTGCTGGAGAAAATTGATGCCAAACCCTGCCTGCTGCCTTAAGGACTCGACAATGGTGGTGTGCTGTCTCGTCCTGCAACTGTGATGTCTCCAAGAACCCTGGAGCTCCTCCAGCCTTCTGGAAATCGGCAAAGAACTTCCTTGGAGTGGAGATACTCCTCTCCTGAGCCGCAGGCACCGAACAGCAGAATTTGGTTTTACCGACTTGCTGCTCCCCGGCGACTCCGACACAGAATCCAAACCAAAAGTTGTACACCAGCCCTGGGGGATCAAATATGTCTCCCCTCCAACTATGGAGACACCAGGACCTACCAGAGCCATGCCACACCAATACCCGGGGTACCGGACCCTCTGCATCATTCACCAAGACGAAAAGTCTAATCCGGACTCCAACTGCCCAGAAAGCAAGCACCGATCAAGGGACGACGAGACCCCTGAGACTAACTTCATGAGTGGCCATGATGTCCCAGAATCGCCTCTTCAGGCTTCCTGCTCCTGACTGTGAGGACATCTTGACGCGCGCCGCCCGGCTGACCTATCTGCTCTGCACCCAGCCCGCCCAGCCTGGGTACCGACGAACCAGCCGTGCTTCTGTTGTACTGAGGCCCTTGCGACCTACTTCCTTGGGGGGGGGACTCCTCTGACTTACCTTGAAGTCCCTTTGTGCAGTGTGTTTTCAAGTGGCCTCCTTCTTTGTAGCGCACCAACTACTAGCGGCATCAGCACCCTGCTCCCGGCCGAATCCGGGACGCTTCTGAGAATCCGCTGATGGAACATTGGGCCTGACCTTGCTACTTGCCTAAATCCCGAAGGTGAACCTTGAAATCCAACTGTGTGATTTTATATGCATTTTTCTATTTTCTCCTAATGACTTCAGTGGTGCATAAAAGTGATTTATTTTGTGAACCTGAAAAATTCATATCTTGAAAAGTACTTACTGTAGAACAAAGTTCTTGCTCTGAAATGTTGCATAAAAATCAGTGTTATTTTTGTCAATTGGTCTCGGATTTATTCTTGAGTGTGTGTCGCATTTATTGCCTCTGTGAGTACAACAAATGCTTAGCACTACCCTCTGATTAGCCTAACTGATCGCCCACACTACCACAAATAGAGCATTAGAATTACCTACTTTTGCCTTTGTATTCTGGTCTCTCTACACAGTGTACTTCATTTTAGTGCACTATATAGAGATCCAGCTTCCTACGTGGTCTATTTTTATTGTATCAAGAGTAAATAATTATTCACTCTTGGTACAATAAAAATAAAATGCAGAACCACTTTGCGTCTAGCAACAAACTGAGGTAGCTAGTGACATTGTTTGAATGCTGACACAGGTGTAAGAAGGTGCCTACGCCATTTCAGCGCTGAGCATGTGTGTGTGATTTAAAGTAAGAGAGTGTCAGTGACGGAGTAAGTCAGAGTGACTGAGAATGAGTGACAGTAAGGACGAGTAGGCATAAAAATGAATGTGAGTGAGAGAGAATGACAGTGAGTGGTACTGACTGTTACTGCGTGTGAGACACAGTAAGACTAAGTAATTTACATTTTATTTATCATAGTTTTATTGGATTTAGTAGCCTTTTAACGATCTTGATTATTTTATCTAAATTATGTTCTTTTACTTCATGACATATTTTTATTTAATATATTGTCATTTATGTGGTTTTATGATTTGCGTGTCAAATCGAATAAAGTTTATGATTGATTGACTGAGTAATTCAGAATGAGTGGGACTGAGTGAGAGAGTGGGTCAGAGTAGAATGAGTTAGACTGCTTGAATTAGTGAGACAGGGTGAGAGTGAGTCAAAGTGAGAATAAACTTAGTGGGTTATTTACTTACAAGAGGACTGCGCCAGCAAAGCGTCACTTTTTTAGATGCTCCGGCGGCGTGAGCCTCTCAATCATATATATGAGGCGACGAAAAGCCACCCAATGTGGCTTTGCATGGCCTCATTGATATGGAGTAAGACACGGCAGAGCAAAGCTCTGCATGCCTTACTCTGTGTCAAGGAGGCGTTCCATGGGTGTTCCCATGCAACACCCATGGATTGTGACGCTGCCACAGATTTACAAAGTCAAGTAAACCTGGGGCAGCACCAAAATCTTATGCCTCCCTGGAGCAGGCGTAACCAGGAGAAATGTTTTAATTTATCTTAGTTTTTTCCTCTTTCCATTTGTGCTGCAATCTGCAGTACTCATAGATTGAGGAGAACGCCTCCATGGATTGTTTTTGTGCAGGAAGGTTTCCCTTCCTGCACAAAAACAATCCTGCCTACAACGCAAAGCAAGGGTGCCTGTGTTGGTGCTCGGCACCAAATGGTGCTGGCGCTGGCTGAAAGGACAGGACAGTAGATGCCCTTTCGATTTGGCATAGGGAAGCGCAGCAAAAAGACTTGCGACTCTGTCCTACGCCAAATCTTTGTAAAATTAGGCCCTTGGTGCAAGAAAGTGTGAGAAAACCCTTCAAGAACAAGCTCATTGGAAATCGAACAAAGGATTAGCCCCACCACTTTTAAAGTTCACCAGCCACTACTGGTCACATTTCTATGGGGGGGGGGGGGGGCAGAACCAGACTGGGATCTGTAGAAGGTGGTCGTTGGGTTACAGTGGTTAAGTGTGGTGCTGATGCAGAGTTTGGAGTGTCTGAGAAGGGCTCACTGTTACACCCTACTCTGAAGTGTTTACGGGCACGGGTGAGTCGCAGCCACTCAGTGTTTCGGCCGGCAATGCCGGTGATTGGCTGAGGTCGGCTCCCAGGGGCGGGCTCTGCCTTCTGCTGTCTCTCAGGGCGCGTTTCACTCCTCCGGCTCCAGGGGACAGAACTACTCGTGGGCTCCTCCTAGAGCGCCAGCCCCCCGCCTGCCTCCAGTCCTGCACTGCCCGCTCACGTCCAAGCCCGCTTCTCTTCTCGGTCACTCGCTTATCACCCGGTGCCCTGGACCATGAGCCGGGTTGCGCCCCCCAGCTCTGCCCGGGCGCTCTTGATCCTGCTGCTCGCCGCCCTCGTGCCCTTACGCCTGGGGCTAGGGCTGGAGCAGGACCCGGCTCTGGAATACCTGCTCGAGGAGGATGGAGTGGAGAATCTGGACTACAAGGATCCCTGCAAAGCCGGTAGGTGGCACGACCCCACACTCTGCTATTTTGAGCTGTGCTCAGGAGTTCGTTCGGAAGTAAAACAAATATGCTTTCTACATTCATGGCCAGTAAAGGTCCAAAGGATAAAAAAAAGTCAGGCAGCGAAGCATCCTTATTCCCGCAGCAGCCCGCTCTCGCTGTCATGTCGCTTTGCTTGCGGGTGTCCACCCTAAATCAGCCCGTGAAGAGGTAAACGGTGGCTCTTTATCCTGATTTGACTGATACTCTTTAGAGGGGATGTGGTCGAATGGTTTTGCAGAGAGCCCTTGATTACCATACTTGACTACTACCGTGTGATGCTTGAGCAATTACTTTATCTCCCTTTGTCGGTTTACTTGGCTGCCAAAAGTTGGGCACTTAGTAAAGAGCAAACTACTGACGAATGTTAAAACTAATAAAAAAATGCAAGAGTGGACTTGTGTTTTTAACCTTTATTAAAAGTTCCTTATGTGCAGTCCCAATATCGTTCTCATGTGCAGAATAAAACGACGTCTGTTTGCTCCGTGTGTTAAGGCGGGCTGGGGTTATACGAGGACATGCAGGGCCTGGCGACCAGATATTCAGGTATCTCTTTTTGTGGACCAGGAGTGGGGCCGTTGTAGCCTGTTTTGGTGATTAGCGGATGTTTTTCCTTGCAGGTGCTTTAACTTCCATATTACACTAAGCTGGGGCTACTTCCGGTGGTGCGTGTGGAATCTCAAAGGACACACGCTGAACTTTTCATTTGGCCGGCGTTTGAGATGGAAAGACTCTTCGCAGTAGCGACTGTCTTGCCAACTGTACGAATGTTCCTCTCATACATGGTCTGATTTGTTTATTTCCAGATCAATACATCAATCCGTTCTAGTGATAGGCCGATGGCATCTCACCTACCTCTGATTACAGCTGACATTTACTGAGAGTTCGCCTGGAAGCTGAAACTATTAACCAGTGTGATCTCTCTCAGCACCAGCATGTGCTGCAGACCCACCTCAACTCCTCTTAGCTCAGTTCTTGAATGAGGCTGAGGTTTCACGCCCTTCTCCAGCTCGGACCTTTGCCAGAATGTTAAGTGAGACGCTTTGAGGCACAAGTGAGGAGCTAGGAGCTAGGTACTCTCCCGTGCCGTATTCACTGAGATATACCAACAGACTCAAATGCCTTGAGAGACGTCTGTTCCGCAGCAGACAGTGGCTCCACGTGTCTTGCGTGGCACGTTCGAGCATTTCTGGATTTCTAGCCAGCTGCACGTTGCATTCCGGGGCTTGTAGTGTCGTTTCTACCGTTTTCCACATGGGCAATCAAATCCCAGCAGGTAACGTTTTGTTGGCTAAAAGCCAAATGAGATTGAAGGCGGCAGACACGAGACGGAAGTCGTGTGTTAAATCTTTATATAAAGTTTGTATCGTTAATACGGGCAACCCGTTAAAATAGGCAAACGGAAAAAATGTCAGTATAACCTATTTTGGATATGTGGAAACATTTTTGGTCGTAAAACCTGGTAATACCTGGGCACATAAGCTGTGATTGTTTAAAGAGTCTCTTTTACACGATATATCACGTTGAAAGCGAAGGTGCCCCTGCCCAATTTCGCTTAGACTTGAATCCCCGTGATGTGGGCGTGGCTGGAGTATGGCAGCTTAAGCCATCTCCCCGCTTTAAACCATGTTTTTGCGTACTTGGATATGGAAATACACTCTGGCGTAATATGTGCTAAATGTTTTAGTGGCATACACTACTGTGAAAGTAAATCACCCACTCCCCCCCTAGGAAGCACCTGCTGCGTTGTAAAATTGAGTGTTGTAAGCTTTGTACAGTTGGTATTGTTTTTGTCCCTAAAGCACAGTTCGTCAAGTTTGGAAGCTACCAAAAGGCATCTGACATTTTTAGTGCTGTCTGCATTCGTAGTCCCTGGTTGTATATGGTCTCCCAGGAAGGGCTTCACGTATTACGAAAAGTCACGTGACGCTTTTAGCCAGTCCTGACTTTTAAAGCAAAAACACTTCCTTGAAATGTAATTCCCCCATTAATATTTATGGGCCTACAAACAGCAGAATGCAACTTGCGGGATGCTAAAAGTCAGGTCTAATTTAAAGTGAGAGTTCCCGTCATAAATTGACTTGGCTGATGTGCGCTTGTCGAGTGATCAGCTCAGATAACCCACACGTTACTGGGACCATTTCATTTTTTATCGTGGACCATTGATGCTCCCCCGATTTCTCCAAACTGGAGCCTACTGGATATTTTTTGCAGGTTGGTCCCTTTTCTCTGCATCCGCACCTACTTGTCATCAAAGATTACACAGAAAAATCCTCCCATAAATATGAACTATTTTTTGTGCAGTACTATCACTGCATTGCAAAGATTATGAATTTGCTTTGGGGGCACATTCATTTTTTTTGTTGCAGTTTTTATATAGCGCGAACTATATAGAGTGACTCTACAACTTGTACATTTGCAATTTTTCCCTCCTTTCGCTCCACTTGTACATTTGCAAATTTTTTTTTTCTCCTGTTTATATCTCTTATGTAACTCATGTAATCCAAAGTCCTTATGTAACGCAACTGGTTCTTTTGTAAAGCGCTCTGACACCTTCGGGTAATGTTCGCGCTATATAAAATCGCATTAAATAAATAAAAATAAATAAAACTCGACCCTGAGACATTGGAGAGCTTTACATGAGCACCAGTTACATTACAACAGGACACATTTCATTGAGCCGACGCCGAGATAAATCGGTAGCTCTAGCCGATACGCCATATCCTCTTCCACTCATTATCCACGGGTTAACATGGTTTGTTTCCCTCTGATTCTCATTTGCCTTTACAATCTGCGAATAAAGTGATTGACAGTAAACCTGATTCCACGAACTTGTTGACGCTCCTCTATCCACCAGGGGGCGCAACAACAACATAAAGCGGCCGTCACATTTCTTCTAGCCCGAAGTCGTGTTTTTCGGTCTACCTTGGTTGCAGGTCTGGCTCGAGGATCTGGACTCTGTGAATGTGAAGTGTGTTGATTTGGAGACTTGCTCCTTTAGCTTAGCGCATGTTATTTTTCAATTGTGCCTTTGAACGTTGCTTTCCTTAATTGCAGAATATACGCGGTGCTTTGATATTGAGTCACAGGCTTTCTATTCAACCTAGCACTACACATACGAATAACATATCTTCGCATGACTAAACCGACTAGTGTCATCAAAGCTTAGTTCTATTCATCTTTTCATCGTGTACTTTAAAAGTACCCGTCATGTAGTCTAGGAATTGGACTTTAGTTGTTCTCTGATGAAGAGGCGGTCTGTGCTTTTTACGAATCAACAGGTTTCCAGCCTGTGCACAACACTGACCTTGTGGTTCAGTCTGCACTTGATGACCCGAGGCCACTTATTGATGATGGCGATGCCAGAATGCTGATTTTATGAGATCCAGCGGCTTCTTTTGACACAATCGAACATAACATTCCATTTAAAACTCAGGATGAGGCTGGTGGAACAAATACAGTGCTCGGGTAAGTTGAAGACTTATCCTTTATTAGATGCACGTCCGACCGGGAGGGAGCCTGCCAGCAGCTGTCACCCCCGCCCCACAGGCCAGAGCTGAAAAATAAAATAGTAATAAAGTTTATTTATTGCCATTTTATTTTTCAGCAACGACCCGTCCTGCACTGAGTCACAGGACGGGGCGGGGCCAGTGCTGCAGAGTGGCAGCAGCAGGGAGCTGCGTGCTTTAAAATGCGCATGTCTCTTTGGCCGGCCAACTAGACATGCACATTTTAAAGTTCTCTAAACTAGCTGTCTTAGACAGCTGGGGTAGAGAGAGTGCAGGCCTCCAGTGCTCTTGAGAGCGCTGAGTGAGGCCGCTCCAACCAATCCAGCCGCTGCTCTCATGCTGTTGACAGCAGAGCCAGGATTGGTTAGTGCAGTGTCCTGGGTCCCGGAGCCTGCCTGGAAGAAGGACGACGGTGGAGGAGGATGTCACATCGCGCCTCAAGGTAAGTGTTTTATTTTTTTTGCGTCCCACCGCACCACCCTCGG
This sequence comes from Calotriton arnoldi, assembly GCA_963921515.1. Classification (NCBI taxonomy): domain Eukaryota; kingdom Metazoa; phylum Chordata; class Amphibia; order Caudata; family Salamandridae; genus Calotriton; species Calotriton arnoldi. The sequence goes on from CAWUFW010003507.1 coordinate 568,308, forward strand.
TACATGGCGGCCGCCACTGTCTAAGACCCTTCATTTTCATTTTAGAACCCCAGTGTGCAGGATGCAACTCTACCCTCTTTCAAAGAACACAAAAAAAATACAAAACTTAAAACCAATAGATACGGAAAATCAAACAATAAAAAATGTCAAAAATACCAATGAATGAAAGCAGTTTAAAGTCATCCTATAAAAATAGATGGCACAAGGCACACAATGCAACAATGACCCCTCCACTAATGCAAAATGAACTCATCATATTTCTTTGGCAGGTTGATCACCCTGCGATCACGAAGCACTCTACTTTCCCCATTCACACCTTCCAAACGTTCTATTTCCCTAGGTGAATCCTTTTGTCTCGCACATTATTTTCCGATTCCCCACATTACCATCACTCAGCAGCAGCGTGAACCTACTTACTCTCTTCACTTGAAGAGGAGCAGTAAATCTGGATTTACCTTAGTTTACCCTACGTCCTCTCATCACACTCACCCAATCTCGTACCACATAATCCTCAATTCTCCTGTTATCCTGCACAGGGACCTCCTTCTTCTCCACTTCTTTAGACAACAGTGCATGCGACTTGCGCCCCCTCATCAGTTCAAAGGGATATTTCCCAGTCACGGAGTGGGGTGTAGTGCGGTATGACCAATTCAACTTTCCCACTGCCTTCCTCCATTCGTTTCCGCTACTCTGGGCCAGTTGCAAACCTTCCTTAAGATTTTTGTTCTAACTCTCAACCAAACCATTGCTTTGGGGGTAATACACTGACAGCCACACATGCTCCACACCATACCTTCTCAGGGACTCTTTCATCTTTTCGGAAGTAAATTTAACACCTATTGTCCGACACCATGATTTCAGGAACCCCATCTATTACGAATAACTCCCTCAAGAAATCAACCATAACATCAGTGCTGACCCGCTCGGTGACCTTCACCTCCTGCCAGCGTGAAAAATAACCCACAACAACTACAGCATATTTAGTTTTTCCCTACACATGTAAGGGACCAGTGAAATCTATGGCAATCTTCTTCCATGGTCTATCTGAATTATCGGATGCAGCAGTTGGCTACCCCACAGTCGTTCATAATTTGTTGCTCCATGCACATGGTACACAATCCTGTATACTCCACTCTACCTCATGATGCATTCAAGCCCACCACTATTCACCTCTTATGCACCTCTTGGTGGCACTCATCCCAATGTGTTCCTCATGAGCAAGCATCATAATGTGTTTTCTTAGCGACACAGGCACCACTAGCAACTCACCACAATATATAATCCCACCTACAATAGACAAATCCCCACTCACCTGACAAAAACACTCAGTGGCATAGGACGCTTTACATCTCATGGGCCAAGCGACCGCCAAGTAATTCCCTACTACTTGCATAGCTTAATAATCTTTCACCGCACTCTCCTATTCCTTATGGGAGATTCTTCCTTCGGTGGCCAGACTCACCTGGGCTATCACTAGCTACTCCTCCTTCCCTTCCACATACTCTTTCTCACTCATCGGCAACCTGGACAAACAGTCAGTGTTAGAAATGGGGGTCTCTAGTTGGCAGAGGTATGCACATTGTCCAAGTAGGGACCCTTGCTTCTAGTCAGGATAAGGGGTTACACACTTTAGATAACCCCTGCTCACCCCCTTGTTAGCTTGGTACGAGCAGACAGGCTTATCCCAAAGGCAATGTGTAAAGTATTTGCACCCAGACACACAGTAACACAGTGAAAACACTACAAATGGACACAACACTAGTTTAGAAAAATAAAGTATCTTCATCTAAACCAAACAAGACCAAAACAATAAAAATCCAACATACACAATTCAAAATATGACTTATAAAAGGTTTTAAGCAACTCTGTCCATAGAAATCTATGGATGTGTGATTTTACACAATGTACCTTTAGGTGCGTCAAAATTCACACGGCCAATCAGCCGCAGAGAAGGGAAACGTCAAAACACAACGATGCGTCAGTTCCTGAGTCCTTGGGAAGGCGATGCAACAGTTCTTCTGCACGCAGGAGAAGTGATGCATCAAATCTGGACTGTAGGGAGAAGTGATACGTCGATTCCAAGATGGTTCTGATCTGCGGTTGATGCATTGGAAAATTTGCTACACAGGTGCGATGCGTTAAAATCCGGGATGCGCTGAAGGTCGAGGCGACGGCAGCAAACAGGCGCCGCGTCGATTTCTTCAGCTGCTGTCCCACGATGCGTCGATTCTTTCAGCCGCACAGCAGGGCCTTCGGAGTTGGTGCAGAGATCTTGGACTTTGGAGGTCGGTGCACTGGACTCGCCGTGTGGTGGATTTTTAGCCACTCAGCAGGTGCTGAGTCGATTTTGTGGCCACACAGCGGCAGTGCGTGGAAATTCTTCCCACACAGCAGTGCCGCTTCAGCAAAACAGGCGCTGAAAGGGCGATGCGTCAATTTTTCTTGGTTTCAAGCTTTTTCAGTTCCCAGCAACAGGAAAAACCTGCAGCGGCCCAGAACTAGAACAGGCACCTCCTGGCAGGTCAGAACTCCCAGCAGTGGAGTTCAAGGAAGCTGGTGGTGAAGTCTTTGTGTCCCTGAGACTTCAGAACAGGAGGCAAGCACACACAAGCCCTTTGAGTTTCTTCACAAGCAGGTTCATAGCAAAGTTCCAGTCTTTGTCCTCTCCTTGGCAGAACCAGCAACTGTAGGCCAACCCAACAAGGCAAAACACAGCAAAGGGGCAGTCTCCTTCGCACAGCTCTTCTTTCATGGCAGAGGTTCTTCTTGATTCCAGAAGTAATCTAAAATTCTGAGGTTTTAGGTCTAATATTTATACCCCATTTTCTCTTTGTAGTCTTTGTTGCAAGAGTCTCGGAGCTTAGTAAAAACCAGTTGTGACCTCCCTGGTACAGCTTCACTATAGGAGGTGGAGACAGCATTGTGCAGAACAGACACAGCCTATTCAGGTGCTAGTGAAAACTCCTCCCACCACTCTAAATGCAGAAAGGTCTATTCAGCCTGCCTAGGAGTCACCCGGGAAAGGCAGGACACACCTCATCCCTGCCTTGTGACTGTCTAAAGTGAATGCGCATCACCAGCACCTGTCACTCCAAAACCAAACGGTGAATACACAAACAGGCAGAGGCGCACAGGATGGTTAAACAAGAAAATGCCCACTTTCTAAAAGTGGCATTTTCAAACACACAATTTAAAAACCACCTTCACTAAAAGGTGTCTTATTAAATTCTGAATTCAGAGAGCCTTAACTCCCAATCTCTATCTTGTCTCAATGGAAAGTTATACTTATAAGATGTTACAAGGCAGCTCCCATGTATGGGACAGACAGTCTTCCAATAGTGAAAAACGAAATGCACAATATTTCACTACCAGGACATGTAAAACACACCAGCACATGTCCTGCCTTTCCCATACACTGCACCCTGCCCATAGGGGTATCTTGGGCCAACCTTAGGTGTGCCTTACATGTAAGAAAAAGGGAAGGTTAGGGTCTGGCAAGTGGTTGCGCTTGCCAGGTCAACACGGCAGTTAGAAAAATGCGCACAGACACTGCGTGGCAGGTCTGAGACCCATTTGAAAGGCTACTGGTGTGGGTAGCACAATCAGTGATGCAGGCCCTCTAGTAGCATTTGATTTACAGGTCCTGGGCACACACAGTGCACTTTACTAGGGGCTTATCAGTAAATAAAATCTGCAATCATGGATAACCAATCAGAATCACAATTTACCCATGGAGCACTTGCACTTTGGCACTGTTCAGCAGTGTCAATATACAAAGACCTGGTTACATATTACACATATAAGTTCAGATTGTATGGGAAAGTCGCACCATTTCTTTCTCGGTGGGAGAGGGTTTGCTATCTAGTCATACACCCCCATATGTGTCTTTTTTTCTATATAAAATCAATCAAAACAGGCCGGAAACCCTCAAAACTTTGACAAATGTGCAGGTCTAAAAATGTGAGGTGAGTCAAGGAAGTGCCTCACGTAAGCAACACCGGGGGAGCTGCTGGTAGGTACGCACCAGTTAGCTCACTGTCATCATTGGCACTTTCCTGACCAAAGGAAACGTAACCAAACTCCCAATTTTGTGTAGTTGGAAAGAAAAAGTGTATCAAAATAAAGTGATATAAAACCAGAAACTAAAGACCCCTGTTACACAAAGGAGGCCAATTGTGCTCTCCTACAAGGTTAAAATTGAGTTACGGAAACACAAAACACCTATCTTTAATTTTTATGGTGTCCGTACTCATTTAAAACAACAGTGTCATGTTTAGACCATTTTAACCTGAACGGCTGATATTTTTCATTGCCAATAACTTTGTGGCAATTTCATCTGGGCACAGGGACCCAATTCCACCTCAAGGATGCACAGGACCAGGTAGTTGCCAGGTGGAGTCCTACCAGCAAGCCACCGATAAAAGGTTGCTGAGTAGACACGGACGGCGGGCCCGGCGGCGTTTGGGTTTTTGGTCTTCTGTGACTTGCTTGCCTTTGGTTGGCTTTACTGTCATTCTAATTTGCCTGCTTCATATTCAGTGATTTCTCTCTCCCATCTAGATTGTCCCTAAACTGGAACATTGCCTATTAACCATCCTTTTGATTGTCTGACGTGTTTTATTCCAATACACATTTTCAGGGTTCAACTTTTTTTTCTTTTTGGCTAAGCACTCCATGAGAGTTTGTATTTTCCAGCTCTTTTCCTTGTGTGCTTCTCCCCCAGTCAAATACCTGCCTCCGCACTCCATGTTTCACTCTCCCTTTGTGTGGTTCTCTATATCTCATGTGGGTGCTCCCTCTACCCCCTACTCCTTGTTGCTCTCTTCCTCTTGTGCTGCTTTGCTGCTCTTACCCTCCCCCCAGCTTTACAATTTTTTTTTTATTCTCTGCGCACTCCCCGTTGCTTGCCACCACCCACTCCATCCCCCACTGGTCCTTTTTTATTTTATTATCTTTTATTATCATTTTATTTTTGGAGGGCGTGACAGCAGATTGCTGCCTGCTCTTTCTTATTAGAACTAAGGAGCTTTCCCACTACCCTGTTTAAAAAAAATGTTTATACCGTTTCATCTTGGGTTAGTAATTTAAAAAAAATGGCCCCTGCATCCTTTCGCAGGTGTGAGCATATATGGGAATGCACACACACAACAATGAAATGACACATGCATTGGCAAAGCCTGTATGTCACAAAGGTTAGATTTACTGGCTTTGCTAATGCCTGCTTTTTTTGGCTAAGCACTTTGAGAGTGCAGTTTTCCAGCTCTCTCGTTTGTGCACTTCTCCCCCACCAAATCCCCACGCTATGTTCTGCTCCCTCTCTCCCTCTCATGTGCTTCTCCCCTGCCTCCCTTTCTCCATGTTGTGGTCTCCCTTGTGTGCTTCTCCCCCACCCCTGTGTTTCTTTCTCCCTTGTGTGTTGCTTTTCCCCTCCTCCCCACACCTGGCTATATATTTATTTTATCACCCCGCCCCACTCTCTGTTCTCCCCACCCACTCCTCTGTTACCCCCTATGGTCTTTTTTTTTTATTACAAATATTTTTGGGAGGGAAAGGCAGCAAATTAGTATTGTCACCTCTCCCTTAAAAAATCGCTTTTGTGCTAATGAGTTTTTTGACTGATTCATCTTGAATTGGTAAATGAAAAACAAATGCCCCTGCATCATTTCATAGGCACTCAGGTGTGTGGTGACACATGCGTGTGCCTATGAAATGAAGTGGCCTCGTCATTGCTTTTTTTCCCTCTCCTGGCCAATACTATACAGCACCTGGAAAGTCAGTAGGTCCAAAAGGAGAGACCTAGAGACTTTGCCAATGCTCGTTTATTATTACTTGTGAGGGAACCTCATTACTTTTGAGGGGCCTTAGTCTCCCCAGTTTAAAGAAGCCCAATGCTGACCCTGGTATTCCCTCCAATTACAGGCCCATCTCACTGCTCCCTCTCCTTAGCAAACTTCTAGAGAACGTCATAAACAAACGGCTTTCTGCATTCTTTGAAGAATGACCCCTCTCAATCGGGTTTCAGAGTATCCCACAGCACAGAGACTGCACTAGTTGCAGTCCCAGACACCATTAGATCATTCCTAGAGGCAGGTACCCCAGCGTTGCTAGTGCTTCTAGACTTGACAGCGGCTTTCGACACAGTCTCCCATGGAATTCTTATTCGCAGGCTGCATGATATAGGGGTCTATGGTAAAGCGCTCAAATTGTTTATTGTCTTCCTGAAAGATTCTACCCAAATCATCTTTCTGAATCCCTTTAAATTTCGTACCATGCCTGTTGACACGGGAGTACCTGAGGTCTTCACACTTAGCCCCACCTTATTCAACATCTATGTTACCCCCTGGCATAGATCATCAATGCATGTGGGTTTGAGACTATTTCATATGCTTCTCTGACTGTATGAAGACATGCGCTCTCTGGATGTCTCGTAACTGTCTTCAGTTAAATGGAGACAAAACTGATATACTTCTATTTGGATAAGCTCAGGAGTTGTGGAAGATGGATTGGTGGCCTCCCGAATTGGGGCCAGCCCCGTCACCTAAGCAAGTAGTAAAACACATGGGCGTTAAGTTGACCTCACTCTGTCTATGAAAGAACATGTATCCTGGATTTGCGGATCTTACTTTGTCACCGTGCGACTATTGAAAAAAGCATTTCCTTGGCTCTCTCCAGCTTCAAGAAAAACTCTAGTTCAAGCCCTAATCACAGGTTTCCTAGACTATGGCAATGCTCGGTTGGTAGCGACAAGTGAGACTTTGCTATCTAAACTGCAGGTCGTGCAGAATACAGCAGCCAGACTAGTTTGTAATTTTCCATCTGCTTCCTCCTTTGCTCCGATTTTAAACTCTCTGCACTGGCTACCCTTTAGGAAAAGGATCATCTTCAAGTTATGTTGCCTTACCCACAAGCCACTAAGTGGCAATGCTCCGTCCTATTTGCAAAATAGGCTCAGACACCATAACCCAGCCAGACTGTTAGGATCTAAACAAAAAGCATTTTTGCAAATTCCGCGTATTCGTACAGCTAGATTCGGCAGGAGGCCTTTCTCCAATCTTGCCCCCGTCCACAGAAACAAACTACTTCTGCAACTCAGTTTATGTACAACATTTAAATAGTTTAAAAAAACTCCTAAAAACATGGTTATTTTAGCAGGTTATTTCAGTTTTAGTTAGTTTCGCTTGTCTGTATGCAGCTAAGCAACAAGATATTCCTTTTGGGGATGATTTGCTGCGCTATAACATGTGTCGCTAACATAACCTCTACCCCACTGGTGCAAATAGAGGTTATTGAGGGCCTTATTTTTAGCTTTAAACTAGCCTCCTCTTTTCTCTTCTCGGGGATTTTGATATATAGACCCCCTGACTGCTCAAATAATTGCTTTCCTTAACTGTTCCATATCATTGCCCAACTTTCCTTGCAATATTTGAATTTTACTGTCCTTAGGGATTTTAGCATGCATATGGATAAACCTGATTGCTGTCAGGCAGAGTACCTTAGTTTTACCATGGGAGGTATGTTTCATCCACAGCGGATCCTGTCCCCCACACATAAGGCGGGACATATGCTTGATCTGATCTTTTCGAACATTGCTGAATTGCAGGTTTGTACAGCACAGTGTCTCATTTGGTCAGATCATTTTTTAGTTCTCTACTCTAATGGGCTGCTGAGTCGGAAGAAGGTATATCCCTCGTCCACATCACCCTCCCCCCCACATCTCTTTCCAGAGCATGGCATAAAATTACAGAGACATCTTGTTCCCAAAAGCTACAATCCACCACTTCTTCTTTAACGGGGATCCCTGACACGGATGTGGCCAATTTTAACGAATGGATCACCAGTGCCCTTGATTCGGTTTCACCATTACAACCCCAGATAGGAAGAAGGACCAAGCCCTCGGCTCCTTTGTTCTCCTCTGTGTTAAGGAAAGAGAAGAGTAAAAATCTGGAGCAAACTCGGAGAAAATTCTATAGTCTGGAGGCTAAGCCCAATATAAAAAAGCTTTAAGAAATTTTCGCAATCTGTTTGTAAAGCTCAGAGGGAGTACTTCTCCTCTCGAATCTTGGCAGTGTCAAATACTTCATGTGAAGTATCAAAAATTGTCCATTCTTTTCTCTCTCCTGAGACTGTTAATAGTAAATGTAGTCCTTCCGGTAAACTTTGTGATAACGTATCTTCATTTTTTCATGAGAAAATTCAGAAAATGTATGCTAACTTTCCTATAAGTACTACATTTGAGGCACCGGCAGATACCGTGGCAACTCAAAGTCATGTACTTTCTAATTTTTTTCATGATTTCTGAGGAAGTTTCCCTAAAAGTACTCGAAAAATGTAAATCGGGATCACCAGCAGATCCTTGCCAACCCCGAATCTTAAAACTGATTGCCTCTATCATCAGCACTGCGCTGAATAAAAATTCTGAACACTTCTCTAGAAGTAGGCCATTTTCCAGCTGTTTGGAAACAAGCTTTTCTTTGGACCTTACTAAAGAAACCACCTGCAGGCCCAGCCATACTGAGTAATTTTAGGCCCATCTCCCTTTTGCTGGCAGCGAACAAAATACTTGAGAAACTGGTAAACAACTAGCTCTACTCTTATCTGGAATCTAATGACCTGTTTCACGATTCGCAGCCTGACTTTTGACAAGACGTTAGCACTGAAACTGCCTTACTATAAATGACTGAATACATCGTAGAACACCTTGACTGCGGACGCTCTGCGATGGTTATCCTGAAGGACCTAGCTGCAGCGTTCGATACAGTCTCACATGCCACCCTTTTTGGTAGATTCAGATTAGCAGGCATTCAAGGCAAGGCCCTCTCTTTGCTGAAGTCTTTTTTGAGGGATAGATTGCAGTAGGCCTATCTTAGGCCGCTTATGCCCCCTCCCCAAGCCTCTGCTATATGGAGTCCCTCAGAGTTCAGCTTTTCAATCTCTACTTAGCCCCTTTGGCCCAGCTGTCTGACTTTTGGGGTGTACAGGTGGTGTCTTATTCGGACGATATCGAGCTTCTATTCTCTTTCCAGGAACAATCTGATTCTGCCCTTACTAAGCCTAAGGAATGCCTTACGGAAGTTGCTGGATGGATAGCAATTTCCTCAAATTAAATTCAGACAAAACCAAAGTCCTGTTCTTTGGTCCATGTTGCCTTCCCCTCCCTAGTCTCTGGTAGCCGGAGGAACTTAGTCCTCCATCAGCCTTAACTTCCACTGCCAAGAATTTGGGAATAATGGTTGATTCAAGTCTCTTTTTCGACTCAAATGAAACAAGTGTCATCAGTCTGTTTTGCTAAACTTAAATCCCTGAAGAAGTTGCTGCATTTGATCCCAGAGGATACATTTAAGACGGTGGTTCACACCTTGGTAACCTCCTGTTTAGACTATGCTAGTAGTCTGTATTTGGGCCTTCCTGCCTTTCTAATTCGCAGGCTTCAGTTGGTCCAAAATGCAGCAGCAAGACTGATCCGAAGAGTCCCTTATCAACAGTCTATATGACCTCAATCAGAAGCAACTTCATTGGCTGCCAGTAATAAACCGGATTAAATTCAAAGCTCTTACTCTGGCGTTTAGGGCCTTTTCCGGCGAGGTCCCCTCTTACTAGAGAAATAGACTACGTCCATATAGACAATGCAGATCGCTTAGGTCGAATAATCTTATTGCTGCAGATCCCCAAGTTGGCCAAGGCTCGACAAGGAGGGAGATCCTTCGTGGTCCTGACAGCCAAGTTGTGGAACGCACTCCCTATGAGCCTGCACAGAGCTGCCTCTGTTTCAACTTTCAAGAAAGAACTGAAAACCTTTATCTTCGACAAAGGTTACCCCCCCCCCCACACTGTATTAATTGCCAACTGGTTTTTCGCTTGAGCACCGGGATGCTTCTGACAAAGCAGCTGTGCGCTGTCCAAATGTTTATTATTGCTTGCAACTTTACATGCATATTTTTTTGTAAGGTTTTGTAAGACCACTTACTAAAATACAACAAAGAGTATAACTTTAATTTACAATATGTTCGAGTAGGCCAAAACAATTCAAAATTCAACCACAAATAAATGTTGAATCTTCGCCCGCTGGTTTACGACCTGGCATGGGTGCGGTTTTCCATAGTATTTGAATTCACAAAGTTTCGAAGGTTACATCTGAAAAAGTCGCAGATATCCAGGTGCACTTGTGACTATACTAAAACATTTCTCCATATGCAGTGATGGGTATGGCACAATTGCGCATGGGGAATACATTGCATCTTTAAAAAAATTACACTGTCATTTCCTTTACATTTTTTCCCTGTGGAGAAAACCCTTCTTATACACCTCTCCCATACCTGTTGGTGTTTCAGGTACATTCCCAGCTTCCAAAGGGATTTATTCGTGCCCTTGACTGTAGTACATCTCCAGCCATTTCCTGGTTAGGAATAGGTCTCAATAAAAGTAAATGTGTCAATATCTCACAAACTTTTAGTTTGAGGGTGTTCCCGGTATTTCCAGTCATCCCCACGTTTTCATCCCTGATTTATGATTGGCTCATGCACAATATCACGCCATCATGAGGTGATATCACTCATGAGTAAATGGATTTTACCAGAGCAAGGTCCTCTTTTGTGGAAGCCTGCACTTGCCTATCAGGATGTTTGTAAGTTGCATTCAGGTGTACGAATGGGCTTGAGAATCAGACGCTAGTTACATGTAATATGTCCGAATGTAAAACACCAGCAATGTGTGTGAACCGTCCCTGCAAAGTGCATGAGTGCCTGTCATTTGAAAGCCAGTTTGAAAATAGAAGAAAATGTTAAATTTAAAAATATTGACTGTAACCGAGCAGTCCTACAGGACACTATACACCATATCACCTCACACTTAAGAAATCCTTTCTTAATTTTGGGCACGTTTGTAAGTTTTGAAGACACCTTTTAAGCAAGTAGTCACTTCCTTTCATTCTACTCCTTTTGACCTGTTGACTCGCCGCTTTCTTTGAACCTTTGTGATGAATCGCCTTTTTTCCTCACTATTTCACGCGTTGCTTGCTTTCACTGGTTATCGACAATGATTAATGTGTTACAGCACTTGCAGGGATCCAGGTGCACATTTATAATTTCAGTTTCAAAAAGTAAATTAAGCTGCTAAGGTCATTGGGCATTATGGGCCATGTGTACCCTGAAGTCACTGTATTTTGCTTCTAGTTCACCCCTGAAATCATGGTAGAATCATATCCGCATTAATGGCCACAATTAACAGGTAGATGGCTTATATTTTTAGTCATGCACGTATCTCCACCAACTATGTTTATATAGCGCATATTACCCATGGGTATTGAGGCACTGATCATTGATGAAAGACCAACTCGCGCACAGGGACTCCTAGCGCACAATGCCAAAGAATGCTAAGAGAGAAAGTGGGCTGGGGTTAATCCTAGTATAGAAGAAGAACACAATATAGAAAGGACAAAGAGGGTCCATCCACACACAAGGTGTGACTTAAGTTTTTGTTTCTTGAAGAGATCTAGGAATGAGGCAGGCTGCTCCAAGTTTCCTGTGCAATACATCCCATTACTTAGCTGTTCGAAAAAGGAAGTGTACGCCTCCTTTTGAGATAACTGTAGGGAGAGGTTGCTGAACAGGAATTTCCCCTGAATTCATGAATGTGTGCCAGGGGACAGACCTCGGAAGGGTATTTTGAAAGTAAGTTGGTACCTAGTTGTTGATGATGCATGTTTGTGCCGTACACCAGGGTGTCATTTATTTTGTTCCCTGACCAGGAGCCTATAAATGGACTTCTTAAAGTTGGAAACAATATCTCCTGTGACTAGACTTAAGATCAGCAATTCAGAAGCATACTTGCAATGTCTTTACATTAAAATGACGGGGAAACCAACATGGAAGGCATTTAATATTTGCAGTCTAGAGTTAATTGCGGCTCCAACTAGCAAGACATAATGCTCTGAGAGGAGGAAGCATATGTAACCACGTTTCTTGACTTGGAAAAAGCAATGTTTGACCACAGGTCTAATTTGTTGGGTCATGTACACTTCTTTACCTAGTATGGTGCCTATGTTTTGAACCATAGAGAAGGGTTGAAGAGATTTACCTAGGAGATGGAAAGAAGGGGGAGTTTATGCAAAGTCCTTTTTGTGGGGAGCCAATTGCAACAATCTTTGTTCTACCTTGGCAAGTTGAAGCCAGTTGATGGTCATACAACTCTGGATGGCCAGCAAGCACTCCTTCAGCTCTGCAAGGGCATTTGCATAATCAATGATTGTGATATAAATGTGAATGTCCTCAGCATAGTGTTGTGAATTCACCTTAAGAGTGCATAGCAAGTAGGCAAGATGGGCTAGATAGCTCCCAGGACACTCTTTGAGGAGCTCTGCACTTTACAAATCCCTGAGTGAACTAGTGCAGAGGATGGCGGATATAGCTATATCATGATGGACCCCACAATTCAGGTGAAGTGTTCTTAGAAAGACAGGATGGTGCATCGGGAACAACGTCAGTTAGGCCAGTTGTAGGGTTGAAAGTATCTAATACCATCTGCAGTCTATCCAATAGGACTGAATGACCAATAGTATCAAATGGCGCAGACAGATCAAGAAGGACCAACAGGGCACAGCATCTCTGATCCACCTGCCCCAAAATGTTGTTCCATAGGTCTAGCAAAGAAGTCTCAATTCCATGATTAGGAGAGAACCTGGCTAATGTGTAGAGTCTAATTCTTGATATGGCCGGCTGCCATTTTCTTCATGATTTGAGCCAGGAATGAAAGTCCATAAATAGACGTGTTCATCAATGCAAGTGAGGCTGGGGAGCAACAGAGCACTGAGGGAATGAGGTCAGTTGATGCATTTGTGAGTTTAAGCTTACTTCATAAGTGACAGCAGCATACACTGTACAGTGGACTGGGTGCAGAAATAAGGTTCCCCAAAATGGTGGTTATGGATAGGCATTGTTTTTAAAAGGAGCCTTCAGCAGCAGTAGTTTCGAGTTCGAATATGGCTCTACAAAGTGTGGTTAATAACAAAAAGCATTCTATCATGTCAGGATGAGTCTGTCAGGGACTAGTACATCCATTGCCACCAAGCTGGGGGCTCGCAACCTAAAACTGAGTGATATACATGCTACTCTATTGTATATATATATTGAATGACCATGCTTCTGCCTACTACTCTTAAATCCTATCTCGCTACACTCCAACCTGGAACATAATGTCTGCTAATCTTATTCTAGTTTCATCCAAGGCACCCTGTGCTGACTCCAAATGCTGTTGTTTTTAATTGCTAGGCCCTCTTTAGCACCAGTCAATTGGGGAGTCTTCTCTGACAACTGAAGAAAGCACACAAATGTCTTCCAACTAGAAAGAAATGAATGATTATTGCCCATCTGATCCCAGTCAATGTATAGATCTATACATTTAGCACTCCTATGCCTTAATAGATACAGACGTGTACTAAGATGTGTCCGGTATATCTTCGCCAAGAATACTCACACAAATGGCATACTTTATCTATACCGCAAACGTCCTCTTTGGTTCAGTGTTAACCACCTCACCATCCTTGCATGTGCCACCAATGTTTCTTTTGTAAAGTGTTGCTGGTCAAAATATTATGGTCAATAATTTGAAAATAAGTTCATGGAAGCACTGTAGTATTCAACTCTGGTATATTCTGATGTCTTCTAACCTTAGAGATGTGCGGTGGATAAGTAATGAAACGTAGAAATAAGTGTGAGACTGCAGACTGAGCGAGTGATCAGATAGTTATGAGACCCGATAGGCTGGCTCTCAGTGACTGAAATGAAGTGGTGGTTGCAGTGGTTACTATCCGTATTGTGCCCTTTGGATTGGTTGGGGCCAGAGTTAATTAAATAGAAATCGATATGTAGAAATACTATATATATGGAATTATTGTGAGACAGTATTGTAGATGTAACAAAGCCATACCTTATATATCTCCTATGATGGCGCAGCACGTGGATTGGGCCAGGTATTTACAAATTTGTTTGAACTGATGTTGAATTGTTACATTTTTAAAAGGTGGCCTATAGATCAATAGAACCTCAGTAGATTGTGACGGTCACATGCAACGTGCGAGTGGAAGCCATTGACACTCTTCAAAGAGGGGTTGATTTTTTGATACTGTATGTGTTTCTTAATTTCATGGCAAACTTTCCCCTCCTTCAGATCTAGCATAACTGAAAAGCCTTTTGCCAGACGGAATTAACATTAGAAGAGCGACCTGGTGCTCAGATCAACAGAAATCCTTTAGTGCAAAAAATCCTACTGATTAAATCCGATAATGTCAGAAATGTTAGTTTCATGCTAAACTGTGGACATGGTGTTGAGGAGTTCGCCTTGCAACTGACTAGATTGTGCCTGCCACCATTATTAATGATTAGGGATCTGTTGAAGTTTGATATATTATATCACGATGCCCTGATGTTTTGTAAATGACTGGACCGATTTTTTTTCTCTTAAAATGTACATTGTTCTAGACGCCAGGTGTTGATAAGCTACTATACTTACCAGAAAAATGAACCCCCAGATGAACCATCTGTATTTGTCATATAAATGGCAGAAAACAGTACGAAACTGTTAGCAGTCGCCTTTTACTTCATGTTTGTTATTGTGCTTCCTGAGAAGAAGGAGTCTTTAAGTACTTCAAGTTCAGCGGTGTTGTCCATGACAACTGCCTATGGAACTAACACATCCCTTTGTGTGCTGCATTGCCAAGGTCTGCTGGGAGTTGTTTTACCCACTTGTATATTGCTGTGAGGAACCATGAGCTCGGCGGACCTACTTTCTGACTTTCCACCTATATGGAAGAGTGTGGCCTGGTGTGTGATTGTATTACTCAATTTGAGCCTATTGGAGCCTCCCTCTATTGGGTGGTGCAAGTGTGCTCCCATGGTAAAGAACCAGTCGTAAGGTATTAGATATGTCCGGATTGTACACCCTATGGTTTGTGTTGATGGATATTGTGGCGGAATCACAATAATGGACAGCCCAGATTCTTTTCACGCACTCACCTACTTTGTGAAAACAGTTCACTTTGATATTGAGCAACTTTACCTATGGACGACATTCACCAAAATGCCATAGATAGCAGAAATGACATCATACACCTTTTGACCTTAGTGCTGTCATCTGACCTTTGACCCTGAATCATCCCAGGGAGGGCTAATATTTGACCTGAACACTGATGACATCAAAATAATTGACAATGCTGAACTTCCATAATGGCTACACGATTAATATAACACAACAAACATGTTTTAGATATCCTATACTTTAGTTGGGGCGCTTTCACGGTATGTTAAGGGGGATTAGTCATGTCACATTGTATTACATGAAAAATGTTGTGTTCGTTTGAAGAGGAGGTAATAGTACCGAAAAACACAGAACAACATGGGAAACATAGAGCAAACAATTATGATTTACTGCCCCCCCACCCCTGTGTATAGCTCAGTGAGGAATGTTTTGATAAATTATGAGCAGAAGCAAAAAAGAGATGTAGAAAAACAACAGTAGTAATGCCCACCTGTTATTCATTGATATGGACCAAATATTTAATATCAAATGTTATTGGATTAAATTATTCTTTAATACCATTTGATTTCCAAATGTTCGTCACTACCACTCAAGCGAAGCACAGAGGTGAAGCCTTTATTAAAACACATAGGGCCCCATGCATCATCCGAAAATCGGGTCGCAAACGGGCAGATTCGCAGAATCTGCCCCTTTGCGACCTGTAGTTTTGCATTTGGGATGCATCATCCCAAATGCAAAAATCGCAATTTAAGGAATCGCACAATTGCGATTACTTAAATTGTGATTGCATTTAAGGAATCGCAAATTGAGATTCCTTAAATGCAATGCAATGCAACAAAGTAAAAAAATTAGCGATTTCGCTACTAGGGGGCGCAATTTACCATGAAGTTGAACTTCATGGTAAATTGCAAAAACTTTGAGAGATGCACTAAAGTGCATTTTTCAAAGTTGAAGGTTACACACACACATGTCCTTGGGACATGTGTGTGCGCAACATATGTGCACGGATCAATTTCAGGGTGCAACAGGGTGTCCTTTGACACTCCTGCACCCTTGAATTGCATGCGCAATTTGTGAGTACCTATTGGTACTCGCAAATAGCGTCACAATTTCCCATTCATTCCTATGGGCCTGTAGGCCCATAGGAATGAATGGGAAGCCATTCCTTATTTGCGACTCGCAATTTGCGAGTCGCAAATAAGGAATGTGAAGGAATCGCTATTATTATAGCGATTCCTACATGCATAGGATTTTGCGAATCCTTAATTGCGAATCCTTAATATTCGCTATTAAGGACTCGCAAAATCCTAGCTTGATGCATGTGCCAGATAATCTTTCATGTATTCACAATAATGAAAGATAGCTACAGCTTGTTTAAAATGTGTTTATTTATAATTTCATGTTTTTATTTCAACAGAACAGTGTGCATTGCACTGCTGAATTTACTTAAGCTGTAGAAAGTAAACAGTGCTCCTCAAGACAGTTTACTTTTTAGGTCTCGCCTGGCGTTGCAGCGCGCATGCGCTGCTCGCCGGCGAGAGATATTGTGGATGAGGACTTTCAGAAGGGAGCTTGAAGCCCTGCCCCTCATTTCCATTGGCTGGCGTCATCGTTTATGCTAAACGGTGGCCTGCCATTGGAAATGAGCTTTTTTGGTTGCCTCCCTTTTGCCTTTTGGGACGGCCCCTCCGGACTGGATGGCTTGGTTTACGTCTGTCGTGAAGCACTTTCTTATCTTCACGAGGCGTGTTATATAAACAAGCCGTGATCCAGTCCGGATGGGCCGTCCCAAAAGGAGGCAGGGCTACAGGCAGGCACAACGCGCATGGCGCGCTTTCACTTTATAATTCCATTGCGTGGCGACAGCTTGTTTCCATCTGTAGCGGGTCAAGCGCTGCTTCCTTGGGAATCTCTCCCATTGTGCTTTGGGTTTGGCTGCCCTTGCGGTATGGGAGAGGCTGTTGCTGCTGCTCCTGGTAATCGCGATGGCCAAAGGGGTGGTAGTCATAGCCCTGACCATGTCCACGGCTCTCTTCATACCCACCATGCTCCCGCTCATGCCCGCCATGCTCCCCCCTTTCATGCCCATGCTCCCACTCTGGTGAATACTCTCGCTCATGCCCATGAATCCTATCAAGTCCTCCATGTTCTCTCTCGTGCCTATAGTCCCTTTCGTGGCCGCCGTGCTCTCTTTCATGGCTGCCATGCTCCCGGCTATGTCCACGGCTCTCTTCATATCCGTGGCCTCGCTCCTGTCCTCCGTGCTCCCTCTCGTGAACCCCATGGCTCTCCTCTTGCCCCTTCTCAGCAGTGTGGCTGTGCATTTCTTCCTGGCCCCTGATGCGGGGATGGCACTCACAGCGGGCCAGCTTGGCGGTCAACTCCCGGATGGTCTCCCTCTGGTCTAGGATGGTCTCCTTCTGGTGCACGACTGTCTCCCGCAGGAGCAGAATGGTCTCCTTTGGCTCTTCATGAGACCCCGTCCAGTGGACACTGCTGCCTCCATTATGCCGTGAGGCCGCTGAGTGACAAATAGTCAATTTCTAATGGCATAGGGCTGCAGATACATTTTGGGAGGGTGTGCTCTCCCCAGCCCCCAGGCACCAAGAACAGACACAGCTGCGTCACCAGGTGAAGAACCGCCATGTTTGATGCCGTGATTTAGGGCATGTTTTTTTTCCGTGTGCGGCAGAGTTCCCTGTCTCCGTCTCTCCCTCGCCCGAGTCCTTTGCCCTTCCTCGACGTGATGAGACTTTCACGGGGATTTAAAAAGAAGATTTGCGGTGTTTGTTTCCTATTTATTTGTTTATTTATTTTTGCTGCCGCTGTGTACAAACAGTGATGCGGTGGATGCTTGAATTAATCTCAGCTACTGGCAATTACTGTGCACAGTATCCCAGTACATTTTTTCCTGTCTGTGCCCCTACGGAAAGGGGACCAAACAATCCATTCTTTATTATTTTGTTTCTTTTTCTTTGTTTAATGTAAAATTATATTCTAGGAAAATGGCAAAAGTATTGACTACTGTACCAAGACACTAATGTCCTGAAAGAAAATAACAAGCATTAAAAATGCAATAGGTCTTGCCTTTCATTAAGTTAAAGCCATTTGCTTTGCTATACAATACCATTAGCAAAGCAAATGGCTTTAACTTAATCAAAGGCGAGACCTATTGCATTTTCAATGCTTGTTGTTCTTGGAACTGATCTTGCCACCTCTGAGGCCAGGGGCCGTAAAGGCAGTACCAGAGGTCTCAAAGGGCAAGCCTAAATGAGTCCATGACTTCTTGATGGGAACCTTGTGGAGGCAGTGGGCGTCAATTTCTTAGTGACCAATCACACATTTTGCAACCGGGTTTTTTTTAAGTCGTGTGCATGCGTACACCTGCCCCAAACACGTAAATATGCGCTCTGTGTACTAGAAGAACTTTGATAGGGGAAATACTTGAAAATGTAAAGAAAGTCAGAGATCTCGCACTAACACGCCAGGTCACTGTTTTTACTCTACTTTTAAAGATGGCACACATCGTAGGCGCTAGAAGTTGGGGTGCTGCAGCACCCCCAAAATAACCATGTTGGATGGTGTTCAGAAGGTGAATGAGCATTACAGTTGCCTTGAAATTTTCTGCTTATATTGTTACATTTGCTGTGTGTCCAAAGAAAATAGTCAAATGTCAGCCAAAACCTTCTGACAAATTGCTGCTTATTCTTGGAACAATGAAACTGGTATTTACTTTTCTATCGCTGACTGCAAAGTGAGAGGATTTTCTAAAACTACATAGGTGACAATCTTGCTGGCATACAGGAAGTGTGAAAACAAGGACTGTAGGATGTCATTTGTTTTCCTAGCAAGTAATTTTTAAATACCTGAAAATTATCTATGTGCATATCTCAAAGTATATCAGCTATTAGGAAAGTACAAATGAAGCACATTGTAATTCTGCATGATGGAAACAAAGATTTTAATAGGATCAAGACACTTCATTTTGTAATGTACAATGATCAATCTTCGCTGAAACCCAATTTCCACACATTAAACATATGTAGTACACAAACAATCAGGAAAACGGCATGTCTTTGCAAATTTAGTGACCATTTCAATAGAAAATGTGCTGGATGTAAATGACAGTGCGCTACCACACCAGTGGCCCAAAATGCATCACCGACTATATAACGCATCCTTACCACTCTACTGCTGAATGTGTGTGGCACATTTGCTACACTTGTTCTTTGTGGAAAGTTTGGATTGTTCACAATCCCTGTGGCTTCAGTGATATAATATTAATGGCAGCACCCCCACCACCCTGAATTTTGTTCCAGCACCACTGGCAGACATTGCTTTCCTCCTTATTTTTCTGTTTTTCTATCTTTTAATAAACTCTTGAGTTTTTTCTTTCATGATGAGCACCAAATATTACACACCCCCTTCCATAACTAAATACAGCCTTCCACCCAAATCCTGTTTTGATGAAGTGTGCTACAGGATATGAATCACGCATAACTACACTACAGCTGATGTTGACACCCAGTGAGCGGCAGCCAAATTATAATTTGAAAAATCAGGACAGAAAGGACATTTATCACATACGATCCTCGGTGTTCTGGCAACGTAGTCTTTCAGTTCAGATCCATGATAAACTTCAAAGCTCTTCCAGCTTGCACTTAAAACAAAAAAAATGCAAAATTTGATATTTTTGCATCTACCACAAAATTAAGATAATTGTATGGAAAAGAGGTTTTGTCCTTTATTGTACCCATCCGAAACTAGTATTATTCTGAAAGGTGAATGAAAAGTGTAAGGCATCCCATTGCCACCTCGTTTGTTTTCCTTTAGCTAGGCAGAAATACTTGCTCTTGCATCATCTGAAGTCATATAACCAGTTAGCTGGTCCAGGAGGTCGATGTGCACTAATGCCATTTGTTTGCAGTATGAGTGTGTTGCCAATCTATAATGACGAATAAAACTAGCATTGGCAAAGCCAATAGATCTCGCCTTTACAAGAGTTATTGGCTTTGGCAATGTGTTTTTGCTATGTTGTACACCAGTGTGGCTGCTGTTCAGGATGGCTAAAAGTTAGTGGCATGGAGTGTCCTAGAGTGGAGTGGGGGGGGGGGGGGAGTAGTGTCAGAGGCTAGATGTGTTGGAGTTAGTTTGGAGTAGAGTGGAGTAGGGGGAGTAGAGTGAGGTAGGGGGGAGTAGAGTGTCGTAGAGTTGAGCAGAAGGGAGTAGAATTCAGTAGTTCAATGCGTGGAGTGGGTTGGAGTGGATTGAGGTGGGGTGGATTGGATTGGAGTAGATCGGGTTGAATTGAGTGGGGTGGATTGGAGTGGGTGGACTGTATGGGGGGATTGGATTGGAGTGGGGTGAATTGAAATGGGGTGAGGTGGATTGGATTGGAGTGAGGTGGATTGGATTGGAGTGGGGTGGATTGGAGTGGGGTGGATTACATTGGTTCGGGTGGGGTGGATTGGATTGGACTGGTGTGGATTGGATTGGACTGGTGTGGATTGGATTGGTCTGGGGTGTATTGGAGTGGGGTGGGGTGAATTGGATCCAGCCGGCCCAATACCAGTACATACTGGCCTTCAGGGTCAATAACTGCCCTACTCAACTAAAAGGGCACCCTGGGTCGATTCCAGATGAGGCCCCCCCCCTCACAAAAGCAGAATAAGTGGTGTTATACAATTGCCTCCTCCACCTGCCCTCTGGCTCCGTCAGGCAGGTCTCCTGCAAAAATGCAACCTGCACCCCTCTACGTTTCAAATATGACAGAACATTACAACGCTTGGAGAGAGTGGACAGGCCCCACGCATTCCAAGTAATCTGTCTGACTTGGTCCGCAATCTAGCCAGTTCCATTTGCAAATCCACAGACCTCCGTACACCGCGTACTCCATACCATTAGAGCCTCGCTCCCCAGTCACACAGTGCCGCCCCATCTGCCACACTTTTTTTTGTAAATATGTTTATTGGCATTTGTAATCGTACGTTCTTATATTGACATATTCCAAATCTAGAAATAACAGTTATCAGTTACATAGTTATTTTTCCTGCACATTTGGGCAATAGGTATATAAACAATAGTAGTTTAGACGTATAATATATTCCAGAGGTCATACACATTCCATTCCTTCATGCAATTAACTGCTTGGTCTATTGTATTCTGTGTATGAGCAGTGTTGCTCTTTCATCTATCCCTCATGTAACTTATGTCTCTAACTATTCACTCCTGGGGCCGATCATGAGGACTGCCGTGGTGCTTTCATTGTAATCAATGTCATTCTTCATCATATTATGTATGCCCGTACCTTAATAAACAAGTGAAATTAAACAATTAAAACAGTGTCAGCCTGTGCATGTGGGTGTCTCTGTCGTCGCCTCCATCAACAATGGAAGATAAACTCTCAGTAGGGGGGCCCGGATTGGCTGGGGACCATCCCATTATCAATGGTGTTGCAGATACCTCCGGGTCTCATTGGTCTTTAACGAGATTAAGAAGGGGTAGGGAGAAAGGGAGGGAGGTGCGAGGAAGATCCCTGGCGCGAGGAGTAGCCTGCCACAGGGTTTATCAGTCTGAGCCAATCGACGCAGCTCCCTCCCTCTCCTCGCCGCTGGCGGGGAAACTGGGATGTTCTCAATTGTGGAAGACTTCCCTCCACGCCTCCGCGATCGGGCGCCTGCGCAAACCCTTTAATTCCTCTCTATGTAAGGCTCTGCCCTCTGTCGCTGCCCAACTAGTCACCTCCAGGTTCCAAAGCCCAAACTGTGGTCCCAGTGCCGATTTCCATGTTATCGCAATGCGCCTCCTGGCTAATGCCAAGGACAGATCAATGAAACGGTGTCCCACCTTGCGTTTGGGTGGTCTAGGGTAGAGCCCGAGGAGGCACACCCCAGCTGAGTGTGCTAGTGTGCGCCCCAGTGTGTTATTAATTTTAGTCATTACTGCGTCCCAGAAGCTCTGTACAATCGTACAACTCCATGTCATGTGTGGGAAGTCCGCATCTAAGTATTTACATCTTGGGCACTCTCTGGGTTCCCCACCGAATGCAGCTTGTATGCGGTGCGGAGTCATATATGTCATGTGGACATAGTTAAACTGCAGGTTTTTCAGGCAGGTATTGCGGGATATCTTTTTAGGGTATTCCAGCACGCGGCGCCAGTCTGCATCTGTAAGTGTTTGGTTTAAGAGTTCTCTCCCATTTCCCCCAGAGGTCGAGCATCGGCGACAATGAGGCCTCTAAAAGAGAGGCATAAAACCATTTAATTTGATGGCCAGCTGTACCTAGTGTTATCAAGGAGTGGAAAATCCCATGCGTAGGTGGTTCCTCCCTTTCCGCACCCCACAACCGTTCAAACGTCCTCACTAGCGTTTCGTACATAAGGAATTGGCCGGTAGGAAGGCCAGAACTCTCTACCAGGTCCGCAAATGGAGTAAGCAGCGTTCCTGAACGGGATCCCCAGTCGTATCAATCCCCGCCCCAGTCCAGGCCAGCAGCTGTTCCGCCCCCAAGATCGTCTGTGGTTCACCATATGGTAGCCCTATCAATGGCAACACCGGCGTGTACTTCGGACCCACTGGCAATCTAGCCATGCATCTTCTCCAACACTGCAAAGCCGTAATCTGCAAAACTGACGTGTAAGGGACTTTTGTGGCCGGGTTTAACAGCTTAGCGAGCAGTAATCGTGGGTGTTGCCCAGGTTCCACTAGGTACGTTCTCTCCTGATTCACCCCCTCCAACCTCTGCGCAACCCACTGAAGTTGGGCAGCCAGCTGGTAAAATTCGAAGTCTGGGCCCCCCAATCCACCCTCCCTCATAGGGCGTTGCAAGGTTCACAGCGCAACCCTACGCCTACCATCTGCCCAAATAAGATCTCGCACCAGTGCCTCCAGGGGTCTAAACCAACCCGCAGGCATCATCACTGGTAGATTTACGAAATAATATAATAACCTAGGCAGCATAACCATCTTGGTCAGCGAGATCCGAGCCATTAACGGTAGTCGCAACGAGCCCCAGAAGGCCACACTAGAGCGTAAGGAACGGACCACCCTTCCCAGATTTCCTTCTCTCATATCCTCCAAAGAATGGAAGATCTGAATTCCCAGGTACTTAAACCCCATCTGCCACACTTGCCCCACAAAAACGAATCAAAACATAAAACAGTCAAACAAACCCAGATAGTAACCACTCGACTCGCCACACGGAATGTGATATACATGCATCCTGTCCAAACAATAGATGATAAAGGCCTGCAAACTAACAAGGGGCCAACTGGGTCTGTTATAGAAAAGTCAGTATGGGGGTAGAGTCCAGCCTGCTCAAGCAAGTAAAAGGAACAAAACAGTATGAAAGGACTCTGGCTCAAGTCCCCCATCACTCAGCTCCCCCAGCCAACAAAAGGTAGGAACCAGGATGAATCTACATACAAATAAATGCATCCACCACAACCCAGAATCGCATTTGAGGCAGATGACTCGCACCGCTCCGGTATCGACCAGTCAGAGGTCAAATGAGGTCATCTGCCATGCCTGGAGTAACCACCCAGAGCGCGTCCTCTAACCCCAGCACCGAACTGCTGGTAGAACTCCGACGGGTAGGGGGAACTGCTGTCTTGCTTCGCCCTCCCAAAATACCACCCCCAGACAATGGCTCAAACACGACGAAGGAAGAGACATATAACACAACACCACCTATAAAGGGGTGGCACTTTATAAAATGAAACATATCAAAGACTCTCTTTTTAGAATAAGGCTTGGGGTTTTATTTATGCAATGCTCTCTAACAGAAAGGCTTTCCCAGATGTCAAATGAACAACATTCAAATGTGTGTGTGTGTGTGTGTGTGTGTGTATATGTATGTATATATATATATATATATATATATATATATATATATATATATATATATATATGCAATAATAACACACTTGGCAAATGCAACTGTTAATTGCATGAATAATAATATGAATAAACAAGCAGCAAATAATACTGGGCGTCCTGCAAGAAATCCGAAAGAGAGAGATATATAGATATATAAATCCAAACCCTCTCATGCTGCAAGAATGGGCAGCAAACAATCTGGCAGCAAGTATGAATATGGTCTGTATTCTAATTAAATATGCCGAGATCGACAGAGTCAAAATATTGAAGGAGATAGATGAACTGAATCAATTACTTGAGCAACACGAGCAAAAGGAGCAAATTAAAAAAGGCAGAGAGGAAATTGACAAGCGGCTAATCAAGCATGAGGAAACCATTAAGGCACGAAAGATCTATAAATTTGCTTGTGACAAACGAGATTATGAACTAGGAAGAATTTTTACGTTTTCAAAGAAATTTGATTCTGTTAAACGCCAAGCACTTGTACCACGAGTTTCGTCAAATGGAGCTCCTATACAGCAAAGTAATGAACTTTCAGATTCTGAAGTCAGTTCAGTAGCTACTAGTTCTGACTCTGAAGATGGGAGAAGAACAAATGAACAAAATCAAACATTAACTAATCTCTCACCATCTGAAGAACTCTGTTTTTTAGTCAAAGACCGTCGACAAACATTACGACCGCGAAATCCTGCGAAGAAAAGCGGAGAAGACGGAACAAACGCAGGCAACAAAGGAGAAAAATCAGGAAGCGGCAACAGAGGGAGAGGTTGGAGAGCGAAGAAATGGCCTCAACAACAGTGAAATCAACTAGCACTGACAACACAGTGATCAACCTGTCTGATGTTGAATTATCAGTAGCAGAATTACAACTGTTATCGCTAGGTCTTTCTTTTTGTCCCACCAATGTCTTCAAATATGTCCAAACCAGGATTGACATTTTCAAATTTATACGGAAGTTGAAATTAAGGAAACATTTTAAACTCAACAAGGCTTCAGAAAAAGCTGTGTCCATTTTGAAACAAGGAACTTGTGCAAGCAACCTTAAGGTATCTGATATTGATACGCTTAGATCTTTACATTCTTTGGCGCTCAATAAGGAAGATGCCATCACCTCGACACAGGAAGATTTAAGTGAGATGGGTATATGTAGCAATATCCATCCAATAAGTCCATTTCGTGCACCGTCAACCTTTATTCCCATGATGCCGAAGGACGCAATTGACATTTAATGATGTGGTCACAGAGGATTTAAAAATCTTGAACCGGAAAACTCTTAATAAACAGCGTCAAAGAAAATATTCGGAAATGCAATATACCACTCATGCGGAAATTACAAGACAACAATGAGATTATTATTAACAAGGTGGATAAAGGTGGTAATACAGTGATATGGCCTAGAGCTCAATATATGGCGGAGGCTCAACGGCATCTGAATGATGGAGCATGCTACAGAAAAGCGACATACAATGATCTGCGACTCATCAAAGACATTGTCTTCAAGGAACTGGCCCAATGGAAGCGAGAAGGTTTGCTGAGCAAACATGAGTTTAATTTCCTTAAAAATGAACATCCGATTACTCCTGTATTTTATTTTATCCCAAAGGTGCACAAACAAGTAACTCCAACTCCGGGCAGGCCCATCATATCAGCCCAAAGAAGTCTATTCGAAGCAATGTCTAAATATGTAGACTTCTTTTTACGTGGGTTTGTTGAGGACCTCCCGTCATACATCAAGGACACGGGCCATTTTCTAACAAAGTACCTGGGATGAGAACTGTTTTTTAATTGTAATGGACATATGTTCATTATATACGAGCATCCAACATTCTGATGGACTTGAAGCAGTGAAATATTACCTGAGTAAACGTAATATTAATATGTATCAACACAATAACATGCTTCTGAAAATGATTGATTTATGCCTTAACAATTATTTCCTTTTCAATAAGGAGGTTCATCAGCAGCTGCGGGGTGTAGCCATGGGGGCATGCTTCTCTCCCAGCTATGCGTGCTTGCACGTTGGTTGGTGGGAGGAGCATGTCCTCAGGGGCACCCATAAAGCGCTGTATGATACCCATGTTTTACATTGGTGGCGCTTTATTGACGATGTGTGTGTGGTTTGGAAGGGTTCGGCTGAATCCGCCCAAGGATTTGTGAACAATATTAACAATAACAATCTTAACCTAGAGTTCAATGCACACATAAGCAATGAGATAGCCCAGTTCTTGGATGTCGAACTTTATATAAAAAACGGGGCCGTGCACACTAAACTTTATAGAAAAAGTACAGCGGGGAACTCAATTCTCCATGCTACCAGCTCGCACCCCAGACATCTAGTTAGGAGTATCCCTTACGGTGAGTTCCTCCGTATAAAAAGGATTTGTAGTTCTGAGGCGGATTTGAAAATGTGCCAAAATGAATCATTTCTGAGATTTCAAGCTCGAGGTTATAAGTCGAACGATCTTAAAAGAGCTATGTTAAAAGCTAATAACTATGAGAACACGATATGCACACTCAATTTAGATAACACATGCATAGAGATTCTGCCAGTTATCTCAGCGGTTCCCCCTGTGGTATCAGAACCAATCCGGCTGATAACCACTTACAGCAGTCAGCATAAAAGGATAAGAGGGATTATATACAAAAACTGGCCCATCATTAAAACAGATTTAACTTTATCTCAAATAGTGCCAGAAGTCCCTTCGATTACATTCAGAAGAGCACCATCTATGAGAGATGCACTGGTTAAATCCAGTCCAGAAGTAAGCATCACTACTAACTGGCTGTCCAGTAGAACAGGGTTCCGCAAGTGTTCTACATGTAGGGCTTGTAAATTTGGTATCAATACCATCGAGTATACCAATGCTTTTGATTCTAAACCTACAAAAATTAAAGGATTATTCACATGCCGTACTGAGTATGCAGTCTACATACTACAATGTTCATGCCACCTTAGTTATGTAGGCAGCACCAAGCTACAAGTGTATAATCGTATCTTGCAGCATTTACGTACAATAGTGAATTCTGACCCTAGCTACCCTGTTGCCCGTCATTTTAAACTTGTGCATAACAACAATCTCAACGATTTAAAATATTATGTTATTGATGCTGTACCCAAATTACCTAGGGAGGTAATCGTGAAAAGAAACTGCGCCAGTTAGAATCTCAATACATTTTGATCCTCGACACTAAGATGCCAAATGGGCTTAACACGGGAGAGGATCTGCACAATTTTTTATAAAGTGAAACTATCTGGATAGTGTATCACTCGACAATTTATGAATCATTTTATAGTATCTATTTTGAGTGTGTACTTTTGGATGTATAGTTTTAAGCCTGATTTTTTTAACCCGGTAATGAGATTAGTGTGACTCAGTGTACTTGGTTTTACCTGGTTTTATCCATTTTTGGATTTTAACTGGGTTTTGCTTGGTTTTACTGGGTTTTACGAAATCTTATGAGGGTTGGGGTCTGGTTTTTTAACTACCTTTATAATTACTGGTTTACGTGTTCTTAATATAGTTGCTAATAGCTGGGTGATACACATCTGATATTTGGATGACAATTTAGAACTTGAAGGACATATATTGTTTTTTCTTTATTTAATGATTTCTCCTTTTTCATTACTGTCTATTGTATATTTTAGTATTTTAGGTTGTTATGAAGGTGGGATATATTAGAGTCTCTTGTATCGCCATCTCCCATTCCTAGGTTTGTCTATTATAAGTGCACTCGCACTTTATTTTGTTCATTTAAGGAAAGGGTGCAACCGAAACACTATAGTACCCAATATAAGTGTTATCACCTCTGAATTCATATTGTATATGCACTTGCACTTTAAATGTATTTATTAGTGAGCATCTAGGCCTCCATGAATTTTAAGTAGGCTGTCGACTATGATTTTAATAGTCGGCACCACAGTATTTTTATGAAGCACTAGCACTTTTTCGATTCAACGTCCTCTCCTCGGTTCATGTGTTCAACATATGTCTACATGTGCCCCTTTTTTATATATTAGGAATTTTTCCTTGCTTAATCTATACAGTTTAAGTGTTTCATACCAGATTTACTGTTTATTTTAACAGGTAGGATATATTCTATAATATGCATGGTTACATCTTTTATTGTGTGGACCATATGAGGTTTAATATGTCTAAGCAACATGCAGTTCATAGTATGTTTTCCTTGTTTACTAGAGGGGAGGAGTTGGATATGCACTGTGTCACTTTAAAAATGTTCAATGCGGTTCAGCGTGTCGTGTGATCAAGCTTGCGGAAACGCAGGCGAAACGCGTAATGCTGGGCACTTGCCACATTCATTTTTTGATGCACTGATATCACCGAATAAAAGCACTTTTATATCTATGGATTTGCCCCGTGTGGTCCGTACCTGCTGTGCTGCTGTGTAGTTGGCGCTTCAAGGACTTTGGTATATATATATATGTATATATATATATATATATATATATATATATATATAGTATTCCAATCCTGACGGCGGCGAACAGACAGGCACTGACTCCGTGAAATGATGACAATAAAGAAGTTTTAATCCTTACAACGACCTAGACGCGTTTCGGCGGCGTGCCGCCTTGATCACTACATATATATATATATATATATATATATTTTTGTAAAAATTTTTTTCCAATCTATAACATTCTGTTTATTGCCATTTAAATATACATGTACACCATTTTGCAAGATACATAGGAGAAAATATAAGAGGCGAGAATATGACATTACAATGCATCATACCGCAATATTACACATGGTTAATCACAGCGTTACTAAGGCTTTGAGGCCAGTGTTACCAGCATATTACACAACATAAACAATTATGCAGTGCTATCGGCGGGGGAAACATACCTGTTATCTTACAACTCTGGCCTACAAACAGTGTGTCTCATACATAGAAATTTGTCGGGGTGCCTTCCGTGCTCATTCATTACGACCTTCCAAGCCTGGTCCCATCGCCTCTTTTGTAGCTGCATAGCTTCGGAATAAACCCGCAAAAAATTTTGGTCGGCTCGGGGGGTGGGGAGTAGTTCACTGTAAAGTCCTGTTTGCGTATTACAATACACCATATCCTTAGACCAGCTGGCTATGGTAGGAACCGGGCCGTGGGCCCAGCACATTGCAACCCTGCGTTTGGCTATCAGTAGCCCCATATCAACTAATCGCCTAACTTCTTTCAGCAAGCACTTTGAGTAGCCCAGCATTGCCAGCAAGGGGTCTGGGGTTAACGTCATGCCAATGATTTCCCCCAGCACATTGAATATCAGCTTCCAATAGTTAGCAATCATTGGGCATAACCAAGCTAAATGGAAAAAAAACAGCTGGGCCCACTCTACGCCTTTCACACTCTGCAGTGTCTCGCAGACCATAGCAGTGCAATTTATCTGGAGTATAGTAGACCCTATTAAAGAATTTAAAATGGATTAATCTGTGGCGTCCGTTCAATGAGACGCGCTTCGTGTTCTTGCAACAGTATTTCCAGGTGGCGTCGTCTAAAATCTCTCCTATTTCACTCTGTCATTCTAGTCTGGCCTTGATGTAGTAATTTTTCCGGTAATCCTGTGCGATTTTGTATATGCTGGAGACTATCCTTGCAGGCGAGTCTGTCCTCAATATGTATGTAAAGGCTGCCATGTCCGGCGGTTCTAATAATTTGTTTCCTAACATTTCTTTCAGTGCATGTCTCATTCTATGAAAGTGGAATCTTGTAAGCATTGTGCCTTCTTGCCCTTCTGTCTTTACATCAGCACACTCTCTCGCTTTGACCTCCATAAACAAATCCCCGATTGTCTTAATGTTTATTGATTTTAAAGCGGGGATTACTCCCTTCTCTCTACATATCCGCAGCCAGTGGCACCATTCAATTGGAGTCATTTGGGAGTATAGTATGGCCCCTGTCTGCAGTTTGAGTAAGTGCTGCCAGGCGTGTGCGGTAGCGTTGACTGAATCTAAGACTCCAGTTATACGTATGGGGGGTTGAAACATTAGTACCGGTAGTAGGGAGGGAGCCGCCACCATTTTCTCAATCTGTAAATGGGGGAGCCCAGGGATCTCATGGATCCAGTGATGTGCGAGCTTTGCGCCACCCTGTAATACAAATCCAGGTCTCGGGCACCTAGACCCCCCATGGCATACGGGAGCGTTAGTATATCCCACCTAACTCTTGCGTGCTTCCCAGCCCAAGCTAACTTAACCAGCATTGATGTGATTGTTTTTTAAAAAAATGTCCCGGAAGTACCATCGGGATATTTGTAAATCGAAATAAGAACTTAGGTAAGATTGCCATCTTCATGAGGGACACCCGTCCCATCAGATAGGGGCAGACGGATCCATCGTTCTATATCTTCCTCTAATTTGTTGGCTGCTCTCCCATAGTTTTCTTTAAAGACCACTTCTGAATTGATATGTACCTTTACACCCAAATATCTTACCGGCTCAGTTGTTCACTGTAGCGGGTATTTGGGTTCGAAAGGCTCCGCTGCTGGGGTCAGCAGGAATATGATTGACTTGAACCAATTGACCTTGAGTCCTGACAACTCCCCATATTTGACTACCTCTCAGAGTACTGGAGACAAATTGCTCTCTGGGTCCCATATATACAGAAGCGTGTCATCTGCATAAGTGGATATGATCAGATTATAACCTGGGAAGCGTATTCCCCTATGACTATGATCCTCTCGGAGAGCACAGGCCAGGGGCTCTGCAACCAAGGCATATAGCAGCGGCGATAAAGGGCACCCCTGGCGCGTGCCTCTAGATATCTTAATGGGGATAATAACCATGTCTCCTATTCTGATTCTGGCTGTGGGCGAGTTATACAGGACTCCTATAATTTGTAAAAACATATCACCCTGCCCCATTCGTCTCAACACCTGCCTCATGAACGCCCACTCCACTGAATCAAAGGCTTTTTCCATATCCAAAAACACAGTGGTAGCTTTCGTCTCTGGTCTGTTGTATAGCCCCAAACACCGTTCTCAGGTTATATGTCAGGTTACGCCCTGGGACGAATCCTGCCTGCTCTGGCCCTACAAGCAGTGGCACCAAAGGGGCCATGCGGTTAGCCAGAATTTTGGCATATATATTTCTATCTACATTTGGGAGCGAGAGCGGTCTGTACGATGAGCACTCGCTGGGGGGTTTCCCAGGCTTCAATATTGTCACTATTAAGGTTTCCCTCATCGAGGGGGGCATCTGTCCGTCCTCGCTCATCTCTTCAAATAGCGTTATTAAATGTGGTGTAAGTTGTTCTTTAAACTCTTTACAAAAAGAAACAGTCAGTCCGTCTATTCCTGGGGCGCTCCCCGCTCTCATCGTTGTTAACACAGCCCTTATTTTGTTCGCGTCTATTGGCCTCATTAGGTATTCTCTATATTCGTCAGTCAGCCATGGAAGTTTAATATACTCTAGGTAGTCTTGGATTTCTTTGTCACCAGCTGTCGCCTTAGAGCTGTATAATGCGGAATAATACTGGCTAAATCTATTGGCTACGTCTGCCGGGTCTTTCAGGATTTCCCCTCCCTCTGCATGTATTTCTGCCACTCCAGCCATCTCTTGCCTATTTCTCAATATAGAGGCTAGAACCTTGCCCGGTCTTTCTCCCTCCCCATAGATGCGGGCTGTAGCATATTTTCCCATATGTTTTACTTCTGCATCCGCCGTGTCATGATATTCTTCTAACGTTGATTTTAGTGCCTCCTCGGCCCTGGCTCGCTCCCCCGCAAGGATGTCCTGCTCCAGTGACCTCAATCGATCTTCCAGATCAGCAAGTCGTTTTCTAAGTGCTCGAAGGACGCCTGCGTGTTTGGCCATGGCAATTCCTCGTATATACACTTTGAAAGTGTCCCACACAATAGAAAATTTGTCTACCGAGCCTATGTTTATGTCAAAGAAATTATCTATAGCCTCAGACATCTCTGTTTTAAAAACATTATCAAGTAGCGAATATGGTGGGAATCTCCAAATGAAGGGAGGGATTCTTCTCTGTGGACAATCCATAACCAACATTATCGGGGAGTGATCTGAGTATGAGCGGGGGTGAATCTCGCATGTCCGGATCTGAGCGTATAGTGCCCTTGAGGCGAACCAGTAGTCAATTCTGGTGTGCAGATCGTGGTGGGCTGAATAGTGCGTGTAGCCTCCCCAGCCGGGCGAGCGCACCCGCCATACATCACACAGGTCCAGCCGGACAGCCGCGTCCAGAACAGCCCTAGCAGCTGCTGAGGGGCGTCAGGCGGGGCCACCCGAGCGATCCCGAGTTGGGTCCATCACACAGTTTAAGTCGCCTCCCCAGATCTGCGGGAGAGTCCCATACTTACATAATCTCTCCAATAGATCTAAGTAGAACTGTGGGTTGTCATAATTTGGTCCATATATGTTCACAGTTATAATATCTAGCCCCCTCCCACTGCATCTAGAGATGGCATATCTGCCCTCCGGATCCATCTCCAGTGCCTCCAGCATAATCCCTGATTTCGGGCCTACCCATGTTATTACGCCTCTGGCGTGTGTGGTGAACCCCGCTGCATGGTAAGTTCCATGCAAGTGTCTGCTTGTCAACATTCTGCTATTAGTGGGCAGGTGAGACTCTTGTATGAGCGCAATGTCTATCCCATGTCGAGTAAGATAGGCAGTTACTTTTCGTAGTTTCCTATAGTCATTAAGACCGCGGACATTCCATGTTAACATTTTTATACTACTGTCCTGGTGCTGCACCCTGTTTAGTTACTTTGATTAATCTTGCACCATGCATGATGATTAACTTATTGTCCCCTCCCCCCCTATTGCCTTGCATTGTACACTGTATGCCAGAAACCCGCCACTTTGACTTTGTGTTCACCAATAAACTAGGTCCCTTAACACCCCCCTCCACCCATGCTATGCGCTCCCCAACTTTGCATAGTCTGTTGCCCCCTCCGTCAATTTTGAAACAGTCCAATATGACTAATTCCATCAAAAAACATTTCTGGCTTTCAGTTATGGTGTGGATCACACTCGAGGGTGGATGTTGCCGGCTCGCCCTTAACTTCACCACTGAATTTTTTGGTGTCATAACCTTGCCATCTAAGCTGTGATATTACATCCGGCTTCTAACTCTTGTAACCATTTAGATAATAACATTAATTTATAACCTCTTTCTGACTAGGTTGCCAATCTGGCTATGATGTCGTCTGGCAGTTCTTTCTTTAGGTTCAGAGATTATATGCACGCTCCAATCGAGCAGTTACCCACCCATTACCAACATTGTAATACGTATGCATCAAAATACTTTCCCCCAATTATTCCAGGCGCCTAGCTGAGACTATGTGCGGTGTCCCATTTAGTCCTGTTCGTCTATATCTCCGCCATGTGCACCTTCTTGCTCCTCTGCCTTTTTGCGTCTCTCTCCTTTTTTAGTCCATTCTTTGAGAGCTTTCTGCAGGATTTTGGGATCTGTGAAAATCTTGGATTTCCCATGCATATTAACCCTCAGTCGTGCTGGATATAACATGGCATATTCCAAGTTCTGTTCATGCAGCTGTTGCTTCAGGGGAGCAAATTGTCTCTGCGCTTCTTGCACCCTCGTTGTAAAGTCTGGGAAGAGTGATATTGTGGAACCTTCGTACTGCAAGTCACGTTTCTCTCTGGCGACCCTCAGCGCCGCGTCTCTATCCCTATAGTTCAATAGTTTAGCTATGATGGGTCTCGGTGCGGTGCCTGGTGGAGGCCTCGGGCCCAGCGATCGGTGTGCACGTTCCACCACAAACATGGGTGAGAAAGTTTCCCGGCCTAGGAGCGATACCAGTAACTCCTCTACATACACCTCCATATTACCCATACGGGTGGTTTCCGGAAGGCCTGTAATTCAAATATTGTTTCTCCGGGATCGAGCTTCCAAGCCCTCTGCCTTGTCCTGCAATGTGCTTAGGAGCCTCCCCATCAGTTTTTGTGCGGTGTCCGTCTCTGTCTGGGACTCTTCTACTTCCATCACTCGTCTCTCCGTCATATCTAGCCGCTCAGCGTGCTTGTCCAGGCTCTGTCATACAGTCCATGCGGTATGCTAATGAGTTTATTTTGCCATCTATTGTGGACAAGCTCTTTTGCATTGCAGCTAGGATGTGCCTTATGTCCCCCTCTGCCGCCTCCGCCATTTCATTTGATGTTTCGGCCGCCTGGTCTGCTTCAGTGTCTCTTTGCCTCGACTTTTGCTGTTCAAAGTGCAGCTTGGGTTGCGTTTTGTCAACTTTGCCCATGGCGACGCACTTCCCTCGCGGCTGGCGTGACCTCTAACAGTCACTGGTGTGCGCGCTTGTGCCTCTCGTGGGCCTCTGAGGTTGATCTCTTTTGCCCCCTTCCCCCTCCCGGATCCGCTGCACAGCTCCAGTCCACTCCAGGCGGCTTCCAGCTGTTCGCTCCAGGTAGGTATACTGTTGTAAGCCCTGTCGCCCAGGGGGCAGTACGGTTCAGTGCATCTCTCTCCTTGATCGGGCAGTAGTATTGCACCCTACCGTGGAGTTCCAAGACTCCTCTGTGGCAGTGAAGTTCGTTGTAATTTTTCTCCCTTTTCTTTCCCTTGCAGTTTTGGTTTAATATATATTGCTTACCGCTTAACTGTTAACAGGCAGAGTCATGTCTTCTTTCTTCCTGCCTCACCCACTGCGTGTCTCCCTGTGTCGCTTTTTGCACTTCCTTTGCGCACCAGGATTATATCCTATAGTTCACATAGCCCTAGCCTTGGTTCTTTGTCTCGTGTTCCAGGGCTGTAGGGCCGCTGCTCCCTGCCAGGCGTATGTGTGCAAATGGCTGCCTCCCAATGATATATATATATATATATATATATATATATATATATGTAAAAAAAAAATGTAAGTCCGTTTTTATATAGCGCAGCTACTCACCCTTGCGGGTCTCAAGGCGCTGGGGGCCGGAGTGGAAATTAAGTAAGCTATTGCCCAGAGTCACATGGTGCTGAGCTGAGCTGCCGCCGGAGCTGGGGATCGAACCGTGAACCCTGTGCTCCGAAGTCAGCTGCCCTGGCCGCTGCACCACACCTCTCCACTGGTTCCAATGATTGCGCCGTTGGTAGCCGGGCTCACGCGCTCAATTCCTTGCTTCAAAAGGGAAGGTCGCCCAGTGTCTCGCTTGGTTGCTCGCTTCCCTCTGCAGGGCACTCAGGACGGGGGGGGGTGGGCGCGGTTCAACATTTATGGACCAGGTGCTTCCCTACCAGTTCGGTGATTTCTCCAACCGCATGAGATCGGACACCGCTGCAGGCCGTCTTTACTCCTCCAGTCCTTGCGGCCTGCGCTCGTGTGTCATCAGCCTAGGGTAGGCCGCGATTTCTCCCCGTCTCCGAGTTTTGGCCCTTCCGCTCAGCTTGGGAGTCTCCCAAGCAGATCGATCGTCGGAGCTCCCGTCTCGCTCTCTCGGGGTTATAAGTAGAGACGCTTTTTGCTGCTCAGATGCAGGATTCCTGTCGGATATTCTGATGGCTTAGCGGAGCTCACTCACTGTGCGGCCATCTTGAGCCCAGGCAAGCTCCGCCCCCAGAAAGCGGATATATATATATATATATATATATATATATATATATATATACACATACATACATACATACATACACTAAATACATCAGATGATTACACTTGAATGTGCACGCAGGCACCCACACATAATCACTGGACTTGGATGTGCATACAAAATCACTCGCACACATCACAAAGTCAATACTCAAAGAAACAAATCACCTCACCCGATTGTTCACTCGATGTCCTTGCCAACTCAAGCTGGAGGAGCCCGTTTCCAGCTAGGTAGGTACTCGCAATCAGGACTCAAATCCCAGATTCTTTTTTGTGACGACACGTCTGCCCCACAAATGAGCTCCCAAACTGCCTGCCAAGATCCTTTGCCTTTAATACCTTTTACTCAACCTAAAGTGAAGGTTCTAGAAACCTCTCCCCCTTTCTTCTGTTACGAAAAACTGAGCTGAACGTACTGGTCTGTGTCAAGGTCAAGACAGAAGCTGGCCAGGCCCCTGTATTTTGACTCCGAGACAGAGCTGTACATTCCACGCATTTCTCTGGCAACAACAATATCTGCTCTGAAAGGCACCAAGCACACTTCCCACACATTATCCCAGCGAAGCTTACGAAAGCCTCCATCCAGCAGAAAACAAAACAACCTTGAACGTGGATAAACAACTTGAGCAATCTGGGGGCCTGTGTGCGCAGAAAGCTCTAGCAAGACAGAGTCAGGATTCAAGATGAGATGAGGGCATGGCAAAGCCAATAGTAAGAACTTCATAATACTTCCCAATGTACAACATAATGCACATTTGTGCACCACTGCCTATAGCATCACACTTCATCTGCCAATGTACAACACAATGCACATTTGAGCAACACTGCACTTCGAGACCAAAAGGTGCATTCCACACCTCTCCCTCTCATGCTTTCAAATGCACATCCCACACTTTCTCTTCCTGGCAAGCTGTTCTACTCTGTGACAGCTTCCACTTCAAGACTGCAAGATTAAATCTTCAAGGAAAAAAGGCATATGCAGGATGTCGTACATTTAGGCTAGGGTATAATGAAACACCAAAGTCAATTAAAATGATGGTAGTCAAAGGTCATCACATGGTGTCAAACCATAAGAGTGCCTCTAGCACTACACACGCGTTGTGTGGAACTCTCAACAGTTCCCAGGGATGCTGCCACCTCTGCTGTCCTCTTCTGTTCAAGGGCTGCCTGTGACTTAGTAGGCCAGTGTGTCTCCCTGCCGCAGGACCGCTGCCACATTGGGGTGGTGGTTGATTTTGCACCACCTGCTCCAGTCTCACTGTCACCTTATCAAAGAGTTCTAACGAGTCCCATGCTGCGGCCAACTCTGTGAAGAAATTAAATTGGTCCTCCGCTTGAATCTGCAGTCTGGCTGGGTAGAGAAGAGAGTAGAGTAGTCGGAATTCTAGAAGCCTCTTCTTGACCACAATAAACAAAGCCCTCTGCGTCTGCACCTGGCGTGTGAAGTCAGCATAGAGGGAAACCCTTGCGTTCTCCACCACAAAAAGGCTATGATTGCGATCCTGCTGCAAAAGAAAATCCCTGTTGCAGAAATGCAGGAGGTGGGGCCCCCGGTCGAGGTGGATGTGCAGGTACTCCATGAACCCGCTCCAGGGCTTAAAACTTGGATAGTCCCTCTGGGTCCAACACCTCCTGGAGTCACTCCTCCAGAAAGCCCAACATGGAATCACCCTCAGTTCTCTCCGGTAGCTCCCAACTCTGATGTTACAGTTGTGCCTTCCCTCCTGATTGTCCAGCTGGGCTACTAACCTCTCGTATGGGTATTCAGCTCTGTGAGGAGTGTTTCTGTGTTCTACCTTGAGTGCCAACATTTATACCATCACTTTTAAGGTGACGACTCTCTCTGACAGTTTTCTAGAGCCCTCTCGATGAGGCCCAGCTCCACCACTATAGAGTAGATCTTGCCCTCCAGGCGCTCCCCATAGGTATCAATCCTGGCCAAGTGCTCATCAAAATAACTGTCAATGTGGGCGGTATACCTGCCGCTAGCGCCCTTCTTGATCACTTTCTGGGGCCGCTCGTCTGGGTGTCCTCCTTGGTTTTCTGAGTGTGACCCATGACGGATTCAGGTGTGCGGGGCCAAGAGTGAGAGAAAGGGAGCAGCCAAGACCAACAGCGTTCGAGTCTGAAAGCACTGATGAAACAGTCCCGATCCCCATGAGAAGAACTAGAATAGCACTGAAATTAGTATGGGCCCCATCGGCGTCTGGAGAATGTTCTGGGCAGGTAAGGTAGCCCCTTGCGTCCCAACCAGGGATCCTTCTGTTCTCCAAGGCCCAAACCATCCAGTGAGTCTCACCAACCCGAGCACCAGGAGCGGAGTATGAGCTGTAGAAATCAGTGCCGGTTGGGCTGTAAAATGTTGCATGGGACTCCAGCTCCCACCCCAGGGAGGGCTCATCAAACGGCCCAAACGGGCCCATCACTCTCAGCATAAGCGGCACTCCCCCAATAACAGGTTCGGCCTCGAGTCCTAGGGCCTCCACAGTGCGAATGTTCAGGGGTGCTATAGAGGAGGTGGGGGGGAATCAATGGAAATACACCCTCCCCAAAGCCAGGTTGCGGTTGGGCCATAACAGCCCCTCTCACCTGATGCCTCAGTGAGTGTCTCAGCAGATCTGACTATTGTCACGGGACATCCGTAGCACCCCCACTAGTCTCCTATAACTCCGATTTGAAGGAGTGGGGATGGCCACGCCCGAGATGCAGTGGCCGAGCGTGCCCAGCGCAGTCCGCAGGTCACTCAGTGGTTCATCAAAAAAGGAGAAACCCTAGTCCGGGCGTTCCATGTCATGCATAGTCTGCTCACACCATTTGGGCCGACTCCCAACTGGGCAGTGCTCCCTCACTGCCTCCACTTTCCACGCAGGGCCACCATCGTGTTTTATTTCGACTGCTGAGCCCAAGCGGGCTCCGTTGCTAAATTCTGAAATGGTGTTTCCGTCCCGGCATCTGTGGCCCCCACCAGGCTTCTGGCAGTCTGGTGGCACGCCAGGGGGCCCAAAACCCTCAGGTGTGGCGATCGATGGGGGCTGGGGGCTCACAGCTAGGGAGGAGCTTGTGCAGTCCGCTTCCTCAAGGCATGCCAAATAACTCCGCCCTACAAATAGATAGCCTTGTGGGAGAACTCTGTTTTAGGTGGATCTGTACATGTGTACAATCAAAATACAACCACTCAAAGTAAACGTATTCAAGGATTGCTGTGAGCTGTCCTATTCTGTAATTGTGGTGGGAGGAAGCATGATTCGAGTGACAATTGAGCAACCCAATAGATAAAGATGGTTGACTTAAAGCCCTTTGTAATGTATATATTTTTAGTCTGAATTATTTGGAACACAAATGACATGCTAGTATACATATGTACTAGAAGTCACTGGTAAATTCAAGTACCTTCAACCTTACTATCAGGAAGCTTTTTTGAGTGGCACTATACATGTACAGTTATCACATTTGCTCATGTTAAAGCCCACGCCCAGCCCCATGCCATGTTCTGTGGTTGGAAGAAGCAAAATGTCATTGTAACAGCAATAAAGAGAATTGCATTTGATGAATGGTTCATATATATATGTGGGTGTTTTTTTACTATGGATTTTTCTTGAGTCTGGCAAGACATTCACAAACCTGTAGTACCTCCAAAAGTTTCCTGTTTAGTCCAAATCCTCAATTATTTAAGAAATATGCAGTAAGTCTTCACAAACCTGCAGTATCTCAAGTCATTACTTCATCTATAAGTCGTCTATAAGCTGATATTGCATCTCTAGTCAGATGACATAGCCTGAAAATTCTTTCATGAAGCTGCAGTACCTCAAATGTCTACTTTGCACCCCTTTCAAGTCCTATGCATGTATTTAAAGTGACGTTCAGAAAGTTGAGTGGTGTGGCTTTTACTTAAATATTTGTATATACACTTTTACCATTTTAATAATTTATACTTGTTTTCCATCCAATATAAATATGCCAAAGCTGTTTTCAGATGAGTCAATATTAACCCTTGGCGGAGTTCGCGTAGTCGCGCTACGCTGAGTTCCGCGAAGTGGTAAAAAAACTCCGCGAGCTACGCAGAATTCCGCGAGCACGCGGAGTTGCTTGTTCCTCCCGTTCGCGATGCGTTTTTCCTGTTCAGGAACGTGTATTGCGTGTTCGGGACGCTGTTTGCGTGCTCTGGGTGGAAATATCTCGCGAACTTGCCCATGCGGTCGCCAATGGGCGCGGCCATCTTGTTTTTCACTTGTCCCGCCCGTTCGCAATGCGTATTACCTGTTCGCGAACGAGGATGTCCAATGGCGCGTCCGAATGACGTGTTCGCGATCGCACACTCTCGTGGGATCGCGCGGCCGGCTACCAAAATCTCGTGGCGCACGCGAACGGATAGGAAAACTTGTCGGCGAACGCAGGGATCCCGGTAAGTCGCTACCGCGCGCGGAAAATCGCATTTTGAAAGCGCGAACAAGGGAAAAACTGCGCTACGCCGCGGATCGCGGAGTTTTCGGTAACTCCGCGTTCTACGCTGAACGCGGAGTTGCCAAAAGTCCGCAAACTCCGCGAGCGGAGCGGATTTTACCGCCCAGGGTTAGTCAATATTATAGGCTTCAAATTTTTTTAAAATATTTTATTAAAGTGATGACACCCTACTCTACATAGATACTAGTAGCCACTGGGGAATACAAGTTCCATCAATTGTTTAACATAGGGGATTTCTTTTTCAGCAGCTGTGTTGTGCACAAGCTAAATGCAGTCACTCAAACTGGAGGTATCCAATGGCTGGAGTTGGCCAACCCAATATCTTGTACTGTGTGGAGGGAACATAATTCTTTTGGGAAAAGCTGAGATCAGCAAAACAGCTAAAGCTATATTTAGGCCAGATCTAAAAATGTAATCATAAGAGTGAACAATTATTTTCTCTTTTAGCCTGCAATTGTACTTTTGTTGAATACCTTTCTAGAAAAAACACATACTTCATTGCACAGTGTGTTTTACCATTCTGAGAGAAATAAAATACAGTTTTTGCTTTTCTCAGACACCCATCAGAGTAAATAAGAAATATTCTGTATTTTTCAAAAGAGCAACAATTTCATCCCAGTGTGACTGGTGGGGAAAGATGAAGGCAAACTCTAAGGTTTCTCTGAGTTTTAAGTAGGTTTCTTATTTCACAACTAACTCAAGCCCCATCTAGGAGTGTTTGCGTAAAAGATGCTGATGGATTTACCCCCTCCATCCGTAACTGAAGACATCCCGGTGAGTCTAAAACCCGGACCAGCTCGTCTGTAAGCAAATATTGCTTCTAGGTGAAATAGTCCAATATATCTTTATTTTCCAAAAAGGAGTTTTTATTGTAGCGTATCACTTTTCCTTTCTCTCTCTAAACACCTATGACTAAAAAGTTATCTTTTCAAGCGTTTGCAAGATGTTGTCCTGTTTGCGTTTGTTACATCATGCCGACGTTGTTTTGCAGAGTTAAACATTGCGCGTTACTAAGTTATATGTAGTCTTTGTAGCTAAATATGAAAATAATATTGTGTGGCGAAGAGGCTTGCAGGGCCTTGCTGATGCTCAGATACTTTCTGATGTCGAAAATATCCTGGTGAGGATGCAACATGTAATAGGAACTAATATACAATAGTGCCTTTATGGAAACAACTAAAATTATAGCGTGTTGCTTTTTCTCTGTGCGATTTAACAGATTATACTGCATGGTAAATGCTTTTTTGTAGCCAGTCTGCACATTCACCTTTTGTATAACATTTTCACATGAGCATCATAGAACTAAAAAGATGTCCTTTACCGCTCTGACGGCCCCTCCCCCTCGCATGCCTTTTTTCTGCTGGCTCTGCTCATGAGATAACTTGCTGGGGAATAGTTGGAATAATGTATGGCCCATGTTTATTCATAAGCACGGCGATTACTCCATGAATTCCCGCCTCAGCCAATGACCCCTGCACTGATACTGCACGCACCACCAGCTCCTGTGGCGAGGGTCATGTATGATGTGCAATTTGCACGCTTCTTTGATCTTTTCTGATGAGCAAGTGACAAACGTGACAAGGACAATTTATGTGCATTGAGGTCAGTGGCTGACCCCATTCGTTTCAATTACTGTAACTGCACCTCAGAAATGTCATTTAAGTCGTAAAAGGGACGCGCATTATTGCCCGAGACGGATTTCATAAAGGCGCCTTGCTGATGTAAACAAAGTAGAGATGGGTTGTTGTCTTCTCTGCTGATGTTTACATTGTATTTATATAGCGCTTACTACCCCCTGGCGAGGCGCTGTCTCCCTGAAAATCGGCTCAAATTTAATTAATATGTGGGGGGGGCTGTTGAACAATCATGGTAAGAGGCTGTCTCGAGGAGACGCGACATTAACAGCAACCAAACGGAGGAACCCTGTGTAGAAATAACACTGTGCCGATATAAAGCGAAGATGATTGATGGGGGCGCACAACTCCGGTTGTGCTAAGAGTCGTTTCATTTTCGCGAAGCACTACCTAAAACATGCACTTCTAGTCTTTTACAGTGAGCAGTGTGTGAACTATGACATGTACTCAAGATATTAAATGCAGGGGTGCTGTAAATCATTCATCGTTATTTCGAGTTTTCTGCTCTCGCGAACCAACAGACCCAGGGACGTTAAGGGCTGGTTTTTATGGGATGCTATTCTGTGTTGTTGCGTTTCTAGCTGTAATGACCCCCTATAGCTCCAGGATGTGTTCTCCGTTGTGAGTGCAAGTGTGGCTTTGAGTTCTTTCTTTACTCCTACAAAATCCACAACACCTCGGCACGACGAAATAGTTGTGCGTAGGACCGTCCGCTACCCGGGTGCATCCTGTTATGGATTGCCACTTGCAGAACTGGGACATGGCAGCATGGACGTCTATTCATCAAAATGCTAGGGTTAGCGGAAGTGACACCGTATGCCCTTTATCTACCCAGATGACATCAAAGGAAGTGATGTCATGTAAACTTTGGGCCCTGACGACATCGCAGGAAGTCACATTATGTGATATTTGAACCGGTTAGCATTAAAAGAAGTGACATCACTGAAGTTAAAAACCTACAATAAGTGATAATGAAAAAGAATACTAAAGTAGCTAAAAGTGCATTTTAGATCCCATCCAAATACGGACTAGACCGCTGTTGTGATATCAGTGGTGTACTTCCAAAACACCAGGAGCACAGCCATCTTATTCCTAAACATAACTTCAGATACCCAGGCACAGCCTTGAATGCTCAGATACAGCCATCATTTGGTAACTTCAACCATCATGTTCCTAGGCACAACTGAAACATACTTAAAACAAGCATTTGCAATGCAATCGGTCTCGCCTTTGGGACCTTGTATGTATTTAGCTATGCAGCACATTAGCCTGGGTGCTGAAACATCTACTGTTCTTTAACATGGAGGGAAAGTAAGCACCAAACTGCGTGACACGCCAGGTATGGGAACACATGGAGAGAAATATTGCCTTTCAGCGGGGAATGGTATAGTCCAAAGCTCTGTTTTTTAATATGAAATCAGGGCCTTCAGTGGTCATATCACTGAAAATACAAGATTTGAAAAAAATATTGTCTACGGGTGCTCGTGGAAGACCATTTCTATGGACTGGAATCTAGAGAATGCTAAAGTGATTCTGGTATTTTACTGACCTCTGCTGGTCGTTTTCTGTCAAGAAAGTTAAATAGAGGCAGTTGCCAGAAAAAGAAAAAAAAGAAAGTCCCTCAGCAGAAAGCAATTCTGGTATTTTACTGACCTCTGCTGGTCGTTTTCTATCAAGACAGTTAAACAGAGGCAGTCGAACAGAAAAAAAGTCCCTAAGCGGAAGCAGACAAGTCCCAGGGCTGATCTCCAGAGCCCACAAAGTACATACACATATAAGTATATAATAAGTATATACTAAAGTATATACAAGAGGTCTCGAATGCTCGACCTAAAAAGACTTGAATGCTCAAATGCAGCCTTAATAGCCCAGGCAAAATGTCTACATGCAAAAGTAAATCCAATATATGCTCAGGCATAACCTCATATGCCCAGTGAT
Organism: Calotriton arnoldi; assembly: GCA_963921515.1. Taxonomy (NCBI): domain Eukaryota; kingdom Metazoa; phylum Chordata; class Amphibia; order Caudata; family Salamandridae; genus Calotriton; species Calotriton arnoldi. The sequence goes on from CAWUFW010003507.1 coordinate 611,820, forward strand.
GTCTTTCAAGAAAATAATCATTAAACAGAGGGGGGCCCTGGGTGGAATACAAGTGCAGCCCCACTATCACAGCGAGCATATGCACAGACTCCACAGATTCAGTCCCAGGTTAACATGGCTCACCAAAAATGCACGTACACATCTCGCATACAATTTCCAGTTCTTTGTCCTTCGTCCGGCACAACTACCTGCCTGCACAGGAAACCTGAATGCCTATTCTGGGAGGAGCCTATTTAGTTTATTAACATATTTGTGTGGCCAACATAGATCCAGGAGTGTTTGATCTCTGCCAGATTTTTAGAAAAACAAGTGACTCTCTAAATAGGTTGCATTTAAATTAATTCCATGTAAATATATTTTATGTAACTATCATAAATTTGTATGGCTCTGGTATGAGTCTAGCATGCATGGATCTTGCATGGACACTGTACTCTAATTATGTTAGCTACATATGTAGCACTCAACCATGTCTCATGTGCTATAACCTGCACACCCAACTCTTTCCCTGTCTTACTGTGTCCACTTAGACACCCAGGGCCGGCTTTAGCGCTGTTGGCGCCCTGTGCGACAATGTCTGTTGGTGCCCCCCCCCCCCCAATGGCCACCTTTGCCACGGATTCCCTCACTAGCACCCTTTAACAGTGCCCCTTAAGTCTCCATGGATTTAGGCCCAGATTCAGCCCAGATTCAGCTATTCTGGCTGAAGAGGGGTGAAACCCCGAAACCGGTCCTTGGATGCTTGTTTCCAGTCCAGGGAGGACCTGGCTTGGCAGTTCGGGCTGGACTGTTCCCATGAGGCACAGGGTCAAGACTGATTTGCATATGGCTGGGTTCAAACTGGAATGGCATGGTGAGCAAAAAAACAATGGATTTAGGCCCAGATCTCTGTACTGGGGTGAATGTATGACATTGTTCTGCATTCTGTCCATCACCTGTTGTTTTTGCCTTAAGTCTCCATAACTATTGTCTCTCAGATTCATTTAGTTTTATAGCACCACTCATACCAGTGTAAGGTGTCAGAGCACTTTACATCATACACAGATTGCACAGAGACAATCATATGTGTGTAAATCAGTGTATAGGAAATGTTACATCAGACAGGACTACAATGTGTAGTGTAGGAGTGACATGTTATCGATACTGGTAGGCAATATAGTTTGAGTCCTTATTCTGGAAAAGCACAAATTTAAAACGTAACATCATTGTTAGGAGTTCTCTTTCATAATAAGAATTGTTTTCTACCCAAATGAACCCTTTTCACAAGATTAGGATGATGAAAGACTGTGCAAAAAAACATATACTTGCAGTTTGCATGCAGCTCTTTGATGACAGTTAATAGCTCAATGTCCTATATTAGGATTTTGTCTTATAAACGACAAGTAACAAAAGGAGCTCTCTTACAGAAGCAGTAACCCACTGACCTACTTACATGATATGCACTTCCTTATCTGCATGGTACAAGTTCTTAGCAGCAGGCATTTTAACCCTCTGCGCTACCTTAGGATGAGTCAAAACATACATTAGACAAACCTCCGGTCTCTTTCCAGGAAGACTATTAATCACCAGAGTTATCTTGACATTTTAATTGATGTCTGAAAATTGCTGGAGGCCAGGAACGTGGCAGCAGGTGCTTTTAAAATGATAATATACATTTTAAATAATGACGCCCCCCACCCCAAGTCAACGCTTGGTGCTGTGGCACTGATTGCACCCCCCTAGAGCCGGCCCTGACTGGACCAAGCGTCAGAAGTGCGCTCCTGCCCGTGTCCTACAGCCCCTCCGACCACTAAAGGCAACGGATGTGCCTCCTTTCTCCTCAGACAACCCAACCTCCAATCCCTCACCATAACTCCTTCCTCCTCACACACATTGAGGTTTAACCTTCACCAGATGGTCACCAGGTCCAGCCATTCAGCGGCCACACCCTTGGTGCCACACTGGCCCAGGTCGCCTGATTGTAAATACAAGAACCCCACCCTAAGGAGTGACCATCACGTCACCCAATGGAACCACAACCCCCCCGGCAGCCCACCCGGCTTGGAATCCCATCCAACGATCGCCTCTAGGCCGAAGACTGAGACCAGGTGCCTCGAAGGGACATGGAGGGAGGCATACACCCTGCATGACTAACAGCGTCAAAGGCGACAGGGAGCCTACAGGGGGCAATGCCCCACTACACCTAACCCCTCACGGACGCCACACTCCCAATCCAAGACCTCTACGAGGTGGTCAGCACATTCTGTGACCCACCAGCACCAAAATAGGTGTAAAGCACACTCTAACCCCATCACCTTAGTGATACCCTTCACTGATGAGGCAGCCTCCCTGACTGCTGCAGCCACTCAGAGGCAAGCTGCAGGCAGCACCCTTGCACCCAAACTGAGTATCAAATACACAACCAAACCGGAGCTCCTTCAACGCACTGACTGAACAGAAAGCTTCTGGCCTCATCAGACGCACAAACTTGGAGGCTTCGCGGAGGCTCCGGGTCCTCCAAACATCCTCAAAACCTTCTCCTACAGTCCTTTGCTGCGCTCCAGCGAGAGAGAGCGTCAATTCTTCCCTATCGATAGGACGCTTCCAAATCAAAAGCAAAACACCCTTCAATAACCCTCAACTAAAGAAGGAGGGACTTCCCAGGCTGAGCCAAGAGTCTACAGAGCAAGAAGAAATGGAACCCTCTCGGGGGAACTCCTCACACACGACCCCTTGCTTGTGTGCACCTTCCTTACTGGCACCTATGTTTACTAAGCCACATTTCCCCTGCGTAGATGTACTAGCCTTATGTGTGTGCCCGTAGGTCATTCTCTACATCTCACCTGTGTGTTCCTAGCTACTTCTCACTTGTGTATACCGTGCCTCTTTTAGCTGGTTGCAACTCCTCATACCCCCTACATTCAGCTAACACCACTCCCCTGTGTGCACATAGAAATCCCTCACCTATATGTACTTTGCTCTCACCTGTGCATAGTGCATTTTAAAGCTTCAATAACTAGCATGAGAGAATACTACTAAACATGACAATCCACGTACATGTTCTTTTCAAATGAATTGCATCACTAGGCTGTACGATTTGAATTATTTAGCGAATTAGCCCATAACAGTAGTCCGAAAGAGTGACATGCAGGGCAAAATTAATTATTTTTGTCCAGTAATCTCAACATTGACAGAGGAGAAAAATATTAGATGAGAGCGAGTGAAACACTAAAGGAAGAGTGGGGTGGAATAAAAAGGAGGGAATGTCTGGGAGTAAGAGACAATGTTGGAGATAGAATGGAAAGAGGGAGAGACAAGCGGATGAGAGAGAGGTGAGCAAAGACAGGAGAGAGACAAAGGGAGAAGACTAAGATTTTAGGAAAAGAGGAAACACAAGTTATACAGAGAAACAAAAGGAGGACACTAGGCTGACTTAGAAGTTTGAAGAGAAAAATGGAGTAGGGAACGAAAAAGATAAAGGACCCGATTTGTAATTTGACAGATGGTGGAGGACATTACCTCTGCCATCCCGATGAACTAACAACCCTTACATTTATAAATGACCGCCACTCATTTGTCTTCTCTCTACATATTAAGGAACTGCTATCACATTTGTTCATTTCAATGTACAAAACGTTTGGTGGATGGCTGCCATCTGTTTTGATGGCCATCCACCAAACCTTTAATATTTTTTAGTTTTTCAGGAGCAGGAGTTTATTTCTGAAAAAAAATATAAACTGTCCTTGTGGTGATGGACAAGAAAAAAACACATCACACCCTAAATAGGGCGGGCAGTGTAATATTCTTTCTCTGATGGTCCCTACACAATTGGCTTGGTGGACAGGAAACTTAAGGTCCATCCGTCTCAGTCTAAATGAGGCGGGCAGGCTAAGGTTTGGGGGACAGGGTACTCTGTTGTGTATGCGATGCAGTAGCCTGTGCACCCGACTGAAATCGGGCCTAAAATGTGGAGCACTGTGGGTGAAGGGAGGAGAAAGAAATATAAAAGCCGAATTTTGGGGATGATTTAGGAGTGAGAGAAAAGGAGAAAGGAGAGTTGGAAAAGTGCAGAAGAAAGACAAACGGGAAGGGTAGAAAGGCAGATGCAAAAAGGAGGGAGATACGAGAGAAGAGCCAGAGGAGGGAGGAAAGAGAGCTAGCGAAACAGGTGCTGAGAGAAGGGAAAGAGAAAAGTGGTTGACTGAGGAAAGACCGAAAGAGAAGATCGTGGCAAGAGGAAAGATGGAATAATTGAAGTGAGGGAGAGGATGAAAGATGGAGAGAGAGTGAATCGAGGAAGGTGGGAAGTGAAATTTGGAGAAAGAGAACAACAAAAGAAGTGACGGAACAGTGTATGACAAAGTGAAGGATGTAAAGGGGAAAGGTGGGACAGACGGGGTTATGTTTTCTGGCCTTTAACTACAATGGACATATGACTAGGACCTCACGAGCACAATTTTGTTAATGTACTTTTATAGAATGTTATACAGTGCTGAGAGATTACCTCAGCCACCTCTGAGGACCATATAGGTTCTCTTGGAGTCCATCAGCCTGAATCCAGTTTGTAGATGGGTTGTGGTGAAGAATGCTCAGGCACCTCGTGAAGGTACTGGTGTGGGGGGGCACATGGATCTCCTGGTCAAAATATTCATTCACATGAGGGATAGTTTGGTGGGCAGGGGTGTTAGTGAGTGGATTTGATCTCTCCTTTTTTGACACTTCTTCCAGGGGTGAGAGTTTTTACATGATGGTTCAATTCTAAATCAGGCCTTAAGCCTTCCAACTGCCAGAAACAACACAAAGCCTATTCACTCTCCTGGCTCGCATTGGAAAGTGTGTGGTGTTTAAACTGCTCACTACACAAGGACAGTGAGACACTGCAAGTCTATGGAGAATTGTGCTCATCTGCAAATGTCTCCTGATGTGATTGTTTATTTTGGACAGGATATGACTGGACACGGTTCTGGTCCAACATTTTCTACCAACAGAGTGCCCAGAGGTACATAGATGGGACAATATTGAGCTGCCAGGTGCCCAGTGTCTTGTTTTGAAAGTGATAGTCAGTAACCTGGTATAAGTAGTTCAAGGGTGTTGCACCTATTTTTAGGTAGTTTATAGACGATAACCGTATATATAAAAGGGGTGATTTTTGTTTTATCTAATTACCACATACTGTAAAGCACTGAAAAGTCACACAATTTTACTAAATTCCAAATGATCTAGAATATTTCATGTCCGACAAGAGGGAATTTCATAATTTTGCCCGTTGTACAGAGAAGAGGTGTTCTACCTTTAATTTTAGTCTTGTAGGGTGGCATGATCAGCCGAGGTGTTAGCCTGTAAGCACTCACTGGAAGTCTTAGTAGTGGGACAACGGTGCATGCTGGAAGTCAGGATAGAAATGCATTGCTAGAGCCCTGTGGAAGTCTCACTGGGATAGCAATACCCTGTGGGAATTGCATACAAAATTTACTAGAATAGGTTTTGGTGGCTTAGAGCACAGTAGAGATGTGTTGAATGAGCTCCTTGAAAATTGCACTGGTGTAGCAATGTAGGATATAAGTGAGGGTAGAAATGCATTGTGAGAACTTTGTTGAAGTCTTAAAGGGATAGCGGTTTGTAGTGCAGGCCCGAGTATAGCTGCATCACCCCAGACCTGTGGATTTTTAAAAGGGATAATGCAACTGAGTTTAAACCTGTATTGCAAGTGCTCTTAGTGCTGGGATAGTACTGCATGGAACAAGAGAGGACAGAGCTACACGGAGAGCTCCATGCAAAGTTTTGTACTGCTATAGTATTGTAAAATGCAAGTGTGGGCAGCGATGCATTGCGAGAGAACCATGGAAGTATTAATCATGGGACAGCAGTGCATGGTTCAAGTGAGGGTCGTGATGCATTGTCGGAGTACTCTGAGCCTTTTAGTTCTGGAAGAGAAATGGATAGTACAAGTCCAAGAAAAGTACAAGATGAGCATAGCGAGGGCCGCAAGTGATGGTAGAGATGCATTGTTAGAGCTTAATAGTAATATTAATCCTGGAATAGCAATGTATGGAACAAGTGAGGGTATGCTGTAAATGAGAAAACTTCCTATGTGAAGGAGTGTTGTCAAAATCGTGATAGGATGACAATCAACAACCAATACCTTTCTAATTTACATACTTCCATGTGGTCCCAAGTAAAACGTAACAAAGGAACTCCTAATGTTTCCGAAGAGGTACTGGGAATGCATTGGGCAGATGGTGTTTTACAAGATAAAATTAACTCTTTCACTGCTATTCCTTTCCCCCCCTGTGCCAAGCATTTTTTTGGCTATTTGTGGTAGTTTGCGCTTAGGCCCCTGTAACTTTTTGTCCACATAAGGTATCCACGTCAAATTTGCGTCCTTTTCTTCCAACATCATGGGGATTTTAAAGGTACCCAGGGTTTGTGGATTCCCCTGAAGCGGACCCAGAAATTAGCCAAAATACAGCTACATTTTTTAAAATGGGGGAAAAAGTGCTGCAGCAGAAAGCGTCTGGTTTTTTCCCTGCAAATGGTATCAACAAAGGGTTTGTGGTGCTGAAATCACCATCTTCCTAGCTTTCAGGGACGGAAGACTTTTTTGTCAGAAAACCAACATTTTCTACACAATTTTGGCATTTTACTGGGACATAGCCTATTTTTGCTACTTTTTGTGCGTTCAACCTCCTTCCAGTTAGTGGTAGAAATGGGTGTTAAACTAATAATGGGTCCCGGAAAGCTATACATTTCTGAAAAGTAGACAAAGTTCTGAATTCAGCAAGGGGTCATTTGTGTAGTTCCTTTAAAGTTTTTTTTTATATAGAAACTAACAGTTGAAAGTAAGAAATATTGAAAATGAGTTGAAAAAAACAGCCATTTGTGCCAACGTTTTCACCTGTAACTTCTTTTAAGTATGACATATTTTCAAAAGCAATATACTGTTACATCCGCAGGACCCTTCTGGTTGTGGGGATATATAGGACTTGTAGGTTCACCAAGAACCAGAGGAACCTTGAGCCAATAACTGAGCTGCGTCTTGCAATGGTTTTTCATTGTGTACCGGGTATATAGCAATTCATTTGGTAAAATATAAAACATGAAAAATAGGTATCAAGGACACCTATGTATTTCTGAAATGGGAACCCAATATAGAGTTTAGAAGCAGTAGTTATTTGCACATCTCCAAAATTGTGGGTACCCATACTAGCATGTGAATTATAAGACATTTTTGAAAGTGACTTCTTTTTTACACATTGTCTTACATTTGGAAGGCAGAAATGCATAGAAAGTCAATAGGTAATAACAGTTGCTCTACAATTCCTCTAAGTCTCCCGATAAAAATGGTACCTCACTTGTGTGGGTAGGCCTAGTGCCTGTGACAGGAAACAGCCCGAAACTCAACATGGACATATCACATTTTTCTAGTGAAAACGGACCCGTTTTCGCAATGTGCATAGCTGTGGATTTTGGACCCTAGATCATCCGGCACCTGGGGAATCCTAGAAAACCTGTACATTTTTGAAAACTAAACACCCAGGGGAATCCAGTATGGGGTTACTTGTGTGGTTCACACCAGGTTCTATTACCCAGAATCCCTTACAAACCTCAAACTTGGCCCAAAAAAACACATTTTCCTCATATTTCTGTGATGGAATGTTCTGGAATCTGCGTGCATCCACAAACTTCCACCCACCGCATTCCCCAAAGTCTCCTGATAAAAATGGTACCTCACTTGTGTGGGTAGGCCTAGTGCCCGCGACAGGAAACGGCCCAAAACGCAACGTGGACACATCACATTTTTCCACTGAAAACGGACCCTTTTTATGCAAAGTGCCTAGCTGTGGATTTTGAACCCTAGCTCAGCCCGCACCTTGGGAAACCTAGCAAACCTATACGTTTTTGAAAACTAGTCACCCAGGGGAATTCAGGATGGGGTGACTTGTGTGGCTCTCACCCCCAGAATCCCTTGCAAACCTCAAACTTTGCAAAAAAAACCCACATTTTCCTCACATTTGTGTGATGAAAAGTTCTGGAATCTGCGTGGATCCACAAAATTCTACTCACCCCGCATTCCCCAAAGACTTCCCATAAAAATGGTACCTCGCTTGTGTGGGTAGGCGTAGTGCCCGCAACAGGAAATGGGCCAAAAGGCAACATGGACACACCACATTTTTACAGTGAAAACTGACCCTTTTTTTGCAAAGTGCCTAGTTGTCGATTTTGAATTCCAGCTCTGCCGGCACCTTAGAAAACCTAGCAAACCTATACATTTTTGAAAACTAGTCACCCAGGGGAATTCAGTATGAGGTGACGTGTGGATCTCACCAGGTTCAGTTACCCAGAATCCCTTGCAAACCTCAAACTTTGTAAAAACAAATCCCACATTTTCCTCACATTTCTGTGATGGAAAGTTCTGGAATCTGCGTGGATCCACAAACTTCCACCCACCGCATTCTCCAAAATCTCCCAATAAAAATGGTACCTCACTTGTGTGGGTGGGCCATGTGCCCGCGGCAGGGAAGTGCCCAAAACGTATTGTGGAGACATCAAAATTACCCATCACAATACGACCTGGTTTTGCAAAGGGGCTCACTTGGGTTTTTGGCCTCGCGCCCGGCGGCCATCTAGGGAAAACTACCAAACCCAGACATTTTTTAAAACTAGACACCCGGGGGAGTCCAGGGAGGTATGGCTTGCTTGGACCCCCCCAACATTTTCCTACCCAGAATCCCCTACAAACCTCAAATTTAGCTGAAAAAATCATTTGTCTCAAATTTCTGTGTGGGAAAGTTGTGGGATCACCGGGCTGACACAAATTTCCTACCACCCAGCGTTCCCCCCAGGTCTCTTGATAAAAATGTTACCTAACTCGTGTGGGTGGGCCAAGTACCCGCGACAGGCAAGGGGCCAAAAACTATTGTGGAGACATCAAAATGAAGGCCAGAAAATGGCCGACTGGTGAGGAGCCCACAAAGGGAGCTCCTCCGCTTGGGATCGTTATTTTTACAGTTATCCCCGTTAGCACCTGCGGCTTTGGCACCGGAACCGCGATACCTTTCTACCTAATACAGACATAACTTTTAACCTATCTTACCATGTTCTGAGCCGATGCTTGGTCGGTGAGAACCGGGACTTAGAGCTGCACTGACCAGGACCCCCCCATCTTGGGCGCCGGGCTGAAGGAAGAAAGTGGGTTCGGTCCGCCTATACCCACTGCGACTCCGATCTTGAGGCCACTGCAAATCCGACCAGATCCCCCCATCTTGAGCACCGGGCTGGAGGAAGGAAGCGTGTCCTTTGGTCCGCCTAGACCCACTGCGACTCCAATCCTGAGGCCACTGCAGGTCTGACCAGGACCCGCCATCTTGAGCACCACGCTGGAGGAAGGAAGCTTGTCCTTCGGTCCGCTTGGATGCACTGCGACTCCGCTCTTGAGGCCGCTTCCGCTGCTGGGAACTGTTCGGGCCCTGACCTGAGGACCGAAGGCTTCCCGCTGGCGGGCGAAGTCTCCTCCCACCGATCGGCAGGCTTACAGCTCCGGGACTCCAGTTGTGCTGACTGGGTCCCCCCATCCTGCTGATTGAGCTGGATGTTGGGAGTGAAGGCGTTGAACTGCCAGGACTCACAGCGAGTATGTTGCTGAGCGTCGAGGACACCTGCAGCGGCTGTCTTGGTGCCAATCCCAGGCATCGTTCTCTACCCTGCGTGGCCTCCGCTCGTCCACTCGCCCACGTTATGAGCTGCGAAACACAGGCCAGCACACACACCAATCGTATGGGTCTTGTCCTCGACTAGGGAAAGGCCCTTGATTGCTGGTGATCCTCTGTACACGTTATGGGAATTGCCCGCCCTCCACATGAAGCACCCAGTGGAGACCTACACCGGTAATTCGTGGTGGTGACCGGCGCGCACAGTTCTGAGATCTACGAGCGACTTGGCGCCCCCTCACCGGTTACTTGGTTTGCTTAGGGACCGGAGCGCACACTCAGTGAAGTGATGTGATTTACGAGCAACCTGGCACCCCCTCACCTGCTTACCTCATTTGCCTCAGAGCCGGACCCCACGCTCGAGAGAGCGTTCTCTACGTGATTTATCAGAATAAGCAGGGAGATCCCCCTGACAAGAGGGTCTCGTAATTGCGATAAATTCTGCCTATCTGCTAACTTTATTATTTTCTTCTCTTATTATCCTGCCATCCTGATTGCTTCATATAGGGAACCCATTTTGGGAATAACACCAGCTGCCCCCCTACCCAACAAAATGGCAATCTAGCATATACCCATGGAGAAAGGACTAATCCAGGCATGGTTTTAGACAGAAAGATGGAGAAAGGACTAATCATTATTGGGGCTTAGATTGAAAAGAGACATAGGACTTTTCCCTAAAACCCACCATAGAGAAAAGGAAGATAGGACTAACCAACACGGCGGAAACAGTAATTGAAATAGGACTACATCCTAAGACAACCTACTAATGGAAAGTGCAATAGGACTACTGCCCAGGTTCAATCATCTGCAGCAAAAGGTGCGGCCATCTTGGACTACCTTTCAAGATCAGTCATCTGCAGTAAACGTCGTGGCTATATTGGACTGACCTCCTATCCACCGGTTATCACTACTAGAACTATCCACTAATATAGGATCCATACCACATCACCTGGTTCTCCTCGCTACAAATACTCAGGTGAGAGTTCCCCCTCCTACCTAGCCCTACCTCATTCACAAAGTTTCGAGCTTGGTGCCTTCTATGTACACTAGAGCCTGTCATATTCCTCCCCCCTCTCCCTCATCTCATCGCTGACGCCCTCATCCCCCTGTTTATACACTTCCCCCATCTCACGTTTTACATCAACCGATCCACGCCCACCCCCACCTACTCTGACTTTTCCCCTATCTAAGACCACCTTTTCCTCCCCAACCTCACCGTCGCTTAACCTCACCCCTCTTCCTCAGTCTCCCCCTTCCCACACTCCCTTTCCCCCTCACCTTACGTCACTTTACCTCACCCATTTCCCATACCTTTCTCCACCCCACATACAGGCGCCAACTACATTATGGAATGCACGGGACAACATACCTATACCATTGTATACCCCCAACCTTTCAAAAAAGCAGCCAAATGCTTTAAACATAATCTGTTAAAATCACATCCCGAGACATTAATCTCAGATCCCTACTTCTCAACAAACAAAGGCTACATAACCAATGACATCATATTTTACACTAAGCGAAGAGCCCAATGGAGGAAAGCCTTTCTCGCCCTGCTCTCGATCTCCTCCACCAGGAAAACAGCGCATGGCCTTATTATCTCTATCATCCCGTCCACAATCTACAAAGCCACTGCAACAATCACCATTTATCATAATGGGATCATTCTCATTCAATCTTCGGACCGTAGCCTAAATCTACTAGACAACATCTTTCCCCTCATTAAGGAAAAAGTCATAAGACCCCATCCCCCCTCCCCAACTGATCCCAATCTCAATCCGCTTCCTAACTCCCCGCATGTTTCCCCTCAAGACATTCTCCTCTTTTGACCCAACCGACATTTACACTCACCCTAGAGCCATCAGACACCCCTGGAGATGACACACACTCCCCTAATTCCTACTCTACACCTAGCACCTCTAACATCCCCATGTCCTCACCCACACTTCACATCCATCCTTTCCACACCCCTTCATCGCCCGCCATTACACCGCCCCCCTCCCAGGACAACCTTCCGGACAGCCCGCAACACAACTACCCAGCTCACATTTTCCCTCCAAACCTCATACCTGACCTAAGCACATCTCCCCCACACAGTCCTATCATTAAATACGTCACGCCCCACACCAGACCCCAGACTTGATGAGATATTATCACTTCAACAAGTCAAAGAGGACCTCCAAACTATACGCGGCCTGATTACTCTTCAACCCAAGATCAAACTATTTGTACAAGAATCCAAGACCAACCCCCACAATACCCAATCCAAACTCTCCCTACAACTGCCCGCACGCCCTCCGAAACATCAGCCCCTAAGGTGGAGAACAGTACCTTACCCTAATGCCTCAACCCGTCCTATCCGAAGGAAAAATCCCTTATCGGATATAGATATACTCTCCCTACTTCGCTCCTATGATCTCCCGCAATTCACCCCTAACACAACGCACTCAGACATACTGCCTATTCATTCACTAATTCAGTCCAACCCCACCAATACTCAGTGTCAAAACACAATTCTAGAGGTATTGTTGAAAACAACCTGACGCGAGTCCCCCTCACACAAGAGCCCAACCCAAATTCCATCAAGCCGCAACTTAAATGTATACTTCTAAATTGTAGATCGGCCGCAAGACATGCAGCTGACATAGCTGACCTCATTTTCACTGATGAACCTGACCTACTAATCCTGCTTGAAACATGGTTAAATGAATCATCTACGCCCATCCTCGACATATTGGTGCCCCCAAACCATAACATCATCAGACTAGACAGAACTGATAGGCCAGGTGGCGGTATCGCTTGCATACATCGGACCAATCTCTCAGTGAACCGCTCCCACTCACCGGTTCTATCTTCTTGTGAATACCTGTGCCTAGACATCACAAATAATAACAAACCATTGTGCTCACTGCACACATTTTACCACCCCCCAGGGGACAACCTCACCTTTATCGAACATCTCATGTATATTGTATCTACTAATGCTGGACAACAAAATACACAAATCTTCCTCGGAGACCTTAACCTCCACTGAAATGACCTTAATGATTCAGCAGTCATCAGCCTCAAAACTTTCCTCTCAGACCTCGACCTCACCCAAATCTGTAATGGCCCCACACATGATAAAGGCTCAATTCTAGACTTGGTCATCTCCAAAGCTGAAGCCACTCAGTTGGAAACGATCCTCCCCTGTGACTGGTCTGACCACCACATCATCACTTTCTTCATCAATGAATCAGTAAAACCTCACTCTGCCCAACCCACGAGACCCAAAATATGGAAGAGAAACCTAAAAAACATCGGTGCAGATCTAGTCACAAACTCCAGCCCTAACATCCTGCTTCCCCCCCCGAAGATCTATCAGATGTGCAAGATCTGACCGATCACTACTTCTGCTTCTTAAACAAGGTCCTAGACAAAGTTGCTCCCTTGCTATTGAAAAGAGCCTCTACAAAAGATTCTAAACCATGGTTCGATGGTAGACTTAACGAGGATAGAAGATCCCTTAGATTAATCGAACGACGATGGAGGTCAGCGCCTTCTTCAGTTCACCTCAAGTTGCTAAGAACCACGAGAAACTCCTACTACAGAAAGATCCGACAATCAAAAGCAATCTTTTTCAGTAATCAACTAGACGAAGCCAAGAACTGCCCCAAAAAACTATTTGAACTAATCAAAACGCAATCTAAGGGCTTACCTCACCCCCCCCCCCCAAACTAACCTGACTCACTACCCAATTGCGAAGAATTTGCCTCCTTCATGTTGAAGACAGAAAACATAAAATCGGACCTGCTCAACAACTTAACAACCCATTCTGACATTCACATAGACACCTCATCCCCCCCTCCAGGAGCCCAACTTATATGCTCCCCTAAGTTTAACCTCAAAAACAACGCCTCATGGTCCTCCTTCCCTACACACAGTGAACAAACGATATAAAAAATGCTCACATCTCTGAACCCCTCCAACCACTTCACAGACCCCCTTCCCGCAAATCACATAAAAGACTTCATTCCACTGTTACTGCCTCTATGGACTAAGATTATAAATACATCTCTCCTGCAAGGAATCATCCAAGATATCCTTAAATCTGGGCAGGTGTCCCCCATCTTAAAAAAGCCAACGTCCGACCCGGCGGACTTGAATAACTACCTCCCAATATCCAACAACACTACTCTGGCCAAATTATTAGAAAAATGCGCTCACACACAGCTTAGCAAACACATTGACCATTTCAACCTGCTTAATCAATACCAATCCGGCTTCCGCACAGGGCACAGTACTGAAACAGCCATGACCCATATAATAGATGACGCTCTAAAAATCCTTGATCAAAATGAAGCCTGTCTGCTAATCTTGCTTGACCTATCCTCAGCTTTTGACACCGTCAAACACGACAACTTATTAGATCTCCTGAAGCACAGAATGGGAATGGGGTTCTAAACTGGTTCTCTTCATTCCTTCAAAATAGATCACAAAGATTCAAGGTTAATCAATCTTTGTCCAATCCCGTCCCAGTCACTTTAGGAGTCCCGCAAGGATCTTCCCTCTCTCCTACACTCTTCAACCTATTCATGGAACCGCTCACCGACATCCTCAGCTCCTCTAATGTCCAATATCACATGTACGCGGACGATACACAAATATACTTAAAAATCCATTCACTAGAGGACATTAAATCTCTCAACGTAACGCTACAAAAAACTCAGACCTGGCTGGCTGAAAACCATCTGAAACTAAACACCCTCAAAACTGAATTCCTCCTTATCGCTCCCCCCAACCAATCGACCATCATCCTTGATTGGCTGAAACACCTCACAGCACTAAACTGCCAGCCTCTTATTATCGACTCAGCGAAATCACTGGGAGTAACTCTCGATAAAAATCTAAACATGCAGAAACACATTAGCAGCGCAACAAAAGGAGCAAATTTTCAAATGAACACCCTAAGAAGACTAAAACCCTTCCTCCCCGCAAATGACTTCAAACTTGCAGTTCAAGCTCTAGTACTCCCTAGAGTTGAATATTGGAGTGCTTCTCTTTGCGGGCTCCCCAGATCGACGACAGCCCCCCTAAGAGCCTCAATCAACTCAGCTGCTAGACTCATCACTGGCTCCAAAAGAAACTGCCACATCCCCCCTGACCTTAGAGCCCTCAACTGGCTACCTTTCGAAGCCAGAGTTCAGCTAAAAAACGCATGCATGACGCACAAGGCCATACATCACAACACTTCGAGCTACCTGGCACAGAAATTGGTACTTTCTTGTGGCAACAGATCCTCCAGAAGCGCCAGTAACCTTCTACTGAAACCACAATGATTTTCCAAGAAGAAAACATACAACCGGGCCTTCTCGGGGATTGCTCCCAGGATCTGGAATGCACTACCTCCAGAAACCAGACTGAATCCCTCTATTGTATTTTTCAAAAAAGAAGTGAAATCTATTCTCTTATCCAAATTCACATGAACTATGTTAATAAGTTGTAATACTATTGTATGATATGCACGGAACATAATTTTTTCTTGTAATACGGGTTTTGTTTACTATATCTGCTTGTAAAGCGCTCTGATGCCCGCAAGGGTCTTGTCCGCGCTATATAAAACCTTCAAAATAAATAAATAAAATTACCTATCCCAAAATGACCTGGTATTGCAAGGGGGTTCACCTGGGGTTTTGGCCCCGGGCTCAGCGGCCATCTAGGGAAATCTACCAAATCCACATAATTCTGTAAACTAGACACCCGGAGGAGTCCAGAAAGGTATGGCTTGCTTGGATCTCCCAATTTTTTCCTATCTAGAATCCCCTGCAAACCTCAAAGTTTGGGCAGACCACACCCCTACGTATAAAAAAAATCCCTGGTGCCTAGTGTGCTTTCTGCCTCCCGGGGGGGGGGGGGCGGGAGATCGGGGGCTATTGCCCCCATCTGCCTCCCAGGGGAGGCAGAAAGGCTGTGGCAATTGTTTGGGGGAAGTGGGTGCGCTGGCATGCCCATTTTGTGCAGCCCCCACCTCTACGTATAAAAACAATCCCTGGTGCCTAGTGGGCTTTCTGCCCCCCGGGGGCAGATCAGGGGCTATTTCCCCATCTGCCTCCGGGGGGCAGGAAGACTATGGAATTTTTTGGGGGGTGGGAACATTGGCATGCCCATTTTGGGCAGCCCCCACCCCTATATACATAAAAAAATCTCTGATGCCTAGTGTGCTTTATGCCCCCCGGGGGGCAGATTGGGCTATTGCCCCTATCTGCCCCCTTGGGGGGGGGGGGGGCAGAAAGATTGTGGAATTAGGCGGGGTGGGGGCATGCCCATCTCAGGCAGCCCCCATCCCAAAATGCTAAAAAGAAAATCCCTGGTGGCTAATGTGCTTTCTGCCCCCCCGGTGGGCAGATTGGGGGCTATTGCCCCTATCTGCCCCCCAGGGGGGGACAGAAAGGCTGAATATGCCAGAAGGGTTGGGGGGGAGCAAAGGCCCTTGCCCAAGGGGCCGCTCCCCCCTCCCTGGTGTCCAGTGGGTGGATCCCTGCCCGAGCTATTGCCAATTGTTATATTTAGTGCAAGCAGCCTCCCATCACCTTTTGTGTCTTTCATGTACTTCCCTAAGTGGCATGGGTATGCCAGACATGGGTCCCATGCTCACTGTGTCACTGGAACCAATCTGCACCCGGCTGATGAGCCCTTAGCTAGGGCGAAACTGGTCATGGGTTACTTATGTTCCGGTTCAGGGAGGACCTGGCTTGGCAGTTAGGGCTGGACTGTTCCCATGAGGAACAGGGTCAAGACTGATTTGCATATGGCTGTGTCCAAACTGAGGTGGCGTGGTGAGTGTAGTATCCTCCCCAGTCTGGGTACCCGCCAATGACTATGCCACACACAAAGCTTAGTATTACACGTCTTTATTCTGCTGCATGTAACTGCAAACTCAACCTTGTAAAACAAGCTTTCATTGAGTTCCGCTCTGGCACCTACATTACAGCTCTATGGAGTCTGCTAGGAGCCAAAAGTCTTCTGTCATAAAACTTGTAAGACACTACATCTCCCTCTCTATTAAATAAAAAAATTAACTTTTTTTTTTTACAAAACCGTGTATGTATGTGAATGCATATATCTATATATATGTATGTGTGTATATCTGTGTGTGTATATGTATGTGTATATATATGTGTGTACATGTATGTGTATGTGTGTGTATACATATGTATGTATATGTGTGTGTATATATATATATATATATAACACCAAACACCACTGAGATATTCACACAATGCATCAATAAAAGCCAAATCTTCTTGTTCTGTTTCTTTTTGTTATTTATTTTTCTTAACAGTCCACACACACTAACCCCAGCAATGTTGCTGAGGGTGGGAACCAGAGGCACGGGGCCAAAGGGCGAGCCAGCCTCCACTATCTCATGAATGCACAAAAGTGGGCTGCCCCTTGAATCAATTCCTATGTTTATCTACAGAGTTCTATAGAGATGCACTACCAGTGGGGCATCTCATAAAGAGCTACGGACTGGCCTCACACACGCCCGGTGTCATGCTTCATCATCGGCTGTCCTCGCCCTCTAAAAACTTGGTTTGATAGAGGGCGGGCATACACCTGGAGACAGGGATGCACTTCTAAATCTAAGTGATGGCCGTGGGGGAGTGATAAGTGATTTAAAAACCACCTCAGCAGAAACATGTCGACCGCATTTCATACGGTGAAGGGAGAATAATATCCCATACCACCGTTCACTTAGTTTTTAACCACCATACATTTACCATTTGAATAAAGCATAGCACATGGACTAATGTAATGGTTTTTAAATCACTTATCACTCCCCCACGGCCATCACTTAGATTTAGAAGTGCATCCCTGTCTCCAGGTGTATGCCCGCCCTCTATCAAACCAAGTTTTTAGAGGGCGAGGACAGCCGATGATGAAGCATGACCGGGTGGTGTGTGAGGCCAGTCCGTAACTTTTTATGAGATGCCCCCACTGGTAGTGCATCTCTATTGAACTCTGTAGATAAACCTAGGAATTGATTCAAGGGGCAGCCCACTTTTGTGTATTCATTTATTTTTCTTAAGCAGTCAGAAAAAGCCAAAAGCCAACACGTGTTTCGCGCTCCACTGCGCTTCTTCAGGGCTGTTACAAACATAGAATAATACAATTAGAATCTAAACCATACATACAATAATTGTCAATATAGTAAATCTATTTAACAACACACATGTGGATTTTATCCACACATTTCTACCATAACATTCTCTGTTGTTAATCTTTATTGGGGCTACAGAGAGTACATTATCTTCATGTTCTCACACCATTGGCCTGCCACATAAATTTGTGAACTAATCAACACCTCCTAAAGTTTAGATCTAGAAAAACTCCATCTGATGATTTGTCCCTTTACTGGTACATTACCCCTGCACACTTTTATTCAGTAACAATTCCATTTACCTCTAATTTTAATCCTACTAGCCATATACCTGGGTCCATTCAGCACTTTCTTGGGCATAATTCTCTTATCTTATTTATTTTTTACCTTATAGTCTTTCTTGAGTCTTGTTTTTCTTGTGTTCTCCTTCCCTAAAACCATACGCTTCCTTCAATATTAAGCTTACTATAAAAAACAGGTAAAAAAAACCTTTATTTCTTCTGTGCGTTTTAATAATGAATATTCACTCTAAAAATGCATATTTATTTTATTAATTCTCACCTCCAAAAAATCATTATACGACATGTAATATAGCCTTGTCACTGTCCATTGTAATTCCTGATACTTCTGTAAGATATTTATGTATATGTATGTATATGCGTATGTGTGTATGTGTATGTGTGTATATGTGTATATATATCTATGTATGTATATGTGTGTATGTGTATATATATATCTATGTATATATATATCTATGTATATATATATCTATGTATATATATATCTATGTGTGTATATGGATGCATGTGTATAGATATGTATGTGTATATATGTATGTGTATAGATATGTATGTGTATATATGTGTGTATAGATATGTGTATGTATGTGTATAGATATGTGTGTATAGATATGTGTGTATAGATATGTATGTGTATATGTATGTATGTGTATAGATATGTATATGTATGTATGTGTATAGATATGTATATGTATGTGTATAGATATGTATGTGTATGTATGTGTATAGATATGTATGTGTGTGTATGTGTATAGATGTGTGTGTATGTATGTGTATAGATATGTATGTGTATAGATATGTATGTGTATGTATGTGTGTATAGATATGTATGTGTATGTATGTGTGTGTGTATATGTATATACATGTATGTACTTGTATGTATATGTGTGTGTGTATGTGTACATGTATCTATGTATTTATTAAACATTTTTCTTTGCTACGATCAGTGCTCCATTACGAGAGTTAACAAAGTCTTGTATGTATCTTGAACAGTAACTGGCTATGCCAAGAAATTACTGTATCATAGAAGCCTCTCGTGGGGGATAAGCATTTGACAGAGCTTGTACTTTTGCAGGATCAGGTGTCACACCCCCATCTGAAAAGATATGGCCAAAGAACTTTAACTTTGTCTTGTGAAACTCAAACTTGTTGGCATTCAAAGTCAAACCTGCATCAGTAAGTAAACGAGATACTTGTGTGAGAGCTTTATCAAGCTCCTTCTGTGTAGCTCAGAAAATCAATATGTCATTGCTTTAATTGAATGCATTTAAACAGGCTATATGACACGTCGAATGATGGTTTGGAAAATGTTTGCAGCCGGTGACACCAAAACTGAGTCTCTTGTATCGAAACAGACCAAAATGTGTAGAAAAACTTGTAATGTACCAGCAACCTTCTTTGAGTTCCAACTGATTTTAACCGTTATTTAAATCAAGGCGAGAAAGATCTTTGCACCATTTAATTGTGTTATCATGTCTGCAATGTGTGGACCTGCATGTTGTTCTCGTTCAATTGCCTTGTTTGCTCGACGCATGTCAACGCATGTGTACAGCTCCTTCACTGTCCTTTTTGAGCACTGCCACTATGGGAGAAACCTATGGTGTCGGACCAGTTGAACGCTCAATCATGTCATGCTTAAGTAACGATTCAAGTTCTTTTTAGGTCGAGCATTCGAGACCTCTTGTATATACTTTAGTATATACTTATTATATACTTATATGTGTATGTACTTTGTGGGGTCTGGAGATCAGCCCTAGGACTTGTCTGCTTCCGCTTAGGGACTTTTTTTCTGTTCAACTGCCTCTATTTAACTGTCTTGATAGAAAACGACCAGCAGAGGTCAGTAAAATACCAGAATTGCTTTCTGCTGAGAGACTTTCTTTTTAAATTTTTCTGGCAACTGCCTCTATTTAACTTTGTTGATAGAAAACGACCAGCAGAGGTTAGTAAAATACCAGAATTGCTTTCTGCTGAGAGACTTTCTTTTTTTAATTTTTCTGGCAACTGCCTCTATTTAACTTTCTTGATAGAAAATGACCAGCTGAGGTCAGTAAAACACCAGAACACTTTAGCATTCTCTAGATTCCAGTCCATAGAGATTGTCTTCCACGGGCACCTGTAGACAATAATAATTTTTTCAAATCTTGTATTTTCAATAATATGACCACTGAAGGCCCTGATTTTATATTAAAAACAGAACTTTGGACTATACCATTTCCTGCTGAAAGGCAATATTTCTCTCCATGTGTTCCCATACCTGGCTTGTCACGCAGTTTGGTGCTTACTTTCCCTCAATGTTAAAGAACAGTAGATGTTTCAGCACCCAGGCTAATGTGCTACATAGTGAAATACATATAAGGTCCCAAAGGCGAGACCGATTGCATTGCAAATGCTTGTTTTAACAGCATCTTGTAAATGAAAAGCAATTTGCCTATGTCTCTGACCAACAGGACGGACATCTTCAATAATATGCAACTTTACTTCAATAGTCTTAAGCTTTCCCAAATTATGAAATAACAAAGGGAACTGACTTACTATTTCCTGGTGAGCATTCATGTTGTAGTTCATGGAAATGAGTCCCACATCAGCAGCTGTGCTGAAGCTGAGCATACAAGCACTTGACGCTGTACCTTGAAGCACATGAATGGGTGCTTGACCCTTAATTTTCTCGTGTTTCACTATCGCTACAAAAGAACCTTGAATTTTTATCGGGGTTGATGCAGCCCATGTGCACATGTGGTTTGTGATGGCGTAAGTCGGGGCAATGAAGTTAATTCATTGTATTTTCCTTCACGCATTATGTTTACCGACGTACCACTGTTGTTGATGAAAGGTATCGAGCAACCATTTATTTTCAATGTACTCTTTGGACAACGTTTGTACGACTTTGGTATGTCAACTTTTCTGTGACTGACATCTTTCCTCACATGCAGCAAGTCCAACATGCGCACGTTTCTCTGAGTTAAACACCGACATGGCACAACCATCTTCTTCACTTTCACTTGATTTTGAATTGGCAAGCTCATTGTAGGGTAACATTTGTAATTCAGTACAACACACACTTAAGTCACACACACAATTTATAAAGGTGATTTTGTTCCTCTATTTTTTTTTTTCTGAAATCCCTATGTAGCCCTTGTAACATACATTGCTGTTCAGCTAATCATACTACATCAGACTGTCATAATAGTTGTGTAACACATGTCCTTATATTGCAGAGGTTACAATATCAAGTCTGTTTGTTTGTCATTGTGTATTTTAAAAATTGGCTGTCTGTGGTGATTGCCATAGATAGCAGTCCTCGCAAATGTTCTATCTATTTTAATTGTCTACCCTGAAACTTAATGTAGTCACAAATGTATGCCCACTATAAGCATAAAGTTTTGTGAAATCTTATTAAAAAACCAATCTTAATTGATAACTTGTTATACATAAGTTTATTTTCTGTTCATAATAAATAACTGTGCATCGTTTTTAAGAAAAACAAAGTATTCACGCACCAAAATACACACCAACTACCAATAACTATAAAATGTTGTAGCTAATCTAAAAAACTAATATATTAAACCACACTATAAAAATTATGTTCCTAAAAAATTCTCACTATATACTTAAAATCCCAAACTCCGCCTTTACACTAAATTCTGAAATACCTAAAACACACTAAGAGCTAAACACACACAAATCTATCGTACACATATATGTCATATATTACCTTACACATACATTATGCCCATCTACTCTAAAAACTGTCCAAAAAGTATCTTACATTTTTAAATACTAACATATACAAAATAATCCAGAATTTAAAATATGTAAAGCCACATAAAAAGACCGCCAATCCTCTCCCAAATAACCACAAAAATGCAAATTAAATGTAAACAATATAGACTACAACCAAAGGTTCAGGTGCACTGGTCTGTAATAAATATATAGTGCCTCCTTGGCAGTAGTGGCCGGCACACGTAAGAGCGGTGGGGCGGGGTGGGTGGGGGAGGGGGTAAGTCGACATACTACAGGAGAAGTAAAATTAAATAAATAAAAAAATAAAACCACTTACCTTGCGGTCGGCAATGCGGCGAGGGCAAGGTAAGTGGTTTTATTTTTTTATTTATTTAATTTTACTTCTCCTGTCATCATCAAAATACTTTATTTCAGCCTAAAAGGCCATGAAAGTAAAAGAACAGTAAAATGCAATACATAGAGAAGAAAATATTTAAAAAACATTCCTCCACTATTCACTTCATCAGGTCTATATACATACGGTTTTTACAATTCATTTTAAGTCTAGATAAATTCCATCATTTAGTCTTAACAATCTGGGGGTAACCCGTTTATAAAGTGCATGTGCAATGTAATCAAATTAAAATATTGCTTGTTCTATATTAATATCAGGTTCCTCAAGGTGCAAATACAATACATGTTTGATGGAGCAAAATCTTATACTCTACCATTGAACTCGACCATTGGCTAGGGTGAATTTATATCCAAGATAGTAGAGAAACAGGGAAGATTTTAAATTCCAAGAAAAAATTCTGTAAAATTCATATATTGGGAAAGAGCTGTCATTTGTTAAAATCATCGGGTCATTACTAAAATATATGAGCCCATACAATACGGAACAGGTGAGAAAAAATACTTCAAATTTTACACAGAAGCGAAGCTATTTCAGTAACGTTTGTTCTTGATTAAAATATGTATACCTCTATAATCTTAATCAAGATTGTTCTTGCCAGATTCAACAACGTTACCTCCTGCTCGGTGCATAGTTTAGTCAACCAACTGAAAAATTATTTCTCCTGTCATATGTCGACTTATCCGACCCTGTCCCCGCCATACCCGCTCACCGCTCTTACCTGTGCCGGCCGCCACTGCTCCTCGCACCCATGCTTAATGCTAGTTGGCACAATTATTTCTTCATGCTGCAGTTATAGTGTTCCTGGTGTATTAGTTTATGGTCATATTTCTTTAGGATAGTGTTAATCTTTAGTTGTCTTAATAGTTTTTTGGATGACTTTGCCCTTGTTGGTCCATGAGGTACAGCTGGTGCAGGTGAAGCACTTGGTGCTGCTGGTGGTGATGCAGCTGCTGGTGTTGTTGGTGCAGACCACCTGCTGGTGTTAGCTGAATACCTCTTAATTCTTCGCTCCTCCTTGTCTTTATTATAAATTTCGCCCATTTTTGGAAGCCATCGACCTTGGCTTCCAGGCTTGCAAAACTTACTTGCTGTTTTCCCCTCTTCTTCCTTTGTGCATCATCAAAATTGTCTGAAAAGAATTACCCTTTTCAATTATGTTGTCATAAAAACGTCAGCAGACGTTTTACATAAATACACACATTCAAGTATCATTGGTGCTCAAACTTGATTTAAATTAATTCTCTTGCAGATTCTATCTAAAACATTTCAATCTACAAAATTTATATATTCTCACAGCCTAACCAGACTTAACCTTCCAGAAATCCACTGCCCATCACCCTGCCCATCGCACTCCTGGCCGAAAAAGTGGATGACACCACCACGTCTTTTTAATGTGTACACCTTTGCTTTAACTCAAATGGTGTTTGTTCCTAATATCCAACCTATAAAGTCTACCGAAGAGGCTGATTGTCTCACTTACCAGCATGATAACCTTTTTAGCTCAATCTTGCTCCTGATAAGTCCCGAAGAACAAATATTTTGTCATCCCATCAGCCTTCAAGACTCTCGGCTTGGAAAAACAACTGGCCCACCAACTCTAGGTTGAAGCGTATATTCAAATCCGCCATTAGATTATATCCACCTCTCCATTAGGGGTAAAGAAAAACCAATCAATATCTGTATAAATTAATATTAAAATTAACAAACAGCCCACCTCACCATCAAGATGTGCAATCTTCTCCACACAATTACTGCCAACCAACTCTCAAAATTCAAAAGACCCCAAAAGCTTTACTCTCTGATAACGAAGATAATCGCTACCATTACCTTGGTAATTTCTCTATAAATACTTGCAAAAATTAAAGCAATACTTCCTAGTTGATTAGTCCACAAGAAATGAATGAAGGGTCCCTCCTTTCGCACTATTCAATTCATCCCTCTGAGTACTATGTTCCAATGAGCCTATTGGTCAATCCACAAGAACGCAGTCCTTCGTTTCACTTTTTGCTGCATCTACTCCACATCAATACTAGCTGACAAACACCCAAGCCATCAACACCAGCAAGCTGGACTACAAGAAGACTCTATGCCAGAATTAACACTCAACTGACCAGAAGCATCCTGCCCATACAAAACTCTATAGTCTGCTTCAGCATCAAACTCTCACATCACAATGACATCACCCAGTGCCTCTAAGAGCTCCACTGGATCACAATCCACCAAATAACAGTCATCAAACTACACATGAACACATACAAATCCTTAGATGACATAATAACCAAATACCACAACATTGGCATATACGTAAATCAACATGCCAGACCCCTGTGCTTAGCATGACTCCTATTTGCACACACTCCACACAGATGCAAACCAGATCTAGTGGTTGTGCCTTATCTTTCCTTACTTCCAATCTCTGAAGCAAGCTGCCCTTCCATATCAGATACACTTACGCTTTTTAGATTTTTTATTTTATTCAAGAACAAAATAAAGAGTTGCCTCTTCACTTACTCCCAGCCATGGTATAGCCAATGTAACTCTTGGTTTCTGGTCAAGAATACGTTCCCATGTGAGTTGTACGCTATACAAATACACATAGCATAAAACAAAGTAACAAAATTTAGTGATCTAAGATTGCCATCAGAAGTTAATATCACATTGCAACAAATGAGTGCATTGGATGATGGAGTAGGTAGGCCTACATCTAACCTGCATATGCAAACCAAGTGTGTGTTTGCTTGCTCAACTACTGCAGATATTGCACAGTGGATAATGAGTTACATAAACGGAAACACCTGTCGAAAAACAAACTGAATTCACAGGTAGATGGATTGTTCTTGTGCAAACATATATTGTCATGAACACTACTTGTGTTCATATATGTTCAAGTTTTAGGACAATGTCAAAATATTTGCTTTTAAATATAAGGACCTTTAACACCAATATGCCTTCCATTACATAAATATTACCATCAGCGCCATGATCTCTTAACTTTCATACATTTGGGAACATATCAATGTGCATATGTGTAAAAAATTACATTCAATATTACATGTTGAAAATCATTAATATTTGACACAATATACAAAACAGGAATAACCATTATGAATGCACAAGTCCAGATTTACAGAATATGTTCTCTTTCACATTCACAATTATGGGCTGCATACATTAAGGAAATGTTTATAAACAACATTGTTAAATGACGGTTTGGCCAGCTTACAATGAGTGTTGTATCATAATTCACATACACACTTACCACTTCATTGAACATATTCCCTATGTATTGCAAGATGTTTTAATGATTGTGCAAATTCTGAGTCTCGATTTGAAGTAGTGTGCATTGCATTTGTGATACTGTTTCAACACAGATAAAACACAAAGTAATCTTGTGAAATGTGCAATATTTGTAAAAAAATAACTTGATATTTCATAGTAACATAAAGAATCACAGCCCATTGCAATGTACTACCTTGTGGTATTTTGTGCAAAGGGGCCATTCTATAGGCGGAGCGTGTTTGAGAACATTCAAACAACCTAGATTACAGAAGCAAATCAATATATTATAAACAGCAATTTTTCTTAATAACCTGCACATCATTGTGGCTGATGTAAGAACAACTAAAATAATTTATCTTCCATTTGTCATTGTTGCATGTGTGTAGAATTCATCAACACACATACATAGAGCATATTGCAGTAATCAGTACATAAAGTACAAGAATGTCATCCTTTCTGCACAAAACATGATCAGCACAGTCCTAACAACCATCAACTATGTGTAAAGGGAGCCTGAGTGGAGGCATGCCTCCTCAAATTGTGCAAGCGCAGGGAGAGAGCAGAACTGAATATCACAAAAGGGTATCCCCAGCCTTGTGTGCAGATTTACCTCACAAAAGGCACCCTGCTAGCAGCAAAAAAATAATTATTTTTCCTTTGGTAGACCTTCACCCACTTTAGTAGTGACATGCTTCCTCATCGGGTCTCATTATGGTCCCTAAAAATCAGGATTGGGTCAAACATATTTCAGGGAGCACTTTGAATAGTTTTCTAATCGGCTTACCTAAGAAGATAAAAATGCCTCAAACCAACCTCAGTGTCCTTTTATTAATGGTTGTTTGGGTGTGATCAAAAATAAATTTCAAACGGGGGTAAAGATATTATGGTCCTATTACCCTAACCTCTAATTGACATGTTTCAGCCCTTGATCTATGTCCACTGAAGTAACGGGCTTTCATCACGACATAACAAGCACACTGCCAGGTTCAAAACATGCACCACTCATGCATACAACGTGAGGTGTTACTCGCCTCAAAATAACCGTAATAGGTCTTGATTCCTATGGTGAAGAAACCCAAATGGAATCCCCAGCTATTATCAGCGAAAGTGCATCTTTAGAGAGGCATTCATATTTTGCGATCTTTTCACCCAAGGAGATGATGAATGCACAGACTCATGTTGTCAAATGCTTGAAAAACCCATTATAAATGCATGCATTCAGTATTCATGCATATCTTAATGATTTCGTACCGCATGTGCCACACACTGTGTATTTATCCCACATATACAATTTCCATCAGCATACCATGCTTGATGATATAGTGTTGCATTGCCAGAATCTGTGCAATACCATTCATAGATTGCAACTTACTCTACTGAGGAATCCCAAATATTCACATGGGAGGAGACGGGAGCATGACCCTGTAGTCACACACTGAAAGCAATGTACTGTCACCACATAAGGTAGACGGCAAAGGAATGCATTGGAGACCCCATGTTATAGAGTAAAGCATGAAGAGGAACAAAATCTAGAAATCTATTGCATTAATCTGGTGCCGAAATGCCCTAAAGAAGTGGAAAATACCACACTTACTTTGTCATGGGTGACCTGCTGCTTCTTAACCTACTTGGACGTCCCACTCTCCTCCCAGCTCGCCGTTCATGTGGAATCGGGACCCAGTATTTCTGTATCCCTGGATGCTTCGGTATGCATCCCGATGAACGTGTGCGGTGGTGTAATTGCGTCCCTAACATGGAAGTAACCATGGTAGATGTGGTTCCAGTTCCTTTTATATGGAATATCATAAAGTGCATATTAGCCTTCACCATACAACTAAAGCATCAAGTTTTAACTAATTAAGTGATGTGCAGGTTTAACTTCTATAAAAACTGAAGCATAAAATTCATCCAAATGACATATTAGGGGCAGCTTCAGGTGGGAACTGATTTTTATATAGTGTAACAGAGAAGCCCACTGTAATCTTGTAATGACTAATTCAAGCAATCCATTATTCTAACGGATGTGGTTACTGTAAACCATAACCCTGAGGAAGCAAATAGTGAATGTGAAGGGGGGTACTATATGTACTAGTTTAAGCTAGGCATCATTGGACTTAATTTTCAAAGCAGAATAAAATTAAAGGTGTCAAAAAACGACTGTTTTATGATGAAATGAGATTTGCGTGAACCATGATCAACGTGGATAAATCATGTCCCAACAGATATAGTTTACTTTGTCTTTCATAAATAGAGTAAGTACTGAGACTCTCTCACAGGTGTTTTATAAGAGGAAGAGGTCAACGTCACTGTGCCCAATCCTGTTTTAGATTGAAAACCAATAGCCATGTCTAGGCATACAAAAATCTAAGGATATTATTTAAGGTTTGTTACAGTGAGTTGAACTGGTTCCATGGAATCTCCTCACTGAAGCCCTTTTGATAGGTCTTTAATCTGTATTCCCAATGTTGTTCTTCCTCTATGAGAGTTCTCATCATATTGTCACTATGTGACACTTTCTATCATGGTGCAGTATCAATCAAACAAAAGCTTTATTTGAATTCACACGTGAATCATAAAAGCTACATTATTGCATGCATAGAAACTTCATTAAAACCAATATAAAAATTAAAACAGATTTAAAAAGCTTAAAAACTACAGTACATAGATGAAGGAGCAATAACAATCATCTGGTGCATACTGAATTGCAATGTCAAGAACGGACTATAGCTGCTTCCTGCAGTTGATGACGGCCCACAGAAATCGAGACATTACAGCACATATATAGATGTTAGGTAGCGTTTGCAGGTACCGAAGAGCTGGTCGGCATTGTACAAAGCCCAGCTGCAGTAACATGGGTTTGACGTGTTTTTTCCTAGTATCAGAAAAATGTTTGCAAAACAGAATAGTGTGCACAGTGCTCTGCAAAGAGATGTCTTCGCAGGTACATTTCCCCAGGTCAGATGACCATTTGTTAATGGTGGGGAAGCTGATTAAATGGTGGAAGATATCCAGACGGAACCGGGTCAGCACAAACCTGTGGCGCTCATTACACACATTGGCTAAATAGAATTGCATATTAAAACTGGTCAGTATCATCTGATTCCTCAGGACAGAAGGTTTAAGAATTTCAGATGCTAGTCTCGTTTCCTCTAATAATGATAAACATTTCATTTTGAGTGCTTTGCGTTGGACGAGAGCCAAGCTCTCGGGATGGTCAAAGTACTCGGGATGGCCAATGTATGCCAGAAAGTTATGCACAAATGTGAGCCAGGGGATTTTAAGAGCAAACAGGGATCTAAGACAATCCGTTATGATCAATCGGTTAAGGGTGGTATGTTCCGATGACCAAATTTTATGCCATAACAATACTGGCTGTAGCCTAAGCAGGTCTGCAATGTAAGGGGCTCCTAATTCTGTGTGGCAGACATAGGTTGCACTGCTATTAGGAACTGCAAGAAAATTTCTTAGAAAAGCATTTTCTTCTAGTTGAAGACTATCAATCTGTCCGTGACCCCATAATTCAGATCCATACATAGCAGTGGGTCTGCATTTAGCCTTATAGATGGTCAACATTTCCCTCGGATGTTTCATTCCGTGTGTATTAGCAAACTACATCAGGCACTTTGTGGTTTTAACGAATTGGAGTTGCCTGGATTTTATAGCCCGTTGCTACTTCCCAGAATGGCTAAATACAATCCCCAAATAAGAGAAAGTAGTTGTGTGCTGGATTTTTACACCCTCAATAAAAATGTCATGACATCGGGAGGCCGTGTGCCCAATTTTCATGGAGAAAGTTTTACCGATGTTGATTTTCAGGCCGTGGTTCTGCATAAAATTGACAAATTCATCGACTAGACGCTGAAGTCCGATCGAAGTACGAGCCATTAAAACGGCATCAGCGTAAAAGAGTGCCGGCATTTGACGATGGCCAACTTGGGGGAGGTCAGCGCACTTGCTTGCCAATGTGTTACACTGTTAATATAGAGATTAAACAGGAAGGGGGCAAGTACGCAACCTTGTCGTACCCCTCTTTTAATGTTAAATGGCTGAGTGCAATTGCCTTTAAGGCCGTAGCGTACTCTGCCCCGACCTAGGGCGTATAGGTCTCTGAGGAAGTTTACGATTGTGCGATCTACTCCCAGGTTAATCATAATGAGCCATAATTTTTCGTGAACCTCAAAAGCGGAAGTTAAGTCCACGAAAACTAGAAACAGATTCCCTTCCCTAATGTGTGTGTGTTTACTGTCCCCAGTCCAGTTCTAAAGCCGTACTGCAGGTCTGAGAGAATATTATTAGATTCTGCCCAGTCCTGCAGACAATCCAAGAGACTACACCCTGCCACCTTCACTAAGGAGTCTAGAAGGAAAATTGACCTGTATTGAGTTGGACTGTTACGATCGCCCTTCTTATATATTGGAACGATTAGGAACTCGGGCCAGGTTTGCAGAAAACCCTTTTCCCGACAGGCTCTGAAAAGCAAGGTAATGATGGGTCCCCAGAGTTCGGTGTTAGGCTTGATCAAATCAATGGGGATCCCATCTGGCCCAGGGGCTTTGCTGCCCTTGCTTGTCTTCAGTGCGACAACTACTTCATCCGAGGGAAAAATTGGATAATTCCTTAAGCTAGGGGGTGGCGTGATGACAGACTCGTTAGTGGGGGATGCAGTAGTCGGGGGGGATTCACAGTGTCAGGGGAATATAGATCTGTGAAATGGGCTAGCCAAGAGGCCTCGGTAATGGCTATCTCAGCTCGGGGGCGGTCCACAGGGTCATAAGAAGGAGAGTTGATAATGCGCCAGAACATAGTATTGTTATTAGACAGACTGGCTTCAAGTAAGCAATTCCAAGTGTCCTCTTTTAAGGTTTTTTTTTGTTGCTTGATGGCCAATTTATATGAGGATCTGCATTCCCGTTTCTCCAGGACTTGTCTCAGGTTTCTAGCTAGGGCAAGTTTAAGATTTATGTGTGTTTTTTGAACAGGTCGTGTCAAACCAGCCAGGGTGAGATGCCCTAGTTTTGCTCCTGTTAGCATGGAGCCCTTCGCTAATACCCTCTTTTATGTAGTCAAACGCTTGTATGAACTCAAGAGCCTCCGTGTTCTCATCGAGACACAGTTCAAAAGCCTCCCTCTTTTTCCGAATTAATTTCGCTAAAAAAATAGACTGATCCACCAGGGACCATCTCAGTGCATACCCATTACGACGGGAGATGTCAATGTTCTCCAAAATAGTGGCGCTGTGTGCCTCCCCCCTCTGAGTCAAAAGATTGATGTTCAGGGCGACACTTTGGGGAAAATGGTCGTTAATTGCAATGTCCTTTATAGAAAACCCTAAAACCAACTCGGTATGGCACTGGGAAAAAATATAAAATCAATCCCGCTGTTATCTCCTCTGTCATTGTAGGTACAACCCACTGGTACCGGGGTACTTCTAAGCTCGTTACAAAAGGACAGGTTATATTTAAAAAGCAGGTCGTTTAGGGAATCCCTGTAGGTTGAGTGGAAAAAGTGAGTAATGTCACTATTGTCGAGAGACGTCATACCACAGACCTTATTAGATGGATACGGGCAGGTGCGAATGTTAAAATCGCCACCCCAAAGAATTATTGGGTTCTTGCAATTGGCTGACTCTAAATCGTGATCTAGACAATTAAGAGCTTTAATAATATCCTGACTACAGGCATTATTGTAAAAATTTACAATAGCAATGAAGGAGTGTGCGGACAATTGTAAAATAACAATTTGATAAAAAGCACTAGTAGCGATTACAGTTGTATTCAAAGGAGACAACAAGTTTGGGGGGGGCGTGGCCAACCGCCAAGCATGGCGGACGCGAGCTAGTGAGGCTCCGTGCAAAGCCCTGACACCAAGCTGATAATCCTGCAAACAGGGGACCATCCGTGCTAATGGAATATTGCCCGGTGCTGGGGAGACCCGGAGGAAAACGAAAATACGGGGAATCGAGCCGAACTACGGAGGGATACACTAATACACGGTAGCTCAGGAAAGCTGCGAGGTGAAGGGCGTGGACTGGGCCGGGAGCCTCGAGGCGCCGAGCCAAGCGCAACATCGAGGAATAAGGGCGGCAACAAAAGAAAACGTGACATGACGCCTGAGGGATGGATTGGACCCTTTTGCCGGTGAGAGAGCAGCGGAGGACACCGTATGGATGGTGAATGGAGGCTGCGGTGTAGGAGACGCCAGCGAGATCCAAGATGGCGGGCAGCGGAGCCTACGAGCAATGAGCGAGGGCTGAGCGGCAGAGAAGCTCTTGCAGGACTGGGCGCGGCATTGCGGAACAAGTGAGGCCGAGAAGGAAAGCGGACTGTGGCACTGGATGGACCGCGGGGAACTCTCCTGTCGGTGAGTGAACGGTCGAAGGTGCTGTGGGGACTGCAGACGGGAAACCAAGCGTGAGAGCCTGCAGGGAGACCGGAGTTGGCAGGCGGCAGCGCTTGTGAGGAGCGAACACGGGCTAGGCTGAAGAGGAGAGACAGGAAGAGTGAGAGACTCCTCTCTTTTGCACAATAAACTGGATGCGAGTGAAAATTATGGCTGAAGCTGGACAAATTATTGGGGGGCAACGGCGAGCCACAGAAAAAAAAGTGGAATAATACAAGGGAGACACTACTGGCTGTGCTGTGAACCTGGGCGGGGTCCTCGTGGAGAAGAGGTGGAGGACTGTGAAGGAACGTGCTGGGGATTGTTGGACGCGCTCCGGCGGGGACTGAATAGGTGTGTCTTATGCGAGCAGCGGAGTCATAAACTGGAAAAGGCTGCGAAGAACGGTAAACACCTACGGACTAGCGTGATAGGGCGGAGTGGAGCAACAACAGTGGGGCAATGAGCAGCTAGTATGGGCATAACATTGCGCACCAGTGAGCAGACGTGAGGCGACCTGTTGAGTGGAACACAGAGGCGGTGGTGTATGCACACTGAAGAGGCATAGTGCGAACACATCACCATAGTATTGAGTAGGGGAGCCCCTTCCCTGCGCGCGCCCCTTGAAAGACAGGGGGGGAAAAAAGGACAACGGCTTAACCTTTCACAATAATGGGGCGAACAAGAAATAAGCAGCCCGATCCACCGGCCACGGAAGAACCGGACATAGTATGACAAAATGAAAGTTCGCAAAGTCAGGAGGAGGAAGTGGTACCACCCACGGAACATGAGAGCAATGTGGATAAGCTGGATTTGATTCTGAAAGAGGTCCGGGACTCACGAAAGGCTATTGAAATGCAAATAGGTACGCTATCGGTTGGTCTCAGCCTGTTGAAAGCGGACCATACGAAACTAGCGGACAAGGTTAAAATGCACAAAGTGGCTCTGGATGATCTGATACCTCAGCAAACGGCACACACTTCACAAATAGAACTTTTACAACGACAGCTCAAAGGATTGCAGGATAGAGTGGACGATGCGGAAGGAAGATCCCGACGCAACAATGTACGCATCTTGGGAATCCCGGAAAGAAGTGAGGGGTCCAACCCCACATAATTTGTTGAAAAATGGCTGCGGGACCACGTGGCGTGTGAGGGCCTTACAGACCACTACAGTGTAGAAAGAGCGCATAGGATGCCGTTTAGACCTCCATCTCCCCCCCCCGGGGGCGCCGCTTAGGCCAATTATAGCACGCATACTGAACTATAGAGATCGTGACACGATATTGCGCGCAGCAAGAGAACATGCACCCATACAATTTGAGAATAAAACAATTTCCCTTTATCCAGACTTCACGCCAGCAGTACAGAAAGCGAGAGCCACGTTCCAGGATGTTAAAAAGAAACTTCGGGCGCATAACTTGAAATATGCGCTACTATTCCCAGCCCGACTGAAAGTTATATCAGATCAAAAAGCATTGTTCTTCGACAAACCGGAGGAGGTAGCGGACTGGATGGAAATCACTTTCACGCCTACGGCGTCCCAGGCCTTGCTCCCACTGAGTCAGTCTGGCCAGCCCACGTCAAGGCGTAATGGAGGAGCTGTGGTGGAGGAAAAGCGGCACCCTAGAGCTGGAACTAGTCGGAGCCCAACACTGGAACAGATTTCGAACAGCCAAAAAGACGCTCTTCTGACGGCGGCAATGGCGGAACACGATGCCAGATCCACGGTGGAGACAGTGGACTCGTCGGATGATGCTGCTGCTAATTCGGACTCTGAGAACAGCTTGACGTTGTTCCCCACGGTCACTCCTCAGACTGTGAATTGGGCTGAAGACTGGGCTCAATTGCTGTTGGTGTAATACATTGTACGGATGAGTATGCCTTATTATATACTCTGATACAAGATGGTCCTCCTACTAATAGAGTATTTGTACAAATATGGGTCTTGCACTAGAGCGCTATGAATAATGTAACTGTATACAGTAAAAATGTGTTATAGGAATCTGGTGGTTGCCGCTCCCCCTCTGGCGACTGCACTACGTTATGTAATATGTAAAGTTTCTATAGAATTGTGTTACATGGTTTGGTCCTCTGATGTTGTAAAGGGAACCTGGTATTGGGGAAAGTTCAAGGGAATGCAGACTCGGCCACATGCTATGTTTTAACTGATGGGATCGCTGTAATTAATACTCATGGCAGATCATACTACACAAGGAACTAGGACACAACCCAGTAAGTATACGTACGTCTCTTGGGACGTGAGGGGTCTAGGCTTAATACATAAACGGCATATGCTTTTGGCGCAGTTAAATCGTAGGAAGGCCCATTTTGCGTTCCTCCAAGAAACACATTTGTCGACTGTAGAAGCGAGTAAAATGCAAAAGAAATGGAGGGGTCACCTGTTTTTCACGTCATACTCTGCATTTGCATGGGGGGCTGCGATATGGGTGAGGAATGGCGTCCCATTCAAACTATTGGAACAAAAGGTAGACTCAAGGGGTAGATATGTTATAGTGCATGGACTGCTAGATGGGGAACACATTATTGTAGGTAGTCTATATGCCCCGAACACAGAGCAGGACAAATTCCTGGAGGCTCTTAGCACGGTATTAGTGGGATGGGAAGAATACCCCTGGGTCCTGGGGGGTGATTTTAATGCAGTGTTGGATGTAGAATTGGACAGGTCGCACCCCCCACTGTACAATACGGGATGTAGAAAGATAGCCGAAACACTTAAGGGCTGGGCTGAGGGATGGAGAGTGGGAGATGCCTGGCGCCTGATGCACCCTACTAGCAGGGAATACTCTTTTTACTCGTTCCCACATGGGTTGCATACCCGCATTGACCGGATATATTGCTCCTTGCACCTGGTGGGCTTTGTACATGACACAACTTACCTGGGCAAAACGCTGTCGGACCACAATTCATTGGCGCTTACGCTTGGCTGGGGTAGGGTCCCTGTGCCGATACCAACATGGAAATTGCAGCCCTCATTGCTGGAAGACCCGGTCTACCACAGTACACTGTCAACGGCAATAGTTAATTATTTTCATGAGAACGCAGACACAGCAAGTAAACGTCAAATTGAATGGGACGCTTTTAAAACAGTAATCCGGGGGGTGGCAATAAGTACACGGGCAGGAGCACGAAAGGGCCTGATGGAACAACTTACAGAGGTTGAAACTCGGCTGGGTAAACTAGAACAGGAAGCAGTATTGAATGAGGCGCAGAAGGCAAGGCTGCAAGAAGCACACATAAAATACGCTGAACTTTTAGAAGACCTGCGTATATTAGACTACCGATTTATATACGCAGAAACAACACGCAACAGCAGATAGAGCAGGTCCACTACTGGCTAAAATTATTAAAGATGCTCCGTCAGTAACTCCTATGTTTGAAATTCGAACTATGAACGGTGATACTGTCTGCACTCAATTAGAAATAAATGAGGCATTTAAAAATTACTATGAGAAGCTGTATGAGAGACCGGAGGACTTAGATGATGCGGAATATGAGCCCTTCTTTGAAGATCTGCAACTCCCGCAATTACTGAATGAACATAGAGAGGAGCTGGAGAAACCGGTGACTACCGCAGAAATCAGAATGGCAATAAAGGCATTGCCCCGTAATAAGGCACCAGGCAGTGACGGCTTAACTATCGAATTTTATGCCGCATACCTGGATCTTTTGGCTCCTCATTTACAGCGACTCTATCAAGCGTCACTAGATGCTGGCACACTCCCCTTGACTACAATGCAGGCAATAATGGTATCGCTGCCACTGATTGTGCTCGTTTTTCCTTTCTGTGCCCCCCCTTGCTGCCCCTGATTGTGCTCGTTTTTCCTTTCTGTGCCCCCCCTTGCTGCCCCTGATTGTGCTCGTTTTTCCTTTCTGTGCCCCCTTGCTTCCCCTGATTGTGCTCGTTTTTTCCTCCTTTCTGTGCCCCCTTGATGCCCTGATTGTGCTTGTATTCCCTTCTGTGCCTGTTTCCCGCCGCTGCGCCCCTGCAGCCCCGCCCCCTCACTGCCCATTCGCTGCCCCATTCCCTGCTCCTCCCTGCCACCTCCCCATTTATGGCGGCCGCTGCGTGGTGAAGAGAGCGACCCCTGACCTTGACTGGTAGGTCGCTCCCCCACCACACAGCTCCGTCTGTGTGCCCTGCTGCTGCCCCTGATTGTGCTCGTTTTTCCTTTCTGTGCCCGCCCTTGCTGCCCCTGATTGTGCTCGTTTTTCCTTTCTGTGCCCCCTTGCTGCCCCTGATTGTGCTCGTTTTTTCTCCTTTCTGTGCCCCCTTGCTGCCCCTGATTGTGCTCGTTTTTTTCTCCTTTCTGTGCCCCCTTGATGCCCTGATTGTGCTCGTTTTCCCTTCTGTGCCTGTTTCCCGCCGCTGCGCCTGCGGCCCCGCCCCCTCACTGCCCATTCGCTGCCCCATTCCCTGCTCCTCCCTCCCACCTCCCCATTTATGGCGGCCGCTGCGTGGTGAAGACAGCGACCCCTGACCTTGACTGGTAGGTCGCTCCCACACCACACAGCTCCGTCTGTGTGCCCTGCTGCTGCCCGATTGTGCTCGTTTTTCCTTTCTGTGCCCCCTTGCTGCCCCTGATTGTGCTCGTTTTTCCTTTCTGTGCCCCCTTGCTGCCCCTGATTGTGCTCGTTTTTTTCTCCTTTCTGTGCCCCCTTGATGCCCTGATTGTGCTCGTTTTCCCTTCTGTGCCTGTTTCCCGCCGCTGCGCCCTGCGGCCCCGCCCCTCACTGCCCATTCGCTGCCCCATTCCCTGCTCCTCCCTCCCAACTCCCCATTTATGGCGGCCGCTGCGTGGTGAAGAGAGCGACCCCTGACCTTGACTGGTAGGTCGCTCCCCACCACACAGCTCCGTCTGTCTGCCCTGCTGCTGCCCCTGATTGTGCTCGTTTTTCCTTTCTGTGCCCCCCTTGCTGCCCCTGATTGTGCTCGTTTTTCTTTCTGTGCCCCCTTGCTGCCCCTGATTGTGCTCATTTTTTTCTCCTTTCTGTGCCCCCTTGATGCCCTGATTGTGCTCGTTTTCCCTTCTGTGCCTGTTTCCCGCCGCTGCGCCCCTGCGGCCCCGCCCCCTCACTGCCCATTCGCTGCCCCATTCCCTGCTCCTCCCTCCCACCTCCCCATTTATGGCGGCCGCTGTGCGGCCGCGCCTAAGGCAAGCCCGTCTGCGCCCGTCCGCGCCGTGACCGCGCCCAGCGCCAGACCCCCTGGTTCGGGCATCCCCCGCGCCCGCCACATCAACAGACGCCGATACGACGCCAGCACCCTCCACGCACTGAACCCCGGAAAAGATCACGCCTGCTACCAGGCCACCCCAAAGCGCACCCAAGGGCCCTTCACCTGCCGGAACTGCAGCTTCGCCAGCACCCGCCCCGCCAAACCACCGCCCAGGAAAGAACCCAACTATCTCAGATGCATCCTCCTCAACACCCGCTCCGCCCGCAAACACGCCATCGAACTCTGGGACCTTCTCGACTCAACCTCCCCAGACGTCGCATTCCTGACGGAGACCTGGCTGAATCCCGCTTCAGCCCCCGACATCGCCATTGCCATCCCGGACGTATACAAGATCACCCGCAGGGACCGCACCAACGGAGTCGGAGGAGGCATCGCCATCGTCCACAGGAACACCCTCAGAGTCTCAACCAACACCGACGACACCCTCAGCACCGCCGAACACATGCACTTCCAGATCCACACCGATCCCAACACCACCCTCAGAGGAACCCTCATCTACAGACCCCCCGGACCCCGACCACAGTTCAGCGATTCCATCGCTGACTTCGTCAGCACACACGCCATCGCCTCCACGGACTACATCCTCCTCGGGGACCTGAACTTCCACCTCGAGAACAACAAGGACAAAAACTCCACCACCCTGATCGACAACCTCGCCACCCTCGGACTCAGACCGCTCGTGACTACACCCACCCACGCCGCCGGCCACACGCTCGACTCCATCTTTTCCGCAAGCCCACACGTCTCCTTCAACCACACCTCCGAACCCCACTGGACTGACCACCACTGCATCCACTTCACCTACAGGAAGCCCACCACGCACCACCGCACCGAACAAATGCCTCGCCGCTGCTGGAGCAGAGTCACGGAAGACCAGCTAACCACAACCCTCGCCCTGAGCCCACCCGCCGAACCCTCCGACCCCGACACCGCCGCCCGCAACCTCAGACAGTGGATCGACGACTGCGCCAACAC
This sequence comes from Calotriton arnoldi, assembly GCA_963921515.1. NCBI lineage: Eukaryota > Metazoa > Chordata > Amphibia > Caudata > Salamandridae > Calotriton > Calotriton arnoldi. The sequence continues at coordinate 649,971 of CAWUFW010003507.1, forward strand.
CCTCGCCCCGCTCAAGAATCCGCCCAACAGCCACACCAGCAAGAAAGCCACCTGGTTCACCGAAGACCTCCAGGCCTCCAAACAAACATGCCGAAAACTGGAGAAGATCTGGCTCCACGAACGGACAGCGGACAGCTACGCCGCCCACAAGAGCGCCACCCGCAGACACCATCACCTCATCAGATCCGCCAAAAGGGCCTCACTCAAAGACCGCCTAGACAACAACGCACACAACAGCAAAGAGCTCTTCAACATCGTGAAGGAACTCTCCAACCCCAGCTCCAACACCAACGACATCCAGCCGTCGCGAGACCTGTGCGACTCACTGGCCACCTTCTTCCACCGCAAAATCGCCGACATCCACGACAGCTTCAACACCACGACCGCCCCGGCAACCACCGAGAACACTGCCCCCACAACCACCAACCGCCTGCTCTCCTGGACCAACATCAACGACGAGGACACCAGCGAGATCATGAACACCATCCACTCCGGTTCACCGCTAGACCCGTGCCCTCACCACATCTTCAACAAAGCCAGTACAGCCATCGCGCTCCATCTCCGGAAAATAATCAACATCTCCTTCGAGACAGCAACCTTCCCGGAAAGCTGGAAGCACGCCGAGATCACCGCCTTACTCAAGAAACCCAAGGCAGACCCCAAGGACCTCAAGAACTTCCGACCCATCTCTCTGCTCCCGTTCCCCGCGAAGGTCACCGAGAAAATCGTCAACAAACAACTGACCCGCTACCTCGAGGAGAACAACATCCTGGACCCTTCCCAGTCTGGCTTCCGCAGCAACCACAGCACCGAAACCGCCCTCATCGCCGCCACCGATGACATCAGGACCCTGCTAGACAACGGAGAAACAGCAGCCCTCATCCTCCTGGACCTATCAGCCGCCTTCGACACGGTCTGCCACCACACACTACGAACACGCCTTCACGACGCCGGGATCCAAGAGAAGGCCCTGGACTGGACCACATCCTTCCTTTCCGGCAGAACACAAAGCGTCCGCCTCGCCCCCTTCCGATCCAAGGCCACCAAGATCATCTGCGGCGTACCCCAAGGCTCCTCCCTCAGCCCAACGCTGTTCAACATCTACATGGCACCCCTCGCCCACGTCGCCCAACAGCACAACCTCAACATCATCTCCTACGCCACCCAGCTGATCCTCTCCCTCACCAAAGACCCTCACACCGCCAAAGCCCACCTCCACGAAGGAATGAAGGCCGTCGCCGAATGGATGAGGACCAGCCGCCTGAAGCTGAACTCGGACAAGACGGAGGTCCTCATCCTTGGTTCCAACCCTTCAGCCTGGGACGACTCCTGGTGGCCAACATCACTGGGAACAGCCCCGCCACCCACCGACCACGTACGCAACCTAGGGGTCATCCTCGACCCCACCCTTTCCATGACTAAGCAGGTCAACGCCGTTTCCTCATCCTGCTTCAACACCCTCCGAATGCTCCGCAGGTTCTTCAAGTGGATCCCCACCGAAACACGAAAAACAGTCACCCAGGCCCTCGTCACCAGCAGGCTGGACTACGGAAACGCCCTCTACGCAGGAACGACGGCTAAGCTCCTGAGACGGCTGCAACGCATCCAGAACGCCTCTGCACGTCTTATCCTCGACATCCCCCGACGCAGCCACATCACACCCCACCTGAGAGACCTGCACTGGCTCCCTGTCAACAAGAGGATAACCTTCAAGCTCCTCACCCACGCACACAAAGCACTCCACAACTCCGGACCAGCCTACCTCAACAGACGACTCAGCTTCTACACCCCCACCTGCCAGCTCCGCTCGACCAGCCTCGCCCTCGCCACAGTCCCCCGCATCCGGAAAACGACCGCCGGCGGCAGATCCTTCTCCCACCTCGCCGCCAAGACCTGGAACACCCTCCCCACCAACCTCCGACAGACCCAAGACCTACTGGCCTTCAGAAGACTCCTCAAGACCTGGCTCTTCGATCAGTAGCAGCACCACCCCCCTCTTCCCCCAGCGCCTTGAGACCCTCGCGGGTATGTAGTGCGCTTTATAAGTGACATGATTGATTGATTGATTGAGGGCGGGATAGTACAGATATGATGGGTTACAGACCCCTATCGCTTCTAAATACAGATTATAAAATCCTGAGTAAGCTACTGTCGAATAGGCTGGCTCAGTTTATCCCTCAATTAGTACATACTGACCAATGTGGCTTTGTACCTGGAAGAAACACGGCCTTCAACATTAGGAGATTGCACCAAGTGATGACACACACGCCTACAGTGGTTAATGCGCAGGGATGTATATCGCTTGATCTCCGTCAAGCATTTGACTCAATACACTGGCAGTATATGTTTTACGCTCTGTCGCGGTTCGATGTCCCAGAGGTATATATAAATTGGGTGAGACTGCTATATACACACCCTACGGCACGTGCGCGAACAGTTGCGCACATCTCGCAACAATACGGGATAGCAAGGGGTACTAGACAAGGATGCCCGCTGTCACCATTGTTATTTGTCTTGGCTCTTGAACCTCTGCAGCAAAGAATACGGAATACGGCAGGTCACAGAGGGATAAACGTGGGCACCACTACAAATATCATCTCCGCATATGCGGACGATTTAATACTATAGATTGGGGATTTGGACGAGGACTATGACCCCATACCTACAATCTTCGCCATATTCCAGAGGCTCTCTGGTCTCTCGATAAACGAGAGCAAGTCCTACGTATATTACTTCAGGGACATAGCACGCACAGATCCAAGGCCTTTTGGTGACTGGATATTTCAGACGGCACCAGTTACGTTTAGGTACCTGGGAATTCAGATATACAGAGAAAAGGAGGCTGTGTTAGGTGGTAATTTAAATCGAGCTATAGCCGCACTTAAGCCCCAAATTAAATTTTGGACTTCTCTGCCAATATCAGTGGAGGGCAGAGTGGCAATCGCCAAAATGGTGATGCTACCTAGATTATTGTATTACTTTACTAACTTACCCATTATTGTCCCGGGACAGGTGTTCAAACTCCTAGATTCCCTACTGGTGGAGCTGATATGGGGGACGGGCAGAAGGCGAGTGGGCTAGTGAAGTTGCAGCGGGACACGAAGCGGGGGGAATGGGGGTGCCGGATTTCAAAGCGTATTGCTATGCAAGCCAGCTACAATGGTTGGCATATTGAATTTCAGGGCGCAATCTACACGAAATTGCACTGACTCAACAGGCTTGGGAACGAGGGGAATTGCATACACTTTTACAACCTAACAGTAGGATTCCTCGAACGGCGCCACCGCTACTACAAATAGCATTACTATATTGGAGAAGGGCCTTAAGCTACACGAAGACAAGGGCCCCTTACGCCCCCAATATCCCCCTGCTGGGACTTCCACTCCCGACGGGTATAGTTACATCTAGGAGAATATCGGCCTGGGGGGACGCAGGAGTGACCACAATGGGCATGTTCTTCACGGACGGTGCATTGATGACACACGATGCATTTGTGAGGGAACACGGGGTACCGAACACATTATTTATGCTGCGCGCAAACATCACACGCTACATTCGCACTAATTGGTTTCCAGATGGGACAGAGCCATTGACACATGAACTAATAAGCATGCAGTATTTGATGGGAAATGGAGGCAATTTGACAAAGTGGATATACCGGGGTATAAGAGCGGTTGTGGCAGTGTCACTCCAGACCACTCGTGACAAGTGGGCTCTGGATGTGGGACGCGAGATTACTAATAAAGAATGGGAGGCTCTGTTGGAATATCCAAGGAAAGTGTCTAGGAACCCTAAATTCAAATTCATACAGCTTATGATTGTACATAGGGCCTATTTGACTCCACACAGATTGAATGCTATGTTTCCAGACATAGTGGATAGTTGCCCACGCTGCCAATCGGCGAATGCAAAATTACTGCACATGATATGGAGTTGTCCGAGACTGGTACATTATTGGTCATCAGTGCATAAGATAGTCAATGACATCGCCCCGATGAGAAATAGTGAGTCACTGGAGTATTGCATACTGGGGCTGGGGCCCAGAGGAAAAAAGGGAGGGCCTAATCGTAAATTCGCTAATTTGGCACTAATACTAGCGAAACGCAATATAACCATGCAATGGAAGGCTGCTAAACCACCATCGGTGCAGGAATGGCACAATGAGGTGATCAGATGGGGAAGAGCAGAAGGCGCTGAATTAAAAAGAGAGGAACACAGGGGGCTGCGGAAAAGACCTATCTCGTTGGAGTGGAATATGATGTTAGAAGAATTTATAGCTGTGGATGTATAAGCATATTGATGGGAGTGTCCCACGCTTCCCTGAGTACAGCACTAAAAGCGGGGCCGTATACGAGAGGATGTATGTATATAAATAATTGGGATAATTACTGACTACAAAATGGGTTGCTACAACGCAATGGATACATTGTACTGCTGATGTGTTATACATGGAAGTTCTAGCTGAGTCTGTAAGGGGTGGGGGGGAATAGTTGTTAGTAATTTAGTTGTTTAGAATACTAATGGGACAAAGAACAGGGAACATAGTAATGATTGGATAATTATAGATGAATGTTAAATTTTGAAGATGATACAACAAACAATAGTGAATAACAAGTGCTGAGATGTAACTGTTATACAATGATAATGTGGAATATTGCAGGTATGGTTTTCGAGATGTACGCATAAGTTTTATTTCTTCTCAGTATGTGTTTCATCTCCTTATATGCATTTATGTAATGTAAAGGCACTAGAAAGCAGCTATTGTTTCCCAGAGATTGATGTGGAAAAACCAATAAAATCTGTTATAAAAAAAAAAAGAGACAGCAAGTTTGATACATAGATACACAAGCCCCCTTTAGGACGTCCACTGTTGGATTGGATCGCTGGACAGTGATAAGTTTTGAAACCAGTTAAGTGTATTGGGTCCACTGACCAAGTTTCCTGTAAACATAAAATGTGAAATTTGGTGGTAAAATCGGACCACTCACTCATAGTACTTTTACTGCATAGGCCAGCAACATTCCAGTACTTAACCGTATTGGCTTCCGCAGGAGACTTAATGACAGTGGAGGAAGGTCTCGATAATATAGGATCAACAGCAGTGCAGGGATTCGGTGGTGCAGTATATCTCCTTGTCCTTATGTTCTTTTTCTATGTAATATGCTGCCAGTCTAGTTGATGTCTTCCTATGGTGGATGGTACTACGGTGCTCCCAAATTCAGATTTTTCTTTTTCTTGTGGTAATTCCTACATATCGTAGTTTACAAGGGCAATCAATTGGGTATATTGCATTATCACAATTTTGTGCATTGTTCCTAGGGAGTAGGTGGGCTCAGATCCAAAGACTTAGTATGACTAGTGAGCAGACACACACAGCACATTTGCCACAAGATAATGGCCGGTGTGAGAACGTCATTCTATTTGCCCTGATCACCCCCATTTTTTGGCTGATACTAGTGGTAACTGACTCTGACTGCGCCCTGAGCTCTGCTAGCCAGGCCCAGGGCCAGTGCTCTGTTCAAAAAGGTATATGGGAATTAGGTGTTATTATTATTGGCACCGACATCCTCCCTGTTATTTCCTAGTATATGGTAGGGCATGTAGGTTTAGAGACCCAGCAGCTTTGAGGCGCTCAAGTGTGCACTGCTGTTTTGTCTGCTGTCATTTTAAAAGTCAACCCTGCTTTGCAAGCTGCTTTTAAACTGAAATTATATGCAAATTCGACTTTGGATTTGAAGGTACTTACAAAGGGTTAAACTACCTTATATTTACATATATTTAACCACTTAGGTCTACCCTAGGTGCCCCCCAGGGTAGGGTGCTGTGTAAAAATAAGTAGGGATATTAAAAAAGATGTTTTATTTGCCCTGGTGAGGGGAAAAACTACCAATCCTGTTTTTCCCCCCCATTGTAACCTTTGAGCTCCATAGGCTAACATGGGAATACTGTAATACATATCTATTGACAGGAGTGAGCTAAAATAATATTTCAAGTACTTAAAAGGTTGATAATGATAAATACAACAACTTGCCACTGTTGAATTTGTCATAACTAATATAAAAAATAAGTTATGGAACTTTCTTTTCTCTGAGACAAGATCCAGCCTACTAGCAGTCTCTCCTGATTGGCCAGCCCTTATCAGGCTTGGCCAAACTGCTTTGATGGGGTGATAAGTGGCCTGCAGAGAGACAGAGGTTATCTGATTGGGGGAGCTCTTCAGCTGCAGAGAACAGGCCAGGACGGGGCTGGGTAAATCAAACTGGGCTTCATAGAGAGCAGGACCGTAAGGAATGCCAGCCAGGCCTACCCCCACTTCTGTATCCCTCAGCCAGAGGGCAGCCTCAAGAGTAGAATTTGTAGGAGGACTGGAAAGGTAGTGTTAAGGGAAATGAGCCACACCAGTGTGTTGGTTTAGCCAGCTCTTACTCCCAAGGAGAGAGCATCTTGAATTTTAAAGTACAGTGCTTTGTGGGACAAGAATATGCCATACGTTAGAGGAAGCTTTCATGCCTTTGGTTGGCATCCTGGACCCCATTGGCTAGGGGACCCCCCCGGCCTGTCACCCCAGAACATTGGATAAATATGTGAGAGCTGCAAAGCAACTCAGATCTGCTGCCTGAAACTACAAGGATAAGAAGGACTGCCTTGCTTGAACCCTGGTCTACACCACGCATAATTGCACTCTGAAGGACTGCTCCTGCTGCACACTTGGAACTACAGCCCTGAGGACAAAAAGGATTAAGGAGTAGATTCCCTGAAAGCAACCGGTTAACAGAGCTCACCTGCACCATCTCCCCCAAGAAGTCCCCTGTCTGGAATGCGTCCAGTGGACTTTTAAGGATTTGGCAAGGTGCATTGTGGGAACTGTAGTCCCAACTTCCGAGGAGCAACTTGGAGAATCTGGAACCTTGGATTTGTGTTGTGGACACTTTGAACTCCCAAGAGGAACTTCAGGAAGAAGTTTCAGTAGTTTGGAGCAACTTTTGGAAAAAGCTCCATAAGGTGACGGACCCGACGTCGAGAGTCAAGCCAGCTACTTCACACCATGACCCGGCCTGGATTTCAGGTTTGTTCTGCTGAAAGCTCTGGAGCTCAAGGCTTCCAGGAATTGACCGACGGCTCACAATGAACCAAGCCGACGAAGCCATTGCAAATTCAGCCTGCTGCAGAGGCTTGCTCGTCGTCGAGAGAAAATTCTCCAGAAAAGTTTCTAAGCGCGAAGTGCATGCAACCAGGCTCCATCACGGTCAGCCTCAAACTTCGACTTTGTCCTGGTCAAGCATGACCAGATGTCCCAAGTTGGCGCTATATGTTCTAAGCACTAAAAAATGGTTATTCTTTAAAAATTCATATCTCAGGTTCCCTTTACTGGATTTTTGTCGCGTTGATGTCCTGGTAATCATAAAAATATTTCCAATTTGTATAAATTGGTTGTGGTTTTTTATTGTGTGTTTATCTTACTAACTTATGGGTGTTATAAAATGCTTTACACACCTGTCTGCTAAGTTAAGCCTGCCTGTTTGCAACCAGCCACCAAGGGTTGAGCCCGGCTCTACTGTATTGAGACCTTGACTGGACCTTATTATTGCGTTGGTGGCCTTATTACAAGTGGTAGGCGCGCGCTTAACCCTACTAATAATCCACCTTCCAACAGCCGGTGAACAAAGGGGGATTCCAGAGGGTGTTTTGATTTGAAAGAGTTTTTCTTTGTGTGTCTAGTATGGACAAACATATCTCTGATACTCTTACTCTTCTTAAACGAAAAGAGTGAATTTTCAAAGGACCACTGGTTAGATGTCAGAATATGCCAATGTTTGTTCACAATCTTTTAGATTTGATTGGAGGAACTGTTGTGTACTGACACAAATCAGGCTATTGGTCTCCTCCTTCTTACTGTCTTCCAAAAGGGCTTGCCTCTGTTTATTCTGTTCCCGTTTCCCTGCCTCTTCAATAATCTGTCTCGGATACTTGCATTCTGATAGCTTAAATGTAAGGATTTCTGCTTCCTTAAAATCGTTCACCTCTGAACAGTTTCTCCTGATCTGTAAACATTGACACGCTGGAAGGTTCTCCCTCGACCGGGGGTGTGAACTTTTAAAGTGGAAAAGACTGTTCCTGTCAATTGGTTTTGTATAAAGTCTTGTGTTGTGGCAGACTTACCGTTTTTTTAGTTAATAATCAAATCCAGGAACAACACTTACTGTATTTCATAGGACATTCTGAAGTATAAAAATATATTGCAATCATTCAGCCATCGTAGAAATGCAGCAGCTTTCACCTCATGGCTGGGCCAGATCACATAGGTATTGTTAATCTAGCCGAAAAGGGTATTAGCCCTGATTTGGTCCTCTTCAAATTGATGTACATATAGGCAAGCTATGCTGAGAGCAAAAGTGCTCCCCATAGAAGTACCGTGTTGTTGTAAATACATTTTGTTTTAGAAAGCAAAGTAGTTTTTTGTGAGTGCCAATTCTACCAGCTTCATGATCCATTCAATAGGGGTGGTAAAATTCCATTCTTGTTCTCTTAGGAGGTTATAAATGACCCTCAAATTTTCATCATGCGGGATGCTAGTATACAATGCCTCAACATCTACACATGTTTCACAAGAACAAGGGAACCCAAGCAATCAGTCAGGGACCTTGGGTACCAGTATTTTACACAGGAACAATGGTCTCTCACAACAAAGAATTATCGCTATAATTCACATAGAGAAATAATGAAGTCTATGATCATATGTCAAAAAGCATGGATATAATAATTTATTCTGTAAATCACAAAGAACGACATACAAGTGGGACAATTTACAACAAAAAATTAGAGTTTAACATACTCAGGCATTTGTATAGAGTGGCCAAAAAAAATGTAGTTATAGGACCACAAAACATATATATTAGCACCATAGCACAAACTCAATAACAAAAATAAAATTGTGTCAGGGTGCTGGAAGTCGATGGTGTTTCGATCCCTTAGCAAAATAATGGGATCATCATCAGGACATAACAATTAATGCCTGAGAAGAATGCCAAGGTGAAAGGATCGGTCCCAGAGGACCAGAATTCATGAGAATGATCGATGGGCTAGGGACGCAGGGATTTTCAGGGGAGCACCATAGGTGCCCCTCAGGACCACATACGTAGGGCCAGGTGGGCCCTGCTATGGGCCCCCAAAGTCGCTTTCCGACAGCCTTTCCATTTCGGAAAGGCCAACATGGAAAGGCTCTCGGAAACCGACATCATAATCCCGACGGCGTAAACACCATTCTTAAGGGATTATGAGGCCATTCTGACTGGCCGACGGGTTCCTTGAGCCCGTCGGAACCAAGTCGGATTCCCCGGCCAGTTTAAACTCCGACCGTCTTCATTGTAATAAGGCGGTCGGATTTTAAACCTACAATGTTCATCAGAAAGCCTCCAACGAACATTGTAATTAGGCCCTAAGTTTGAATTTGTCTAACTGATTTGTAGGGATGAAGCCAAGTCCTTTATTAAGCACTTTGTTCTCATCTTCTGAAAGACTCTCCTATGTCAGGTTAAACACCAGATTCATTGGCTGCTTGTCCCTGCTTGGGGTTCTTTTGTCTTGCTTCTAGTCTGTACTCCTTCTTGTCCTGGAACTTCCCACTGTACAAGTTTATCTCCCCGTATGCCTCGTTTGTCTCTCCAACCACCTCCTTCTAAAAAAAACACAATTTGAAAATAGGTTATGGGAGGTGGTGAGCAGAACTGACCGTTCTTCAACATACTGTGGTATTCATCATTCTGTAGTTCATCCAATGCTGCACAGCAAATTTTCTTTATGAGGTGCGTTGCTTCTCCTGGAAATAGCAGAACTGCTTCATATCTTTAAATAAATGGTGCATTTCTGTTGTCTCCATGCGCTGGTGTACTTTGCTGTGGCTATGGCCAACACAGACACCCTTGTGTCCTAGTGCAAGGGTGTCTGGTTTATGGCCAGAGTAGTTTTTGTGCAGGAAAGGGTCTTGTATGGCACAAAATGCTCCTCTATGTATGTGTACTTCATAATACAGCACACATGCAAAGAGGAAGTAACGAGGAAAAATAAAGTACTTCTCCTTGTTATGGCAGCCTCAGGCAGGCTCTATTTTTGTTGCAAATCCATGTTTGAAAGTCTTTCTAGTTATAGATTTGCATTACTTAAAAAAACAAAACAATTTTAACAAACAAACGCAAATAGCCATTTGCACTACTTGGTAAATACCAGAAATTATCTTGCTTTGGGTCTATGCTAAAAAAGTAACTTAAATCCAATGCCAAACCTTTGTAAATCTGTGCCTTTGTGTCTAGCACACATCATCTTGCACTCTAATGATTCTGATAAAAATACGAGTGGTTACACAGAAACACACCTAAATCACCCATGATATTTACATTCGATGGTAAAATAAACAGACCCTTTTACATTTAACATACTTATAAAATGTGTTTGATCATCACAATTGTGGTACTGAATTAAAGCTCGTCTTTACACAATTTTTGTGCCCTTTAAAGAAAATCTTGTCTAGGGTTAGACTCATTATAAAATAATAAACATTCAATTACTTAATACTGTCAGATTAATAATAATTTATTTATTGTAATTGAACTCTAAGGCTGGATGGATCGGCAAAGGAAGCAATCTTGGCAGAATCGTATAGAGGAGGGCCACCTTGAAATCAAAATTTGTATTGTGCTCACAAGAATACATTTACATCTTTAAAATATAACCGCATAAAATGTACAATGTGTGCACATGTTTCTATATCAGCACAAATTTGAAATGAAATGTATATTAAAAAAAAAAAAAAACTATTGTTCGGAAGTTAAAATATAGACTTACCTACTGGACCTGCCACTTTGATACCAATGTGATGAAGGAGGCCCACTGATGTTGCACCACTGAATGGCCCTTTCACAGTTGCAGACATCAAATAGGTGCCTGCGTCCCTCGCCAGCGCTCCCTGAATTTGTTAAGATGGCTGCCATGTCCTACTTTCCCACCTCCACCAAGCATTCATGGCAAATAATGCACCGCCGGCCACACTAGTGCCCTAACTCACTCTCATCAAAATTGGATTTCCTCTCCTTAACTGACATACTAACCCCAAACAAACTAATTAAACACAAAGCAAACAAATACAAACAAATGATAAAAACAATGACAACTCTGTAATATGCACACACAAACAATTTACGATGTCTACAGGACAAAACTTACACAAGCACAGACACAAACACAGCAAACAATATGCAAAACTCCTCCAAAAACTCTAAATATCACTTGACACCACCAACGTGCCTCCACACTCTCCCAAAACTGAAACCTCCAAAATAAAACATCGCATCACCCTTTGCATCGTTTCAGTGCTGCGTAAGGATGTTTTGCAGTCTGATGTGTGAATTTTCTGACACAATGCTATGCAAAAGGTAGATGCATGACAAAGTGCAGGCAAAATTGTGAAAATTTACGCAAAATACTAGGAAAGTCATAGATGCAAACAATACATTATTTTAACTTCTTTATAAATATGTAATAGCTCAAATACTATTTAGAAACCAAAATGTATGTCAGAATGCTAAAGGCAACTCCGTCTGTGAGCGGAATGCGACCAGCACCAGCCACCCTGCCCATTTGGGGTTAGAGTGCAAGACCAGACTAAGGTATAGTAAAGGAGGAACCTACTGAGTTAAACTCTGCAATTTGGCCAAATATCAGGTAAAATATCGAACTATAACAAGTCTGGAGCTAAGTGGTTGGTGTCTAACAGCTCAGCTTTAAACAATGATTTAGATACCACAGGGAAAGTAAGGATATTGGGATGATCACGACAAAAAAACAGTAGGACGGAAGGTTAATGCACGTCTAATAAATGTAAGATATCTGCCAACACATGTTGAAAATATGGAACCTCTTAAATGATAACATTTGGAACGTTGTATTTCTTACAAAATACAAAAATGAGAATGCTTGGAACTTACTGAAGGACTGGTCTTTTCAATTAAGATCACTGGCAATTTTTCTATGTCAGGTGCCCTAGTTTACTGTCCACCCAAATCCCACCCTAATTTGTCCGAGGTATTCGCGAATGCTATTTCACCTCGTATTGTGAGATATTCTAATTTTATTGTTTTGGGTGACGATAATTTACATAATGATGAGCCAATTTGTAGGACGGCGGCTCAATTAGTTGAGTCCATGTCTGATTTTAATTTAAGACAAGCGGTTGAAGGCCAGACTCATAAAGATGGACATACGCTTGATGTCATCTTTTCCAACATTACTTAGTCATGGAAAAACCTCTTCCGCTGGTTTAGACCGATCATTTGGTGGTTCCATTCACCTTGACAGTCATGGCTACTCAGCATGAGGGCAATAGACAAGTTAAAGTTTCATGCCCGTAGCATCATATATCTAATACCAATTTAAAAGACATCTGTGCACACATTAAAATTGATTTGGAGGAAAGAATTAACAAAGCTGTCAACTCCTTTAATAAGGTACTAGAAGAAGGCCTCAACAAACTGGCTGCAATTAAGAGGTGTGGAAAAAAAGAAAGTCCCCTACATCAGCATGGTTTTCATCATCCCTTCAGCTAGAAAAACGTAAATACAAACAGCTGAAAACACCTTGGAGACACAACTATAAATTAGAAGATAAGGACATTTATAAAAAAGCGCTAAAGGCCTTCCTAAACATATATTAAATAACCAAAAGCAGACTTGTTTACAAGAGAAATTGCTATATTTCAGATAGTTAAATAATTTTTCAATCCAGAAACAAACAATAGGTTTTTGTGTCTCCGGCCTAGGCCTTGGTGGATAATCTAGCCTTATTCTTCCAGAAAAAAGTAGAACATTTCTGTTCAAGCTTTGAAGGATCAAGGACACAGCTCCAAACTCCCACTGACATAAAACACCCTGGATCCTTGCTGACAACTTATGGTTTGAAGAGTCAAAAGGAGCCATTCAAAAACTAAAATCATGTTCCTCGCTTGATGTATGCCCCCCTCATTCTCTGTCTAGGGCAGCATCTTCCCTAAATGGCTTGGTCAACTCTTTATTTAATATGTCACTTCCGCAAAGAAAATATCCAAATGTGTGGAAGAAAGCCATTTTGGGCCTCTACTGAAAAAGACAAATAGAGTGCCAGTAATCATGAGTAATTACCCATTTCACTACTACCGGCAATGGGGAAAAGGCTAGAAGCTATGGTTAATATCTAGATTAATAACTATTTAGTTAGGAATGATACTCTATACAGGTCTGATTCTGGTTTTCGGGCTGGCTTCAGTACTGAATCAGCACTTTTAGAGGTTACAGATTTCTTAAATTAACCTCGATGTTGGATAAAAAATGGTGGTCATGCTCCTTAATTAATCTGCGGCATTCAATACAGTGTCTCATGACACTTTGTAATCCTGGCCTCCTGTAAATGCCTCCGTAAAAAAAAAAAAGAGCTGTCCAGAGATTTCTTTTTTGATATGTGTTTTTGGATCTTTAGAAAAGTAATTTAGCTTGGGTAGACATTGCTGATCCGGGCCAAATTTTTCTGGACAACATTTTTTAAAAATGGCAGATGTGTTGCAGTGGTGATGTAATTTTTCAGGAACCATGAGACCTATATACTTCATTTTGGTGTCAAAGCATAGATTTTGGGGGGTCAACAGTTTTATAGAGGCAGAAAATAACTTCTCAGAGAAACCCTTCCGCTATAAGGAAGAAGAGACATATATAGAAATGAAACAAATGACAATGGTTCTTAATCCTTTTATGTATCCACAAACAATGTTTATGATCTGAATATGAAAAAAAAATGTTTATCACTCCTGTTTTTGACACATTTTCATAATTCACTTTAATTGTTTCGGCAATCGCTTGTGGTACATTTGTAGAACGTTGAACATTTGAGAAGAGCATATTGACAGGGACATCTTTTTGTAGCACAGGTTTTGCAAGTACATGTACGTGTAAGTTCTGTAGGTAGAGGCTTTAGAAATTTCATAGGTTTTAGCACCCAATCAATATCTTTCCAACCAAATTCACATGGATCTTTCTCTACACATGCATGATCAAAAACATTTACACATCTTCTGATCAAGTAGTTTGCTCTTTTAATGTGTCCACACACAGAACATGATGTCAGTGGAAGGTCACTTAGCGGGACTGATCTCTTGAACTCACTGTCCCGAAGATCGTCAAATGTGGGACAGCCAGAACTCATTTTCCACCCACGCATACAGTATTTTTCTATGTCTTTTAAAGTCATATTTTTCTTCTGTCTCAGCAAATCCTTTTCGAAACTTCAGAGTCAGCATTTAAAGCTCCAAGCTTTGTTCCAATTTTGGTCCTAATGTGCTCAGCCGTAAGAATATGTGCCTTGATAAGAACAGTGGGCATCTCTGGGTCAAGTTTCTTGTACAGAATATGAAGCTGGATTATGTGTCTTTTCACGCCTGTTCCATAACTCTGACAATCTTTGATTTATGAACACTGCATCAAATCTAAGTAGCACAGTAATAACATCTATGTCATTTGACAGTACAATGAGTTGATTTGAGCCATTTCGAACAGCCCACTCAACATGTGGCACAACACGAAGGTCGGCTTCTTCCAATCTGTTGTTAAGTTTTTGAACGATATGGCCCATACCTTTTGAATATCTCTGCAGGCACCAACTTCTCATTGACAATCATTCCACTTTCAATAATTGGAAATTTAGTGTTTTCTGAAGCATCAACTGTTTTGGCGAGCAAACATCTCCAAGTTCATCTTGATCAATGTTGATGACCAGAATTTATTAAGTTGCATAGGTATAGCTGCTGAATTTTTGATGCAGGCAAGGTCAATTGTTCCACTTGCAGACATTCGTCTAATTATCTCACATTCTTTGACAGATAGTTCAAGATACCTGCAAAGACAATGTGCAGTTATTACAAGGTGCACACTGACTTGGATAAGTCTTTGCATGGATGAAATCTTGACCATTCGCAATTGTTACATATAGTCCACAACAACAGCAGTTTTCAATAAGGACACCTTTTTCGATTGAAATTCTTCAGGTGGAATGTTTTTTTGGAGCTCTTGTACGAGTTTGTGTTTCACTGGTTTGGTTGCAGCATCTCCATCAAATAATGTGTTTGTTGGAAGAAGATCATGCGACAGAATGTCCTTGATAAATTCACCCCTTTCTTTTGCTACATCCATTTATCTATGTGCTTGCGAAAGTTGTTTTTTTGTAATCTGTTTTGTAGTGGCTGGTTGGACCAAACTCTTACTATGGCAATTAAAGCATGCAAGTTTAGCTTTAGTGATTTTGTCAAACATCTTTTTCTCTTTCAATACAAGTCTCTCTTGCTTTAGTTCTGCGTATAGTTTCCATCCATGCTCCAGGACATCTAGTAGACATGTCTTTATATCGTTATCCACATATTGTTTGGTCATAAAATTGTGTAGTCGCACAGGCTCAGTCATTCTCCTTTCTAAATAAGAAAACAGGAGGTTTGGCTGCCCAGTTTTCCTCTGGCAGCAGGCCTATTTGTCGGGATTCCTCAGGGCTCGGCCCTTAGCCCTACGCTGTTTAATGTGTACCTTACCCAACTTGCTCTAATTCTTGAGTCATTTGGTGCTAAGATTCTGTCATATGAAGATGACTCACATATTCTCTTCTCCTTTATGGAGGCAGAGGTTCTGGGCCTTGACTCTATTAAATCTTGCCTTACAGCAGTTTTTGCCCGGGTACATCAGAATCAGCTGGTGTGCAATACTGACAAAACCAATATTCTTTTTTTTTTGGCACCTCTGCGCTCTCCGGCTGGTCCACATGTTGGCCAGATGGTTTCATTTCAACTGTGTCCCATACAGACACAGCCAGGAATCTGGGAGTTAAGGTTGACAGGTGCCTATCTTTCCTACCCCAGATTAGCGCGGTGATTGGTATGTGCTTTGGTATATTAAGGTCATTAAAAAAATTCTGTTTCTTCTCTCCTTTACTGCCAGGAAAACAGTTATCCAGGCTTTCATAATGTCTCGCCTCGATTACACTAATGCCTTATATCTCGGACTGCCAGAATAGGCCATCCATAGATTACAAGTGATGCAAAACGCAGAAGCGCGCCTCTTACTAAATTTACCTAAGAGTGCGAGGATCTAGAGTAATCTTTCCCCTCTGCACTGGCTCCCAGTAAGGAAGAGAATTCTGTTTAAAGCCTTGGTAATGAGGTTTCGAGCTCTCCACAATATTGGTCCTGGATACCAGGCTTCCCGTATTCTTTTCTACAATACAGCGAGGAGCCTACGATCCACTCATCTGGCTCTGGCCAGAGTGCCGAGAGTGAGGCTGTCAAGGAGTGGAAGGAACTCCTTTTCCTTGTTATGGCCTTCTGCATGGAACTCCTGATGCATCTGAGAAGGGAAACGTCAGACCCTACTTTTGGGAAAGGATTAAAAACGTGGTTATTCACCATGTAATCTGGCTTGCTCTTGGATTAGTGCTGGCACTCTCTTAGGAGCATTTGTGCACTTTATAAAACTGTTTCATCATCATCATAATTTCAAAGGGGTTTCCTTGCTGCTGCATAAAATGAAGAAGGCTGTCAAGATGTTTATTAAAACGTTCCCCTTTCTTTCCCACAAGTTTGTGGTGAGGAACAGTTTCATTTAAAAAAAAAATATATTTTTATTGGCATTTTGTAATTTTCATTATACATATACGCTCTTACATTACGTAGAGGAATAAATGGCAGGTGGTGGGTACATTACAACTCCGATGTGCAGGGCTAAATATTCAATAGCAGGGTCCGGAAACTGGCTCTAATTGCTCCTAGCGCAAACCATATATACAATAGCGCCCGTAAAATTACTACTTCGTCACGTCGCCACCAACCTCTGGCAGTGACTACTGTTCCTGGTACTTGTTCCACTGAGGTTTAATCACCATAACTTGAACATGGGGATGTCCATCGGCTGTCCAAAGTACAAGCATGCCAGTTATATATATATCTAAACATTACTACTGTTAACAAAAAGGAGAAAGAAGGAAAAAGAAAAAACATCCTTATAACAGGAATACCAAAAATAAGAAAAAAGAGAAAGAAATAAGTAAACCGTGTGCAGAGGAGGGCCGTGGTTTGCATCTAGTACATTGCGGGTAGAGGGGGAATCACAATGCAAGTCACTTATCTAGGTGAAAGAGCATGGTGGGTGGGGTTCCCAATCAGTATCAGAGCCACCCTGCGTGCGCAACTGGTCCCACCTCATTGGGTTCCCACCAAGCTATCGGTCAGGACTGTGGGCAGGGTTCCTCTGGGGTCCACTAGTGCCTGCACGCTGCACACTTCCCTGGCATGTCCCCAGGTCAGGGTCGGAGCCTGTCACATCGGATGCAGTGTCTTCGGGCGCCTCCCAGGCTACCATCACCTCCCTCCATTGTCCTGCTATTGGGTGTTTCCTCAGGCCTTTAGCCTCTTCCCAACAAAGCGCTCTACATTCTGCCCCAGCCCACATGATGACATCCCTGCTCCAGACCTTGAACTGCGGCGCCCTCGGGGCCTTCCACTCCATCGCTATCCTACGTTTGGCCAGGCCTAGTGCGAGGTCAACGAGCCTGTTCCCAACCTTGCCTTTTGGGGGTCTGGGAAAGAGACCCAGTAAGCACGTCAGTATTGTGGGTGGTAACTCTCTACCCAGCACTCCTTTGAGTTTACTAAGCACAGCTTCCCAGAAGGGGCGCAAGCAGTGGCATTCCCAAGTCATATGACCAAAGTCCGCATCTGGGTGCCTGCACCTAGGACACGAACGGATTTCACCCCCATATGTCACGTTGAGGGGGTGCGGTGTCATATAAGCCATGTGGGTATAATTGAATTGTATATATTTTAGGCCGGTGTTGCGAGAAATCCTGTGAGGAACAGTTTCATGACGGTTCATTAATTTTGAATTTGTCATCTCTCTGAAAACATTGCAAATAGAAAGGACTTCATGGTAAACTAACTGCCATTTTGCAACATATTCACTTTTACGTGTCTAACCAACAATTCCCTTGGAGCTTTTTTTGTGATCTCTGGATAGTCTTTTCCAGTTTCATATCTGAAGCCACAGCATTGAACCTTCCCCCTCTGCCTTTGACCACAAAATGTCTTTGGGTGAATTTTCTGTAGAGGTATGGTTTTTCTACCTCCAGCTTCTTTACTATTTCCAAATACCAGGACCCATATCTCAGGTAGTTTATGCAATCAAATTGACGAAACACAGTAATCAGTGAGTCCACAGTCACCGAGTGCAGCTCCCAATCGCCTCCCGATCAGCATGTACCAAGTTTTTCACTAGAGCTATCATGTGTAAAACATTTCCCCAGTACTTGTCAAGTTCTTATTTTTCTTCACATTCTTTGACAAACTCTACGAACTTGGTTTTCTGATTTTGAACTGAGTGTATTGAACATTGCCTGGCTTTGCATTATGTCTATTGAATTAAGTACGTCCTGTGCTTGTTCACTTCTGAGATAAGATATACAAAACCTAATTTGCCATTCTTGTTCCAGAAAGCATTCCAATGCAATGTTTCTATAGCCTCCGCTATGATGAGCATACCTTGTAATGAACTAGCATAATGAGTTCCACTCAATACTGACTGGACAGTTTTGCTTCCAAAGATTTCAGCCTCAATAAGTGCATCGTCTATGCACATCCACGGAGGTAACTTCCTGCACACCACAATGCAATTTTTGTCATGTGGAAAATGCCCATCATCGGATAAAGATCCTCAAATTCTACAGGATTGCTCATAAAACTGTGAGCTACAATACGGAAAACACCATCACAGAAAACTGGCAGGATAGGCTGGTCTTCAAGCTGAGCATGCACATTTTGGAAATTTGTTTGAGCTGTGTATACTGTTGCGTGGTTTGTGACTGGAGATGGTATTACTGGTAAAAACCCAACCTTCTTCAGTGGGATGGTATTATGAGAGATCAGAGCATGAATTCCAGCCCACAGAGGAACTGGCTTTTCTTCATCCTTCAGTCCGCACTGAATAAGCGTTACGATAAATTCAGTTAAATCAGCTTTGCGGACCACTGCATCAGGTAGAGGAAGATCCATGTCCTCAGTCACTTAGAAACCTTCTGGTAGACTGGGATGTGTTGATGGCTTGTAGTGATTTTGAACATGTTAGCAAGGCAGTTGGGTTATAAGTTTGCAGCTTTGTTGGCTTATGCCTACAGCGGACACAACTTGTCTGCCAGCAGCTACTTCATTGGTCTTCAAAAAGCACCAAGGCAGTATCATCTATACTGGTTGTTCCAGACAAAAAAGATCTGTCTAACAAAATTATCGAGCTGCAATTGTAAATCTTTTCCTAGTAAAGTGACTTTGAAATGGTGTGCTGTCGAATTCACAAAACTTTACAGCATGAGCTGCTAACAAGTTCCTGCTCCATACTATGGCATTATAAGTTGTTGATATACCAATCCTATTCATTGAAGTTATTAGCTCGCTACTTTTGCACTTATCACAGATTGTGTGGGCAGTCATCGCGTATAGTGGAGTTTTTTTTTTCTGTGCTGTAATTCATTAAACATGATTTGGAAAAGACCGTACATTTGCACAGTATAAGCCTGTTGGTACATGAGATTTTCTTCCACTTCTTCGCTTATATCTTCAAAGCCAGCATCAATGTTGTCGACTTCTTTTCCGAACTCAAGAACTTTAGTTTGTAACGGTTTTGCTTTGCTGATATTAAACAATGATGTAAAAAATGTTAAGACAACATCTGGCATTCTTGTTGACTCCCATGATTTGCGGAGCTCTGGGGCATCACAAAATTTGTCATAGAATCCGAAATCTATATCTTTCAGGGCGTTTTTCTTTTTTTCTCATGGTTCCTGAAATATTACATCATCACTGCAACACAGCCGCCATTTTTAAAAATGTCTAGAAAAATTCAGCCAGGATTAGCAATGTCTACCCAAGCTAAATTACTTCTCTAATGATACAAAAACACAAATCAAAAATGAAAATCTCTGGACAACGTTTTTACGGAGGTATATCAAGGGGCCAGGACTATTGCTGCAGGGAGTAAAGAATACAGGCATTTCAGATATTCCACTACAATGAATTAGTTATTTCCTGTCAATCAGAAAACAAGCAGTGTTTTTACCACCTTTTTTGTCCTGTTTCAGAGAGATAAGATGATAATGATACAAAAACACAAATCAAAAATGAAAATCTCTGGACAACGTTTTTACGGAGGTATATCAAGGGGCCAGGACTATTGCTGCAGGGAGTAAAGAATACAGGCATTTCAGATATTCCACTACAATGAATTAGTTATTTCCTGTCAATCAGAAAACAAGCAGTGTTTTTACCACCTTTTTTGTCCTGTTTCAGAGAGATAAGATGTGGTGTCCCACAGGGGTCAGCGCTTAGCCCTACCCTATTTAATACGTATATGGCTCCCTTGGCTGCGGTAGTGCTGCCATGGGGTTTCAGTATAATATCTTCTGCAGATGACATGCAGCTGATGCAGGCATTTCAACAACTGGACAATACTACTTTCACAGTTTTTCAGGGATGTCTGTTCGCAGTTGCAGGATGGATGAAGATTTGTTGTCTTCAGCTAAATTCAGACAAATCTGAAATTTTAGTTTTTGGAAATATATCACCACTCGACATACAAAGAATTTGGTGTCTAGATGTGTGGGTTTCCCTGACACCAACTTCAGTGGCCAGGAATTTGGGGGGAAAACTAGACACAGAATTATTATTCCAACCGCAAGTGCAAGCTACTGTTGCAGTCTGCTTCACTTTTTTAAAGGCTCTAAGACAGATTCTAGTTGTATCTAGGAAAGATATTATACACACCCAAATCACCTCTAGGCTTTATTATGCAAATATCCTGTATTTGGGATTCCCAATAAGACTGTTAAATAGATTACAAAGAGTGCAAAATGTGGCTGCAAGACTGGTTAAAATATCACGAGATGGCAGTCTGTTCGAAAAGGTATTAAACAACTTCATTGGCTTCCAGTTAAGCAAAGAATAATTTTGAGAGCGTTAATGATTACATACAGAGCCATACATAAAAAGGGTCCCATCATTATTCCTGAACAATTTGAAAAACATATTCCTCAGAGGGCCTTATGCACAGCAAGCCAAAATCTAGTTCGTATTCCTGGAATACACAAGAGCAGATCGGGGGTAGGTCTTTCGCTTTCCAGGCAGCTAAACCATAGAACTTGTTGCCGGACCAGCTTCGCTGTCTTGAATTAGAGCCAGTTTTTATGGCTAAAATTTGAAACCCTGACTGTTTAATGAAATGTAGATAGTTTTGAGGTATTCGAGGGTTTCCTTTGCCGTTACTGGATATCTGCTTAGTGGCAGGACGCTTTCTTTGGAAGCAACTGTTTTGCACGGCATAAATACTTTTTCATTCATTCATCCTTTTTCATTCAAAATTATAGTTTCATAAAAAATATATATCCATATATTAACTGAAATTATATTCAAATACACAATACTACAAAGGGGGTAAAAATATCATATAAATACTTCTATAATGGAAATACCAAACCATGTGTACATAAGTTAAAAAGATAAATAGTGTATATATAATTTTGTCATTTAAAGTACATGCATGTTGTCAATTATTTTGATGTACTTTCTGCAGAATACAATTTTTTATGTGGATGAAATGTTTTATTGTAATTCTGTTTGGGTTAAATAAATATGCTTATTTTATTATAAATGTATATACATATAGGGGCAAATTCACAAACGCTTTAGACTAGGTTGCCTTTCCTTTTTTTTTTTTTTTTTTTTACCTCAAGCCAACTTAAAGTGTTAGGTTGTGGTTTAATATCTGTAGGAAACGGGCTCTCTATACAGTGTGCCAAAATGAGGTACACTGTGCAGAGAGTCCAGGCAAACCCCAAAGGAATGACAGGCGCATAAATGAGACCCCAAATGCTCTCTTTTATGGTAGTGTGGGCGAGCAGTTAGGCATATCAGAGGGTAGTGCGAAGCATTTATTACACACACAAAGGTAGTAAATTAGACACACTCCATGAAGAAATCTAACACCAATTTATAAAAATAACACATACTTTTATATAAATTTAGATACCAAGATCATTGGAATTGGAAAAGTAGTTTTCGAGTTATGAATTTTTACAGTTTTCAGAAATGGACATGGTGCATTTGCTGGGCCATCATTGTTATACTATGGAGGAAAAACATGTATTGCATTTGTCACTTGTGAGGAAGTTACGGGACTGTTCTTCTGGACTTGAGGTGAGTATGGGGCAAGGTCCAAGGCCACACAACAGGTCACCTCAGGAAGCTCTGGGGCATCTGGTTGCAGAGGAGTCACGGCATCTGGTGTCCCATTCACTTCAATGGGAGAACGGTCCGGTTACTAAGAGGCTGCAAGCAGGGACTGGGGACCAGTCCGGGGCACCCACGGGGTCCCCCTGAGATCCTCAGGCATGCAGGGTCACCTTTGGTCCATTTCTCCTTGGGCTGTGGGGCTCGGGTGCAGTGGTGGCTTTTGGGGTCTGATTCCGTGCAGGAGTCTGATTCCGGTACAGGAGTTTCTCGTGGTTGAGGGAGGCCTGCAGAAAGAGGCTGCAGGTGGTGACTGGGAGTCCAGCCTGGGCAAACCCAAGTGTGGGCTTAGCTCTTGTGGGTCTGTGGACCCTGTTGGCACCATCACCTCTCTTGCACTCGGGCTCTGGAGTGCAGGTGCATAGATGCTTTGAGGCGTCTGGTGGCAGCAGTTGCACACTCAATTCATTGTCTTTGTTTTCTGCAGGAGGGGCAAACAGGACAGCTAGGCCACTCATGATGTGCGTCTGATGGTCCCTGAAATCCCTCAACATGCAGGCCAGTCTTTCTTGGCGTTGGTGTCCGTCTGGGCACAACAAGCCTTGGCTGCTGCAAGGGCTTCGGTACCGGGTATTAGACCTGTGCAGCCCTGGTTGGTCCTGGTGTCCTCTCACTAGGTGGGCGGACAGATCTGACCTTCAGGAGCATAGGGTCCTCTTCCTGGGGAGCTGCTGAGTTGGACTGGCCGAGGAGCGACAACCTGGTGAACCACACCTTGCGTCTTTGGTGCCTGCGGCTGCAGGGGAGTTGCTCCTCTTCTCCAAGGGAGTTCCTTTGGCAATTTGTGAAGCTCTGGTAGCCCTCCAGGTTTCTTGAGCTCTGCACAGTGGCAGGATGAATCAGTTGTTCCACGAAGGTTGAGTGCAGCAGACAGACCAGTGGGGTTGGGGCGAGGTCAGTCCTGCTCCTCGGTTCTCGGGTCAGCAGTCACCTTCCACTCCTTCTTTTGCGTCCAACAAATTTTGAAGATATGGTATCAGGGGTCCCCTAAATACTCAATTTAGGGGGTGTTAAGGGGACTGAGGATAGTAGCCAATGAGCTACTTATCCCTGGGGGCACTACACCCCTTTTATGACCACTTCCTGTGGGAAGTGGGCATAACCCTGTCCCAGAGCTCCTAAGTTTGCCAACATAAAGATGGTCACTTCCGTAAAGTCGTACCCACATCACCTTAGGCCACCTTAGGGGTGGTATGAGCGGCGGCTCCTCCGCTAGGGCGGAGGAGCGGCACCCCACTGCCCGCAGAGGAAAACAAAAATAAAATGATAATAAAACAGTTTTATTATCATTTTATTTTTCGTCTGTAACCGAGTCTTGGGGGTGGGCCTTCCAAAGAATGGTGGTGGAGTGGTGGGCACTGCTGTCAATGTGCATGTCAGTTTGGCTGGCCGTCTTAGGATGGCCAAACCGACATGAACACTGACATCTCTCCAACCCAGTTGCGTTGCTGCGTGGAGAACAACCGCAGACAGAGGCTCTCAGCCACGAGGGAGTGCAAAACCATCCCCTTCTGCCCAATCCCAGCGCTGCTCTCCTGGGTATTACCACCATGAGAGCAGCGTCTGGATTGGCCGTAGAGGAGTCTGGTAGTCTCAGCCTATGCCCAGAGGAGCAGAAAAGGGGCGAGCAGACAAGCGGCAGGTATGTTTTTTTTTGTTTTTTTTTGTTACTGGCCACCCCATGCTGCCCACCACTTTTCCACAACACCAGCCGCTACTGGGTGGTACTAGCCTGTGAGTGGGCACGCCTGCTTGACTAGCTAATGTTCCCGGCTGTCCTGGCTCCAGAAGGCCCAGGGCAGGGGGGGCATTCTCTCCAGGGAGAGCAGCCATACTTGCAAACCTAAAGGCAGTAGGCTCTTTGAAGCCCCCTGCCTTGAATGCTAATCTTACCAGCCTTCCTGGAGGAGGAGGTGATAACACCTCTCTCCAGAGCAGGCATTGGTCCTGACCTCAGGAGAGCAAAGGCTCTCACCCCTGGGGTCAGAAACTCATCTGTGGCAGCAGGCTGGACTGAACCAGTGAGCTAGCACACTGAAGGGCTGGTAGGGTTCAAGGGGCTCCTCTTAGGTACCCCCTATGGGTGCATGCATCAATACACCCAACACTGGCATCAGTGTGGGTTTATTAATATGAGATGTTTGATGCCAAACATCCCTATTTTCAGTGAAGCCATCATGCAGCTGGGGAGCTCTTTTTCACCAGTGTCCAGCACATGTTTTTAAAATGGTTTGCCTGATCACTTGCAGCATCTAGTAATAGAACTAGACATCACAGGGGCATATCTGCTCATGCAAATATGTCCTAGCATAAAATATAATGCACCCTGCCTTAGGGCTCAAAGGCCTGCACTAGGGGTGACTTACATATATTAGATGCAGTGACTTTGACATGACACACAGGAGTGTCCTGTTATGTTTTCACTTATGGTTTGCACCATGTCACGCAACCTGCAATGGCAGTCGGTGTGGAATTTGTATGTGGGTCCCTTAGGGTGGCATAAGATATGCTGCAGCCCTTAGGGATACTCTTTAGTACCCCTGCCGTAGGTACCTGGAGTACCATTTACTAGGTACTTACAGGGGTGCTAAAGTCCTTAGCACAATTAGACAACACCTAGCTTTAGGGGAGGGACACTGGCACTGAGGTCTGGTTAGCATGCCTCGGTGCACTGTCAGTCAAAAAACAGCATCTAGTAGCTAAAAAGGGGGCAAAAAGTGTGTGCGGGGGTAACTGCAACAAAAGCCCAGTTCCCTATAATATCCAATACCTAACTGGTGCTTCTTGAGCAAAATAATTTCAAGGAGGAGTATGGGCTCCCCTGTGTAATCTTGGGTAATGCAGCTCTTGCATGTGTGGATAATGGACTTCTCCATGCAAACATCCATGTAATTTAAAGGAGTAAAGCAACTAATATCAATCAATTGGTGGGTTGTGGCCCTAAATGGTACACCTCCCTGATGCTAGTGAAAAGTGGCTACACTTAAGTATTTCTCCTAGTTTATTAAACTTTACATATGTGCTGTATTGTACAGCACACATATAAAACTTGGATTAAATTAAAGGATATATTTAGTAATGTAAGTGTCATATTCCTCAGTACTTACATTATATCGTAGACAAAACGTACACCCTTGCAGTTATGTGAAACTGTGTGTGGTCATAGTAGGGGTGTGGAATTTTATAAAATATCTTCTTGTCCATGGAACAGGTTGCGGCATAAATCTGCTTGTCCCGTAAAAAAATCTACTTGTCTTGTGGTGCTATGTAGTGCTGCAACAAGTTATGTCAGCAATCTCATTATACAAGAGCTCTTATAATAGCCTCTCTGTTTATTCCAAGGCTCATACTATTGTAGGGGTTTCAATACTAGCTATTCCTTTATTTTGCCACCTTTTAGCAGATCTACATACTGTGGCTGGAGATGGGGGAAAGCAATAGTTTCTGGTTTGGAAAGCCCTATGAGTCTCTGCAAACCTACTAACTTGCATGGTTTAGTTTTTTTCATCAGGTCTTCTCTAATCTTTACCCATACTGAGAAAGGTTGGAAATTTACTCTTGACAAGGTGAGAAGTAGAACTTCTTCCATGGTTGGGAAAAAGTGGTTATATGGAAAGTGAGCTTGTAAACGCTCCACAGATTTTCGTGTGAGCAAATCTAGACATGCAGATTTGCTCGTACTAACAATATTTTCAAGCAGTATGATTTTTCTGGCCTACTTCTGTAAATTCATCAAAGCCACCAATCTGCACTAATGCAAGGACATATACCAGGGGTGCACTTCTGTGATTTTCTTTAAGAACTATGCACCTAATTGGTTATCCAAGACCTTTTGTTTTTATTAAAATTCTGTCTCTCTCTCGCTATTTATCGTCTTGCTTCACTGTATGTGACAGCATTCAGCTGTTTCACAAAGAGCATACTGGCACATAAAGCAGTTTGCCAGGAACTACTATGGCAATGTGTGCTTTTTGACAACAAAAACGTTTGCTTTTTGCCAATGTTTATTATGATGGTGATGGCCCAGTAGCTCCCACAACAATAAAGTTTTACAAAAACCATATCAAAACAAGACGCGCATTGACAAAACCAAAAAACTGACCACCAATTTCGGACCTATTTGCTTTGCCAATGCTTGTTTATTTTCATGTTTCCCATAATCTTGTTGAAACTGGTTACACAAATGTTTCCATTATGAATATTTTTGGGGAAATACTAGCATGCATCAACACATTTTAATAAATGATGCTTCAAAGAAATAGTACCTAAAATTTCACAGGAGTTTAGCAAAACATTTTTTTCCTAGCTGCATTTTCTGTTATTTTGCAAGTAAAAAATCATCAATCTTGCTTTCAAGCTTCTTCAAATATTTGCATTTAACCAGTGAACATTTTTGGTAGCCTCATATTGTTAAACATTCTAAATTTGTGTACACATTTTTAAACTGGAACCAGTCATTAGTGCAGTCTGAGCTTCAAACATTTTCTTAGATTGTTCATACTAATAATAAGGTCTTTGCATTAATGAACCATAAATACAAGTTTGAATAGCATTAACATATGGACAAATATTACTTTAACTGCAGACAGTGCCCTTCCCTGATCCATAATGTAGTACTGTGAACTAGAAGCCAATGGGTTGGTTTGTGCTGCAGGGGGTTGGGTTTACTTGTCTCAAGGTCAAAATATACATGAAAACTTGTTGTCCTTGACCCCAAACAATAAGCCCTGGGCTTCGGGCTGTAGGACTTCCACATCCCTGTTGTAGACTAAAGAGGAAAACGTAAGAATGACCAATATAAAACACAGAAAACAATAACTGCTCAAAGCAAATATTTAGCGCATAAAATTTCAAATTACCATTATCCAATTCCGAAGCTCTATGGAACCAATATATGAATACAAATTAGTTAGTTATCAAGATTTAACCTGAATCTGATGACAAATTCAATTTAAATGTATCGTTTATGCGTAAACGTGTGCACCAAAATGACAAATGAAAAATGGGTGCTGCACATCCCTAAGTAATGATGTATTTGTGAAACTGTTACACATTTACTAATGTTATACACCTAAAACGAGTTTCTAATACATTGATTTAAAATATTTTTTAATGTTGGTACTTTCAATGTAGTAATACATCATATGGACATGTATTATTTGTAACCACACTAAATGATTTCAAATGCATCAGTGTTATTTTAGAATCATGACATCATTATATTCTTTATGAACATGTGTCCAATGATCATATATATTTTATGTTAAATTATCTTGATTTAATGTGGGCCTGACTGAAAATGTGAAGTCCCTGGACTTGCTGCTTTTACTGTTCATGAGAGAATTCCTCAGCATAACCAATAACGTGAAACAATGTTCGTTCCTAAGCTCTCATGTACTGAACAAGACTCTTTGCAACATTTTTCGTTACAATCCCAAACAGCTGCCTGTGAAACTGTCCTGTTGAACTTGCTTATGTGCTAAAGGAGCATTTTTTTTGACGTTTCATTTATTGGATTGCTTAAGGACTGCGTAATTGTTTCACCTACTTCTCTGCATTTTGTGTCTTCTTTGTCACCTGACACTCATCCTATACGAACTGACCAATGAACTGAGTGGTCTGACCAGATGAGGTGACTCCAGGAGGTGTCCCCCCCCGGAACTTTAAGAATATAATATTGCCTGACTGAACGCACACAAGAACCCCCTCTCTCTGAGCTGGTTGGCGCGAGCACACATGCTGAAGGATGGGTTGCTGATTATCCTATTATGGAGATTTGCGGAACTTCCTTGGCAATTTGAACTTGCCTGATGCGGACTCACCTAGCTTCCCTTTCGAACTGACGCGTATGCCATATGTGACCTAGTGGTCTCTTCCTTGCTGGAAGAATGCTTGAACTGCCATATTTCATGTCCCTTCCTGAACTCTTGAGCTTTGGTATATTTATTTAGAATCTCGACCAAATTATCTTATGACTTGATGCAAATTTACTGATGCATTTATTTTACTTTAACCTTTTTATAAACTATACTAAAATTTCCATATCGTTGCAGCTATCATGATTATTTTTTATTGAAGTGAATGTGTATTCTTAATTTGAGTTTATCAATCATCAGGAAAGATCATATTAGAGAGATCTCAAAGCATCAAATACTAATGTTATTATTCTGTATCGCTTTAATTGAGCTATTGGTGTATATGATTTTGGCTCGCCTACGTTCTTGAGGAGATTTGAGCTTGCTGTGCTCATCCTTTATCTAGCATTGTTTTAAGAGTAATTTACATGTCTATTTTCTAGTTTGTAGCTCAGTTATTCAATTCTTGGTCCTCATTGGATGACTGCTGGGACCCTTATATGCACTAGGACGAGCTTCACAAGAGGGGTAGCATTTTTATCAGAAAACTTGTGTGGCTCAGCCTAGTGCCTGCTGCAAGAATGGATCAAACCAGGGTCAATGGTAGTCCTCGCAGGGGACTCCCATTGATCTTGGTTTGATCCGTTGTTGTAGCGGGCACTAGGCCCAGCCACACACGTGGGGTAGTGTTTTTATCAGGAGACTTGAGGAAATGCTGGGTGGTAAGAAATTTGTGGGTCCACACAGAGTCCAGAAGTTTTCCTCCCAGAAATGTGAGGAAAATGTGTTTTTAGCCAAAGTGTGAGATTTAGAAGAAATTCTGTGTATGAAAATCTGGTGCGAGCCACGCTAGTCACCCCACCCTGGATTCCCCAGGTGTCTACTTTTTGAAAATGTACAGGTTTGCTAGATTTCCCTAGGTGCCGTCTGAACTAGGACCTAAAATCCACAGGTACCGACATTGCAAAAAAGGGGTCAGTTTTCAGTGGAAAAATGTGATCTAGTGTTATCGGTACAAGTGGGGCAACACGGGCGGGGGGAGCAATTGACTGGATCCCTGCAGGTTTCCCTCACAGGAATGCAAGGAGAATGTGTGTAGCAAAGTTTGAGGTTTGCAGGGTATTGTGGGTAAGAAAATGTGGGATCCACGCGAAGCATACCACCCTGAACAACCCGGGATGTCTAGCTGTTAGAAATGTTGGAGTCTGATAGATTTTCCTAGGTGGCAGCCTATCCAAGCCCAAAAAGTGCAGCCATTCATCATGGCAAGTGGGATGATTTTGGAATTTAGCCCCACTCTCCTGGCCCATATGTAATAACAATGAACGGACTCTAATGTCCTTTCACTTTCCATAGGAATGAGATGTTTTAAGTCTGCAGGGGAGAAGAAACACTGTTAAGGCCTGGGGGTGGGCGGAGGGAGGGGGAGGGTGATGCCTGATGTTCGGATAGGTCAGACCCACCTCATTATTTTATTTAAAAACAAATATATATTCCTGCCATGCAGTGACCTTTCTTCCCCGCCCAGGCAGAAATTGGGGGCAAACCCATGTCTGCTCAGCGGTTAAGGGGACAGAAAGACTGGTTTGTCCCTTTTGGGGTGGGGGTGTGGCCGGTGCCAGAGTGCAACAACACCTGCACCCCTTTCTTTTGCCCCAAATGCAAAATCCCTGGTTGCCATTGGGCTTTCAATCCCCACCCCCTGTGGGGCAGATTTGGGGCAACCTTCCACAATCTTCCTATCTTCCCCCAGGTAGGAATGAAGACATTCTTGTCCCCTCTGGGGCGGGGGTATGGCTCGATTGCTAGGGAATGCCACCCCTCCTTTTGTTTGTTTTGGCAGCATTTTGAATTCACTTGTGTCTAATGGGCTTTCTGCCCCCCACAGGGGCAATTAAGGGACAAACCCCTGTCTGCCTCTTGGGGTGGGGGGGGTAGGAAGACTGGTTTTCCCTTTTGGTGTGGCGGCGTTGCCAATACCAGAGTGCATTGCCCACATCTCTTTCATTTGTCCCAAATGCAATATCCCTGGTGTCTGGAGCGCTTTCAACCTCAAGGTTAACTGCCCCCAGAGTGGAAAGAAAAATACCAATGCCCCTTCTGGTGCAGGGGTATGTCTCGATGCCAGGGTAGGTCGCCCGCTCCTTTTGTTTGTTTTAATGGCATTTTGAATTCTCTGGTGTCTAGTGAGCTTTTTGCCACCCATAGTGGCAAATTGGGGGAAACCCTCAGTCTGCCCCATAGGGTTGGGGGCAGAAAAACTGGTTCACCCCTTTCTGGGGTGGTGCATGTCCATGCCCATGGTGGGCAGCCCCCACCCCTATGTTTTTTACAAACACAATTTACTATGGTGTCTAGTGGGCTTTTTGCCCCCCTTGGAGGACTGATTGGGGGAAACCACACCCATCCGGTGGGGGTACAAAGATGGATATTTTCACGGGGGCACAAGCCCTTGCCCAAGGAGCTGTCCCCCAAAATCCTTGGTATCTAGAAGGTGGATAGCTGCTTGGGAATCGCTCATCTCTGGTGACCCCCGAAGCAAGGATCAGTTTGGCAAAGATACCTGTGTAAAGAGGAGATTCTCCCCTTTTCAACGATACCTCTTACAAGACCATCAGTGCTCAAGAGACTGAGATATGCCCCACAAGCACAAATAGAGTGAAAGTGAAACAAACACCATCTGCTTGTTTTATGTTCACTCTATATGTAATGACGTTAGCATGCCCTGGGTGCCGATAGTCATTACAAGGAAAAATAAACAATCTTGGGCTGCTGAGGAGGAGCATTAAATAAAAAGAAACCCCTCTGGTGCAAAGCATCCGAGGGTTTTTTATACAGGGGCCGACAAATGCACTGGGGAGGGAGGCCATTGGCCGATGCCCGCACTTAAGTGGGTTAGTTTTGACCTCTGACAATGTTTACATTAGCCAGTTAATTAAAGTTTATACAAAACCAAAGTATGGTGGTGAAATACTGCCTAAGGAACAAATTTATTATGTACTTTCACAAAGGGCCTCATTTGGATGCCGGTCGGACCGACCATCGTCTTTGCGAGCCCTTTCTGACCGCAGAGGCTGGGAAGCTTCCCCCGCCATATTACGGTACCACTGCGGCAGTCACAGCTACGGCAGAGTACATATCCCCAAATATGTTGCTTTAAATGTGTACAAAACTCACAGGAAACATTTGATATGTACATAACTGCATAACATATGTGGGTATATGCCTTGTGCACCCATGTACCCCATTGCTGGAGTGTGGCAGAATGTGCACAGTCCAGTTAATGGGGATACACACCGCAGAAGGACTTACCTGGGTTCCGGTGCCCACAGGATCATTGTCATCAGGATTCAGCTGCTGAGGTGTAGGGGTGACCTTGAAGAAAGAATCCACAGTGGAGACTGCTGGAGAGAAGCACATTGGGGTGAGTATGCACCCCAAATCCTTAGTTTCTGATGACTTGAGGCAGTCGGACGGCCATGGTCAGGTCTTCGGAAGCTCACATCGTAATCCAGATGGCGCTCAGAGATCCCTGTACAGCTCTATGGATGCAGTTTGTCTCAGACTGCCATCTCATCGGTCGGAGAAAAGCTGTTGGAGTCCGTGGTCGGAGTACACAATGCATGCATCCTAATCCGGCGGTCAGACCAACCGCTTCCGAAGAGACCTTCGACGGTCTGACCACCTCCGACAGGACTGCGGAAGCCGGTCTGACTGGCATCGTAATCAGGCCCATAGTTGGGGAACAATGTATTGTTAACATACTCCTATTTCAAATGCCTTCATAGCAACTGTACGTCTCCATATTCAATAGGTTCAGTGATATGTAAACAATTAATAATTTATTTCAAAACATAAATGTCCACAGGAAAATAGTGAAAGAACAGATAGAACCTTTCCTAATATGATGCATTAAAACAAATATATAAACAGGCCTAATTACCATAAAATAGGACTGTTGTGTGTGTGTGTGTGTTTCAGGTATGTCCAATGTTTGGGACATAATACATTGAGATAATTAAATTACGTTTTAGCTCAAGGGACCTGTGGATACGTATTAGTTGTTTTAAAAATATGTAACAGACAAAGCTTTATTTTGCATAAGTAGCAAGCAGCAAAATACATGATTAAAGTGTATAATCAGTTGGAAAGAACAAAGGAAGAACCATACTTTTAATACTGGTTTGAAAACTTGGCGTCAAGTTTACTACCTAGAAAAAGATAAATCCACAAAGATACACATTTTGTAACTTGTGGCTTTTGGAGATGTGCTCATTGACTAACTAAGATCAGGTCTAATGTTGATCAATAGATTAGAAAAAGCTATTTTCTTTAAACAATGTTGGAAATGGTATATGCATATTGAAATAAGTCTAAATATGCTGTAAACATGTTCTAAACATAGAATGATACATTTGAGTAAAATGTTATGTAAGAAATTGCGCTTTACTTTGTGACTAACCGAACAAATCTTGTTACTCATCAAAAAGACATTGTGCTATAGACACCTGAAATAATATGAGCATCACAGAGAACAATATATTGTTGTTTTGAATAACAACAAATTATTTTAGACCTAAAAAACTTAAGGCATACAATACACAAAATACAAACCTTTTTAAATGTACTTGGGAAAGTGTAAAATGTAAACATTCTACAGTATGGTGAAAGGAAATACCTCCAAGTACCTGTATGTAGGGAAAGCAATTTTTAAATCCTACAATTACTTTGATTCACACTCGGGGCGTTGCTTAGTCATTAAGATTAGGGGGGGGGGTGAGCGGCAGATTCCCCGACAATCACACTGGCATTTAATGTTTAAATACATCTTAGCAAACACAAAGAGATGATGGACGGAGTGCTGAAACTTTTCAAACACTCACCCCCAGTCACAGATCTGGGTTGAATCCATCATCATTCTTTAGCTCTCTTTGCCACCCCAGTTCAGACACAGCTATATGCAAATCAGTCTTGACCCTGTGCCTCATGGGAGCAGTCCAGCTCGAACTGCCAAGCCATGTCTTCCCTGGACCGAAAACAAGCATCCTGGGATCGGTTTCGGGGTAATAGCCCTCATCAGCTAGGCTAGCTTGAATCCAGTGGCAAAGTGAGCTAGGGACCCACGTCTGGGCATACCCTGCCAACTTAGGGCGAATAAAGCAAACACAAAGAGATGATGGACGGAGTGCTGAAACTTTTCAAACACTCCCCCATCACAGTCACAGGTCTGGGTTGAATCCATCATTATTCTTTAGCTCACTTTGCCACCCCAGTTCAGCCCTCATCAGCCAGGCCGGTCCCAGGATGCTTGTTTCCGGTCCAGGGAAGACATGGCTTGGCAGTTCGGGCTGGACTGTTCCCATGAGGCACAGGGTCAAGACTGATTTGCATATAGCTGTGTCTGAACTGGGGTGGCAAAGTGAGCTAAAGAATGATGATGGATTCAACCCAGATCTGTGACTGGGGGTGAGTGTTTGAAAAGTTTCAGCACTCCGTCCATCATCTCTTTGTGTTTGCTCTTTTCGCCCTAAGTTGGCAGGTTATGCCCAGACATTGGTCCCTTGCTCACTTTGCCACTGGATTCAAGCTAGCCTGGCTGATGAGGGCTGTTAGCCCGGAACCGGTCCCAGGATGCTTGATTCCAGTCCAGGGAAGACATGGCTTGGCAGTTCGGTCTGAACTGTTCCCATGAGGCACAGGGTCAAGACTGATTTGCATAAAGATGTGTCTGAACTGGGGTGGCAAAGTGAGCTAAAGAATGATGATGGATTCAACCCAGATCTGTGACTGGGGGTGAGTGTTTGAAAAGTTTCAGCACTCCGTCCATCATCTCCTTGTGTTTGCTAAATACATTATAGGACAATCAGGGAGTGTGAGAGGGGCTTAAGGGGCAATGGAAATGGAGAGGAATGCGGACTGATAGGAGTACTAAGTGAGAAACAATATTTTGTAAAATAACGTTTTTTAGGCCTTTCAAAACAGATGAGAGTGTGTGTTTTTGACAGTGCTCATGTAAACATCCATGGTGTAATCCGACAGACACCTCACCATACCCGACTGAGAGCACCTGCACTCAACTGTTCATCAGAAAATACATTTATTGGGGGGGGGCACGCCCCTGAAGCTACGCCCCTGTTTACAATTATCTTGAGTTGTTGGTAGGGTGTTGGAGGGCTAACGTACTCCTGCTTTGCCATCTCGAAAAATGGGTAAAAGATGTGTGAGATTGCATGGCGCTTTTTGTTGTGAAAAGCAATGCAACTGGTACAAAGCAGCTTAGTGCACAAAACTTTGTTTTGCATCGCGCAACATAGAGTTGCATTATGGCGCACTTAGCCACATCAACAACTTTGCATCGCCACTGCCTTTTGGTTGTGTTGTGGGGTGCCATACTGCAAATACAGCACATCCATGAAGCAAAAAAGCCGTTTAATACGGCACAACATTTTCTGACTCAATACAGAGTTGCATCAGTCTTTGTAATTCTGACCTACTGTTTACACGGAAGCAATGTTGAAGCCCTCCTGCAAGAGTGCTGTCATTGCCACCATTATGATGCACCACTTCTCAGCATGGCATAGTGATTTGTTTTATGCAAATGCATACTGCACTGTTGGAATGTTGTTACTTTCCATACAATGCTCTGAAGCTTCTCCTATCATTCTTATTGTTTAGTCCATTTCAAAGTCTGTTTTTTGTTTGCCTCACATGGTTGCTGTTTTCCAAGCCTTTCTAAAAACGCCACCTGCCTGTGTCCCCTTCAGGCAATCCATGATACTCTACGCCTATTACCCTCTGATCCTTTTCTCCTTGTGAAGTTGGCACGGGCTACATGTGCCTGGAGAGGTGGTCGTTATTGGCCACGACAATGATTTTGGGTTCTGCTGCATGATAAGGGATAACAAGCATTGGCAAAGCCAATAGATCTTGCCTATGGAAGAGCTATTGGCTTTGCCAATGTATTTTAGCCATGTTGTACACCAGCGTGGCTGCTGTTCAGCATGGCTATAGGTCAGTGGCATAGAGGAGAGTGGCGTGGAGTATCGTAGAGTGGAATGATGAATAGTGGAGTAGAGTGGCATAGAGTGGAGTGGCATAGGGTGTCGTGTATTGGAGTGGAATAGAGTGGAGTGGACAGTCAGTCAGTCAAATAATCTTTATTCGGTCGAAAGGATTATAAAAGCACAGGTTAAAACAAGTTACAAACAGATCACACACAATAAAATCACAAAGATAAAATTACTCAGTTACTCAGAGTGGAGTGGCGTAGAGTGCATTGGAGTAGTGTTGCAGAGTATAGTGGCGTAGAGTGCAGCGGCATGGAATTCAGCTGCGCACAATGTAGTTTTGTAGAATGCAATTGTATGGATTACAGTGGTGCAGTGTAGAGTGCAGTGGAGTGGAGTGGTATAGAGTGGATTGATGCAGTGGAGTAGAGTGAAGTGAAGCAGAGCAGAGTGCATTGGCATAGAGTACAATAGTGCAGAGTAGAGTACAGTGGCAGAGAGTATATTGTTGCAGAGTAAAGTGAAGTAGCGTAGAGTGGAGTGGTGCAGGATAGAGTGCAGTGGCATAGAGCAAAGTGATGTAAAGTGCAGTGGTATAGAATGCAGTGGTTCAGAGTAGATTAGAGTGCCGTACAGTCGATTGATGTAGATTGCAGGGGTGTAGAGAGCAGTGTGGCAGAGTGGTGTAGAGTGGAGTTGTGCAGAGTAGAGTGGAGTGGCTTAGACTTGTCAGGCATACAGTGCAGTGGTGCGGAGTGCAGTGGTATGGAGTGGTATGAAGTGTAGTGTTGCAGAATAGAATAGATTGGAGTGGCATAGAGTGGTGCATGCATGGTGTGGTAGCACACTGCCATTACAGACAACACATTTTCAATTGAAACTACCATTCCATTTACATAGACATACAGTTTTACTAATAGAACTATACAGAGCACAAATTCTAATTTGTGTAAATGGCATCACCTAGTGTATTGATTTGTTTTGATCATATCAAAGTATTTGTTTCAAACACACTTCAGAAATAACAGAACATGTGCTTCATTTGTTCTTTACTAATTCGGATATATTCTGAAATACTTGCACAGATTCTTTAAATGTTGTGTGCTAGAAAAAACCCTTTCCTACCCCCCAGTGCTCCATCAGATTGTCACATAAATCCTCTCACTTTGAAGTCAGAGAAAGAAAAG
Organism: Calotriton arnoldi; assembly: GCA_963921515.1. Lineage (NCBI taxonomy): Eukaryota > Metazoa > Chordata > Amphibia > Caudata > Salamandridae > Calotriton > Calotriton arnoldi. The sequence goes on from CAWUFW010003507.1 coordinate 686,398, forward strand.
TAAACACCAAGCTCCCTCAGAAGACTGAGCCTGAGATTTGACATCAGTCTTTGAATGCACAGCAAATGTGACAAGATGAGAACAAGGTTTACGGGCCTGCTTATACAAAGGGGCACTCATGGAAGAATACCAGGAAAGGTAGTGTGAAAAGGCTTTGCGCCATGTAAGAGACAAACTTACGCTGGACAGCCATAAACAAATAAAGGCAGGGCGAACAATGGGCAAAATACATTCCCAGGGAAGCTTTTTGAATGTGCCCAAGATGTCAAGCTGTGTGATTGCATACCCAACACTAGCCCTTCTGATTGGGAAGAGAAACCTTGGTCATACAGGACTCATGGTTTCTAGTTGCTTATATATACCTTTTCTACTTTACCTACACAATCTGTCTCATTGATAGACATTAGAAAAAATTAATATATCTCAATAGGATAGGATTTAAGCTCAAGACTATTTATTTCTCATGATAAAAAATGTTTTGCTTGTGGGCATCATGCTGTTTGATACATTCCATTGGTGGTCTCACTTCTAATTGTTATTCAACAACATGATTAGAATTAATTTAAATCTGGTCTCCTGCACTGTGATATTTTAATCTGGAGAACCTCTCAGAAATGGATTGTTGAGAAACCTTTTTTTGTTTGTGATTATCTTGTCTTAAAGGACTGTTCTGTGTTGTTTTTAAATTTGGAACTTTTTGTTGGTTATGTATATATTGTATATATATTCTTTTTAAAGCACATATTCTGTCTATTTGTATTGAGTCTATTTACAGTTTGTTTTTCTGAAGTTGTGTGTTGTATGTTTTTAACAGCCCTGAAGAAGTCCCCATGTCATAGGACGAAACATGTTGGCTGTGTCCTTGTCTTTGCTTTTAAGCTGAAGCAGAGAATAACAAATGAAATCTCCTCAATATATATAGTTTGTGATGTCCATAATTATTGTTATTTGGACTCTTTTGTTTTCCTCTTTTTTGTGAACCTTGGACTGTAAATTAGATTCTAATTGGACTCTTTTCTACTACACGTTTTCATAAGTGCTTGCTTTTCCCTCCTGTTTGCTGGTTGTAATTACCGGGGCATTTTTGGGTGGTTGTCCCTGTGAGTGAGCACCTTGTTACTGGGAACGGGTAAGAGTGCGGAATCCTTCACCACAACCACCTTAGCTGTGTTCCTTGTTTATAGCCTGACATATGGTGTTCATCGACATCGGTAGAGGGCGAGACCAGATAGCTACGTACAGCACATACCCTTCTGTTTTGTCAGCTTCTTTTTCCTCCTCCTCTGGAGTGGCACCCATGGATGATGTGACAAATGTTCAGTGCGGTTGCTGGGTCCGGGACGGTATTCCACCTGGCAGTCGTATTCCCGCAATTGTAACATCCATTTTTTGATGCGTGGGGGTGGCTTCGATGCTGTACCCCGGAACAGTGGTATCAGGGGTTTGTGATCTGTAGTGACCACAAAAGGATGACCGTACACATATATATTGGAGAACTGACACCCCCAGTGTATCGCTGTTGCTTCTTTTTCCATTAGCGAGTATCGCTGTTCAGTCAGGGTCAACAATCAGCTTGCTGTATGCCATGGGTGCCCACTCCCCACAATCCTGCCGTTGCAGCAACACACGTCCTAGCCCTTTCGAGCTGGCATCAACGGTTATGAGCACTGTTCCCAATAAGCTGCGCGCATGCGCGCCCGCGCACCTCTGTTGCCATGAGCGCGCAGTGCCGTGTGTGGAGCGCGCACACAGCACATGATCCCGCAAGAGCTTTCGCGCCGCTGCTTTTAATAAAGCGAGCGGCGCGAAAAACGAGTATTTCCTGGGCGGAATAGACTAATTTGAAAAGACGACGAGGGAGCGGCAGGTAAGTCTTGCGGCAGCCTGGGGGATTATGGAGGGCACTTGCTTTATTCTTTTGTACCTAGAGCGCGCTGCGGGGGCATATTGTGTGCTTTTGTTTAAGTATTCATGTTAATTGCAGCGCCCATCACGAGCTGCGATTAACATGAATACGTTAAACAAAAGCTCACAATCTGCCCACAGCAGCGCTTTGTAACAAAAGAAATTCTCAAGTCTACAAACACAGCGTGTAAAGCTCACACAGTGTTTGTAGACTTGCTGAATTTCTCCTCTTAACAGAGCTGGGCTGCGGGGTGATAGTGTGACTTTGTTAAAGTTTTCTTGTTAATTGCAGCTCCTGACGGGCGCTGCAATTAACCTGAAAACTTTAGCTAAGTCACACAATCACCCCGCTGCCCAGCTCTATTAAGAAAAGATATGCAGCAACTCTACAAACACGGCGTGTGAAGCACACCCCTGTTTGTAGACTTGCTGAATTTCTCCTCTTAACAGAGTTGGGCTGCGGGCAGTACTTAATTTGTAAAAAATTAAGTCCCGGTGCTCACCTATTTCTTAGGAGGCAGCAGCCACTTCTTCCAGTTGTCCGCCCAACTATATTCCTGCCACCACTCAATTGTACCATTGTCGTGACCACTGTTTAAATGGACTTCCGAAAGCGTTCAAAATCTGTCCTGTGCTTTCACAGCGTACCTCGCTCAATTCAATAAGGAGCCAGCCGCCTGATGCAATTATTTAACGGGGCGCAGACACGCTGTCTAAAGCAGGCCAGGTGATAGATTAGAGAGCAGGGCACAATTATTTAGTGATTGCACAGGGCTGTGACATTAAGGCATGATAACATCACTAGGATGATGAACAATACACATTCATCATGCTTAAACCAGGGTGGTCCAGTCAGTGGAAGCATGCCACGCAGTCACCCAGCTAGATATATTTATTTTGAACCAGACAGAGGCATCGGATGATATCCAGAACGGATTTGTAAAGATGTGTGCACAACTCCCATCCACACAGGAGTCAGCAGAAGAGTAACAGTGGGTGCTGTGATACATGCTGGCTCAATCTGATACTGGTGTGATACATGCAGTGCAAGAACACCCAGGGCACATAACATTTGTGTCCCCTACGCACATTCAACTCTATTTACATAGATAGGTGCCAAAAACGGGCACAAATGTGAAAATGGTATTCATGGCGTCCTTTTATTTTGCATTTTATGTTTGCTGGGCGTTTTCACTACCACCTAAGAGCTAAAAGGTGCAGTATGTAAGCACACACAATTTGCGCTCAGCTCACAAGCACTACCAATGCTGTTTTGCGCCTATTTGTATTTGATTACCAGAGGCAGGCGACCGGAATGTAAATTTGTTAACTTCGGCAAGTGAATCATGTGAAATACGAATGCACACTTGTGAAAACCGGGGTGGACGTCGTTGAACCATACCTTCACTATGATATCATGCCAAACATGGCCACTGACTGAAGCGACAAGACAGCAAGAACATGTAGTTTCACACAGTTTGAATATTGGGAATTTTCTCCTAGCGGGCATGTGGGAGGAATCACTTCTTCACACCACGGACTGGAGGGCGCTTCACATCGTATAGGTAAAACTGAGACCTGTAAAGACTGCCCAGGGCAAGAAGTAGTGTCACACACAGGACAGAGAAACTGCATTCACAGCAGTACCCGCAAAAGCGTGACAAGCAGCCGGCCAGCGCTGGGTGGTGCCAGGCTGGAAGGGCTGGAAGGGAAAGGGGCACACATGGGATGCATGAGGGGGCAGGTGCTTGTGCTTACATACAGTCAGGCCTCTTGGTGCCAGCAGGCAGTCGGACAGCCAGGTGCAGGTCCAGCTCTGGCGGGAATTCCCCACCTGCGCATGGTAACCTCCAGCAGACGGGGAGCCAGTATTGAGACACACACAGTAGCTGGCATCGGGGTTATGATGAACCCGCTGGAGTGCCAATACTGGGGCACAGGCAGCTTCTGGTACCAGGGTGATGGCGAGCTTTCTGTAGTGAGAAGGAAGCATGCATCGTCCCGGCCCTGTGAATTACGTGCCGGTGCTGAGCACCGGAAACCACCGGCACAAATTAAGCTCTGACTGCGGGGTGATTGTGTGACTTTGTTAAAGTTTTCTTGTTAATTGCAGCTCCTGACGGGCGCTGCGATTAACCTGAAAACTTTAGCTAAGTCACACAATCACCCATGCCTAGCACTATTAAGAAAAGATATGTAGCAACTCTACAAACTTGGCATGTAAAGCACACCCCTGTTTGTAGACTTGCTGAATTTCTCTTCTTAATAGAGCGCAGCTTGGGGGTGATTGTGTGACTGTTATTAAACTTTTCTGTGCTGGGCATAGTATGCCACTTGACTTGTATTTTGCTGTTTCTGTCATTGCATCCAGATTTATGATACAACAAGTAACATCATACCTACAACAAGTTGGACTATTGGCTTTGTCAGTGGTTGGTTAGTTGCATAAGATAAATAAGCAGCAACTATGGCTTGTATATAATATTGAAAAAGCTTCCACTTAAAGCCCTGGTGACACCATGACAATGTTGCTGCTCCTGAGTTTCAAAAAGAGAAGGGAAATCCAGAGAGAAAAAGACTCTCTTTGAAGGATTTCCCTTCCCCCTACAACGCTCACCTGGCATGACGTCATGCCGTAACTTCTCCACTAGTGAGAAGTGAGCAGTGTGAGCACGCTCACTGCTGTCACTGCAGTCCGGAAAAAAACGGACCGTCTGTGCCAGGGCACAAAACAGAGCCCGATAGAGACCCGTTTCGAAGCCCCCTTTAAAAAACTGCAGGTGCTCAGCACCGGTGAGACCCGGCCCACTTAGAGCCCTGAACGTAGTGTCCATCATAAGTCAACCACTGTCAGCTAGGAACATCACACAATCAGAATGTGAGAAAGGGCACTTTAGGTGCTGATTAACTAAGAGTCTAAATCTGCCAGTAAGCACATGAGACCTGGCACTACATGTGAGATTTGGAGACTACCAGGAGGAAATGTCACGAACAAGGGAGCTTTCTCGGTGGAAGCCAAAAGCTGCGGGAAGCGTTGGGTCTTCCATGCAGGGGGTCACTCTGGATATCCTCCGTGCCAGTGCAAGACTAGTCCATTCATAGCACCCGGAGCCCGAGCTCGTGCCTGCAGGAAGTGGTTTGGAGAGTGTTGTAGGAAATGAGCAAGTGTTAGTGAAGAGAATACTCCCGACAGATGTATCAGTCATTTACACACTTGCAGCTGCCATCTGCTCAGACATGCATTTTGGAAAGATTCAAAATCTTGGCAAGGCCTAACCAGCCTTCCACCCTTCTTAGTTCATTCAAGTGAGCACGGTTACATAGAGCGAGCGTTTAGAAATGACAAGATGGCGAAAAAGTCTCCTTTAGAACCCCAACGTCGAAATGCAGAGATGCTACTTCTGAAGCCTTGCCATATCACACTTGCTGTCTTCTCTGACATATCTTTTGTCCTTTTTTCTTCCACTCCTCAGCTGCTCTCGCTGTTTCCTTCTCATCTTTTTCCTCTTCCTCATATCTGTCCCACTGCACATTTACCCACTTTCCCCTTCTCCCCATCCCATTCTTGTCTCCATTTCCGTCTCGCTGCCTGTTCTTTGCTTTCTCTCTTACCGGTTTTCCATTCTCTGTTCTCCCTCCCAGTTCTCCAGACCCTCTGGCTGCCCTTCTCGTTCCGTCCCTCTCTTACCAATTTCTCCATTACCCCCTTCTCCATTTCTCATCTTTGCGCCATGAATTTTTTTCTCCTTTGTTCCTTTCTCCCCCTTTCTCCGCCACTAAATCCTATTTCTCACTAGTATCCTCTCGTTTCCTTCTGGCTGGTATGTTACAATTTTGAAAACACATATTACTATCCCTGAATATTAGATGGAATCCACATTTAGAATTTGGACCAGCGTGCCTCTGCAGTGTCGGTGACCTGGCCAAAAAGGACATGAAAAAGCTGAAATTGGATCATAAATCAAAAGCTGTTCTGATCAGGGGCCCCAGAAATAAGTTTGGACCAGGGCCCTCAAAATCCTTAAGATATCCCTGTGCCTTTAGTTAAAGTTTTCATGTTAATCGCAGCACCCATCATGAGCTGCAATTAACACGAAAACCTTAACAAATGCACACAATCACCCCTATTAAGAAAAGAAATGCAGCAACATAGCTGCCAAGGTTTCAAATTGCAATGTGGGACGTTTTCATAATTTCACTGTAATTATTAGTGCCAATTGAACAGGGCAGGCTTTAGTGCTGGTGGCGCCTGGTGTGACAATGTTTGTTGGCGCCCCAATGACCACCTCCGCCATGGATACTCTCATTACCAACCTTTAACAGTGCCCCTCAAGTCTCCGTAACCCCACTCTCTTTCATATTTATTTTGTTATTAGCGCCACTCATACCAGTGAAAGGTGTTAAGCACTTTACATTGCATACACGTTACACAGACACTGAATCAATGTATAGGAAATGTTACATCAGACAGAGGAATACAATTTCTTTTCTTAACAGAGCTGGGCTGCGGGGTGATTGGTTTTTCAAGCAAAAGTTTGGAGTAATATTTGGCGCTGCACACACACGCGGTCTGGTTCCTGGCGCACATAGCCATGGTTGCAGCGCACAGAGACCCTACACTGCCGCACACAGAGGAAAAAAATTAGAGGGAACATTGGTTATGAGTGTCTCTTGCCGTGGCTCAAAATAAACTAGTGTGGTGTTGGCCGAGGGGCATCTTTGGTAGCTTGGAATGACAGTTCGTGCTCTTCTCCCCACATCCAGATGGCTGATGCTTTGGTTAGGTCCCAAAGCGGTTGGGTCAGAATGGTCAGGTCCTTCATGAAACTGCCACAATAATTGACCATTGCTAAGAAACTTCATACTTCTGTGATGTTGACTGGAGGGGATGCTTCCTTTATGTGTCAACTTTTTCTGGATCTCGGGCCACCCCTTCCGTAGAGAAGGTATATCCCAAACAATTGATCCCCTGGTTTAGGAATTAGCATTTGCTCCGGTGTAACATGAGCTCGGACTCTTGTATCCGCTGGAAGACACCCCTCATTCTCATGTTATGTTCCTGCACTGATTTGGCATATACCAGAATGTCATCACTTACATTGACGATGCCTGGTAGTCCAACTAGCTTTTTTGTATAGTGTTTTGACACACCTCTGCAGCGCTTGATTCCCCTAAGTTGAACCTCTTAAACCTTCTTCTCAGGCCAACATAGGTGGAAAATGTTGTAATGTACCATGACTCCTCAGCCTGGGTAAGTTGATGCTAGCCAATTCTGAAGTCTTACTTGTTGGACCAGCAGGCTCCACTCAGTTCTCCTATGTGGTCATCAATGGTGGGGGTTGAATGTTGTTCTCTCTTTATGGCAACATTTGGAAGTCTCATTTCCACACATATGCGGACGTTGCCGGATTGTTTCGGCTTCTTTGTGACAACGATGGGTAACGTTCAGGGATTGGGGGCAGACAATTTCTCGATTATTCCACCTGCCTGAAGCTTCTCCAGCTCTTTCTCCACTTGTGGTCTCAGATGGCATGCAGTGCGCTGATATTGAAGTGCTGCTGCTTGGATGGATTAGTCAATAGGCATCTTAATTACTTTTCCCTTCATGCACCCTATGCCTTTAAACACATCACTGAACTCTATTAAGCTGTGCAATACCTCTTCATGGTAAACTCCGGATGCGAAGTTAACGATGCCAAGGGCTTCTGCTTTGTGGCAGCTGAGGAGCATGCCTTGTCTGCCTTGTGCAACGTGTATGTGGGAATCCACAGTATGGACCTGTGTTTGATAGGTGCTTTGAACATACCCTGCATGAGTCGTGGTCTGTCTTGCCCGTAGGCGAGCAAACATACAGCTGCTCTTTAGATGCTCTGGGCCAGTTTCATGAACACTTCTGCGGACATGATGTCAATGGAGGCGCCGGTATCCACTATGGCTGCCAGTGGGTATATTCTGACTTGTATCTGGCACTGTCGTAACTGACGCTGTGTTGTGAACACGCTGATGGTGAAGACTAAGTGTACTGTATATTCTATGACTCCATCATCATCATCATCCATTCGCTTGCCTCTTCTCGGGCCTCTGATAGCATGTTGAGCGTTGCACACGATTTCTAACTTCTCGACTGGCAGACTCTCGCAAAATGATTGTACTTCCCACACCCTACGCATTTCTTGCCTTTCGCTGGACAGTCTGCAGGGTGATAGAATGGACCTCTGCAGTGTCCACATGTCTGGTGTGTGTCGGGCTTTCCTGGCTTCTCCGACCCTCTTCTGGGCATGACAGCATTGACCGGTTCTGCTTTACCATCCTTTGTAGTGTTGCTTCCATGTGGGAGGCTTGGGCCTTCAACAACTCTTCGGAGCTGCCCATGGTCAGGATGTCATTAAGCCACTTCCCCGACTCTTGTAGGATGTGTTCCCTTAGTTTCGTGGAAGCACATCCTTGGATTATCTGACCCTGGATCTCCTAATTTTCATCGGCGAAGGCACATGTTCTAGCACGTTCCTTCATTCTGGGATATAACGTGGTAATCGACTCCTCCGGGCCTTGTCGTTGGTTGTGATCTTTATTCGAATGCATAAAAACATCCATAAAAGCATAACAAACATCAGACAACATTATACAGTAAATTAAAATATACAAACAGTATTAAAACTCCGAAAGACCATTTATGTTAACATTTTATACTTAAATACAATTCCTAATTAAATCTAAAAGGCAGTCCACTATAGGTGCATCTTTATGTCGAGCATGCCTAGTCAAGTTTTATAAAGTGCATATGTGCTAATATTATTTAAAAAGTTATTCATCATGAGCCGGATGGAAAAAAGGAAATTTCCCAGTTCAAGGATCCTCCATCAGTCCCTACGCCTGTCATAAAAAAAAATATATGATTGCCACAGCCCATGCACCTATAAGGTGCAATAATGTATTATAGGGCCCAGTTCCCCAGACCCTTCATCTGATCTTATGCACCAATAGATACAAAATATTGCACAAATCTGGTCAAAGTTAAAATATGGCTATAAAGTTATTATGTAACACAGCCCTTAATACTGTACATTCTAGCCCTGTCATAGAGTTAATACCATATTCTTTCTAGTATAAAAGACCGACCATAAGAATGAATCCATTCTGCAACATATTTCTAAAGTGGGTAATGTTTGCAGAAATAGATATGCGGGGCGACATTGTGTAAAGCCCTGCTGTTTTAGTATAGGTAAAATATATCTTTTCCGTAGGTGAGTATAAAACTTGCAGAAGAGGACCACATGCATTGTATCCTGGGAATGCAAATTATCACAAGGACAATTAATCAGATTTGTTGCCCAGTCATTCATTATTGGGAGACTGACTAGTCGATGAAAGATGTCTAGTCTTAAGCTGGTTAAAACAAATCTATGTCTACCTTGCAAAACTGATTTAAGAAAGGGTTGCATGTTAAAAGTGGTTAAAATCAATTGATTCTTTAATACACTCGGTTTAGTAGCTTCAAGTGACCATGTAAGGTTATCTAGATGCATCAACCCTTTCTCCTTCAGGTTTTTTTGCTAATAGTGCAAAGTGTATCTGGTCTTTCATAATACTCGCAACAGCCCAGATCTCAATTTTTTTTTTAGTAAATATAAAAAAATTTGGTTTTTCCACTGTTTGTAAATCTGAACAATTTCTATACCCCCACAATCCTGCCCCATATGTAGCTAGGTATAGATTCCCTTTTTTGACATGTACATACTTTCCAATTAACATATTTAGATTAAGGCTCTGCTCAATCTTCCCAATCCCCGGGCGGAAGCCATATTGTAAATCCGACAAGATGTTTTTCAATTCCGCCCAGTCCTGCAGCCTTTTTAAAATTACACGCCCTGCTACCTTGACGAGAGAATCAAGGAGTGAAATGGGTCTATAGCAGACGGGATTAAGGCGGTCTCTTTTTTTAAAGATCAGGACGATGATGGACTCACCCCAGGTCGGCAACTTCCCTTTTAAACAACATGACCTTAATACCAGGGTTATTACAAGAGACAGTGGTCCCTGGACAAAAAGAAGGGGTAGAGGAGCAATAAATATAGACCCAATCAGTGCTATATTTAACCGTTATCCAGCCGGATAAGGGTAATTTAATAAGCAAATATCGGAAATAAGCGTACACAAGGTGTGAATTGATAACAGTGGGACACAAGCCTGCATCCAAGAACTCACATAACACGGGGGAAACAAAAAAGGGGGGGGAACAAAAAGGCTCAGGCAGCATGTGGTTGTTTGTGCAAAACAATCATAATATAACAAACAAAATTTAGAGAGAACCACCTTTACACATAATGTATCTTAAATGATAAGAGTGTATAAGGTAGAAAACATGTAGACGGCGTTTCGATCCTTTACAGAAAGATTTAGGATCATCATCAGGACATTAGCAATGTGATGCCTGTAAACATTTGCCTGTGATAAACTCGTGTCAAGTCGGAATGGGCAGACTAGCGCTTGGAACAGATGCGTGGGACCGGACGGTACAGTCGCCACGGAGGGAAATCAATACACCTAGTACGGACATATGAGGAGCCCGACTGTCACGGGCTTCTATTCAGGGTGGGAGCGAAATGTCGGGCACGGCAAAGCGGTCGCCGCGAAGACCTGGTGGTGGGAGGTTTGACGATGGCTTCAGGGGCCTCGGGGCGGTTTTTAAGTGGGTCCAACCATGCTGGAGCTGCAAAAGCGGTCTCTGAGGACGGCGGTCACAATTTGGGCAGTACGGAGATCTGCCGGGTCGGAGCTCAATGGTTCCAATCGCTCTCGGGAGGAAAGTTTCCTATGTCCTAAATCCATTAATATGAACGGGCTCAGTGAGCCATGTCTCCTGCAAAGAAATAATTTGATAGTCTGTCACAAACTCTATCCATTCCGTGTTGTATCTCTTCCTCTTCAGACCAGCCACATTCCATCTTAAAAATCCTAATTGTTCGCAGTTATCATCTGTGTGCTTATTGCTACCGCCCATATCTGCCCTACTATCTGTAGTCGATCTAACTTCCTTAGATGTCAATTGTGAACAATTACCCTCAGTGTTCTTTTCTATGGGGTACGTACTTGGGGACAGCTCTATACTACCTATAAAAGGGTGATCATTAAGTCAGTCCAAGCCATCCAAGGAAGATAGACCGTGAAAACGATTAGAAGTTTGGACCAAATACCTATGGACCATCCTCGATCTCTGGGCAAATGTTGTCTTTGGTCTGATGTCATTGGTATAAAATTTCGGTTGGTAAAAATATCCGAGGGACGGTAGCAATCATGTCTGCATGAATATTGCTAATTCTGGTTCTATTCAACACAGTTTCAACTAACAAAGGTGTCTTAAAGGTCAATACAACACAATCACCAGGTAGTGTTTTTTCCCCGCACCTTAACCCTTCTTGCCATTTTAAATTCGTTAAATAGATGTTCAGTTAACCCTGTTCTGGCACCTAGCCAGTTCAATGACTTATTTCTTAGTGCGGTCCAATTTTCCTTACTATCTATGGATAGTGGGGGAACGTAAAATCCAGTATTTGTAAAGCGCGAACAGCTACCCGAAGGCATCCCGGCGCTGGGGGCCGTCGGGATGATTAAGCGAGCTATTGCCCAGAGTCGCATGGTGCTGGGCTGACCTGCCGCCGGTGCCGGGGATCGAACCGTGAGCCCCAGATTCCAGCGTCAGTCACCCTGGCCGCAGCGCCACACCTCTTCCCTTCACGTTCGTTAGGACTACCACATACGGTGTAACTGCAGGTGGCAAATCCAAACGGCCAGATATTTGCGCTGTGAAATCACTATGATGGTCTATTAAGACTGGGGTCGTTGCAACAGTACCACTGTTACGTCCTCCTCTATCGTTAACTTGGGATGAGTATCCACTTATGGACACCTTGCCCGCTGCTCTATCATTTTGTGTACCTACATGGTTAGAGGGATATAAACCTAGTCCGCTTGGCAGTATATTTCTTGGTTCGATGCTAGTTTGAGTTGGGGCTTCAGAGGAGGCTAAACATATCGTACTGTCACTGGCTTTTGGAGCGTGGGCAGTAGCAACAATATTTAAAAGCTCCAAGCACGAATTAGTTCTAGTTTCTATCTTCACCAAGCGGGTTTGTATAGAGCCCAATATATTATTTATATGTTGATCGAGTAGTTTAAGGGATTCTGCTAAAGTATCTAGCTTGCCAATTATTAACATATCCGATTCTGTATATATGTGTCAGATTGGATGCTAGTTGTTCTTTGGCCCGAGGTTGGCTAATCGCTTGCTTAGGTCGCACTGACTCTCGGGTTGTGTAGGCCCCAGGGGGGTTGGACCGTGGCTTTCTAACCCTTTTCGGGGGTGGAGAGTTGGACTTTGATGGAGAAATGGTTTCGGGAAGGTGTTGGATACATCCATTTACCTTACTATTACTACTTTCGTTATGTTCCCTTATAGGACCCAAGTCTTTGCTAGTAATAACAGGGCGGCTAGTGTGGTTCTCTAGTATATGCTCAGGGACTTGGGGCGCATGAGGTTAGGTAGTCTGAACGGAAACGCAATCGTTATTTATATGTAATGACTCCTCAACTGTTGATATTTGCTTTTCAATGGCCCCCATGGCCCCTGTGATATACTTCAAAAGCGTAATTTGGGACTTATCTGGGGATCGGTTCTTGCCAGCAGAGGCAGTATGCTTTCTCTTTCCCATTTCTAATGGATAATATATGGTATGAGGGTTGCAAATGTATGAGTGCACGGGGTCAGGGCAAATCTCAGATTAGCACTTCACTGCTCAGCTTCTATGATGTACTAGGTTAATGTCCAGTATTACCAGTTATAAGATCCAGCCCTCGGAATAGATTTCAGGTTTTTCACCTCCGATCAATTAAAGAATTTAACAGGTAGATAGTGCAAGGAAAAAGATCAATCAGTAACCCTGTCATGATTCGCCAGTTGGCAGATACTTCAATGTCCACAGTTTCCAAATTCTACAAAAGTTATTCAAAGTTAATAGTTCTCGCAAGACAGCCTCGTGTTAAAGTATTTAAAATAGCATGTAAACACTGGACCGAAAGTACAAACAAGCATTTGCAATGCAACCGGTCTCGCCTTTGTACCTTATATGTACATAGCTATGCAGCACATTAGCCTGGGTGCTGAAACATCTACTGTTCTTTAACATGGAGGGAAAGTAAGCATCAAACTGCGTGACACGCCAGGTATGGGAACACATGGAGAAAAATATTGCCTTTCAGCTGGAAATGGTATAGTACAAAGTTCTGTTTTTAATATAAAATCAGGGCCTTCGGTGGTCATATCACTGAAAATACAAGATTTGAAAAAAATATTATTGTACACGGGTGCCCGTGGAAGACAATTTCTATGGACTGGAATATAGAGAATGCTAAAGTGATTGTGGTATTTTACTGACCTCTGCTGGTCGTTTTCTATCAAGAAAGTTAAATAGAGGCAGTTGCCAGAAAAATTTAAAAAAAGAAAGTCCCTCACCAGAAAGCAATTCTGGTATTTTACTGACCTCTGCTGGTCGTTTTCTATCAAGACAGTTAAATAGAGGCAGCTGAACAGAAAAAAAATCCCTAAGCGGAAGCAGACAAGTCCTAGGGCTGATCTCCAAAGCCCACAAAGTACATACACATATAAGTATATATTAAGTATATACTAAAGTATATACAAGAGGTCTCGAATGCTCGACCTAAAAACAGGGAGCTGGAAGTAAGCTTAATCCTTTAGGTCAAAAGACAGTACCTTAATTAATACGATTGCACCCTGGCACTCTTAATTTATATATTTTCATTCATGTATGGTAAAACATTTCTTCTAAATACAAATCAATGTAAGCAACTCACAGGAAAAACAATTTTAAATTCATATTTATTTCATATCAACAATGTTACACTCCAGCAGTGGTATGCAGAAGTACGATATACAACATGAACCAATTCCACACACAAAGATCTTAATCTCAAATCTTCTTGGTTGACATATGAGGATGGCAGCCGACACGTGTTTCGTTACATAAGTAATTTCTTCAAGGCTTATGTTTCTTGACAATCGTCAACTTGATGTGAAAAGAAACAAAATTTGTTGTTTCAAGGAAAAGTCCTGTTGATCCGGATTGCAGATATCTATTCATACACTGAAGGGCATCCACATCATATTCTGGTGGACCCTGAGAGGGAAATAACCAGCCTCCAGTATTGGCCAAGTATTCCTGGGTGTCTCTCCTTAGATTCAGTACTGAATCTAAGGAGAGACACGGGTATATGGCGGGATCACCGGAATCAGGGGCGCGACATAGCCCACATACACGCACGATTTATTAGAAGGGCACACTACAGCCTATTAACTTCTATATACTGAATTAGAAGTTTAATATACTCCATATATCAGAAAATGTGTAGAATTGTCCGTGAGAACTGTTCCCCATTGGCTGATTTGAAAGAAAGGAACGTACCGTACATGAGAACACCCAGGAATACTTGGCCAATACTGGAGGCTGGTTATTTCGCACACGGACGTTGCAGCGCCGCTTTACCACTGGACAGGTCGTTCAGGCGTGGCCAAATGGCATGCGTGTGGCATGAGCACCGCCTGAGGCAAGCAGGGACTACCAGCTGCCACACGTGCCCGGCAAGACCAGGCGGCTTGGAGTGATGCGCCCAACACACCCACCCTCGTTGCCAATACATTAGCGCTCAGCATGGTGTGTGGCCTGGGGCTCGCTCTCTCTAACTGTTGCGTCGGAGCCTGGCAAGAATCACATGGACACACACAAGTTTTGTACTTTCTGGGCACCCTGCACCGGTGATGTCTTTGACCCCGCCTAGTTGCGCCCACTTTTATTTACTGCGGCTCATGTGATTGTGGGCCCACACCAACAAACCTGCAATAGCGGGGGAACACATGAAACTCCCCCACAGTAGTCAACAAGGTCCTTGGGGTATACCAGTTACCTCATTGGTATACACTACAGCACGTGGATGGACCCACAATGAGCTGCTCTCCTGTACAGCGGCTGCCGGGGGCCTGAGATACAACATTGGCCAGTACTGCCTTTGTGGTTAGCAGCAGCATGCAGCTTTCTTAAACGTGTAGCTTCACATTTATATGGGCTGTCGACAAAAAGCCAGAACATGCTGAAAGCATCTAACTCACTTCAACCCATGGAAAATATTGTTAGTAACGTTTATGGCGTCAGAACATGCGTCGGGAAATCGGAGTGGACTAAAACAGTTCCTAATCATCTTTCAGCTACAAGCGCCTGTGTTACTGCTGCAAAGATGTAGCGCCTATAGGGCAATGTGGCAGTGTGTGGGTTGTTTTTTTGGCTTCATATAGTCTGGTTGTGGCAGTTTCTAAAGTTGGTTTCCCTGATAGTAACACAAACCTTGCCTGCAGCAAGCACAAATGCATGCAGTCTCTTATACTTTGCAAAACCTCTATACAACATGCCTTTAACGGTTTAAAACTGCCTGATATGCAAATGTGGGCCAATTTTATTTTGGTGCCCGGACTAATTTTCTGACAGAAGCCGACGCTGCAGAGTTTATTTGCCACCATTTTAGAAAACTGTTTCAATTTCATTTATTTAAATTAAGAATTAACTTATTGATACTAATGTTTACAGGGAATTATAGCTTGGTGTTTGAGGGGAAGTTTAAATTGGGGAAATACTCAAACCTACACTGGGTATCTCAGTGTTTTAGTATTTATTGCTGTTTTCCTCTTCGCTTGAGGCCCCATGCTGTTAGCTGGCTGAGCACCACAAAGCAGCACAAGTTGCATTAGACAGTAAGGCACCCAGACCTGATATTCCTGTCAGTGGTGCTGCAAGGGTAGAGCAGCATTAGCTTCTTGTTAGGATGGCACCTCATGTCCTCACTCCCCCAGGGATTCTTCTGGAGCTTCTCTCTTTCCATTTTGCTCTTTCCCTTCCTCTCCTCCTCCTTTTTATCATCCCCTCTCTTCTTTTTATCTTTATCTCTCCCTTTTCCTTCTTTGTATCTTCCTCTCCTTCCATTATTGCATTGCCCCCTCGTTTTCTCTCTCTCCGTCTTTTCTCTCTCAGAGGAGAGTAGCTACAGAGGGGTCAGGCGAGTAACTCCCCTCACTTAGTCCCAGTCACTGAAGACCACAACATTTTTAGCCAGTTGTGGTCAGATCTCTGTGGTTATACGAAGGCCAGCTAAACTGATGTCCAAGGACTATGTGGGTGTGTAAAGGGTGGGTGATGCTATTTGAAGGTCAGCTGGTTGTGATTGGTTGTAAGGTGTGGCTGAGGTTGAAATAAAGGTCTTCTAATGACCTGCCACAAGTGTCTGAGGGCACACTAAAAGTTTCTGTGAGCACACCTGGGTTGTTTCAATACAAGTTGGTGATGTTTGAAGGCAGCCTGGGAACTGCTGGGCACGTCTAAGGGCCAAATGGTGGTGTCAAAACGGCATGCTGACAGCCTGCTGCAGCCCTCTGAGAGTGATTGGGAATGTCTTGAGAGAGAGTAAGCTTGATTAGTGGCTGGCTGAGGGTATCTGAAGACCTGCTGGGAAGGTCTCAAGCACAGCTAAATGTATCTGGTGTTATTTAATGACCAACCTGGGTTTCATGAAGGTGAGACAAGGGTTGACTGAGGTACCTAATGGCCAAACCAGTGATTTAATGGCTCGCTGAGCCTTAAGGTGCCTGAGGGTATGCAGTTCAGGAAATCGGAAAGTGAGTTAGAGGTGTCTCAAGACAGACTGAAGATTTCTGCACCCTGGCTGAGGGTCTATGAGGCGTGCTAGTGGTATCTGAGGGTATGCCAAAGGTCTCGGAGTGCCACGCCAGGGGTCATGAGGGTAGATTGAGGGCATACATAGACCAGCTGTGGTTAGCTGAAGGCCTTGAAGGACTACCTTGTGTGTCTGAAGGTCAATCAATCAATCAATCAGGGAATTGTAAGCGCACTACTCACCCGTGAGGGTCTCAAGGCGCTGGGGGGGGGGGGGAGGGGGGGGTCAGCAATTCCGTTTAGTCGAAGAGCCATGTCTTGAGGGCCTTTCTGAAGGTGTTCAGCGAGGGGGCACGTCTGATGTCGATCGGGAGCTCGTTCCAGGTCTTGGCCGTGATGTAGGAGAAAGCTCTCCCCCTGTCCTGGCTTTGCGGATGCGAGGGGTTTCGGCGAGGGCGAGTTTGGTGGATCGGAGGTTTCTTTTGGGTCCGTGGAAGGTGATCCTCTCGTTGAGGTATTGGGGTCCGGTGTTGAGGAGGCATTTGTAGGCGTGGGTGCGTATCTTGAAGGTGACTCTCTTCTCGACGGGGAGCCAGTGGAGGTTCCGTAGGTGTTGGCTGATGTGTTTGTGTCAAGGGATGCCGAGGACGAGTCTGGCTGCTGAGTTTTGTATCGTCTGGAGCTTGCGGAGTAGGTTCTTGCTGATGCCGGCGTAGAGGGCGTTTCCGTAGTCCAGTCTGCTGGTTATTAGTGCGTGTGTGACTGTCTTCCTTGCCTCGGGGGGAGGGGGGGGATCCATTTGAAGGTCTTCCGGAGACTGTGTAGGGTGTTGAAGCAGCTGGAGGCGATGGCATTGATCTGTCGGTTCATGGAGAGGGAGGAGTCCAGTACGATGCCAAGGTTTCCGGCGTGGTCCGTGGGGGTAGGAGGGGTGTCGAGGGCGGTGGGCTACCAGGTGGTGTTCCATGCTGACGGGGTTGTTCCGAGGACGAGGACTTCTGTTTTCTCTGAGTTGAGTTTCAGGCAGCTGTTGCTCATCCAGGATGCGACGTTCTGCATTCCTTCCTGGAAGTTGAGACTGGTGGTGGGGTCCTTGGTGAGGGAGAGGATGAGCTGGGTGTCGTCGGCGTAGGATACTATGCTGAGTCCGTGCTGTCTGACGATGGCGGCGAGGGGGGCCATGTAGCTGTTGAAGAGAGTTGGGCTGAGTGATGATCCCTGGGGTACTCCGCAGTTGATTTCCGTGTGTTCGGAGAGGAAAGGTGGCAGTCTGATTCTTTGGCTTCTGCCGGTGAGGAATGAGCGGATCCAGTCGAGGGCGGTTCCTTGTATGCCGGCGTCGTGTAGTCTGGCGGTGAGTGTGCGGTGGGAGATGGTGTTGAATGCTGCTGACAGGTCGAGTAGTATCAGGGCTGCGGTGTGGCCTTGGTCGAGGAGGGTGCGGATGTCGTCTGTGGCGGCAACTAAGGCGGTCTCGGTGCTGTGGTTGCTGCGGAATCCGGATTGGGAGGGGTCGAGGATGGAATTGTCTTCGATGAACCTTGTTAGCTGTGCGTTGACGGTTTTCTCAGCGACTTTCGCCGTGAAGGGGAGGAGAGAGATGGGCCGGTAGTTCTTGAGGTCCTAGGGATCTGCTGAGGGTTTCTTGAGTAGGGGCCTGACTTCTGCGCGTTTCCAGTCGTCGGGGAAGGTGCCGGTCTTGAAGGTGGCGTTGATAGTGTCGTAGTTCTGGTGCAATGGCGGCTCTGTGGTAGATGTGCGGTGGACAGGGGTCTGTGGGGGCCCCCCCGAGTGGATGCCTTTCATAGTTACTGCGGTCTCTTCGGTCATGACCGGTGTCCAGGAGGAGATGGTGGGTTGGCTGGCGTTGCCGGAGGGTGAGGTGGTGGCGGAGTCCAGTGTTTGGTCGTTGAAGTTGTCGTAGAGGTCCTTGATTTTCTTATGGAAGTACGTTCCAGAGCTTGTCGCTGAGGCCCTGGGAGGGGGTGATGTCCCTGGTTTCGCTGTGGGGCTTGGTGAATTCCTGGATGACGCTGAAGAGTTCCTTGGAGTTGCTGGAGTTGGCGAGGATTTTGTTGTGGATGAAGGTTCTTTTGGTGGTTCTGATGCGTTGATGGTATTCCGTCAGGCATCTTGCAGTTTCTCCAGTTCTTCTCGAGGCGTCTGCAGGTGTGTCTGGCTTCTTGGAGTTCGGCGGTGAACCAGGTGGCTTTCCTGGGGCGCTGTCTGTCGGAGTTGCGTAGCGGGCGAGCTTGTCTGCGCAGTTGGAGATCCATGTGTGAAATTCTCTGGCTGCGAGGTTGGCGTCGGTTGAGGCGGTGGGGGTGTCGCAGTTGAGGGTGGCGTTGAGCTGCTCCTCGGTGACTCTGCTCCAGTTCCTTCGCAGAAGGCATGGAGCTGTTTTGGGCAGCTTGGGTTTGTCGACGAGGAAGTGTACGCAGTGGTGTTCAGTCCATGGGGGTTGCGTGGTGTGGCTGAAGTGGATGCTGTTTCCTCCTGTGAAGATGGGGTCGAGGTGTGTCCTGCCTTGTGGGTGGGAGTGGTGACGAGTTGTTTCATTCCGATGTTGGCGAGGTAGTCCAGGAGGGTGGTGGAGTTGGAGTCGCTGAGGTTGTTGAGGTGGAAGTTCAGGTCTCCTACGTGTATGTAGTCCAGGGAGGCGATGGCGGGGGGTGTTATGAGGTTAGTGATGGTGTCGGCAAAGAGGGCCCGGGGGCCGGGAGGTCTGTAGGCGAGGGTGCCGCGGAGTGTGGAGTTGGGGCTGGTCTGCATCTGGAAATGCAGGTGTTCGGCGGCGGAGAAAGCGTTGCTTAAGGTGGAGAGGCGGAGGGAGTTTTTGTGTGCGATGGCGAGTCCTCCTCCCGGTTGGTTGGGGCGGGCTTTCCTTTGGATCTTGTATCTGTCCGGGATGGCGATGTCGGGTTGGGAGGAGGCGTTGGTCCAGGTTTCTGTAAAGAAGCCGACGTCTGGTGAGAGGGTGTCTAGGAGGTTCCAGATCTCTACGGCGTGTCTGTGCAGGGAGCGCACGTTAAGGAGGATGCACCTCAGGGCATCGGCGGTGGTGGCGGCGGGGGTGGTGGTGAAGTTCTGGCTGCAGTGGCGGCAGGAGAACTGGCCGTGGGTTGTGTTCGGCGTTGCCTACTGGCAGAGGTTGTTGAAGGTGAGCTGATGATCACTGGTAGTTGTCTGTGGGAGTCTGATTGCCAGTTGAATGCCTCCGACATTCACTTTGAAGGCCTAAAAGATGTGTCTCCAGTCCAGCTGAGGATCTCCGAGGGACAGCTAGGGTAGTATAAGATCCAGTCGTGGATGACTGAAGGCACGCTGAGGTTCTTTGAGGGCATAATGGAGGTTTCTGTGGTCACACAGAGTTTATGCAGGAAGACCAAGTAGTAACTGTGGGTTTTTGAGGGCAAGGTGGTGGTCTCTGATGATGCGCTGAGAGCCGCTGGGAGGATTTAGGGGCAAAATGGGAGGATCTGAGAAAGTCAGAATGCTGGCTCTGACTCTCAGTGGCAGTGTCCCAAAGTACGCTGAGAGTTTGAGGGTCATCCAGTGGTTTGTTTAAATGTGATTTGAGAGCTGGCTGGCAGAGGGCCACCATGGGGTATGTTTTGATCAATTGGGTTGTTAGAACAGAAGGCTGGCTGAAGCTCTCCGATGGCCTGTTGTCAGTTTTAGGAGATAGGCGAATAGTTTCTGAGGGACATCTAGTTTTATCTAATAATTATTTGGGATGTTTAAATGTAGATTAATGACTGGTTCAGATAGCTTATGTGACCATATAGGGTTGCTTGAAGACTAGCTCAGCTTTAAGGTCTCTGAGGGCAAACTGAGATCTTTGAAGAGACTGTTGGTGTTTAAGTACCAACAGGGGTATGGGGTGAATTATGTAGGGTACCTACAAAGGTGTGGAGCCAGATTATCTTTCCATAGGCCCAGTGACATCTTATTTGTGCGGCCCTGGGAAATATATATTTTGCCCCCCCTTTTGAATCTATTTACCCTTTTAGGCTCATTTAAGCCACTGTGATGCCAACCAATATTGAATTATATGTTAAACCTCCAGAAACAGGGGAACAAAAAATTAAAAAGGAGAGCTCAAGCTGCCTCGTGTCTACCAGCCAAACAGTACCAAAGGAAAGCTTGGACAAGTATTGATACAGGCATTTCTTTTGAGTTTAAGCTAGATTTTCTATTTTCTGTAACAACATTTTATGTGGAATTCAGTGTCTAATCAGTTGTTACTCCAATTGTAGGAAAAACATTCTTAGGGTGACTTGGTAGATGTATGCACATTGTACTTGAAATTGTAGCTTTAGTTGCCAGATATTTGTAATTACAAATACATTTCACTTCACTTCTGGCATTCTTGCTGCAACAGTGAAATTCAAAGTGCTGCTTTGAGAATTTCCACTATTCCATTCGTTAAAATGTTACTTTTCTCCAAATTTCTCTTCCAATGCTTTGTCCCAATTTTCTGCTTTTATATATGTGCATTTGGGCTATACAGCTACTTGTGACTCTGCTGAGAAAGCAAAATGAGGCGTGGCAGGACAGGAGGACAGAGGCATAAAAAGAACAGTATAGCAAGGGATGTGAAAAAGAGGGAAAAGGGGGTAGGTATTGAGATGATGTAGAAAGATATGCAAGACATGGAGAAAGATAGAGTAAATAGAGAATGGTGAGGTAGACAGAACAAAGGAAAAAGAGTTAGAAAGATGATAAAGCGAGAGAGGTAGAGAAATAGGTAAGGGGTTAGAGTGTGGTAGCGAGAAGGAAATTTAGAGAGCGGTAGAAGAACACAGCCCTCCAAGTGTTGGGGAGAGTGAGAGGGAATGTGGTGCAGAGCGAAAAGAGGAATTTGAGTCATATGTGAAATGCAAAAAGAGGTGAGGTTTATACATAGGTCGAGAATTGTAAGGTAGAAAAAGAGGAAGAGAAGTTTAGGTAGAGTGATCTATATAGAAAGAGGTTGAGAAAGATGATGAAGGGGGTGAGTTGAAAACTGAGAAGAAGGTCCAGAGAGAGATGTGTATTGGTGTATGAGAGAGAGGATGATGGAGAAAAAGAGATGGAGCTAGACAAGTAGAGGTTGCAGAAAGGAGTAGATATTTAGAGAGGAGAAGGAAATGGAACAGCTGGATAAAGGGGAGGTGGAGAGGTGAGGTTTTCTACTAATGATAAGGCAAATTGAGTTTAGTAGTGACAGAGAATGGTTGCATAGAGAGATGCGAGGTGGTGATGGAGATGTGAGGAAGAGAGAGAAATTGGAAAGAGGTGAGTGGGACGGTGAGGTACAGAAAGTGCTGAAAAGTAGAGAGAGGTAAGGTAGCATAGATCTGGAGAGAGAGACTTAGATGTGAGGTAAAGTTAGAGATGAGGTTGTGTGAGCAGTGAAGTAGATGGAGGAGAGATACAAGGAGGTGAGATGGAAGGAGCGAGGTATATTGGATGTATTGAGAGGAGAGAAGTGAAGTAGACAAAGATGACGTAGAGAGAGCTGAGATAAGGAGGAAGATGTTACACAAAGCTGAAGAGCTAAAGAGAAGCTTAAGAGAAGAAAAAGGTAGGAGTGTTGAGATGAAGTAAGGAGAGAGCAATGTCATGAAAAGATCATTTTTCAATTTAATTGACACCTACTGTCTGAGAGTGCAAAGGTTTAAGGATGGGCAGGCCAGACATGCATATTAACACTTTGTGCCAGTGCAAGGTTACCAAAAGTGACACAAACCGATGCAAAAGTGTTGATTTTTTTGATTTATTCTCTATTGTGAAAAGTTTTGCTCTGGAACGTTGCCTAAACGTAACACAAAGCAGTGCTTTAGACCCTCTACACATGTTGTTGTTTTGCTCCCATTATGATCACCTACGCAGAAAGTACATCCTCCCGCTGCTAAGGGATCAAAATTTTGTGCAAGTAAGGCCAGCTTTTGTCTACTTGCAAATGTTAAGTTCACCTGTAATTTGCTTGGGGGTAGCCAGTTTTTTAACTGGCGCAATTAGATACAGGAATAGGATGAAGTAGAGTTAATCCTTCTGAACAAGATTGATAGTATGTCTATGCGGATTATAGTCTAAAGTTATCTAATAGTCATAATTGTGGTTGGTTTTTATTACCCTGTGTATGATGTTTTAATGGATTTTAAATACACAAAGATACGGATTTTAAATGGATTTAAATAATGTTTATACAATATTTTATGTTTACAGATGTTTTATGTTGTACTTTTATGGCTCTAACAGCCGAATAAAGTTGATTTGACTGACTGACTGACAGTGCTTTAGACCCTTTCATTATTTTGTTTGTATCATTAGAGTACTGTATGTTTACGATATTGCCTATTAAGCATTCTAGTCTCTAGCAACCTGATCTCAATTGGTGACTCTTTCTGACATCCAGGGCACGTTGGAGGTGCATATATTTAAATGATGGAATTTGTGCAGCCCATAGTCGATTGGTAACTGTGCAGTATGAGTGATATACATCGCATCATATATGGCCAAACCTAGATCTTCCTGTGTTGTTCTATTGGGTGAATCATGTTAGGGCAGTCAAGTTGGTTAGGTTCGATGCCACTCATAGCATGTTCTGGCTGTTAATTTACCTTTCCAGCCAGTCTCTCTATTAGTTTTGTCCAGAGTTTTGCTATACGGTCCAAGGCCAAGGGTAGGTCATGCCCGTCTACCTCCATATAAAACATGTAGGTACCCCCTATTGTCCATTGCATTCCTGTCCATTCTAAAAGCCTGGGCATCTTGAAGAACAAATGCCCAGTTGTTTGCTATTAATTGCATATATATTTCCTGATATTAGGGAAGGTATCCACCGTCGCAGGTGGATTACTGGAGCTTACTCAAGGCTACTCAGGGTGCGGCTTACCTCCACAGCAATGATCTTGTAGGATGATCTATTTTTTTGAAGAATTTCTCAGGTATTCCTTAAGGTGTACTCTGTAATATATGGAAATATTTCGGAAGTGCGATAATTTTTAATAGGATTGCTCGTCACATCAAGGAGAGAGGTAACTTTAAGTGTGAGACTGCTACACCCAAGTTACAGAGCAGAGGATTGGAATTATTGGTACAAAACCTTACTCTGCTTGTTGAGAGCCGCATTATAAGTCCTTAAAAATTTCATGTTCAATTCTGGGCAGCATAAGATCGGGAGACTCACAAATGACATTCAGAGTCTAAGAAGGAGGAGCAGGGACCTTTACAAATCTATGCAGAACTCCCAGTATTCTGCATACTTTTGGAAAGGGAATCTCAACATATACGACAAACTTTATGGCTCAGCAATATACAACAGTAGACCATTCTTCACACCACACCCACCCATACCACTAATGGTTCGATGTATAAGAGCAAATGGCACAGACGAGAGTGGGCATACCTGTCTGGTCCTGCTGGGAGTTAGAGCCATTCATTCTAGCTTGTGGTGCATTATATAATAGTAATACTCGTGATAGAAAGTTGTATCCAAACCTTATGTTGTTTGTAGGATGTGGAACATGAAGGGCCATTCAGCTGCATCCAATGCCTTGTTCGTATCTAAAGGTGTCAGTGCTATTGGTTCCTTGGCTCTTACTGTTCGTGATAACTTTAGGACTTGACACAAGTTAAGCCTAGTCAGAGAGTATGGCATAGACTCAGATTTATCCAAGTGGATTAGTGAATAAATGATCAGAGGTAATCTGTCGCTTGGTCTTTCACCAGTATTTTATCGCTGTTTATCAGTGATATTGGTTGGTATAAAACGCAGTCCTCCCTCTATATCTTGTCGATTATTTCTGTTGAGGTCTGTGTGATATTCCTTTGCTAGAAACATTCCCTACGTTAGTTGTGTTAAAGTATTTATCAGTTTCTTATGGGATCCTATAGATAGCCTGTTATGTTCGGGGGTATTCCCTGACTGCATTCGTTTTATAGCAGTCTCGCTTCATTCACCGTAATTAACTCCTCTAGATGGAGTTAGTTCGGTTTATGTTCGGTGGATCTTACAGTTTATTCAGTCCTTTTTAAGTCAATCATGTCATTATTTCCACAGGGCAGTTTGAAATCATAAAGGGTTTGAAAATATGTGGCAAATGTTTCTGCCACCATTTCGTTCTCCTGTATCTCTTCACCCAGTCCATTTTGACCATATGGGAGTGTATCAGGGTGTCCTCTCTTCTGCCCAGCTATAATAATAGCTTTCCAGATTTGTCACCAACCTCATATAATTTTTATGAGTATTCAGATAGTGTGTAGGGCCTTTCTAATAAAAAAAAAAAGAAAAAAGGCAATTTTTTCTCTTTATTTCTATGACTTCTTATCAGGCTATTGCGTACTTTCCGATTTCTTCATTTCATCCTCTAAAACCATATATTGTGTCCTTTCTCTACCCGCCCCTACATCCCCCCCTTACAGTCTAATCCTTATGAACGTTTTACAAACAGCACTAGGTACTGTTTTAATATTTTCCTTAAAATATTCCTTCAACTATTGTGTGTGCTCTGCTGGTTCTTGGTTAATAAGGTGCCAGAGATCTAGC
Organism: Calotriton arnoldi; assembly: GCA_963921515.1. Taxonomy (NCBI): domain Eukaryota; kingdom Metazoa; phylum Chordata; class Amphibia; order Caudata; family Salamandridae; genus Calotriton; species Calotriton arnoldi. The sequence continues at coordinate 711,568 of CAWUFW010003507.1, forward strand.
CTCGGGGTAGCTCCCCTTCCACTGGGTACGGTGCCGTCCTGGCTAAGGGGATAAAGGGTTGCTTTCTCCCGGTCTCACCTTTTATTTAATTGTGAAACAGCAAGAAGCTTTGCAAGTAAATGAAGCTCCTGGGTCCACCATAACTTACCTTCTTGCAAGGGGAAGAAAAACACCTCCCCATTCCCAAGCAACTGTTCTTGTTTTGGGAGCAGTTTTCACACCTCATTAAGTGGTTTGACAGGTGCTGGAGAGAGAATATAAATTAATCTCCAGAAGCTTCAGACATGGAAAAGGTAACTTTCTAAAAATTACTTTTCCTAAAAAATCAGACTTCACCATTGATTTGGGCTCTCAAAAATATTAAAAACAGTCTTGGAATTACTTTTGTAGCCGGTTCTTGTCAAAAGTTACAGATTAAAGTTTCTAATCTGGACTATGATATTTTCTAGGACTCCGATTCAGCCCTGTCAGTGAAAATAGCTTTTGGCGGCTTGTTAGTGGAGGAACATGCCAACATTAATTTTGCACAAGTTTCACTTTAAACTATCAGGCATCCTACCCTGAGGTCAACAAAGTATACTTGGGGATAACATATTAATATATAAAAGTAGGTTTCCCATCTGTCATAAAGTTAATCTTTTTGACTGGTTTGACAACGGGGTTTTAGGCTGCTGCTGTGAGGGTACACAAGATAGGTCTGAAGCCATGTTTCACATGACCACTCTGTGCATGGTATAATAGGCGTTGCAGTCCACAGAAGGCATTTAATTTCTAGGCCCAGGGTGTATTTCCTATAGTGTATACTAGGGATTTATAGACAAGTTAAATATGTCAATCAAGGGTGAGCCTATTTTACCATGTTCAAAGGAGGAACGCAATCACATTCCTCTGTTTTGCACAGAGTTCATAAACGAGTAAAAATATGGTCCAGAAGAAAAAAATCTGGGGTGATCTCGTAGAAAAGGTAGATTTTATACAAATGTTATGTTCTATTATAATTTTGTTTAAAGTGTCACCATCAATGCGCTTTTCATTGTAGGTTATGGGAGAGGGGCACCTATTAGTCATGTCAGTCACAGCCTCTTGCAGTGAATCCTGAAACCCTCCTGAAGATTTAATACTCTGGAATGCATGTGTGTCTATCATGTGCTTTTGGACAGGTTTTGTATTCCTTTCTTGGTCCATGTCTGTTACTTTAACTACCCTGATGGGTTCTCTGTTTCTTCTGATAGCATGGATTGGGGCCAAAATTAAATAATATGGTTCACCTTTTTAATTACAATCACTTACAAGGTAAAGCCCCATTCCAGTGCTGGTTTTTTCTCGCTTAAGATGACGATCTTTGCCACCGTATTTTGATTCACAGAGCTATTTCAGCACCCCACGCAAATTTCAAAAACAGTTGCAAGTTCAGTCAATGATGAGAGTTTGATTAAGGTTTAAAAGCTTTATTCTCATTAATAGATTAGTAATTATCTTTTTATTCTTTTTTATTTATATTAGCCAGTAAATCTTTAGTAAGTTTACAGAAATCTCATAAAAAGGTTTGGTTAGAATCAAATAGACAAATAATGCCTCAAGCGCATCTATAAAGGAATAACACCATATTCTAAAAGATTAGACCGAAATTTCAGAGTTAGTAGAACCCATGAAGAGTTCAAGTTCAAAGGAAAAGAGTGAGATCAAAGGAGTATAAATCTCAAAGCCAAATTAAAGTAGCAGAACTTCCCATAAAGAGTAGATCATGAAACTCAGCCAAGTCGCAGTAATTTGAGTAAGTAATCATACAGTTGCAGTAGCAATCTGTAAAAATAAAGCCTCAAAAAGAAGTAAAGTCGAACAGAAGCAGCAGTAGCCACAACTATCAGTCTAGGACAAGAAGTTAAGTAAGGAGAAAAGCATTGAAACTAACTAGGAACACCCACTAATATAAAAGACATGAATATGTGTTGCAGACATTGTAGCAGGCTTCTTCCTCTCTGGACCAATCGTATGGCAGCTCTCCTCTGTCAGCAGGCTCAGCTCTTCTTTTCCGACGAAAATACATGCGGATCGCAAATCTTTATCACAAGTTAGCTACAGACATTCTTGCGTAGTTAAGTTCTGGAAACATAAGCCTCAGTTCTCATAGGCCTCGAACGCAGGTTGGCCTTCCAAATATTAAATGTTTCACTGCGTACACAATGAACTATGCTAAAGAAGAGCAACATTAACTTGCAACATACTGTTTAGTATTGCATTTCATTAATATGAACAAGAAATATTGTTTTGAATGTGCAACTATTCTATTCCGGCATTATGTGAAATAGGGTGAGAATCAGAAGGTAATCATTACAAACAGTATGTTACTTGGTAAAATAACACATTGACTAAAACCAGAACATTCTGCAGTCATGACAAGCATTTCGTAGCAAGTCACATTAAGGTCAGATTTCTAAATGACTTTTGTGCACGGTTCAGCAATATTAGGTTCACTTCTAGTTAAAGGAAGCTTGCCTTTTAGTATTTCTATGGCCTATACACACATTATTGACTGCCTATTGCAGTTTGCACATCCTAAATGTGTCATTTCAGCTTTGAATTTTACATTAATCATTTCACATTTTAACTGTTAATCTAAATAATTTGCATTTTAATTAGTCAACCTTATCACTCCCTAACAGTTGTTATCTTCACCAGCTGCACTCATGTCCTGCAGAGTATGATGGCGTGGGGTCATTTACATCCAGGATCATGGCCATTGGTACTCACTAGGGCTTACCCAAGGTCATCTGCCATGGGGGATAATGTCCCCTTCTATGCCCAGGTGATCACTGCGGTTGTACCATGGACCCATCTGTGGCCTTCTGATGTTCCCTGTCCCTAAGTGGCATCACCTCCCAACTTCTTTTTTTTTTCCTTCTTTTTTTTGGTGAGTTTTATATAGCGCGAACTAGACCCGAAGGTATCGGAGCGCTTTACATGAGCACCAGTTACGTTACAGACGAACACATTCATTTTTGTTAGGCACTGGGAGATTAAGTGATTTACCCAGAATCACAGAATGTTGAGTGTCCCTGCCGAGACTTGAACCGGGTTCCCCAACTCAGAGGTCGACTGCCCTGGCTGTTAGGCCACATTCTCTCCACAACTTCTGGCACCCCATGGCCAGTATGTAAAAGGCTCATGGTGCCGAGATGTCTAACATATACTCTGCCCAAAGGCATCCTACATGTTACAGTAAACTGGAGTCACGCTGCCAAGAACACCATCAAAGGCTTCTTACAGTTAGCTCAGGTGAGTCTCTGGCCAAGTCTTCTCACCGCCATCCCTGGCCTTTTCTTTTTTTTTTTATGCTGCCCATTGTTGGGTCACATAGCTTGTTCCTCTCCTCTCTCTCCTTATACCTGTAACCCAAATTCCAAGCCAGTCCACCAGTCCTCTTTTGTAGTTAGAACTGTTCTTTCCTTTCCACTGGTGCCCAAACTGTTTCCCTTGGCCATCTTCTTCCGATCAGTGGTTGCTCCTTCCTTTTCCATAGGACCACGTGGTCAGCTGTTTACCGGTGCATCACCAGGTCCTTATAGCGAGGTAGGACAGTATGTCCTCATCTGTTTCTCATGTTTTCTCATGACTAAATCACTGAAAGGCATCTTCTCACTGCGATAGTTGCTTCTGCTTAATGCAGGATGCATTAACTGTGGTCCATGCAGATGTTTCAAGCAGCATTTATGGGGATGCTGCGTTGCCAGGCGAAGCACATTCTTAGTCTGTGTCAATCTTTAACACTAATGCATGGCTGCATAATGCTGTTATAACTTTCTCCCTCGACTTCAGTGAAAGGTAACAGGGGAATTAAATTCCTCTGATTTTATTCTCTACCTCTCCATTCTTATCTTTTCCCAGATGACAAAATATGTATAAGAGTTTTACTTGTATGGTAAAGATGTGACCTGCTTTGTTTTGGATCCAGCATCTGTTTAGCTATTTAAAAATAACAATTACATGCACACACACAGATGTGTGTTTGATGGGCACAGTGCTACTTGCCACGTGACTACATTCCATGTGCTACATCTTCAGCCTGTCCTGATTTGTTTTTCTTTGAATTCAAAAGCGCTTTGCACACTAGGTTATAAAGGCTATACTTGCATTGTTAAAAGTGACACGGAAGGCAGTATAGCCTCATTTGAATGCGTATGCCTTTTATTCTTGATAATCGAATTCAACACATTATACAAGCAGAATGTAGTCCCTTTTAAGGGAAGCTGAGGTGCTCGCTGGATAACACTAAGTAATACAAGGGAATACGGTTTTAATTGCTGGTAGTTTATGTGCACCCATAAATCTTGGCAAGGTTGATGAAGTATGACACCCACAAAACCAATCAATTTGCAAGAAACCAGCCGACAAATCAAATCAGGGGCATTTATACAGCGCACACATCACTCGAAAGTCTCATGGCGCTAGCAAACAGCTCTGAAAGGAAGTGAAGTGGCTTAGATGTCAAAAAGCCATGTCTTCAGCCTCTTGCGAAAAGAGTTATGGTCAGGGACATTTCGCAGATGGATGGGAATTTTATTCCAGGATGATGGGGCAAGAAAGGAGAAAGATCGTCCTCCTTTTCTGGCAGTATGTATCTTAAGAGGAGTGAGCAAAAACTGATTGCTAGACCTAAGCACCCTGCGAGGTTGGTACAAATGCTGTTCTCTAAGCTAGGAAGCACTCTAGCGGCAAAACATTGCTTTGCCTGGAGCACCAAACATAGTTTCCTAGCAAGTGAAACCGATCTCAAGTACGCGCCCATTTAGAATATAGTCCTATAGTTGCGGCCATAAAGAATGCTATTTGCAACCAGCTGGTCAAAGTCTGTTGGAAAGTAGGTGCCCATTCATGTCCTTGTTAATGACAGTTGTCAGCCTATTGAAAAATAATGATGCTCCTAGCACCACTATAGACTCTAAATATCTTTCCTCCCTCTATCAATCAATAGTCTAGCAGCTTGTAGAATGTTTTTTTCAGTGACATTTGTAAGGTTTTGGCCGATGAGGAAGTTTGTAGCAGAGTCTACTGAGCTTGTGCTTGTTTGGTACCGCGTTTGGAGTAATACATAAATGTCAGTGCTTTCATTCTTTTATTTGTCGGATACCTTTTTCAGGTAAGTTAATGTGGATCAGAATGCATTTCGATATCTATAACTTTTTTGCTTGCTTTTTAGTGGTAGCACTTTGATGTTTTAATAGCACTCTGCATGTTCATCACTGGCTTTTACAACGGCAGAAGTGGAAAGGAGCTACCATGGCTTAAAAAAATATCTGTTGGTGCATATTGTAACAGCACTGTCATGAGAGATAGATTGGTGGCGCACACAGGCAGCCAACATACTGAACAAGATGTTAAATGTGTTTAATGTTAAAGATGCTTTTGATCCCCTCTGATTATACCACTTCTCTTCCCCCGATTTGACCTTGCGCGCCCCCCCTATTTCTGACATACTTTCTAAGTTTGGCTAGGTCTTTCGTTTTTGTGTAAACATCCCTCACGGTATTCTTAGCTTACTGCCCAAGCTTTTTCCCACTTGTGCCATTATGCCTCCCCTCAATCTCTACCTCGCACCTCCCTCACACCTCAATCCCCCCCTCTTACCACAGGACTCTCCCATCACAAGACATGGTCCTGCCTCATGGACCATTCTTTACCCCCCCCAATCTTTCACAAAGCAAAACTTTAAACATAAATTACTTATCCGCCACCATGAAACTTTATTCGTTGATAATTACTCCAGCCTCACCTCCTTAATCAAAACCAACTACATCTTCTCCAAACGCCCCTCCAAATGGAAAAGCATCTTCCTCCACCACCTCCCCATCACTAAATCATGCAAGATCCCATATGGTTTTAAACTGTCTACCTCCCCCTCCCTAAACTTCCCCGGTGAAATCGATATCTCCATCTTCAAATCCGGCAACATCCTCATTCAAGCTGCCGAAAACCACCTCACCATCTTTGAACAACATTTTTGCTCCTTGTCCCACCTTCTATCCAATCTTCACCCTTACACTTCATCTTCCCTTCCAAACGACACCCTTCTGCACTCCCTGCCCCATTCCCCCTCTCCTGCCGTCCTGCCAATTGACAATGATGTCCCCCAATCCCAGACACCCACTGTCCCTCCCTATCTAACGACCACCCTTCCCCCTGACTCCCCAACAGCATTCACTGTCACCCCTACCCACTCTCTTACGAATGACTTAGCGCCTCCCACCACCTATCCCTCCACTCCCCTCACCACCTCCACCCAACTTATACTCCCCACGGCTCCTCTGCTGACACCAATATCCTCCTCTTTAAATTGCCTTCCATCCCTGAGTCAACTCGCCACCTCTCCTCTCTCTCCCCTCTCCTCCTTGCCATTTCAGAAATTGTGTCCTGATTCTAGAAATACTCCCTGCGACACCACAGCCATCCCTCCGTCCACCAACATTTCCACTCCTTGCCCCTCCCCTCCTGGCCCCCCTCCACCCCTTCTCCCCAAACCGCCCTCCAAGATCAACACGGAACTCCCCCCTATCCCCCGACCTCTCACCTTCCACCCCTCGCACTCCTTAATCCTGACACTGTCTAACATTGAAAGCTATCTCGCAACTCTGTCGGCGGAACTCACCGGACTCAGAAAAGACCTCAACTCCCTATCCTCCTTGAGCCGCCTTAATCCTACTAATTCACCTGGCCCTGGCTTGCAAAGCACTTTTAACCCCCAACATTTGAATTCAACTCACTGCTGCAATTCTACCCATAGGCCCCCTTGCTCCGCTAACCAACCCCGCCCCACCGACCTCCTTGACCAATGTAACCCTCACCTCCCCATCTCATCTAGTATCAACCCTCCTGCCCCCCACTTAACCATTCCAGTGATCCTGGGGACTAGCAAACTCCCCCCCGCACCACCTAGTCCGCCACTGCAATGTTCGGCTATCCAACCTTGCTCTCCCCCCAATATACACCCTTATCCCATATCCACTACGCACTCACTCATCCCAGTGATCCTGGGGACCAGCAGAATTCCATCCTCCCCCGTATCACCTAGACCCCCACCGCAACGTACCACTATCCATTCATGCGCTCCCCCAAAAACGACCCTGCACCCCTAGCCTGCATGCTGGTTAACTGCCGTTCGGCCGTCCAACACGCGACAGAAATTGCTGTAACTATACTCAGCGAAGACATTGATATCTCATTCCTTACTGAAACTTGGCTCAAGGACCACTCAACTTCTTTTCTTGACTTGCTCTCCCCCCCGGTTATTCCATCCTCAGGAAAGATAGACCTGTCAGAACAGGAGGTGGTCTAGCCATTATCTTTAAAAATGAATTACAACTCTCCCTTGTTAAGAACTCTGACCATACCACCTTCGAATACCTTGGAGCAGAACTTAAACCCCACGACTCCCCCTTATTCGTCTTCATAATATCTACCACCCCCGGTGACCCTCTCCCCTTCGCTGAGGAACTAGCTGACCTTATTACCCAATCCTCTCTTTCCAACTCAAAAAACCTCTTCCTTGGGGACTTCAACATCCACTGGAATGATAGTAAGGACCCCACAGTCAACCTCCTCACTAATCTTCTTGAGATTAGTGATCTTAAACAACTCTGTCATACTCCAACTCACACCAAAGGGACCACTCTGGACGCTATCATCGCTAACAATGATCTGGCCACCTTATCCAACATCATCCCCATTGACTGGTCTGACCACCACCTCATTCTCTTCACAATCTCTTCCACGTCCACTCAAGCGCCCTCTAATTCCTTCAAACAAAAGAAACTGACCAGAAACTTTCATCTTATCCCACCTGGCGAACTGGAGACTAAACTACAAGCTCAACTTCTGCTCAATTCTCCCTCCCAAAATGCTAATGACCTCACCGAACATTTTAATAAACCGGTCAAAGAAGTTCTTGACCAAATTGCCCCTTCCAAGCTTAAAACTCAAAGAAACATCCTTCAAAATCCTGGTTCAATGCAGATCTCAACAACGAAAGACGCGCTCTTAGATCGTCTGAAAGAACATGGAGGCAACACCCTTCCCCCTCCAATCTAGCCCTCCTCAGAGCTGCTAGGTCCAACTACAAGAAACACATCCTTAACGAAAAGGCTTCTTTTTTCCGCACCCAATTAGATCGGACCCAGAGAACTTTTCAGCATCGTCAAAAACCAAACGGCACCGGCCCCCCCAAAGTTGAAGGCCACAACTGAGAAATGCGAAGAAATTGCGAACTTCTTCTCCGGAAAAATAGCCAAAATTGATCAATCCTTCTTCTTAACTCCCCTCTCACCCAATCCTCTATCCTCCATTAATTCCTCTCCTGAATCTCCCACCGTACCTACTATACCCCCTGACCCCTCACTCCACCAGCCTGACTCCCTCCCTTTTGAAAACAACCACACCAATCCCCAGCAAAAAAATAACGCCTCCTGGCATAATTTCCACCCTGTGTCCGTACTCGAAGTCTATAACATCATCACTAAACTTAAACCATCCTCCCACACCAAAGACCCCCTGCCTACCTACCTAATCAAAGATCTTAAACATATCATTGCCCCATTCTGGACCACTATCATCAACTCCTCCTTTGCCACTGGGTGCGTCCCAGTCTCCCTCCAACTCAGACAAATCACCCACATTCTCAAAAATCCTAAGGCCGACCCTAACGACCTGAACAATCTCCGCCCTATCTCGAACCTCCCTCTTCGCTCCAAAGCCCTTGAAAAATGCGCCCTTTTTCAATTGGATAACCACATCAACTCTTTCAATCTCCTGGACTCACAGCAGTCTGGCTTTAGAAAAGGCTGCAGTACTGAAACTGCCATGCTCTCCATAATTGATGATATCCATCACTCCCTAGACAAGGGTGAATCCTGCCTGCTCGTCCTCCTTGACCTCTCGGCGGCATTTGATACTGTTAACCACTCTACCCTACTTAACACTCTTAAAGATCGCTTTGGCCTTAATGGTATTGTCCTCAAATGGTTTTCCTCCTTTTTCAAACACAGAACTCAGCAAATCAAAATTTTTGACTTCCTTTCCAACCCCACACCTGTCTCCCTTGGAGTTCCCCAAGGTTCTATTCTCTCTCCCTCTCTCTTCAACCTCTTCATGGAACCCCTCTCTCTCATTCTTAACGAAGCAGGAATCAAATACCACTTCTATGCCGATGACACGCAACTATACTACAAGATTCAATCCTGGTCTGATGTTCTGCACCTCAACAACACATTGACTAAGATCCAAACATGGTTCCACCATAACCATCTCAAACTCAATCCTAAAAAAACAGAAATCATCCTCTTCTCTCCCAAAAACAACCCACTTCCCATCCAGGACTGGATTTATGACATTAATGCTCTCAACTAGAATTAGAAAGGCACCCCCCTAAGAGAATTAACTTTATAGGTCAGGGAACAGGGGGAAAAGAAACATCAGACAGAAACTACCAGGGTAGTGTTCCCTCAAGACCTCAATTTCTTTAAATGGCGGCTTCTCACAGCTCGAAACTAGGGCATAACAAACACACTTCTCCACACAAAATGCTTATTTGTTATTACATCTTTTATTTAGTTTTTCTTTCTTATTTTTAAATTTCTTTCTTTTAAATTTTTCACATTTTATAAAAACATTTTAGAAAGTACGTGTATATATTCTTCAATTTACAACACAGTAACTTTCTTCATTTATCAAAAAATACTATTCAATAAATACACAGTATTACAGAACTTATAAGATCACCTAAAATGAAATAATTATAATAGAATTCGACAACCTCTCACACACACAAACACACCTCTCAACTCCACAATCATGTCTCTTATACTCAATGCATTCAACATATATACACCCCAGAGCAACACTGCATGCACAGATGGAAGAGCCGGGTGATAAAATCAACCCTCGGTTGCTGTGCTGGTAGCTGGGGTGTCACACTCTCTCTGGTCGACGTACGTTTCAATGGTATAGTGATTTCAGAACCATCTTCATCAGGACCTATTATTGAATACTTTATAACAGGTGAAGGGAGGGGGAATAAAAGTACTGTCATAAATATCCGTGACGTATTATCTAAGGATACTGTTGGTTTCAAAAAAGGCAGTTAGTGGTGCCACACCCAGGTTTGAGCCTAGCTTCTAAAAACCGGTCTATCAAGCATCTTGCATTTCAGTGTCCTACAATATATTAGAAATCCTGTTGTAAATGCACACCACTATCTGTTAGACGATGCTTGAATTGTTCAACACAAGGATTTAATTGTCCTCTCAGGAGACCTTTCTAATTACGAGCCTCAGAATGGCTTGGATTGCCAGAGAATAGATTTGTTTTCAGTATGCTTTGCTTCTTATAAACGGTCCTCGGTGCAGTCTCTCGTATGGTACTCGTGCCGCACGCCTGCTATCGTCGTTTGGCTGACGAAAGCAGGCGTGCGGCACGAGTACCATACGAGAGACTGCACCGAGGACCGTTTATAAGAAGCAGAGCATACTGAAAACAAATCTATTCTCTCATAAACAGTAAGCACTTATAACCACTCGGACGCCGCTTGGCCACAAATAGGGCAATCCAAGCCATTCTGAGGCTCGTAATTAGAAAGGTCTCCTGAGAGGACAATTAAATCCCTGTGTTGAACAATTCAAGCATCGTCTAACAGATAGTGGTGTGCATTTACAACAGGATTTCTAATATATTGTAGGACACTGAAATGCAAGATGCTTGATAGACCGGTTTTTAGAAGCTAGGCTCAAACCTGGGTGTGGCACCACTAACTGCCTTTTTGAAACCAACAGTATCCTTAGATAATACGTCACGGATATTTATGACAGTACTTTTATTCCTCCTCCCTTCACCTGTTATAAAGTATTCAATAATAGGTCCTGATGAAGATGGTTCTGAAATCACTATACCATTGAAACGTACGTCGACCAGAGCGAGTGTGACACCCCAGCTACCAGCACAGCAACCGAGGGTTGATTTTATCACCCGGCTCTTCCATCTGTGCATGCAGTGTTGCTCTGGGGTGTATATATGTTGAATGCATTGAGTATAAGAGACATGATTGTGGAGTTGTGAGAGGTGTGTTTGTGTGTGTGGGGGTTGTCGAATTCTATTATAATTATTTCATTTTAGGTGATCTTACAAGTTCTGTAATACTGTGTATTTATTGAATAGTATTTTTTGATAAATGAAGAAAGTTACTGTGTTGTAAATTGAAGAATATATACACGTACTTTCTAAAATGTTTTTATAAAATGTGACAAATTTAAAAGAAAGAAATTTAAAAATAAGAAAGAAAAACTAAATAAAAGATGTAATAACAAATAAGCATTTTGTGTGGAGAAGTGTGTTTGTTATGCCCTAGTTTCGAGCTGTGAGAAGCCGCCATTTAAAGAAATTGAGGTCTTGAGGGAACACTACCCTGGTAGTTTCTGTCTGATTAATGCTCTCAACTGCACACTCACCTTATCCAACTCGGTTAAATCCTTAGGCATCACCGTTGACAATAGCCTTACTCTCACTTCCCACATAAAAAACTCAGCCAAAGGAGCTCTCTTCACCCTCCGCCATCTCAAAAAAATCAAACCCTTCATTCCTGCTGAGGACTTCAAATCAGTGGTTCAAGCTCTGGTCTTATCGAAAATCGACTATGGTAATGCTATCCTTGCTGGAACTCCGAAAGCCCACATAGCTCCACTCAAATCAGTCCTTAACCTTGCTGCCAGACTCATCTCGGACTGCAAACGCTTCGACCACATTTCCCCTACCCTCAAAGCCCTCAATTGGCTACCCATTGATGGCAGATCCTCTTACAAGATTGCATGCATTACTCATAAAGCTCTGCATCAAAACACCCCACCGTACCTCGCTGATAAACTCCACAAAGCTGGCTGCGCACGACCTACGAGAAGTACCAATGCTCTTGTTCTAGTTCCGCCCCTGTTCCATAAGAAACGCCCTCAATCTCGCTCCTTCTCCGGTAACGCCCCCAGCATCTGGAACAGCGTCCTGAAACAACTGCGTTGCGACCCCTCCTACCCCAGCTTCAAAAAGGACCTTAAGCTACATCTCCTAAACAAATATTGGGGCCAGTAATCCTTCCCCTCTCACTGACACTCTCTCAAGCTACCTCCTACTCAGGTTTCCCTTCCTCGGACCTCCTGTTCTGTCCCCTCCCTCCCTCCCCCTTACTTTCCCTACTGGAGCTTATCCCTATCTTCCCTATCTACACTCTCCCGCCTCCTTAACCTCGTCCCTTTCCCTTTCTCTTTTCCCTACTCTCACACTTTTAACCTATGTTTTAAAATGATCAAACACGCCCATGCATTATCTCTTTGTTAACAGCCCCTGATGTTCCTTTTTGTTGATTGCTCTTATTTGGGCTAACTGTTACTGCACACTACAAATGTTTTTTTGTTCAGTTCCCCTCCACTATTACTGTAAAGCGCTCTGATACCCCTGGGTCTAGTCAGCGCTATATAAAACCTGATAAATAAATAAATAAAATAAAAGAGAAGGGATGCCATAATGTGCATTCTTTACTCTAAGGCTGGTTTGATTTCGAAAGATGTGCGAAGACAAAACAGTACAGCCAAGCACCAGTTGTTGTACAATGACCACCAATAAAGAGACTCTAGAACCTGTAGAGGGAATAGTGGTGTTGCTCAAAATAAATAGGTCAAGGAGAATTTGAAAAAGTACACACAATCATACGAGACCAACAGCACAACAATGGTCAAAGAAATTGGATTTAGATAGTGTAAGCAACCATCGGATGATTCCTGTGGACCATGACACAATATGCCCACAAATTGATAAAGCTGAATGTTAACTACAGCATTCTGCTGTTTACTGTACTATGGCAATTTTTTGATGCATTCATTTCTTCAGAATAATTATTTTTCTGGAATGTTCCAAAAGAACGTGATAACCCATTTGAGAAATCGGTTTCTTTCAAGGGGTGCAAACTATATGAAAAGTTCTGCATCTATGTATGGTATATTGTCATAAGATGCTTTAGAAGAATTGGACCCTGTTGGGTGGTATTTTATCCTATTTCCCAATGTTGTTAAAAAGCACTGTAAATTAGGCCTGGGCGTGAAATTCCGTTCCGCTAGTGGAGTTTTCCCCACTCCACTCCACTCCACGCAGCGTGCAGAGTTCCAAAAACCTTTTCTGCGCTCGCCAATGTTAAGTTGGCGATTGCGGAAAAACCTTACTACAGACCACCTCCCGGCAAGATTTCTCAACCCTGGCGTTCGCAGATGGTCACTACCACTTGCATTGAGAAACCTTACATTCGCGATGAGGAAGCTGCTGCTTGAGTAAAACATCTACTTGAGCGCCAAAGAAGCAGCGCCCTCTTGCGCTGCGCGTCGTGCCATTTACTCTGATTTTTCAGCGCAGGACAAACACCCGGCGCAAAAAATCCACATGAACATCGCGACCTAATGCACTCTGCCGCTTGCTGCACTCCGAGTAGCACCACAGAGTTTTTTGGTCACCTCACGGAGTTCCGCATAGCGGAACTCCGCGAACTCCCTCTGGCCTACTGTAAATTAGCCATTATATTCTACCATGTTTCAACTAACCTATAGTCCTTGTGCATATGCAGTTGCTAACTAAATTTGAACCAACTCCTCCTGATTATACTCACGAGACACCCGGACCACCAATGTGCGGAACAGCACCACCCAGGTTCTTTTGACACACCATGCTGGTAATGCCGGTTGCACCACAGTCTCTGGCTAGCTCTGCTTCCTCCTCTTTTTCCTCTGACTCTCCCACCCTTTCCTCATGACTTTCTATTTATCCTTCTGAACTGTTCTTTCCTCATCTCGCTTTATCTTTCCCTCTTCTCTCTCATTTTATTTGTCTTGAGCTCCTTCGTCTCATCACTCTGCCTCTCTCCAATTCCTCTCCTTCTTTCCCTGTTTTGGCTAGATCCTCATTATTCGGTGCTCAGGTTGATTGGTCCATAGAAAGGAACCCTTCAGGGTAGTGAATGGCAGTATGAATTTTTTTTTCTCCAACTTTTACAGTAGCTTTCAACACAAGTTTAGCGGCTGGATTATCACAGTCTGCATGGAGCCTGGGCTTGCGGTCGGCTCTGCAGCAGTGCAGAAATAGAGGAATGAGGAGACTCGGGCATATGATGCAGTTCAGTGTAATGATGTATGACAACTGATACTTAAGCTATTTTGTTAAATAAGCTTAAATGCTTTAACCTAATCCTAGGTATGTGATATCTTGGCTGTGTATGTGTAATACGTGGGCAGGATGCTTGCTAGTCTTTTTAAGTCTGGCTTCAGCCAAGACCTTTTAATTTCACCAAAATTATATGTCTGATATATTAACTTAGACAGCCTTTCAGCAACTTCTCTTCATCCATTGGTCTGTTGTCATTCACATTTTGCTTCCGCCCGCTACAGCAGACAGCATCAGCAATGGGTCAGCCTACTTAAGCCAATGGTTAATTTCAGTTTCAGTGACAGCATTTCGCTCACAAGGAGCACATCTGCACACAAGGTAGTTCCCTTCAGTGACAGTGTTTGTTTTTCTACTTTATAATTACTTTAATGTTGTCTTTTCTTAGACCCTCATGTGGTAGAACACTTTTGATGGGAGCACAGGGCATGTTGTTCCAGATTTATCAGATCACATCTCCTGCTAATGTTGTAAATTCCTTTTGGCTGTCCTCTGTTTAGCAGACTGCTGTTATTTCACATCACCTCACATAAACTCAGAAAATAAGCTAATCAGTGTGCTGTATCAATCTTGCCAACCTCTTTATTTCTTTTTGCTTTTCTTCTTTTCCTCTTTATTTCTTTCTTCCATTCTTGATTTCCTTCTTGCCTTTTTTCTCTTTTGCTTTCTCTTTCCTTTTGTTCCTTGCTCTCTTCCCTGCCTTCTTTGTTTCTTCCCCTCCTCCCTTCCTTCTTGCCATCTTTCTTGCCTCCTTTCTTTCCTGCCTTCCTTTCTTGCCTCCTTTCTTTCCTTTATTCTTGCATTAATTATTTTTCTTGCCTTCTTTCCTTTTTGCCCTCTTGCCTTCTTTTTTCCTTTTTTCTTTCCTTCCTTCCTCCCTTTTTTCCTCCTTCCCTCTCTCCCTCCTTTACTTCATTGCCTTCTTTCTTGATTTTTCTTTCCTCTTTTATTTCTTTTGTTACTTCTTGCCTTTTTCTTTACTTTTTTCCTCCCTCCCTCCCTCCCTTCCCTTCTTTCCCTTCTTTCTTGATTACTTTCTTTCCTGCATTCTTTTTCAAAGGCTAGCGGATGACGGTCAATACCAGACCAATCAGCTTTTTTTAACATCTGTTAGCCAAGACCTTTTGATTTTACTAAAATTATTTGTTTAACACACTTTTAGGAGTTTTTAGCCAGACTTCATCCACTAATCTGTGGTTACGTCATTCACAGTTTTCTTCCACCCACTCCAGTTAGCCCACTTCAGCCATGGGCTGATTTGACTTCACTATGACCTATGGTGTGCTGCCCTTTCACAAGGATTACATCAACTCACAAAGCAGTTCCCGCCGGGTGCCTGGGAGCTCTAGGGTTTATAATTTCACCTATAAAGTTGCAAGTAAGAGTTCAAAGATCCCAGCAGGCTAAGTATTGTTGCTAATAAGCTGCGGCTGGCTGAGGGTGCCACATATGACATGAGGCAACTTTGCAAATGTATTCAGACTGTAAAAACATAATAGCGCCCAGAGCATCGAAAAATGCAAACTGTTTATTTAACATTACGTTGAATAAGCATTGCTAGGTGCTGTGTTTCCTTAATAGATTTGCAAGACAATGCAGTGGCAAAAACTCTGCTTTTAGGAGGAATCTGCCAGAGAAGCGAAGATAACAAATTCCGTTGAAGCCATTGTTGGAAGCCCGGGGAAGAATGCGGGCAGCAATGTTAGAAGGGGCGTGAGTTTGATTTTCCCAGCAAACATGGCTGTGTATGATTATCCAACGGAAATGAACGAAAGGAGTATTGCAAGAATTTATAGATATTAGTTTGATTTTGAAGAGTAAGATACAGTCAAGTTTCCATTTATTGTATGCATTACGCCATGCTCTAACGGCTAACACAGGACTCAGTTAACAACTTCGTTGCTCCTATTTAACAATAGTTTATCAGAAGAGAGAGTTCCCAATGTAATTGCAACCTAAACATTTTGAAGCTGTCTAAGGATATTGTCTTTTAGGGTTATCAATGGGAATTTGTTCTCACTTCAAAAGTTTTCTTTAAAATGCAGTATTATGAAGACTCGAAATGGGCATTTGATTGCCTCCCATCCAGCTTCTGACAAGACCCCCCCACACCAGGTGTGTGGCTGACGTGAAGCACACTCCAAGCCTTCAAGTTACACATCTATTTCTCCTCTTCTCAGGCTTCACACAACAATCTGAACTGCACAGACTCTAAGTCACCTACAGCACTCCCAGAAGCAAATGAGGGGACCGTAGTATAGTGCACGAATGGTCATACTGAGTGGTGATAAAGCACCTTTAATAACCGCTTCATGAATACTAGAAAAACACGCATTGAAATATCACGTTACCCATGGGATAGTGTCATGGAGACTCAAAGGGCAAGTGTTACTGCTGATAACCAGAAAGAAATGGAAAAAAAAACATTGAGCATATATCCTGAAATACCTCCCCACCCCATAAAACCTGTTTCAAGTGTGGAGATAACAGTAGCTTAACACCGACTACCTCTCTACTATGCGAACCCACCGCTGCTAGGTCTAGTCTTGCCTCACTTGTAGTCCTTGAAGATCCATTGTGAAGGAAGCATTGAACTCTATAAATCTGGCTCATGCATGCCTACTTTTGGAGACCCTTTTTAATTTGTGCAGAGTGTCCACAGGGAAAGGACAAACTCGAAAAATTCCAATCCAAACAAGCTTTATTCGACAGATATGTCATAAAAGCACAATACATAAATTAAATATTTCATAAGTCGCAATGTATAAACACAGTTAAAACCTTTTTGGAGTATTTAAAATCTGTCATCAAAAGTAATAAAATACAGTTAATGCAATTTAAAACGACTGGAAATGCTAAAACTTATAAAAACAATTGCAATTCACGGAATTTGATAATACAGGGATACAGAAGTTGAGTCAAGGGTAGTTAACGGGTATCCAAATGTACCAGACAATGCTACAGTACCTAATATATGGGTAGCCAGCTCCATATACACATGTGCAAATGAACAATGACAAATACAAGCCTTCAGTTTACAGGGAGTGACTGTGATCTAATACCCCAGGACCATCCCAAAAATTTTGCTAGTGCAATGACAATGGTGGTTGATGTATCCGTGCGCAATATTCTTTGCGCGTCACCACTCCTTCTTTTGCCCAGTGACCTACAAATTGGCGTCAGCCATGCTCGACGAGGGGCAGCATATGCTGGGCAGACCAACAATGGGTGGGCCAGTGACTCCAAATGGGCCTGACAAGCGGGACACGTTATGTCGCCTAGATTGACCCATCTTGCTGTGTTGGATTATATTGGTAATGAACCCACCCTAAATTGGAAGTATAGCTTCCGATCATGTGGTTTAGTTATTGTATCCCAATACTGCTCCAGGCTTGGGGCTGATTTAACTTCCAGAAATCCTCCCGTGAGTGAGGACATGTCACTTTTTCTATATGTGTTTTGAGTCACCAAATCCCCGTATTTATCTTTTAGGATCTCCTTGGAGGGGAACAGGGCACATGTTGGGTTTTCCCACAGTGTTGACATGCCAATGCTTACTAGGGAGGCTCTGACCTCCCGTAACCATTTAATTTTGTGAAAGCGGTCTGCTTTAATTAGGTCTTTGAGGCCTCCAGCGTAAGTTGCCAATTCTGGTGTACACCAGATTCTTCGCCAGTATAATAGAGGGCGCAATCTCGCTATATCAGCCAGTGCTTTTCTACCCAAGTCATGAAGTAATGGGTGCCCTGGGGTGCTTTGCGGGAGACTGGTGATCTTACGTAGAAACCTATTTTCTGCTACAGTTAGCTTGGACAGATTCTCGTACCCCCAAAGCTCTGCCCCATATAGGGCAGAGTTGACCACTTTCATGTTATATATTTGCAGCTCCGGACTAACTGGTTTTGTAAGTGAGGTGTTCAACTCAATTTGTAAAGCTCCAGATAGTTGCCGGTGCTTCAACGTGGCCATGTCAAGCTATCGATTCCACCTCAAGTCATTCTGCATAATAACCCCCAGGTATGTAAAGGCACTAACTTGTTCCAGGGGACGGTTATTCATAAGTATGCGTCCTCTGAATGCTCTAAGTAGGTTAAAGGACATAAATTTCGTTTTTGACACGTTCATTTCCAAGCCCCGTAAGAGACAGAACTCCTCAAAAAGTAACAAAGCTCGCTGGAGACCGCTCGGAGTTTTTGAGATAATTAACGTGTCATGCGCGAACATTAAAATAGCAATTTTTATACCTTCTAGGGCTGGGGCATCAGTGGGAGTAGACTCCAGAAATTTTGCAATCCCGTTGATAAACAGAGAAAATAGTGTGGGTGCCATAACACAGCCTTGGCGCACAACTTTCTCTATAGGAAAAGGATTGGTAACATTACCCTGCGAGCCACATCGAATTTGGGCATAATTGCCCTCGTGAAGTCTAGCAACAAGGGTTAGCAGTTCAGGAGACATCCCCATCTCTTGCAGCACTGCCCATAATTTGCTACGGGGGACGAGATCAAATGTCGACTTAAGGTCGACAAAGGCAGCGTACAAGCTGCCCTTGCCCAAAACCACCGTCTTCCAGTATAATAAGATGAATCGGAACACCTGGTCGATAGTACTGGTGTGTGCCCGGAAGCCAGCCTGCAGTGGGGATAAAATGCCCTGCTCATCTATCCAATCTTGGACCTTATTTAGAACTGACCGCCCCATTATCTTTTGCAAAGAGTCTATTAGGCTGATAGGCCTATAGTTGCCTGGATGGGATTTATCCCCTTTTTTAAAAACGGGGATAATCTCGGCCCCTTTCCAGGAGTCGGGGACTGGTGCTCCGTGGGCGAATGCATTAGCCAGCAGAACAATGTACCGGCACCATTTAGTCTTGTCATAGAGGAATATACTCGAAAAATTAAACCAGTGCATTTAAGATACAGATAGATCCATTGATATAGCTGCCAAATCGCCCTGGTTTTTATTACAAATTCACACAGTCCGTTATTTGGCAAAAACTCATTCAATTCTGGAAGTTTTAGTTTCACTTTTAGCATTTTTTGTATGGTTTAAAAAATTCCAGCATGCAGAGTTCTGTTGACTAAAAGGCAGGGCCACTGGATTTATGCGATTGTGCGGCCGCAGCGATTTTCACATAATTATAGATTTGCTGCATTTGCCACATAATCCGTCATCCTCTGCATAATCTGCAGATTTTAACAAAACAAATTAGTTTCTAGCTGAAACGGTTCAAAACTTACTAAAAACACAACACGTGTTGCCTCACAGTGGAAGGCCCTTTGCAGAGGTTGACTGGTCACCTTCTGTAGCCTATTGCTATGTTCGAGTGTTAAACTGGTACTAAAGAGGTGCAAAATGCCCAGACAGTGTTAACAAGTTTAAAATTGTCAAAATAATGAAGTAATACTATCTCAGAATGTGCTGCATAATACTGCATAATTTGTTTTTTCTTGCTGCATAATTTAGGTAACCTTGAAGCATAATTTGGCCTTCCCCTGCTGCATAATTCCAGTGGTTCTGCTAAAACGCCAGCTTTGACTTAAGGTATACTTGACCTGCAGCAATACAAGCAATAGCTGTGGTTATGGAGCATTTCTTGGACATTAACTATAATGTGGAACACAGGTGTTCTGTTGAACTTCTACTTAGTTCATTTAAAATAAAAGCAGAACCCAGTGAGCAACCTTAAATAATTGAAGATTCTTGCTGTAAGTGGCATAAAGTAGTATGTCCGCTGTACCAAACACACATTATTTTCTAAAGCTCTCCACCCGACGCAGGGGTGAAGCCATAATGATGCCTAAATGGCGTTTTTTAAAGGAATATAGCCCTACAGGCTCAGTTGAGTGGTTCACGGCCATGTTATTGGGTATAGCTGTTGGATATAGGTGCCAAATGACCACATGTCACGTGAGACACTGTAAGCCAGTACTGACTTCTTAGCCAACCAAAGAAAGTGAAGATGAGGAACAGTAGAGGAACAATAGGACTAAAACCCATGAGCAGGAGTAGAACCAGGGAGGGGCACAGGAACTAATAAGCAGGATTACAACACCTTGCACCAGGGCCAGGAGGACGAATTAGAAGAGGAAGGGCAACAGAGAATGAAGATGAGGGACCAGGAGTGGAAGAGCAGGATCAGGAAAAACTGGTGGAGAAGAAGCAGTAGGAGTGGACCAGAATGAATAGGAATATGAACACCAAGAACAGTGAGAGGGCCAAGTCCACCAGGTTTAGGAGACGGAAAACCAGGAAGATCAAGAAGTGGAGAGTAATCAGAAGGACTCGTATAAGGTGGAGAAGAAGGGCGGTCTGGACCAAGAACCCCAGTAGGAAGAGCAGGACCATCAGTAGAAGACCACCAGGAAGACCCTGAGGGCTAGGAGGGTGAAGACCTGGATGAACAGAACAAGGAGGGCCAGGAGGAGAAGGTAGATACGGATTGCTAGTGGGACCAGGAACACCAGAACAAGGGCCACCAATTGGACCAAAACTAGGGCTACCAGGAGTACCAGTAGCAGAGGACCAACAACAAGGAGACCAAAGACCACTAGCAGGATTAGGAAAAGGAGGATCAGTACTAGCAGGACCAGGAAGACCTAGTATAGGAGGACTTGTGGTATAGTTATAGATGTTTTCTCTGTGTGTGTTTGTAGTTTGTATCTCCTCATCAAGTAATGGCTGGTGACGTGCTAAAGGTTCTGTGATATATAAAGGGTCCTGCATAGAACTCTCGGAAGGACAGAGAGAAGCAGTTGGGGACTGGATTGGTCTTCTGGGCTCAGTGCGTAAATACCTTTTAAGTATTGTTAATTAGCAATAAATCCTGTATTGGTTCCACTTTCTGGGATCATGTGTATTCTTCACTTCATGACTACCAGGAGGAGCAGGACTGCTAGAGCCAAGGGACCCAGACCTCCAGGAGGAAGACTAAGGAGAATCTAGAGGAGGAACAGAAGTAGGAACAGGAAGAAGTGCCACCAGGAGGAGAGGATCACCATGGTTAACAGGACCAGGAGCACCAGTTGGAGTAGAAGAGGAGGAGTGTTTGTAGGAGAGAGAACACCAAGAGGGTCTGAACAAGGGCCAGGAGGAGGAGGGCTGGGAAAATCAGAATCAATCCCAGGCCCCATGTGTAGCAGCAGTTAAGGATCCAATTCACAAAGTCGTTTATAGCTATAAACCTACGTTTATAGCCAAAAATGGTTGCATTTACGTATGTCAGTTATCCACAAAAATATACCTGAGTGGTATAAATGGTTTTAATGTTGCTTAATTGTACACCACAGCTGCATACAATTATGCAGTAGTAGACAAGGAGTGGGTGAATCAAGCCTTGCTTTGCCTCGAGAGTTTGTAAACAACCACAAAGTGTGGCTTTGTTTCCATCTGTAAACTCCTTCCCATCTCTTTTAACACTGGAAATAGTCAGATTCTTACACCTGCAAAAGGCAGTATTAAATTTCCTTCTATCATGGGAAGTAGAACTGAATAACTCCAAACATCATGGGAGTATAGAGAAAGGGATGTGTCTTTGGGCAAAAATGTTCACCAGGGCAGAAAAAAATTAAAGAAAAAGTAAATAAAGAAAAACGCAAACAAATGCATTTGCATAATGGGCAGGTCTTTCTGCAATGAGGGGTTGTACAGTACTCGCAACTGTATTTGAGAAGTGGCAAATGTGCATGACATTCCCATTAATATACCTGGAAAGCTGTGACTGACAGTTTTTCTGGTGTACTACTGTGTTTGTGAATTTACAACAGTTATACATGTGCATCCATGCGGCGAGATACATGTATTAATGTAAATTTATATTTTATTCTGTAAATCGGACCCCAAGTCTTTTATAAATGGCTCTTATTTATACTTCTTCTGCCATGCCGTCTTTCAAGAGCCCCCACCCTTTTCAGACCATTTATAGCACTGCTATGGGTTGCACATGGATCTCTGCAAGAAAAACACAAATCCACTAAGCTATATTAAGAGAATACCTATCTGACACTTAATGTTATATGCAATATACTGGAGTAGGCTCATGAAGGACCCTCCAAGCAGTAGAGACACAAAGACACCTGACTCCACCAAACGCATTAACTACCTGATTTATTAAGTAAAGAATAACAATGGATATTGGTACCGTTGGTGTGGTGTTTGGAAGACTGACTCCCACAGCGACTAGCAGGACTTTCACAGTCTGTTTTGAGTCTGTCATCAGTGATCACTGGCATGCAACTCTAAGAGAGCAGTCACTCCTGCAGAAACTCAGATTGCTACTCAGATCAGACTTTACCTTGCTGGCAGGCAGAGGCCTCACTATAAATGGTGCATCAAATGCAGTGGCACTGGGGATTAGAAGCCCTGCGGGACCCTCTGGTCCCTGTGTCGTGTCCTGTGTTTGTGTGTATAAGGCATCTAGTGGTCCTCTTACAAGTATTACTTAATCTGGTGAGTATGACTGGGTGTGGTTAATAAGGTTTGTGACGCAGTGCGTTCAGTTGACGATTGCATGCTGAAGAATAAAGACGTGCAAACCAGAGCTCAGTCTGTGGTGTGGTCTGTTACATGTTCCCGGGCTGAGATGGACGCTACAACTGGCAACGAGATAGGGGATACGTGCCCCCAAAGATACAAGACTGCTCTCCCGGAGTGTTTGGCGTGGTCCAGCAAACTGGTTGTGCATGCCACATGTGCCTTAAGAAGCGGTCTACGGTTGGCGTATGTGGAGTCAAAGCGCAACATCAGCTTTTGGGAGGCCCTTGGAGAAGGTAAGGCCCTACAGAGGAGCACAGTCAGTAAGCTTGCTAAAAGTCTACTGGTGAGGTCGAAAGAAGAGAGAGTGTGCCACAGCATAACACAGAGCCAGCACCGATGTAAAGCGGAAATGTTAAAGACCGTGACAACCAGGTAAGAAGAAGTGCTAAAGGCAGCGACAGCCACCTGCAAGACAGAGACGACCAGGTGCAAAGAAATGCTAAAGGCAGTGACAACCAGGTATGAGAAAACAATAAAGACCGTGACAACCAGGTATTGAAAATACAAATATACTTACCAGCACGAGAGAGGGAAGTGCCACATGACCTTGAATCAGTGTGACGACTCTGGCCGGTTCAGCCACTGATGCGTGCAAAGTTACAAGTAGCATCCAATACACTGAAAGACCTACGGCATAGTGACATTTTGCAGTGGCTCCCAAGAAGAGCGCCAAATACGGCACACCTGCATTCCTGAAATCACCACCTCCTTTCAATACTGCCAAAAAGCCGAATATTGGTGCTAGATGGACTGCCTGGATTGTAACGTTTGATGACTTCATAGATGCTATAGAAGAAGCAGATGACAAAAAGATCATAAAATACTTAAAGAACCTTGAAAGTGACAGAGTAAAAGAAGTGATAAAGAAGATATCACTAGCTGATGAAGTATCATACCGTCAAAACAAGAAGACGTTGGAGGCCCGGTTCAATCCAATGCCGAATGTTGACTATGAAAGGTACACTTTCAATCAAGCAAGACAGCAACCTGGTGAGATGATGAATCAGTTTGTTGAGAGACTTGATACGCTTATAAAACACTGCATGTTCAATGAATTCAAAGATGAAGAAGCCATGCGTCTTAGAGTTCTTGATGGTTGCCTCTCCGATTAATTCCGACAACACATGCTGCGAGAAACGCTCAGTTTGGAGAAAGTGCTCATGGCTGCAAGAGCGGAGGAACATGCCGATTGACAAGCTGCTGATATGGAAGCTGGAACAACCCAGAATGATTCAGCGTTGAGCATGAAAAGTAAGCAGAAACACAAGGCAGAGGCCCATAGAGTGATGTCTCCAAAGAAAAAGAAATTGTTTCCACTGTGGATTCTCTTTTCCATATGAAGGTAAATGTCCCACCATCGGACAAATATGCAAGGGCTGTCGGAAAGAAAACCATTCCGTAACACTTTACAAAGCCAAAGAGAAACTAAGTGTGTCACAGAGAGATGAGACGGTGGACGCCAGAAAGTTCCAGGAGTACTCAAGCCACTCCCAAAAGGCCAAACAGCAACATTGACTGAGGCAAGTGGAAACAAAACGAAGTAAATAGTTATCAAATTAATCATCAAATACTTTATTCAGGCTTTTCGCCCAAAAAAGTACGCAAGCAAATGCAATACATATATTAAGTTAAAAAAACACAAAAAGATAAAACACACAGTACTTGTATCATACCATAAAATACTCCATGCCCAATAGTCAATGCAATAAGAGTACCCATAGAAGATAAATAACAGGGTATCCCTTTAAAAGTTATCAATAAAAATATTTAACATTTATGTTAAAAAGTGTATCTATTAAAATCCAGAAACTGTAAACATCATATTTCAAGCACCCAGGATTTGAGGAACTGGAATAAGGAGTGACAAGGTGACTAAATCAACCTTGTTATTCACTCCACCGCCTTACTTCTGGTAGACCAGCTCCAGTGGAGTAGCTTGGATATCACACAGACAACTGTCTGCTTGGATTCTGTACGGAGGACCCATATGGGAACCTCAAGTTTACGGCAGCCAAGTTGCTTACACAGGAATAATCAATAATTTTCTAGGGCGAATATAGCCCGGATAAAAAAACAAGCATTTGCAATGCAATCGGTCTCGCCTTTGGGACCTTATGTGTATTTAGCTATGCAGCACATTAGCCTGGGTGCTGAAACATCTACTGTTCTTTAACATGGAGGGTAAGTAAGCACCAAACTGCGTGACACACCATGTATGGGAACACATGGAGAGAAATACTGCCTTTCAGCGGGAAATGGTAGAGTCCAAAGCTCTGTTTTTAATATAAAATCAGGGCCTTCGGTGGTCATATCACTGAAAGTACAAGATTTGAAAAAATATTATTGTCTACGGGTGTTCGTGGAAGACATTTTCTATGGACTGGAATCTAGAGAATGCTAAAGTGATTCTGGTATTTTACTGACCTCTGCTGGTCATTTTCTATCAAGAAAGTTAAATAGAGGCAGTTGCCAGAAAAATAAAATAAAGAAAGTCCCTAAGCACAAAGCAATTCTGGTATTTTACTGACCTCTACTGGTCGTTTTCTATCAAGACAGTTAAATAGAGGCAGTTGAACAGAAAAAAAAGTCCCTTAGCGGGTGCAGACAAGTACTAGGGCTGATCTCCTGAGCCCACAAAGTACAATCACACATAAGTATATACTAAAGTATATACAAGAGGTCTTGAATGCTCGACCTAAAAAAGAAAGTGCACTAGTGATTCTTCTGACTGTTGGCAAACCGGGCATACAGTACTTATTGAGGTCTATTGATTCCATTTTGCTAGTAAGGACATTATTTGTAAAGTGCCATAGCAAAATTTAAGAAAGAGAGACTTTGCAGCTAAGGGGTTAATAAAATCCAAAAAAGGCTCCCATTGAAAATTAGGTTTAAAATCTAAAAAGAGGGAAGTAAGTGACCCCTCGGTCACATTCCAAAATTCGCCGTAGTGAACATGGGCCCAGTAGGCATCCTTAAGTGGGGTCCTGGGTAAATGAATCATGGAAGTTGGGAAAGACCAATACTCCCCTAGCCCAATTTGTACCAACAGCTTTTGGACATAAGATAGCAACGCAATTTTGGCACATTTATCCAATAATGCCACCTCCTCCAAGGCTCTACGATAATCTTCCAGGTCTTGACAATACGTCAGCCTTCTCCAGTAGAGTAGCGGCCTAAGTTGGGCCTTATGTATTGAATTAAGGCCCATATCTCATCTTAAAGGTATTAACGGAGTATTATTTGAGAGATTTGTTAATGCTCTCAAGAATTCATTCTCAGCTACTCCCAGTCTGGTTAAGTTCGAGATACCCCACACTTCTGCCCCATACAGGGCACTGCCCTCGGCTTTAGCTCTATTCACCTTGTGCACAGGAGAGATAGTCCTAACCCTGGATGCTTTGTAGCGTGTTAGTATTGCAGCAGGATAGTGAGTTAGGTTTAAGCTACTCTACTCGACCGTGGTGCCCATGACATAGATCTAGTTAACCTAACATCCAAATAGTCAAACTCACCCTTTCTAAAGGGGAACCCCCCCCCAAACTCTATCAGACCCCTAAATGTTTTGTGCGGACTAATAGTCCTAAACTTGGTCTCAGAATTGTTTATTACAAGACCACGTTCAGTGCAAAAGTCTTTATTTACTTCAAATTTACTCACCAAATGCTGTACTGCCACTGGGGGCCTTAGAGATCAAAAGGGTATCATCTGCAAATAACAGAAGGGAAGTTTTCCGGCCACCCAAGCAAGGGACGTCCTTTAGGCCATCCTCCACATAAGATATCACATTATTAAGATAAAGGAGAAGAGGGTTGGCGCAAGGGCGCACAGTCTTGCTGGACTCTGTTCTTAATCTCAATCCTTTCAGTCAACTCCTCTCCCTTGCCCCATTTCACCTGGGCATACGTATCCTGGTGAAGATGAGCCAGTATATCGACAATATCAGATGGAACCCCACTATTCCTCAAGATAGCCCATAGTTTAGCTCTAGGGACTAAGTTGAACGCCGACTTTAGGTCAACAAAGACTAAGTAAAGGTGACCCTTCTGCATAATAATGATTTTCCAGTAAATTAATAAAAATTCAAAAATCTGATCAATCGTACTGATCCCTCTTCTAAAACCAGCCTGCAATGTGGAAAGGGCCTGATGGTCCTCTATCCAAGAATCCCGTTTTCTGAGTACTTGTCTAGCACAGACCTTTTGGACTACATCTATAAGGCTAATGAGCCTATAGTTTATTGTGGAATCCTGCAGACCTTTTTTTTTATAGATAGGCACAATTTGAGTAGCCTTCCAGCTAGCAGGGATAATTGCCCCTTCCAAAATATGATTTGACAATTCGTTAAAGTATAAGACCCCTAACTCCATCTCAGACAGGAAAAGATCACCCGCGACCCCGTTTGGTCCAGCTACTTTTTCTGGGGCAATGGCCTTGATTGGTTAGATTGTATCCCTCATCTCTATCACTAAAGGACCTGTAGGGGGGTTAATTACGTCTCATTGCTGCATAGTTTCATCAGCCAGTGGGCCTTGTTGTGACCTGTACAATTCTGTAAAGTGCCAGACCTTGGGGGTGATTGTGTTTGGCAAGAGCCTCGATGGGCCCTCATTGCCATTTGCTACCAGCTTCCATAAGGATTTAGTATCATTTGATATAGCTGCCTCATAGATATCTATCTTCCCATATCTTTGATTCTCAATCCCTAACTGCTTTAGCTTCGGTCAATTTAACTAGTTTCTTTTGAGTCTAATTAAAAATATATCACCCAGAGTAAGAGCCTGTCGCAGTTTATTCTTTTTTATCATTGCACAGTTTGTTATACCACGAGCATTTGGGGTTAGAGTGGGCCCTAACAGACTTAAGAACTCGTGTGAAGCACTTGCCTAAAATATTAAATAAGCCTTCATTTGTCGTGGTTACACTAGTGCACCAAGAAAGGTCCCTAGGATGGTGCCATTGCAGCCGGGGACACAGACGAAAGCGGTCCTATACCAACGCGTAGCGTAGGCACGTGCTGATGATGGAAGGAAATTAAATTTCTAGCCAGGTACACGGATTGAGGTGACCTGTCATTACATCCACGGAATTCCTTATCCTACCCCCAAGGTAGTCAATAATTGACATGGATGCACAATCTATATAAACTATATAAACACTGAACGTATCCATTGCTGTACCCACTGCTGTACCGTGATACCATCTAATTCCCTGTTACCAGCCCCTTCCCCTCACTGGGTGCCCGGCCGGGTCCCATGTGAGTAACCGTTCTTTTCACCTCTCACCTCCTGGGGTGCACACATTTCTCACGATGACAAGATTATCTTTCGTTCAGATGTCCTTATACCAATAGGTCCTGAAGAGACCCCTCATTCCTAAAGGGGTCGAAACGCCATAGCCGAATATAAAGCGAACCATCCCTATTGTATATTTTTGTAGATGGTCGACTTTAATACTTTGCTGGAAACCATTTCTAATTGTCACAAACATGTCACGAATAATTGCAGGTTCCATGTTCACTGGGGACACAATGCACTGTTCATTTGAATAATTGTTCTATTGTATATAATTATATAAAAGCCACAACCTACTAAATTCAACACTGTGCCTTGTTTGTTCTTCTCCTTTTGATATCGCCTTAACCCTTTACTTGATTGCGATTGCGCATGTAGTATCAATATTTTCATACATAGTTTGTGCTTCCACAGGAACCATTGTTTCCGTTTATAAACGCATGCACCCTGGTTCCGTTGTGAGTAGGGTTCCCTTGTAACTATTTTTCGAATAAATTAGAGGCAGCAAGTGATATGGGCACTTCTGACAGGTGACGTTGTAGAGGCCATTCAGTGTACAATTGAGGACATTGTGGTCACTATCGTTCCTAATTATTATCTTAAAGTTGGCCAAGTGGCCCCAAAGCTGCATAGGAAGTAAGATGTAATCAATTCTGCTAGAGAGGCCCAGACAGTTAAAAGTATGTGCAGCATTGGGATCCAAAAGCGAGCGTCCATTACATGCCCTCAAACCACATGTTAGGGTAAAGGACAGGAGCTGATACACAGCTCAAGTCCAGTGCTTTACTGGCGCACCATTATGCCCAAGATGTCATGTGAGATTGAGGGAAGGGGCCGAATTTTGGTATTAATTATTTTCGCCCAAATAATAAGACCGTCTGATGGACGGCCCTTTCCAGCATTATGAGCAAATACATGGTAAGTCGTATATCCTGATCTATGGGGAGGGTTAATGACTCAAGTTTCTAGAAAAAGACACAGATCAAATTGGTCAGTGAAATTCCCCCAGGACGGGTCATCCAGCTTAAGCTTCATTCCCACAATATTCCAAGAGAGGATAATAAAGGTGGCAGAAAGCCAAAAACTGGAATCAGGAGAAGTGGTGATTATACCAGGGGGGCAACCCTACTAGTTATCAAATTCATGTTCCAAAGGTCTGTTGACATCATCGAGTGACAGTAAGGAAGATAGATGTGCAATGGTGATGTCAGTCACAGAACCGATGTGTGCATGTAGGATTGGCCGCTTGCAAGGAAAAACACAAATCTGAAAAGAATCGCCACACAAAGCCACAAGGTTCATTTGAACATTGTCCTAAAATCAGGGTGAATGGTTGCCCTACAACCTTTATTATAGACAGTGGTGCGTAGATAAACATCACGCCGGCAGAAAAGTACAAAGAACTGTCTCTTATACCACGTCTCACACTGTCTAGAACAAAAGAGTACACCTGGGCAGCTTCTATGCCTTTGCCGAGTAAAGGATCCTTTGTGGCAACCGTTCAGCTCAAGAAAACAACAATGCAAGCACCAATTCATGTCCTCCGAGGTACTTTGTCGAGTGCATGCTTATTAAGTATCGATACTGCTGCTGACATGGGACTGATCTCTATTAACTACAACTTGATGGCCCATTCTGAAATAGTGAGCCAAATCCCGACATTGTTTTATGGACTTGGGAAACTTAAGACAATGAAGGTACAGCCTCACATTAATGAAGATATTTGCCCTGTTGCCCAGCGACACCGTCAAATTGCTTTTCTCTTACAAGAAGCCATTAGAAAGAACTAGAAACACTGTTGAAGCTTGATCTCATTGAGTGCTCTACTGGTCCGACACCGTGGGTTTCCCCAACGTTGTGGTGTCAAAAAAGGACAGTGGAGGTTCAGTGAGCATTTGTGTTGATATGCAACATGCCAACAAAGAAATCCAAAGAGAAGTACATCCAGGTCCACACATTGTAGACATGATCACACAACTGAATGGCTCCTAAGTCTTCTCCAGCCTTAATTGAACAAAGGCTACCATCAGAACTTTCTTTTACACATAATGGTGTCATACTAAGAGGGTCAAGAATAGTTATCACTGAAAGAGTGAGGCAACAAGTCATTGAACTGGCACACAAAGGACATCGTGGCATTGCCACAACCAAAAGACCCCTTAGGGATCGAGTGTGGTTCCTGCGTCTTGATTAATGAGTTGAAAGGGAGCCTAAAGCTTGTCATCTGTGCAACTGTCTGTCTCCCAAAATGACTCCACACTCGCAGAAATTGTCTGATCTCCTCGGCAAGCATGGGAGAGAATTGCGGTTGACTTCTCTGGACCCCTCAACGGACATCATCTCATGGTAAGTGTCGATGAGTACTCACGTTTTCCTCAAGTGGAAGACTTCTCTTCATCCACACATGACAAAAACATCGAGAGGCTGGATGCCATTTTCACAACATAGGGTGTTTCCTCCTTTCTTAAATCTGACAATGGTCAACCCTTCCATAGCAGAGAGTTTAAAGACTTTCTTAATCTTTTGAACATCAAACATCAGACAGGTACACCTATCTGGCCACAGGCAAATGGCGTTGTTGAACGATTTATGAGTACTTTGAATGGGTGGTTCAGCATGCTGTGCTGGAAGGCATCGACCTCAAGTCAGCTTTACATCCAGCCATCCATGCCTACCATTCCACTCCTCATTTCACAACAGGAGGAAGTCCTGCCACTTTGGCGTTAGGGAGAGCTCTTGGAAGGAAGATACCACAATGGACCACCAGTCGGTCAATAGACCCCGACTAGATTCGTGTCAATGACACCTCTCACAAATGTAAAATGAAGGCCTATGCCGATAAGTACCGATGCATTCGAGACACGGTTTTTGAAAAAGGAGACCGAGTTCTTGTCAAGCAAAAGCGGACACGCAAGACTGACGCTCCATTTGACACTGAACCACTAAGAGTTGTGGCGAGCAAAGGACATATCGTAACTACCCAACGACCTGGAAAATCCATAATCAGAGACTCAACACACTTTAAGCCTGTGCCATGACGTTCGTCTGCTCCAGACCTCAGTAGTGAGGCCAGTCCACTTGAGTGCCCAAGTCAACCATCCAACTCTTCTCCCGAGACGCCAGATGAAGGTGCCCCTCCTCTATCTCATACAACTTGATCTGGAAGATTGGTGCGAACACCTCAACGACTCATGGGGGACTTATAATGTGTATATGTAAATATATTTGTTTGTACTTTTTATTTAACAAAGGGGGAGATGTTGTGTCCTGTATTTGTGTGTATGAGGCCTCTAGTGGTCCTCTGCAGACTCCTTACAAGTATTATGTAATCTGATGGGTGTGACTAGATGTGGTTAAGAAAGATTGTGACACAGTGCGTTCAGTTAATGTTTCATGCTAAAGAATAAAGATGTGCAAACAGGAGCTCCGTCTGTGGTGTGGTCTGTTACATGCCCCCTGGGGTGGATGCTACACCTGAATATTTCGTATTTTACTATCCAGTAACCCTTCAAGGAGTCCATTGTCCTTCCTAGCACAAGGGCCCACAACACCCTTGCTACTCCATTGGTGGCAGATCATGTTTCTGAGAGTGCCAACCTATGATTGATGCGGTCGGCAAACTCCGACTTGCGTCTGCACTATTGCTCCATGGGTCTTATTGGGGTCAACATGACACATAGACAGCATGAGATAAACACAGGGCCCAAGATGCCTGCTTGTAATTTCAGATCAGTCCTGCTTGCACATCACATGCCAGGGTGAATACTTGTCTTCCCATCAACAGTCATGTGAAGTAAGAACCACACCATCATTGAGCCATTGAGTCCTGACTGCTCCATTATTAAGGGGTTGTTCCACCCCAGACACCCCCTTAAATCTACGCCCATGCCCACATGAGTGTGTGAACACATTTATGTTATTTGCCTGCAACGCCTCTCCGAGTTGCAGGTTCACTTGTGTGAGTCTCTGAAAACTCTTCTGAACGGTTCTGTAGAATTACAACTACTTGTGAACAAAACGTGTATCCACCAGCATTGCTGGAACTGTTAAAAAAAATTAAGAATTTCTCCGAGAACCTATAAATTGGGGGTCAAGGTGTGGCAGTGGAAAGGAGGTGGAGTCACAAGGTACAGAGTCATGGAAACTGAAGTCTGACAGTCAACTTCAACATTTATTAAAAAAAAAAATTGGCAACAAGGACATACGTGACAGTAAATCTGTCGTGACTTAATTGGTAAGAAAGATGCTACATAAAAAGTGGGGTTAATGCACCTGCTGCAGAGATCTCGTGTGCCCAGTAAATTTCAGGGGATGATAATAGTAAAATTACTCTAAGGGATAATGCTCTTACTGAGGAGATCTGTGTTTTGTCTAGTCACAGTTGAGACTCAAAATAGCATAGGGGTTTAATGTGTTTCCTACAAAGCTCATTGTGCGCCATGCAGATTTCAGATTCGTATTTTATGTAGATGGGTAAGTGGGATACTGCTTTTGACACATGACTGCAAGTAACAAAAGGTTCTAAGTTGTATTTCTTATAATATAGCACAGTGAGCTATGAATCGGCATCAAGGAGCTGCATACAAAATGCAAGACATGGGTTTAGAACCTTATTGTTTTTTTCTCCATCACTCACTACTTTAACGTTATTGCAAACGGTTCCTTTGGGTAGTAATATTGTGTTATCAGTCCAGACAACCCCAACTACTGTGCTATGTTTTACATACATACCATACATACTTTTTTCTCCCAGCCATGCACTCGTAACATAGAATGCCTACCAATAAGGACTATATGTGACTCCTACACCTTGTAACCCTCCTTGTCTTATGTAACACGTACTGCACATTGATACATTGATTTACACACTTGAATTATTTATTGTCTCTGTATAGTAAGTGTCTGTAATGTAAAGCACCGTGATACCCTACATTGAGATGAATAGTACTATAAAACATAAATTAGTATGTGCTATTTAAATCGCTGTTTGAGTAACTACTCGTCCAGATCGATACAGCTGACATTCTTGGATTGATTCATGCCCCTTTTATACAGGGGTTGAACAAAGTCAAAAACCTGCCCCCAAATCTTATGTACTCTAAAGATCTGTGAAGTGATAACAATCTTTGCCTTTATATCCCTTTATTGCATTTGCATCTAGGTGCCTAAATACCTCTCAGCCAGGATTATAGTCGAATAAATATAGGTCTGACGGACATTTAAATAAGGCATTACTTTTGGGCCCTGCTGGAAGTGAAAATAATAAAGCCCTCTCACCCCCTGCAGGTTGCTCCTCCGAACAGAAAGCAGATCATGTGTGGGCCACTGCTGAATATGTCAGCAAATTACACTGGGACAAATTCAGAATATTTCCCTGTGGTCAGCCCGGATGCCAGATATGGCTCAATAATTGCTGCTGCATATGGAATCTGGCTGGACCCCCCTTCAATTCCCACATTGATCCCCAAGTAAATGAAGCCCAAAGAGCTAAATGTGCAAAAATAACATTTTGGAATACACTGTTGTGTAAAGTGCAAGAGGCGGCCTGACAACGTTCCCTCCTGTAGATTGTGGTAGCAGCTAGGTTTTTGGGTTATTTGGAAGAAGAGCGATGCACCAAGTGATGCATTTTTGATTTCAACTGATACTTGCATTTCCGCTGCATTCCTGGTACCAATTTAGAAAGTCAATTTCGTTGAGGACAACCAATTAATAATGTTTGTATGATCAGGGATGGAATAGCAGAAAGAAAAGGCAGGATAAAATCTGTAGGATTTGGAGGTTTGAGCTCTTATGATGACCAACCGGTTGTGGGACCAAAGTTATGAAAGAGAGCAAAAATTAAAAGGCAACGATTGACTCTCCAGGCACCACATACTAACTATAGGTATGGGAGGCCCAGGTCTGTCCAGAAAATGGCCTGCTATCTTTGATGAAGGCCTGGAGTCAGAAAAGGATAAACCCAAAGGTAAAAAGATGGCCAGTTTGAATAGTGCTTGTGATGATGTACAATTTAATTTTACCCAAGAGGCTTTGATCAATAGGCCTACAGGGATGTGATTCAGTTTGTAGCACAATCGCATTCTATTGGGAATGCTGACAAAGCGACTGGGCAGTAGGGGTCGGGGTAGGAACAGAGGGAATACACAGAGGTTTGGGGGAGATAGATGTAAGCAATCTGAAACTTTTGCCAAGGCATGTCTTGAATTTAGGGAAAAGTTTGTGCCTTGGGATTGTTAAGAGTAGTTGCAGGATCCAAAGATCTGTACTCAAGATATTCATCAAAATCTTTTGAAACGCAGATGTTTGGGTAGATGATCAACACACTGAATTTTGGAATTCCTTATGTAATTTAGATGGGATTAGCTATTTGGGCTTCTAATAATGATAAATTGTGGCATTGCTTGATAAAATCTTTTTGAATTTTAGTGTCCATTTTTTTCTACAGGAATATACAAAGGAGAAACGGAGCAAATAGCATTTAATACTGTTTCAGAGTAAATTTTACTTAATTGTATTTATCTGATAAAGAGCTGGGATTTTTTTAAAAATAGTCCATGCTAAGCATAATTTAAATGGTGTCTATTCCTCTAGCATCTTGCGTATCAAGATTGTGATGGCTAGGGAGGGTCTGTAAAATGAAAGCACCTGAGTAAGTGTCGCTTCGGTATCTTGGCTGTAGTAAATGCTCTTGAATATGGCAGAGTGTTATGGTTACATTGCAGATGTTACATCGTGGGATGTTTGATCGCAGGTAAGTACATCAGGAGATATTATTTGAGGGTAGAATTTCAGTATTTTACTTTACAGTACTTTACATTGCAGGTGTGTAACCTTTAAATGGTTTTAAGTGACTTAACCTTAATTATATATGCGTGTTTCAAATTCAATACTTTATTTCGATTATAATATATAATCATAAAAGTATAAAAAGACCAAGTTAAAATCACCAAGTTACATTTGTCATTCAATTTGACTAAAGGCACACGAAAAATCTGATCAGCAATAGAATCTAAAAAGCAATAGAGTTGCGCCAATTAAGTGCATCTTTCAGAAAAGTGCCTACCGAATAGGTCACATAGGGAGTCTGAAGCGTCCATAGGAAATATGGGGCTGTCTATACTGATAAAAGCCTACGTTTTTGAGTATTGGTGATAATAACATTTTTCTTGGCATCTCATAAAATTTACAAAAGAACATAAAATGTGCTAAGGTTTGGGTTGAGACTTCGTCACAGGGGCAGAGCATAATGTTTTTTGGTTCAAATTGGCCAAGAGGGAAGCACAAATGACATCTGATGGTACCTAAACGAAACTTTGTCAATAGAGCTCTCTCCCATATGTTGTTTACATATAACAAATATGGCTCTACCCCAGGTGTCAGTTGTAAACCCATCAATTCTCTCATGTTGGCCCTCATAACCACCATATCTTCCCTGTTCAAAACTTTCTTTGTCAAAAATAAATCTTTAACCTTTGCAGATTCTTCCTTCAATATGGATTATAGCCTTATAGCCCGCCGTAGGGGGCTATACCGGCTATTAAAGGCCCGCTCCCGCGTTAAAGGCCCGAGCCGAAGGCGAGGGACTTTAACAAGGGTGAGGGACTTTAATAGCTGGTATAGCCCTGCTACGAAGGGCTATAAGGCTATTAGAACATTCTGCCACTAGAGGGCAGAATGTTCTAACAAATAAAACAAAGGCTTTTCGAAGCTCGAGGGGATTTAAATCCCCTCGAGCTCTGAGAGGCCTTTGTAAAACATTGGAATGTTGCTCTGCGGGCCTTTACCGGCCCGTAGAAGCAGGGAGCACTCCATTGTCTTCAATGGAGCTCCCAACATTCCAATGTTCTAATTCCGGTTAAAGAACAAATCAGGTCTATCAATGGCTTTCAAAGTTTTTTGTAGGTAATTCAGTTATGTGATTCTTAAGCCATGATCACAAAACAGGCAGGCCTCAATAATATCACGATTAAGGGAGGCCTCCGGATTGCTCCAGATAGATATCAATAAAAGAAGAGGGGCAAGCCCCATCAGATCTGAAACATAGGACAGACCTAGTTCGTTGTGTATAAAATGACTTGAGCTACCCGGACCAAGACCAAGTAACCATCTATAAAAGCAGTTTTCCTCCCTCTGGAGGCTGCTGCAATCCCTACACCTCCAAATTCCCGCCCCATAGGTAAGATCGGGTAAACATTTTGATTGATATATTTCCAATAAGGGAGCAATGGGTTTGCTGCCTACTCTCGTAGATATACTAAACAGAGCCCCAACTGCGCTGTTAAATCGTGAACATCTATCAGAGAGACAAGGCACAACAGTTTTTGTTTGAATAAAGTGTCACTCCCAAATAGGGGAATTCACTGACCTTAGTGATATTAGAGCCTTTAATACTTATAGGTCTCACCTTACTGCGGTGGGGTTCGTACACCATATAATGAGACTTTGTAATGTTGATAGCCAGGTCCAATTTATCTATAAAAGATACAAAGTTATCAACAAGAGCCCGGATCCCATTTGGCATGCGGGCAAGCAGCACCGCATCTTCCGCATAGAGAAGTGCTGGTAGAGGGAAGGCCTTGATTCTAAGTAAGTCACTGCATTTATTAATAAGAGAGGACTCTAGATCATTTATGTATAAAAGAAAAATAATTGGGGCAATAACACACCCTTGACGGACACCACGAGCTAGTGAAAAC
This sequence comes from Calotriton arnoldi, assembly GCA_963921515.1. NCBI lineage: Eukaryota > Metazoa > Chordata > Amphibia > Caudata > Salamandridae > Calotriton > Calotriton arnoldi. Next base: position 748,325 of record CAWUFW010003507.1, read on the forward strand.
AGTCAGGTGCAGTCTCCATCTGTGCCATACCTCACCCTAGCTGAAACATTATGCGTAGTAGATAGACGTGTGTGTATATGTATATATATGTGTGTATATGTATATGTGGCTGACTGGCTTCGGTATGGACTCCATGCAACCTCGAAAATAGGGATGCGAAGGAGCTGCGGTGAGCAGAAATTGACTTTATTTTGTAAATGCATCACCCACCGGAGGGTTTGATTCCTCAATACACCACAAGTACCAGCATGCTTTATGAACATGTCCCATCTGGGCGACCACTAGGGGTCTAAAACTATAAAAGTGAGCAATTGCTGTTGTGATGGATGCTGAAAGGCTGTACCTTTGAAAAAGATCAAAGTTGATCGAAACGCGTCAGGATTTGCCTCGCAGAAAATAAATAAATGAGGATTTGCCTTGCTGAAATAAATGAATTATTTGACTCACCGTGGGAGTGCAGCTCATTTCTTTTCCTGAGAGGAGAGAGCTTTTGTGATGTTTCAGCGGCTTGGTTCTGCCGCGAGCGATGCACCACCAGAGAGAGCGCCATGGCTGCCCGAAATGGAACCGTTTGTGCAAGCTCGTGAAAACGAACAGGGTTCAGCAGTGCGCCACCGAAGACTGGCTTCGGTATGGACTCCATGCAACCTCGAAAATAGGGATGCGAAGGAGCTGCGGTGAGCAGAAATTGACTTTATTTTGTAAATGCATCACCCACCGGAGGGTTTGATTCCTCAATACACCACAAGTACCAGCATGCTTTATGAACATGTCCCATCTGGGCGACCACTAGGGGTCTAAAACTATAAAAGTGAGCAATTGCTGTTGTGATGGATGCTGAAAGGCTGTACCTTTGAAAAAGATCAAAGTTGATCGAAACGCGTCAGGATTTGCCTCGCAGAAAATAAATAAATGAGGATTTGCCTTGCTGAAATAAATGAATTATTTGACTCACCGCGGGAGTGCAGCTCATTTCTTTTCCTGAGAGGAGAGAGCTTTTGTGATATGTATATGTGTGTGTATGTATATATGTATGTGTATATGTGTGTATGTATATAAGTGTGTGTATATATGTGTGTATGTATATAAGTGTGTGTATATATGTGTGTATGTTTTTGTGTGTATGTTGTGTGTATGTTATGTGTATGTATATGTAATGTATATATGTATGTGTATATATATATGTATGTGTATATATATGTGTATGTGTGTATATATATATATGTGTATGTGTGTATGTATATGTATATATATGTGTATATATATATGTATGTAATGTGTATATATTACCTACTGGCGGTCGCCAGTATGTAGTTATAGTTAGGACCTTGTTTATATTCAAAAAGCGTTTTTTCTTTTGCCAATATCTTTGACGCCGGTTGGCGAATCTTCAAGAAATTTTCTAAACTAATGGGGTGTTCCAATCAGCTCCTGTCTTAAAAGTTTTGGGGTGATTCGTCAAGCGGGGGCCCAGAAAAAAGGGGGGTCCCAAAACATGTTTTCTCCATGTTAATTTCCATAGGAAACTTTAGACACGGCTACAGCCTGAACTGCTGAACGGAATTACACCAAATTTGGCAAAAAGGTAGCTTTTGGTCCAGAAAGCACACTTTTCTTTAAATGGTGTAAATCCGTTCAGTAGTTTTTGAGATATTTAAAGATTTACAGATATCGATATTTGAGAATTGTGAGATCTGATTGGCTGAACCCTCCCGATCACGAGCTTGTTTCTGATTGGCTGCAACACTTCAAACCAGGAAGTGTTGGCAGCCATCTTGTGACTCGGTACTGAGTGAGAAGCAAAAAGGTGAGCAAAACATTAAAAAACAAGAAAAGGGGGCAGGGTAAAAACACCCTGACCTCCTAGGCCTTGTGAGGGGGTCCCACAGGGACCCCCAGGGCCAAAAAAAGCCGGGTGCGCAAATCAGGCCGAATAAAAAAAAAAAAAATGAAGCGTGGTCTCCCCCTGCTTCGTTTATTTAAAGCCCCCGGGTGGGCCAGGTCCCGGGGGGCAATTTTTTATTATGGTGCGGGGCCCCACGGGGGGCCCCCACAGCCCCGGGGACTACCACCTCCCTGGGGCTTTTATGTATTTAGGGTGGGGGGGCTTTGCAGGCCCCCCCAAGCCCCGGGGACCGCCACCTCCTCGGGGCTTTAGTTAATTATGGGTGGGGGGCCTCGCGGGCCCCCCCAAGCCCTGGGGACCGCCACCTCCCCAGGGCTATTAGAAATAGTAAGTGTGGTGGGGCTCGAGCCCCCCCCACACTGCCCCGGGGACCACCACCTCCCCGGGCACTAATTATTGAAATACGGGGGTCTGTTGTGGGCTCCGGGGACCACCCCATCCCCGGGGCTACATGCATGTTGGGAGGGGGGCCGAGCGGCCCCCTCGTGGAGCCCTCCATGGCCCTGGGGACCGCCACCCCCCAGGGCCGGCTCCAGCAATGTCCCAGGGTGCCCACCCCCGGGACATTGCAGTTTGCTATGGCAGGGCGGAAGCAGGAAACCTGCTCTCGCTTCCACGAAGCAAAGCAGAATTGCTTTTGGGCAAAGGGAGCTGCATGTTAGCAGCTCCCTTTGCCCAAAAGCAATGCTGGCTCCCGCAGGAGGCAGGGAGCCGGCAGGGACCGCAGGGGCATTGGGGCTCCCCCCGCGGTCCCCAGTGTTGAGGCCAGGCCCCGGGGGATGGTGTCCCCGGGGCCTCCGGGGCCAATAATAGCCTCAAGAGAGGGGCCGCGCGGCCCTCCTCCTTAAAATATTTTTTTAAAATAAAAAATAAAAATATGTGTCCATGCCCCGGGGGATGGGGTCCACAGGGCCAAAAACCGCCTCGGAGGGGAGCTGTGCTGCCCCCTTCCCGTTTAAAAAAAAAAAAAAAATCTCAGGCCCTGGGGGATGGGGTCCCCAGGGCCCACAAAATATTAAGAGAAGGGGGGGCCACACAGCCCCCCTTCTAACAAAGAAAAGAAAAGAAAAGCCGGCATCTCGCCGGAGGCCCCGCCCCCTCCCTGCGCCACCCTGCAAATGCACCTCCTGGCGCGTTCTAAGTTGGGGGATTAGGGCCCCTTGAATCCTGAGGGTCCCTGGGGGCCAGCTAGCCCACCAGGTACCTTCAGTAAGCCCCACACAATGGGATTGCTGAGAGGTGGTCCGAGGCCACGCCCCTTTTTACACCACTCTGCAAACGCGCCTCTTGGTGCATTGCTGGTGGGGCGAAGAGGTCCTCGTATCCTGAGGACCTCAGGACTACAGTGGACTTCATTCCCCGAGCAATGAACAAGGGGTACAGATGAGAACCAGGTAACTTTGGTGGGATAAGCCACCAAAAAGTGGATAGTTTGTAGTCGAAACATTGTCAGTAAGAACTTCTGTCTTTCATCTGCAATAAACTGTAAAGTGCTGGGTGTAGTAATGGAGCCCGAAAGTTGACCCCGCACTCTTCCCTGCTATCACCCTGTCGTGCCTTTTGCGCATGTTGATAAAAAAGATTTTTTATGTGTGCTGAGGAGATGTTTGATAAAAGAGCCAGGTTGTGATCAACAAGCTGGGATGCCCAGACTTTCAAAGCCCTTTTTGACACATTTGGGCCACAATAAGAGGGGTTGTAATTTGATGTACTCCTCCAAATAGTTTAGCCCTACCTCCTCTTGGCAAAATGATGTTGGAGTGGAGTGTGGGGTAGCCAGAAGTTCTCTTATAAATTTATTCAGAAGATTTTACATCCGCAACAGTGATTAGGCAGGTCGTGTCCTGGCCCCATTCCTTTTCTTAATTTATATCAATGCACCTGGTGACCACTTAATAAAGGCCGGAAAAGATATTCACAATATCAACTCACGAGAAATCCCTGTCCAGCTCTATGCAGATGATGCTAATTGCTCGAACAGCTAATGGTCTCCAGTCTTTGTTAGATGCTTTTAACAATTTTATGGACAACCCAGGACTTAAAACTAACCAAACCAAGTCGTTTATAATGAAATGTGGCCCAAAAATGTCAAAGAACAGAAAGTTTTTACTTGGTGGAAAAGAAGTGAAAAAAACTTCCCACTTCACTGACCTGGGCGTACCTATTGATACTGATTTTAACTGGAGGTTTTTATTGAATGTTAGAGTTTTACAATTTCAAAGGGCAATTGATGCAATTTTTAGATTTGCAAAAAGGCTGGGACATAAACCCATAAGTGAGCTGCTATGTATCTTTAAAAGTAATTGTTTATCAGTTTCAACATTTGGGGCGGGTATGTGGTGACACGTAAACTGTAAAGCCCTCCAGATTGTACAGACCCATTAATCATCATAGTTATCTTGACATTTTCACTGTTGCCTGGAAATTGCTGGAGGCAAAGAAGTTGCAGCAGATGCTTTTACATCCACAATATGTTGTGGAAACACAGCCATAGAGCCGGCCCTGGATCATTTGGTTGTTGGCCTGACAGAGACCGTTTGGGATACACTGATCGGTTTTGCCTAGCAAAAATGACAAAACTCCCTTCCCTCTTAATATTCCCATTTCCTAACAACCCATAGAGGGTGGTTGGTAACCACAGATATAGATTAAAATGTGTACGGATATACCTCTGGCAAAGGGTTAACGCTTCAATAGCTCACTGTAAGAAAGTGGATTATTATTTGGGTTGGGCAGTCGCCCACCTCAAGAAATGATAACACTAACTTGTCCCGGTGAACCCCAAAAGTCACTAAATTACCCTGAGCTCACCCCCTGGAAGCTATGGCACAGAGCAGACAGGCTTATCTTAGGGCAATGTGTAAATTATTTATGCAGGATCAAAACAATAATAAAGTCAAAACACCAAACAATAGAAATCCCAAACTGCAAAAAGAAACCTAGAGTATATTTTAATAAAAAGAATGACATCAAACAGACTAAAATCCAATACAGGGTCCCGAGATATGAATTTTTAAGTTAGTATAGCATCAAGAAGCACTAAGTGACAATGATATCATATGGTAGTCGATGGACATGGTTGACCGAGACCCTGGCGTGATATCAGGCCGACTGCAATGGAGCACGGGTCGGAAACACTAAGCAGGTTTGTCCCAGTCAAAGAGTTTACCTTCTAACTTAGTCATTTTTATGAAGCTCGCAATCCTCCAGCAAGGCAAGCCTAAAGCTGTATTTGAGGAAGCTGTGGCAAAATCAGACACCCTTTCCGCAAGTTACAACTTTTCATGGTTTCTGTAGCAGCTCCTTTGGGTCATTTTTTTTTATTATACATCTCTTTATTGGTGTTTGTAACAATAAAACACATTGAAACAGTTCAGGGAGATAGCACATATATTGTACAGTACAATATGAAAAAATTCCCTCTGCGCATTCATGTGGTGTCGCTGGAGATTCTCAGTCACCGTGACCACCTCCTCTGCATGCTTTGTGGTGACAACTGTGATAATGTGGAGAGGGGCAGACCATATATAGGTAAGAGATCAGGAAAAGAGGGAAACCATCCGACCCATCTGTCACCCGAATGAGGATGATCCGCGATTGCACAGATATGCACAGTGAGGGAGTACACAGCCAGTAACCCTAGACCTCAGGCAGAACCCCAGTGTCATACTCTCATGGTGGCCTTTCATCATCCTTGGCCTCCAAACTCAGGATGTATGTGTACCAAATTATGGACTCTGTGCCCCGTCGGCGGAGGTTTGCTAATGCCTTCACCTCCGCTTTGGCCCACTTCACTAGATCCTGCAGCCAGCATCCCATCACCGGTGCCATGATGACCTTCCATGCGATTGCTATCTGTCTCATGAAGAGAACCAGGGCAAGCGCTATAAACCTGCCAGTGTGCCTGTCTCCCTTGGTGGCGGGCGTATGCCTAACATAAAATATTCTGGGGTGAGAGGCCCATTCTTTCTGTGACTTCCACCAGTGTTTCCATAACCGCACTCCGTGCCTCTCATAGCGTAGGGCAAACCCATACCATGTGGTGAAAGTCAGCAGGTTGTGCATGGCAGCCGGGGCATTCTGAGGAAGCCCCAGGAAAAATCCTGTTTTATTCACTGTGGTGCCAGGTAGGTCTGGTGTAAGTAGTTGAACTGTGTATAGCGGAATCGAGGAATCCTGGAGACCCCCTTCATGTGTGACATGGCCCATGTCCATTTTTTGTCAGTGGGATCGCTGTCCAGGGCCACCAACCATTTGGCCCTCACCAGCAACACCACCCCGCTCCTGTGGGTCGCTTCTCAGACTCCAGGACCTCAGGGCACGTTGCAGCTAGGGCTCACTGCAGCAGGGGCCACCAGTAGAGTCAAGTCCAGATCCAGTTGGTAGTGGCCAGCTGGTCACTTCAAGAATATCAGTCAGCTGACCCTTGGAGCCCACTTCTTGTCCTGGGTACCAGAGAGAGCAGATCCAGTCCTTCATAACTCCTCTCGGGTTACAGCAAGCAGAGTCCAATCCTCTTCTGAAAGGTCTGAAAATGTTCTGAAGAAGGTTTCTTGAATTGTCACATTTATGGCTTGCACTAGCCAGTGGGTTGTGTTCAGACTCTGTGCCTCCCTAATCAATGAGTTAAAAGTTTCTATGTATTACTACACCCATCTTTCAGCAGTTCCTGTTAGGCCTACAGCAAACAATCCCATAGTGCACCTTACTCCTAAAATTCAATTCATTCCTCCATTGTGCAGTGCCCTTGTGTCTACCCAGAGGCATGGTCAGGGAAATGAGCAGTCTCCTCCCCTTTGTTCATTCCAGACTGGTTCCGAGGGTAGCTTCCTCCCATTGGGTTTGAAGCCAGCCTGGCTAGTGTGGGGCTTGTGAACAAAGGCTTTCCTTTCATCACATCTCTGCATAGACTAAACTATGAACATCCTGTCACCCGCCTAAGTCATTGTTCTTCCCTGAGAGCCGTTTTCACTTCTTCTCAAGGTCAAGCATTGCTAATTTCTTAAAGTTACTTTTCCCAACTACGTATTAAAAATCTAACTTCACCAATGCATTGGATTTTCAATGCATGACTATTCTAGCAGCTTCCTGTCAAATGTTACAGATTAAAATTTGTAATTTCTACTTCGAAATTTTCTAGTATCCCCTACAGCCCTGGCAGTGAAAATAGCTTTTGGGGGATAGTCACTGGGGGAACACACCAACTTTAATTTCGCACATGTTCCAATTTAAATATCAGGCACTCTACTGTGTGGGCAACAAAGTGCTCTTAGGGGTGACCTATTAATTTTTAAAAGGCAGGGGAGAACTATCAACCCTGTGGGAGTTGTCATCGCTAAGGTGAAAAACTTTGGCAAACTATCAGCATTGTCGTGATCCGTCCAGTCCAGAAGAACAGATAAGGCAAAATTAGGGGCAAGTCGCACCAAAGATGGTAATTTCCTACGCTAACTCACAGGAATATTAAGATTTAGACAAGCAACTTTGGAAACCAGCCGACTCCATGGAAGTCCCTTAAAAGACCTTTTATTGGATGGGACTAAGAGAATGTGCAGTAGGTTTATTTCTCTATGGAGCCAAACATTTACAATGGATCTTTCAAATCTTTTTTTATTGATCAAGCAATACATTCATACTAGAAAGAAATCAGAAAAGGCAGAATTAGCTTGACCAGCAAATTGTATTTAAATTTAGCCAATCAGAATGTTTTAAAAATGGTGAGGTTAGGCAGACAAAGTCTTTGTTTCATAAATTAATTTCATGGTATCTTTAAAAAGTGTTTTAAAGGACCCCACATCTTCAAGAAGTCACTGTGGCAGCCAATTCTGTTATAAAATATTTCCTCCAAGTTCATAGCTTTCTTGGGCCCACGACACCCAAGTAGGAGGCTTTACATTGCGCCAGAACTGAGCAATAAGTGCCCTGGTTATTAATGAACCAAAAAACATGAGATAGTGTGGATCAAAAGGGAGATGTTGCCCAGACTCAAGTCTGACACTTCGATAAATGTGCCCATGCGCAATTAATCACTGGGCTTTCCCACATCATATATATCCAGGTATACCAATACTTTGCTTTTCTGCAATGATATTTTAAGAAGATGATCAGGAGTATAATTTAAGTGATAAAGTGAAACATAATGAATTTGTGGAAGAATAAAGTTAATAAGCAGTTGATGCATAGCCAAATTCAAATTATCCTAATCTTTGAAGGATAACTCGATATTCAACTCCTGTTGCCAAACAATTCTCAAAGTATTGAGAGTGAATGGCTATGGGGGAAGGCAATACCAAGCAGCTTGATATATACCTGGGAATTAAAGTTCTTGTGAGGAGGATACCGGAATATGGTATTAAACTAGATCCAAGTTTTTTCCCGAAAGGCTGTGAGATAGCGGGGAAATTGTAAATACTTTAAGATACTACCACAAACATTAATATTATATCATTCTTGAAGTTTCTCAAACCTAAAAAACGTTTTGAATAAAATATCTGATCCAGCTCCAATAGTCCCTTGCTGCTCTCTCTGCGTGCATTGTCCGTGATCTCACTGGATAGAGAAGGGTTTTTCTAGTGGGGGTACAGCCTATTTCTCCTCTTTTTTTAAGCTTCTTGATCCACTAATTCTAGCCAGCACAAAGGGCCTGCAGAACCTTAAATCTGACCTTTTTGGAGTACTTGGGGTTTTGAAATTTACTGGCAAAACTGTTCAATCCATTTTACTGTGTCATCTTAGCCAAAATCACACAAAAAATGGGCTGCTGACTGGGGCAATAACCGCCCGCTTGGGAAAGAGCAATGGCAGCCAGATAATGAGATTCCTTTTAAGGTAAAGTCCATCGTCCTTTACCTAATGGAGAACACAAATTTCTATGGCTGCTCGGTGAATTTGTAGCTCAGATAAGCACTGAATTCTTACAGGTAAGTCATACATGGAACAAAGCCCATCACAGAATGTCAGTAACTCTGAAAGGCACATAGAACGTTTGTAGCCCAGCAGGGCTGGCGCTCGGCATGGGCAATGTGGGTAGCTGCCCATGGCCCCACTCCTGCTCACGACCACGGGGGGCCTCACCAGAGCACAGTCTTTATAAAGACTCTAGTGTTACAGTTCCAGGAAACAGCAGAGATGCAGTGCTGCAAGGCCCAGGGGAGGCAGGGAGGGGGCTTCCTCCTCTGGGCCTTGTAGCCATGGACTGAAAGGGCTTCAGAAATCTAATCGCTGCATGATAACAGTGATTAGATGGGTGCTTGAAGTGCCCTTAGGTGTGAAGTGAGCCCTGCCCCTGCGCGTGAATGAAAAGCAGGGTGCCCTGCAGAGCTCACAACAAAAGAATGAATCGTGTCCTATCACCACTAGGCATTACTCACGTAGAATGGAGGAAAGGGAGACATGCCACAAAATATTTTTTTAAAGCGTTTTCATTTAACACACTGAAGCGTTTGACCTTAGTACATTGAATTATGTCACTCAATTGAGCTGTATTTATTAAAAATGAGAGCTTTAAACATGAACTGTGAAAGAATCCTGCCCCAGCCCTCATGGTAATGGTATTAGTTAGCTAAGAGCAGGGCCACTGGGATTATGTGGCTGGAAAGGACCAAATCAGGTGGCAGGGTTTTCTAACGTATGGATCAAAAAGGCAAATTATGTGCCATAATGCAGCACATTTTATGATCGCATTACCTCATTGTTTTGTCATTTCTAAACATTATTAGTATCTGGCAAAGGTTTCATCTCATTAGTACCAGTATGGCACCCAAATACAGCAATAAGCAACAGAACGATGACCTGTCATTCTTTGTGAAGTGTTTTCCACTATGTAGCAACAAGTGATGCTATGCTTTTAGTAACATTTGATCCGTTTGAGCTAGAAACAATTTTTTTTGTTTAAAACTGTAGAATATGTAGAAGATGGCTTATGTGGCGAATGAGCCAAATCCACAATTGTGCGGAAAAGGAAGTGACCGCAAAATAGCATAATTCCATTGGCCCTGACTGAGAGGCATGTCAGGGTTCATGTGTACCCTATATGTGAGCGAGATTCTTGTTAAACTTGGAGCAAAATTATAGTATATTACATCAAACACAAGAAGTGTCTGTACAGTGCACACCCTGAATGCACATATTTGAAAGTGCTCTCGTGTGATAATGAGTCAAATGTATGTTAGTGAAATAAAGTATTTGCCTAGGATCCCACATTTTTGTAAGGCAGTGAAGCTGGGATTGATTCTAGATTTTTCCAGTTACTCACTGTGCAATTCAGCAACTACATGTGTATCTCTTTAGGACATTAAAGCTTAATGTTCCGTCTTTAATTCTTGGAGGATGAAACTAAAGTCTGGGTGACAGAAAGAGTCCATATTGTTTTTTTGGCAGTTTTTCATGGCACAAACCTCGGCCATGATCATAAGAGAGCTTCACAATGGACACAGACTACGTTAATTTATTTTCCTGTATAGAGAATTGCCTGAATTCACAGGATGCTGATCCGAGGCCAGGATTCAAGCCTCGCTCCCTATGATGCATGGTGGGCAGCTGTAACAGCTAGGCTACATTGCCTCCTGTGAAAGCTCAGCTCATTTTGGGCTTGAGGCTCTAAGAGGACCTTGAGCTGCCCAGAGAGAGCAAAGGGAGACGTTGATATACAGGAGGCAGAAACAGCAAAACAAGGTGAGGCAAGAGAAGGTGAGAGGCTGGGTCGGAAGATGAGAAGAAAGGAGTTGAGCATTGAGGGGAAAGATGGCAGGAACACATCAGCATTGGACTCCAACTGGTGGTCGGCTGTAGTCTGACCCAGAACCCACTCTAGAAACCTCAGAATAAACCTCAACAGCAAACTGGACATGCCTGTACAATTCAATGCCATCACTGCATCCTGCTTCCACACCCTGAAGATGCTGAGGAAGATCTACAAATGGCTCCCAAGCAACACTAGAAAAATGTCACTCATGCCCCAATCACCAACAGGTTGAACTATGGGAACATCCTCTATGGCAGGATCACCAAGCAGCTCACTAGAAAACTACCAACTGTCCAGAACAAGGCAGCCAGATGCATCGTCAACCTCATACACAAACTTCACATCATACCATACCTCAGGTAAAACCTCTGGCTCCAAATACACAAATGCGTTCAATTCAAACTCCTCACACACACATTCAAGGCACTACACACTGAGCCCCACCTACCTGAACAGGCGCATCTCCTTCCAACCAGCTCCCAGACACCCCCCCCTCTGCAGGACTCCTACTCTCTCACATCCCACACATACACAGAGAAAGGATCAGAAGGACTGCCTTTCTCTTACATCGCTCCCAAAGTAGGGAACTGCCTCCCAGTAGAGGGTAGAGCTTCAACAAATGTCTAGAGCACAGCAGAAACAAACATTAAAAATCCTACTGAAAGAATGCTTTAGGAGGAGTGATATAGAGGATGTGAGTCAAACTTTGGGGGGAATATTCAGTCTTAACCTGCGAAACATAAAAAGTGGTTGTATCAGAAGGTGGGCCCTGAAGGTAGGTTGGGGCAGATCCCAACTTTATAAGATGGAAGTGGCCAAGACAGGCAGGGGAGGAAAGAGGTAAGTGCCCCTTTTGTTGAAAAGCATCACTATCCTATTTGCACTTCTAATTTGCACATGTTTTGATAATGGCAGAAGAATATTGCTGTTGCCTGTTTTTAGAATGATGCAGGTTAGCCGTACAAGTGATTTATTGTTAGAACTTTTAGGATGTGATAATATAACATTGTGCTATGCGGTAGGGATATTTCTGTCTATAGTTGATGGATGGTCAATTGAGTAGGGAGGCCTATTTCATTAGAAGGATGGTACAGGATCATCGAGGCCCATCCATGTATTTGAATTGGACCCATGCCATAATATGTAGCGATCTTTTGGGTCCCTTTTGTTATAATAGAATTTTTTGCACAAATATACGTATATGTTTTATGACCATGGTTTACTTGACATAAAAGCAGTGGTATTTTTTGCACAAATATAGCCTCTTTTCACAAATATATTTACATGCTGTATTGTTAGGAGTTTATCTTGTATGAAAGTAGTGGTATCTCTTGGTTGCTCTTTTTAATAATAGTAATTTTGTATGAATATATTTGTATGATGTACCTTTTATGGTTTTATTCTGTATAAAGGTAATGGTATTTTGTATAAGATCAATGCCATGTTTTTTAGATTAATTGGATATTTATTTAAAGTAGTATGGTGCATTTGTGATTTGCATGTGTTAGAAATGGGGGTCTCTAGTTGGCAATGGTTTGCACCTTTGTTCAAATAGGGACCCTTCCTTCTAGTCAGGATAAGGGGGATACACTTCTAAAATAACCCCTGCTCACCCCCTAGGTAGCTTGGCACGAGCAGCCAGGCTTATCTCGGAGGCAGTGTGTGAAGCATTTGCACATAACATACAGTAATACAGTGAAAACACTACAAAGGGACACCACACCAGTTTTAGAAAAATAACCAATATTTATCTGTGCAAACAAGACCAAAACGATAAAAAGACCACCATACAGTAATCAAAAATATGCACTTTGCAAGAATGACTTTAAAATGCAGATCCTTAAAGCCAGTAGCTCCGTCCGGGGCTACCGTGGTGCTGAAAACAGCAGACTCCAACAGTTCCGGTTGACCGCGTCGGAGTGGACCGGCGTCAGTGTCAGCAGACTCGTAAACAGTACCTTTGGTTCTGGCCGACCGCGTTGGTTCGGGCCGGTCGTGGCAACCGTCACGGTTGCGATGTTTAGCATAGCAGTGTGGCGTGCAGTGCCTTCAAGTCGCGGTGCAGGCAGCGGCTCGGTGATGATCGTCCAGTGGTGTCGGTGGGACCAGGGCTTCGGTGAAGAGTGAGGCGGTGCTCGTTGCGGTGCTGACAGGTCACGGTGCAAGTGGCAGTGCTGGTGGATGGGAGCTGGCGTCGATCGGCCCAGACTGCGGTGTGGTTCGGGGTCAGGTGTTGTGTGACTTACGAGCAGTGCCCCAATCCACGGTGCAGTCATGGGTGTCGAGGTTAGTGTACAGCAACGCCATCGGTGAGACCAGGGTGGTGGAGTGAAGCGAGGCGGTGCAGAGTGTGGTGCCCACAGATCGCGGGGCAAGCAGCGGCTTGGTGGCGGCAGTGGTTGTCGGTGAGACCAGGGTTGCGGTGCGAAGTGTGACGGTGCCTTCTGCGGTGCCTTCAGGACACTGAGCCAGCATCGTTGTCGGTGACTGTGTCGGTGGCTTTCCCCCTCTGTGGCAACTGAAACCCACGGTTCCAGAGGCGGTACCAAGAGGTAAGTGAATTCTTTGCTGTACCTGAGACTTCGTGAATAGGAGGCAAGCTCTATTTCAAGCCCTTGGAGATTCTCAGCGACAAGTGAAGAAAGTTCAGTCCTGTCCTTTGCCTGCCCAAGGCAGAAGCAGCAACTGCAGGCCAACCCAGCAAAGCAACAACAAGGCAAAGGGGCAGTACTCCTTCTGGCAATTCTTCCAGCTCTTCTTCTTGGCAGGTTCCTTGATAAAGCAAGTTCTCTGAAGTCTTATCTTCCTGATATTTCCAACAGGAGGCAAGCTCTACTTCAAGCCCTTGGAGAAAACTCTATCAGCAGGATGATGAAAGTACAATCCAGTCCTTTCCCTGCCCAAGACCGAAGCAGCAAGCAGCAGGCCAACACAGCAGAGCATGCAGCAAAGTGGCAGTTCCTCCTGGCAGCTTTTCCAGCTCTTCTTCCTGGCAGGTTCCTTAGTTCAGCAGTGATCTGAAGTTCTGGGGTCTGGGCCCCAATATTTATACTCCGTTTCTCTTTATTCTTTTGGGCAGAGAGTGTCTGTGCTCAGCCCAAACCAGTTCTGTCCTCTCTGGTCCAGCTTCCCGGCAGGAGGTGGAGACAGCATTGCCCAAGGCAGACCAGGCCCATTCAGGTCCAAGGGAAATCTCCTCCCACCACTCTAAATGCAGACCAGGCCTATTTTGGTGCTAGGGAAACTCCTCTCACTACTCTGAATGCACCTCAGGTCTATTCAACCCAGCCCCGACTCATCAGGAAAGGCAGGACACACCTCTACACCCCCCGTGGCGGTCTACAGTGAATGCACATCCCCAGCCCCTGTCACTCCAAAGCCAGTCAATACACAATCCAGCAGAGACACACAGGATGGCTAAGCAAGAAAATACCCACTTTCTAAAAGTGGTATTTTCAAACACACAACATAAAAATCATCTTTACTAAAAGATGCATTTTTACATTCGGAGTTCAGGCACACTAAACTCCATTTCTCTATCTTCTCCCAATTGGAAGTTATACTTGTAAGATGTTACAAAGTATCTCCCATTCTATCCTAGGGGACAGATAGTCTTTCCATAGTGAAAAACGAAATACACTGTATTTCTCTATCAGGACATGTCACGCACAGCAGTACATGTCCTACCTTTCACATACACTGCTCCCTGCCCACAGGGGTACCTTGGGCCTATCGTAGGGGTGACTTACATGTAATAAAAGGGAAGGTTAGGGCTTGGCAAGTGGGTGCACTTGCCAATACGACATGGCAGTCACAACTGCGCACAGACACTGCAGTGGCAGGTCTGAGAACCCTTTAAAAGGCTGCTTGTGTGGGTGGCACAATCAGTGCGGCAGGCCCACTAGCAGCATTTCATTTACTGGCCCTGGGCATACACCATGCAATATGCTAGGGGCTTAGTAGTAAATCAAATAAGCCAAACATGGAAACACTAATCCATTTACATAATTTGCCAGGAGAGCATATGCAATTTAGCACTGAATAGCAGTGGTAAAGTGCCCAGAGTCCTAAAACCAACAAAAACAGGGTCAAAAACAGGAGGCCAAAAAGTGGGGGTAAACCCGTTGAAAAAGCCAAGTCTAACACAACCCCCTCCCAGCCTAAAGCCAGGGTATTCTAATCAATCCCTTGATGGACTTCCCTGCTAGACCTGGCCCACAACAGCAGAGGCACGTTCTGGTTCTATGCCTTGCTGAACCCAGTTGGATCCCTTTGTCCATACTCTCAGGGCCCACTAAGCTAACCCATGGGGAACCCTTCTCCTCACCTGGGGACCCCATCTGTGCAGCACCTAACCTTAGCTTGCTCACAGGTGTGTTCCAGCGGGCAGACAGTACTCACATGGCCTACACAGTGGTGTGACCCAGTCCACCCGCGGGGTGGGATTCAGGTCCCCTCCCCAGGGGCACCTCTTTCCCCAAGGACAGCAAGCCACAGTGGCCACTGACAGCTGTCAGTGACGAGATCCAGGCCTCATGCCTCTCAGGGCTCTCTAACCTCTGTGGTGTTAGAGAGTAGGGAACGGTAGCCCCAGGTGCTGGACACCCTTTGTCCACTCTCCCTCCTGCCAGTTCAGGGATGGCATCCTGACACTGGCCCACCAGCCCAGGGTCTGCACCATGCGGTTGGCCAGGACACCGAGGTGAGCTCTCCCACACCCTGTCCTCCCCGCTGGGGTCCTGTACCCTCCACAGTGGAGAGGTACCCCCAGACTCCAGAATTGCCAGGACACCTGTGGCATGTGTTCTGCACAATGCTCTCACCAGTTCTGGGGTACTATCCTGCAACTGGTACATCAGCCGAGGGTCTGTACCCTAAGGCTGAAAAAGGGACTGGTTTGAGCTGTCCCACACCCTGTCCACCTCCCTGGGGCTCTGCACCCTCCCACCTTGAGCGTTACCCCCAGAAGACAAATCGGTAGGGGCTCTGTTAGCAGTCGCTCCTTCCCCCAGGTCAGAGGGACACCCTGAACCTGGCACTCCAACCCAAGGTCTGCACCCTTGGGCTGGACCCTGCCTGGCAACCCAGGACTTCCAGGGTAGTAAACCAACCCCCCCTAAGGGAAACACACTCCTCAGGAGTTGTGAAAGAGTTTGCCTGGCACAGGTCTCCAGCCTCCTGTCCATGTGACAGTGTGTGAAGACCCCCCAGGCCAGAAGTGACAATGGGCAGGCCTGGGTAAGCACAGTATGATGTTTGCCTCCTCCCCCATAGAATAATGCCAAACCTCAGGGAGTGATAGCGAGACCTGGGAAATGGCTGCTTTTCAAGAGCAGAGTTAGAATTGGCCTTCTGTGGTAGGTGAGAATAAGGGGGGATTGAACATGAAATTGGGCTGTGGGGAGGAGGGCAGTTAGAAGCGACGGAGCATTCCATAGAATACATCAACGCACATGGAGTGAAATGCCTGTGCAAGTAGGTGGCTAATAGGTTCAAGGAGGCAGGTCTTGTATTGGAGGTTGGAAGACCAAAAGTGTTTGGTTAGATACCGGGGAGTGACTTGTGGATGATGGAAATTGTCATGCATTCAATTATCTCTTTAACCAAGATCCTATGGATTTTCCTGAGGACAAGCACAATTTGGTTATTACTTCTTAAACTAAATGTGAGTTGAGCGGCATGGTTCTGGTCCCTTTGCAAATTGGCAAGTGTCTTCTCAGATATTGGGGGCATGTGATATTAGGGACTTGTGACTTAATTGTCTTTAAACTGTAAGTCTCTGGTATTACTTAAGTATTTTTTGCGAGTCAAGCAGAACCACCCTCCAACTTGCTACATCTCCTTTCCATATTGCTGTAAACTGCAGAGGTTTTTTTGCTTTAAGGTATCTCTTTAGTGACTGGCTCAGTATAGCTTTGGCAGTCTTGGTTTCTCTGGCCACAAACTGTTTTCCCTTTTAGCCATCAGCGGCCCTATTATGTAAAGGGTGCAGTTTCCCTGTTTGCACCCGATGCACCATAAAATAGGTGTGCCGGGCGCAAACCGGGAAAGTGCTCCCTATTACATGGAATGTGCTGCCCCCAGGGCAGTTGCAAATTCGTGCTGCCCTGGGGGCAGCGCATTCCTTTAAAAAACGGAGCGGCGGCTTTAAATCCGATCCGTGTTTCACTGTACAGGCGGCAACCTGCCTGCACTTTTAAAGGGGATTACATTTACCCCTGCAGGCGGCTGCAGAAAGGGACTGCACCCGCCTGCAAGGGGATGTCTGGGGGGGTCAATGGGACCTCCTGTCCCCCCCTCAAGAGGGCTACTCTCAGAGGGTGCACTGACACTGTGCCACCTTTTAGGTGGTGCACTGTCAGTGCACCTCCTGAGAGCTTCTTTGCCACTGCGCCCACATATGTAATACAGCACCGGCGCAGAGGCAAAGTGATTTCCTAATTTGCGTGGGGCACGCCCGCATGCAAATGAGGGAACACCCCCTGAAGATAGCGCTGGCGCTTTGTGCGCCATCGCGATCAGTATTACAGAAGGGGCCTCACAAGCGTCTGCGAACCTTTCTGTAATACCAAAGTGCCCCATGGGCGCCCAAAGCGGGTGCAAACGCCTGTTGCGCCCTCGGGGCACTTATGTAATACGGCCCCTGTTCTGTATATCTTTAAGTTAGTTCAACTCTTTGCATCTCTTAAAAATGGAGTTTAAGAGTAATTGCTGTGTTTATGCACATGGTATGCAGGTGTGGTCCAGCCTTTGGTGCTTCTGTATGCCAATATATTAGCCACCCCACCTGTGTATGACATTTCTGCAATCTTGTCTTCTTATCTTTTGGAATCTGTGCTTTGTTGTTTGCTGCAGCTCTTGCAGGTCACTCACCTGATCTAACATTGATCTGTTTGTGTTGATCCCTCGTACCTGCTGAAAACCAAATGCCGTATCTTTAGCTTTACGAGCGTAAAGGGAGGGCTGGGGAGTCGCTTTAAGTCCCACTTTATAGTTCTGGGACAATCTGACTCGGAATGTTAATCATGCCCTAATCCGGAAACAGTTAGCGACATTGTTGTAGTCATATCAGTTTTGGAGAGACCTAGGTCTGGCATTTTCAGCCAGTTTGATAAATGTCATATTTTTCCACATAATAGAGCTTCAGAATATATGTACTTATTTTATTAGGATTCATATTTATATTTTTAGCCATTTTAGTGATATCTGCACTAGGTCAGTAGTTTCTTGCAATGCTGCTTCAACAATGCCAGAAAATTAATGTTCAATTGATGTCCCTCTTGTGATCTCACTTCCTGTGATATCACATCCTAGAGGGGCCTTGCATGTTACTTTTCTGCCCTGGGCTCCACAAACCCTAGAGCCCGTGTTGTAGCCCAGCATTTGATTTGGACCGACCCACTAGGAAATACACTGATGAGTGGGAGTCTGGTGGAGTACATAGCAATACAAAATATAACATTCAAAAGTTTAAGAAAACAAAGGCAAAATCATATTTAATACATCTTCATTCCTAAACAACAAAGATAGGCAGGAGGAATTGATCCGGGAAAAACCTCTAATATGGATTTCTTATTCTTGCAGAGTTCCTAACACGGTCATCCATTAAAGAATCATCCCCCAAGTCATAAACAACCTCAGGAGTAACTTGTGGTTCTACAGGAATTTGCACACTCGTACCTTCACATTCCCGATAACGTACTTTCTTGTGGGTATCTTCAGTATGCTCAACAGCACACAGTACATCCAACTCTTTCCATGATCATATCATTATCATCTTCTCAACTCGTGCAATCCCTAACACACTTAGGAATCCCCATGACATTCCAACATTGCTATCTTGTGTAATAACAGCCCCATATTGATTTTAACAGCTTTAACTGGTCGGGAAAACTTAAAACTTCCCTTCTCCCTATGCCCAGGATGGTGAAGCTTAACAAAATCTCCAACTGAACTCTTGCTATGTTTTACTTTGTGAGTGGTATCAAAACGATCTTTACTTCTGTTCTGCCTGTGCTCAACAAAGGATCTGACTTTATTGAGGTCAGGCTTGATATTGACCAATTTTCTGGATGGATTCTTACACTTGAGCCACCACAGAAAAATGTCTGATGTGTGTAGCCTTTCTCTTTAATAGTTGAAAAGCATCGACACCCTTGACTGAATTTGGGATTAATCTATATGCCAATAATCTCTCTTTCACTGGCAGTAAAAATAAATTTGACTTTGGCATGCAAGGTGCACACTGTCTTTCAAATAACGGTTAAATCACTCTACCTGCCCATTGCACAGAGGGTCATAAAGCGCAGTTCTCTAATGTTTTATACCATGTGTGGCAGATGATGTAAGTTGCATGCAATTATCAGTAACTAAGTTTTCAGAAAGCCCTTCATTGCTAAAGACGTCCATGAGAAACTCCAACAATTCATTAGTAGCTACTCTCTCAACAAATTTTACTTCTGGGTGTTTTGAGTGATAATCAAACCATGGCAAAATGCATATGTGAAGGAAGTCTTTTACATGGTCCTGATACGTCAAACCCCAATTTCTGCATGCAAAGTGGGCCAGTCAACAGGTATCAAAGGGACACTGAAGATTCTGAACTTTTTATTACACATCAAACACGCAACGCAATCTCTAACAAAATGATCAACTTCGTTATCCATTTCTGGCCACCAGAATTGGGTCCTGATTAAGTTTTTTTTATTAAAGCTAACATACACATATGTCTATGTGGCAATCCTTACGAATAGCATTGTGAATCCTTTGGGTGGAAACACAGAAGTTGTTGAGAATAGAAAGTTGTTCATCACACTTAACTCTGCATACACCTTGGCAAAGGAATGCAACTGTCTGATAATTAATTAATTGAAGGCCATCCTTTCAAATATACTCCTTAGTCAAATTCAGCACTTCATCATTCGCATCTTCTGTCAACCACATTTCCTCCTTCAACATGCCACTTGAGATATGCAAACATCACTCATACTTGCCACAACATAAACGTCTTGATCATTTAATGCGCATGGTGGACATAATAGACAGCTGGTTGGTTCCTTTTCCCTGGTTCAAAAGAAGCTTCAACCCAATATTCTTGTGATTTTGACAAAATGTGGACCAATTACATGTGATCAATTTATAACAATTATTTCCTACCCCATATAGAAGGCAAGAAGTGGTTAATTGACCACTCACATGCTAGAAGTGCATGCTCTACCACAGCATATCTTCTTTCTGTTTCATTTAGGGATCTTGAAGCATAAGTTATTGTGCACTGTCGATACCCGGCCCTTTGGACAATACAGCTCCCAGTCCATAGCAACTAGCATCTACTCAGATCACACATAATTTCCCCAAGACAGAATAATTTAAAATTTTGGGCCTGGGCAATTTGTTTCTGATCAGCTTCTTGCTGATAATTCTCCCATCTAAAATCTTCTCCTTTAAACAAAAGGGGCAGTAATGGTTTTATGAGAGAAGCATATTTTTAACAGACCTTAGCATAGTATTCACATAATCCTACAAATCACTTCTGTTTTTCCTTGGTATTGGGTGGAGATACTTCCTTAATTTCTCAAATAATTCTTTTGGTATAATTCCCTGAGCAGAAATTGAGTTTCCCAAGTATTTGGCTTGTCTTTTGGAAAGCTTACATTTGTCTAGAGAGAGTGTCAGTTCTTTTTCCAATAGTCTTGAACAAACTTTATGCAAAAATTGTGTTCTTTGTTTTTGGTGAAACTCAGAATGAAGCATCCACACTTCCATCTAGATCCTTGAGCAGGTGAAACCAGGCGCGTTGGAAACGTTTGCTGCTTACAAGAACAAAAGGCATCCCGCGGTAATGGAATAATCCAAATAGATTCAGAAATGCTTGACTCTTCTCCTAATTCAGTCGGATGAGAACTCTTTTTCAAATCAAGTGTAGAGAAAATGGTGCACAATCCGAAAGTGCCAAAATTTCATTTATTTTGGGCGAAGGATATCTGTCTATGTCTATAGATGTATTTAAAGCGGTCTAGTCAACATATAGTCGCAAAGTCACATTCCATTTTTTTTTTTGCTAGAACTGGTGAAATCCAGTCCAATGGCTCAGTTTTCTCTATTATTCCATCTCTTCGAAGTTCTACCAACAAGATTCATAACTTGACGTGCACAGAGAGGGGAACTCTTCTCAATTTTTGTCTGATGGCCCGTGTATATGCTCTGAGTTTTATCGGGTGTACATATCCCTTGTGCTTTCCTAATTTATTGTTGAACACTTTAGAGAATGCGTTAAGGATTTCAAAGAAACAACTTGGTTTCTTAATGACCAGCATAGGGTCGGTGCAGAAAGATTAAGAGTAATTTTCAATAACCCTTGATCCTTTCAACCAAAAACATTCACTCCTCTGAGTGCTACATCAACTTTAATCAAAGCTGCTGATTGTTAGAACCCATTATAACTTGTAAAATAATCCAGGAAACCAATTTTATGTCCATCAAAAGTGACAGCCTTCACATCAGGTTCTAAAAGGTCTTTTACTTTGCTTGCTAGTTCAATATCAAACCCTTCCTTTGTAATGGTGAATGGGGATCCTGAGTTGACCATGTGTCATACTTCCTGTCCCAACACTCTTAACAAACCCATAGGAGGTATATCTATGTTTACTTTGTTTAAAGAAGATACAGGATCATTGTATATTTGGGTTGCCTTCCCTTTATTGGAATAAATCTTGTGTTTGTATAAAGTATTTACAAAGTTCATCCACAAAATGTCTTCAGTGATGGTCAAGTGAACCTCCACAAACAGTTCATCAAAAGGAAAGGATTATCCAGGTCATAGACATTTTCAAAATATTCATTCTTGCTTCTTCTAATTCTCCAACACACATAATTTTTTCACAATGTTCAACAAATATGACAAATATGTCAAAGTGTTTCGGCCCTACCATGGGGCTTCATCAGGGCTATAAACATATATGCAAACAAATTTTATTTACAATAAAAACACTTACGAAGCATACATATAATTCAAACACTATCATCAAACAGAGTGAGTCATATTTATTTTCAAAAATAATCGTAGTGGTTTTACAAAACCCCTGACATTACCTTTTAATGATAATGCCATATTGGTTAATTTCTAATGCAATCCATTATCATATATCAATCAATTTAAGACTGTATCTATTCTGTTATATTAACCACCATCCATACTTATCCAATTATCCCCAAACTAGTAATATCATAACACGCTTCCCATTATTACTGGCCAATAACACTTTCTATTACTAATTATAAATTACATTTGTTACTGTTGAAATTTCAATGATAACCAACAGTTCTCAATATATTCATCTGTGGTTCATTTTTAAAGAATGTTGGTAAAAAAAAAAACATGAATTGAACACATTATTCCAAATAAAACCTCTTTATCCACATACACATAATAACAGAAGGTGGCCCCCAAATATGTGTGGTATTCGTCACAACCAAACTTAATGGCAATCTACCATTATTCAGTATCCATCCAAGTTTGTCTGTTTCCCATTAAACAACATCCTGTGACATTGTTTAAAAACTAATTTTACTCTACATCAACACCCAAAACAGTCTCGACATTCCATACACCATATCCCTCAAACAAATTTTTCATAGTGTCCATCAAAAATGATAAACCAATCAGGGCTCTCGATCCAAATACTGGTCACGTCCATTATTACTTGAATAATCTTAACACACACATTCATATTAGCCAACATCCATTCCATCCCTTCAAATCCATATTCTTCATACTTACGAACAACTCCCAGTGTAACAGAATCACTGCATCCAAAAACACCCGTCTCTCCCATTATCTCCTCATTCCACAATAATTGTCAGCAACCACACAACTTATCCATCTACGTACCTGTATCCATTACTTGTAGAACAACCTTGGCATACCCGCTCATTATGTGGGAGCAAAACCTTCAATTCCTCAGCCAGGCCTTGTATACAAGCAACAATCCCTCCATGTTAGAATAGGTCTTTCCCTCCACCATATGTTCACTTGTTCCCTCTCGATCATCAATCGTCATCACAAACACACGATTTCTTTACAGTTTTTAAGTTATACATAACACAAATATTTAACTAATCTTAATTTGCAACCATAAAACAGATCCATGCATTTATCATAAAAAATGCTCCTATTTCAGACAGCCTTTTCTACTGTTACTGAGCACAACCATATTTAAATGGGTGAACACCTACTCGAACCAACACCTGGGCTCTCGATCCACATACCTGTTAAGTCCATTATTAATTTAGTTATCTTGACACACTCATTCATTTAGTCAACATCCATTCAAATACATATTTCTCACACTTACAAACATCTCCTAGTGTAATGAAATCACTACATCCAAAAACACCTGTCTCTCCCATTATCTCCTGATTCCACAATACCCATCCTGAAACAACCAACCACACTCAACTTATCCATCTACTTACCTGTATCTATTCCTTTAGAACAATCTCTGCATACGCACTCATTAAACCAGGAGCAAAGCCTTCAATTCCCCAGCCAGGCCTTGTATACAAACAACAATCCCTCCATGTTGGGCACTTCTGCCTCCTCCAAAAATCACCGATTTACACTGTCTAATCTCTCACCATCCTAGAATAGGTTTTTCCCTTCATCAGACGTCCACTTACTCACTCTATAATCAGTCATCATTACAAACACACGATTTCTTAATATTTGTATAAGTTAAACCTAACACAAACTCTAGTAAATCTTCATTTACAACTGTAAAACACATCCATTCATTTATCAGAAAAAATACTCCTACTTTCAAATAACCTTTTTAGCACAATATTGTTGCCCTCTATTTTATTTTCACTAATGGAATCATTACGTGAAGATTCATCTGAAATCGTTGCCACATTTGTTTTGGGATTATGTTTGCAATCATGACAATCTCTAGAAAAATGTCCACTCTTTATTATTAGCCAGACAACCATCTAATTACTGTTATCACAACGGACTTCCTGTACTTTGTGGATTACATTTTGTTTGGTTTGGTCCTCACACTACAGATTTCACTTTCATTTTTTTTGCTTTTCTACACTGACTTCCTTGATCCATGTCATAGATTGCTCAATGGTCAGGGCAGTTTTAGCAATGTCCTCCAGTGTTGGGTCATCAGTCCCCCTTTGTCTTTCTTGTACTTTCTTACAGTTCATGTTGACCATGGGTTGGTCTTAACATCTCATCAGTAGATGTATCAAAATTTTGAGGATAGCCCACGTAAAATAGCCAAAAATGTGTCACAACTTTCACCATCCTTTTGTCGCCTTGTATAAATATTGTGTCTTTTAATTGTTATGTTGATAACTATTGAAAAGTAATTCTCTGATACTGTAGTAGCCTCTACATATCCATCATAATACTCTGCACCCCCTGATGCCTCAACCTTCGGCAGTGTGGGAAAAATCTCTTGCCCTTGTGAACCTACCAGTTAGGCAAAATTTCTTTTCTTCGTTCTATAGGCATTTTATTTGCATCAATACTCAAGTAATTTGTAAACTTTCCCCTCAGCTTCGTTTGCGATTGGTAGATGACCCATGGTTTGCAGACAAATTTGAGGAGGAGCAAGGGGCATAAAGATTTATGTAAAGAAACCATACCAGCAGTGGAAGTGAAGGTGAAATACTTGTACAGTGAAAACTCGGAGGAAAACAAACAAAAAAATGAATGTTTCTAGACTAAATCTTTTTTTCTCACTGAATACTGCATTCACATTTGAACAGTTGGATCATAGTCACTGTCACATGAACTTGAATGGCTCAGGCATGTAAGGAGACTTAATTTCCTCCCAGGCTCAAGAAGAGTAGTTCATCAACGTACCCCTTCATAAAGTGGAGTTGAATGGAATGGAATAAAATGTCCAATAGATATAAGCAGTATTCAAAACGCGCCCCCCTATGAAATTGAAGCTTGGAGCGCCAGGTGGATCAATGAATAGCTGGCAGGCACAACATAAATCTCTTGTTGCAGTCCTTAAGGCGCGTAATCCTAAACGCAGAGAAAATACTGGTGGAAAGAGGCCACTGTGCCCAAGGTGGTCTCATGAATTAAGAGCAAAGTTGCGCAGGTAGACCCCCAGCATGTCACGCACAGGGGCATTCTTCTACCTCACAGGGCGAGGTGATGTGGGATCAGTCAGCGCACGCGTTGCTCAGCCTGAAATGCGCAATGTCTCCACATTCCATTACATCAGAAAAGCTGTTTGCCTGCCAGGCTATCAGGAGAACTGTCAGTGGTATGTTCCGCTCTAGTTGATGAAATGGGACTGGCTGATGTCAGCGTTTTCACTCTGCTTCAGTTCTTGATGGCAGCACACCCGGCAAAGAACTGACCGCAAATTAAGTGAATCGAATCCCTGTCCTCATCACTAAAAACGTTAAATATTACTCTCATAGGACATAAAGCCAAGCACTGATGTTTGTCTGACAGTTAAGCCATACATTGACCAAAGCCCATCACATTATTCGATTGGATTAAACCAATAGGAAATATAGGGGCGAGTGGAATTGGGTTGATGTGCATAGCAAAAGAAAATATAACATAATACAGACCTTTAAGGAAGCAGAAAGGCAAAAGCATATATAACAGGTGGTGTTCAAGACATAGGGGGACGCTGATATAAGACATTGTGGTCGAGGGACCCAAATCAAATAAACTTTATTCGATTTTTAAATTAAAAAATCATAAAAGTCACACATTTTAGAAATATACAATCTAATATTTAAAAAAGACTAATACCTTACATGATTACATCTTTATATATCACTAAAATCTTAAAAATCCTATCAGTTAATTAATACAACAATTGTTCTATACATTAGTCCGCCTCATGATGTGTTTCCCATATTATACTTTTCCTTTTTTTCAATATGGACTTCAAGAGTCCAGTCATAGCTCCCACACAATAAACATTATCCAATATTTGTAGATAAAGGTAGGCAGGGCGGCATTGCCTCCAGCCCCCATCCTTCAGCATTGGCAAAATCCATCTAGATCTACCTACTCTGTAAAATTTGCAGAATAAAATCACATGTATTGTCGTCTGAGGGGACGTTTCATCACAGGGGCACTTACAAAGCTCGCTGTTCCAATCATTTTGTGTAGGGAAGCTGACTAATCGATGAAAGCTGTCAAATCTTAATCTTGTGAGGACAAACCTATCGTATCTTCCTGTACACCATTCCAAGTAAGGTTGAATAGTGGGGTATACAAGGGTTAACTGATGTTTAATAACTGTGCTTTTGTGCATTTATGAGGCCGCCCTTAATGACTCTAGATGATCCTTCCTAGAAATTGTAATCAGTGTACCGGGGTTACTATAAAAATCAGGTTTACCCACGTCTGTTAAAAAGTTTCTTATATACCTTAACCACGTAATCTTGTTTGCGTGGGTTAAACTCATGGCATCTCTTATAATCTCTCTGTTTAACTCTGTATTATGTGATGTCCAGACTCTATGCCATAACAACAAGGGCTGCATCTTAATCAAATCAGAAATATATAAAATCCCCAGCTCGTTGTGGCAGTTATAAACGGACGTACTCTGTGGTATTGCTAGTATAAACCGTAAAAACTTATTTTCCTCTTTTTGTAGTATGGCTGCATCCTGGTAACCCCAGACACCAGCCCCGTACATCGCTACACTCAAGCATTTCGCTTTATAAATTTTAAGGAGAATCCCCGGGGTCTTTTGCCCATTTTATTCGAAAAATTCATCAATGCCCCAATTGACCTTTTAAAAAGAAGAGTTCTACTTTTAACCGCTGGAATCCATGACCCAGCGTGATCGAGTAAGACACCCAAATAGGAAAATGTATTGGTCGCCTCGATCCTAGCCTTTCCCAAGGGCAGGATTTTACAGCTATTTCTCCCCTTCCCACATGTCATCACGTATGTCTTCTTAATATTAAGTTTTAGGCCCCGGTTATCCATAAAATCAATATAAGTTTTAAGAGCGGTCTGGAGACCCAGCTGAGTTCTGGCCATAAGCACTGCGTCATCCGCGTAAAGGAGTGATACTATGGGCTTGTTGTTATAGTGAGGGGGGTCTTTTGTACTGGCCGTTAACTCCTCTTCTAATGCGTTGGTATATAAAGAGAAGAGGAACGGAGCCAGGACACACCCCTGCCTCACACCCTTTTCCACCGCAAACAACGCAGTGCATTCGCCCCCGATTCCATGTCTCACTTTTGCTGAGGCCCCCGTATACAATTGCCTTAAAAACCGGATTAAAGTTGGGTCTACTTTTAAATCCCGCAATATATCCCAAAGTCTTTTGTGATTTACGCAGTCAAAAGCGGACGTAAGGTCCACAAAAGCTACGTACATTTTCCCTTCTTTAGCTTGGGTGTATTTCCCTGATATCATAATAAAATTCAACACCTGCTCAATAGTCCCTAGCCCTTGTCTAAAACCATACTGCACTTTACATAAAATGTTGTTATCCTCGGCCCAAGTTTGTAGTCTATTCAGGACTATTCTACCTACTACCTTAACCATGGAGTCCAAGAGAGAAATCGGACGATAACACGCGGGGTAATCGCGTTCTCCCTTTTTAAAAATTGGAATAATCACAGATTCAGACCACGTCTTGATGAAGCCCTTCTCACAGCATGCCTTCAAAACCTGTGTCCGCAATGGGGACCAAAGTGCTGGAAGGTTTTTAAATAAATCCATGGGGACGCCGTCTGGTCCAGGCGCCTTCCCTCCTTTGCTTTCATTAATAGCTGCCGTGACTTCATCTAATGTTACATTTAGCCCTATAGTCACAAAACTATCCATCCCGTCTTGTATCTGCAGATCAGAGTCGGTCATGGATGCATCGGCCCCCCTAATGCTGTACACGCTCGAGAAAAATTTGATCCAAGACTCCTCATCTATGGCAACTTCAATCCTAGGTCCCTCGTTATTTATAAAAAAAGGGGCATTTACTGCCCGCCAGAACATAGTACAGTCCCTTTTTTTTGAGGCCTCATAGAGTAAGTCCCAAGCCTGTTCTTTTAATTCTTTTTTCCTATTTTTTCTAACCAAATTATAATTCTTTCTGCATGTACTAATTTCCTCCTTATTTCTCACAGTTCGAGGGACCCTTTAAACATTCTGAATATTTTTAAAGTAACCTGGCATAGTTAATTTGTTACATGATAATTTTTTTCTGACTCGCCTGTATCCCTAGATATCGTCGCCATGGACTGTATTTTAGGGGTAAGATTTTCAATTGATGCATTAATTAAAAACCTCTCTGTCTTAGTTCGATTAATTTTATAGCCAGAAATCCCAGAAAAGTGGTCAATATTCTAGAGATGTTACTTGGATCTGGTGCTAAATAAAGGGTGACGTCATCTGCATAGAGTAAAGATTTATTTACCCCTTGAAGGTTGTAGCTTAGACACACTTCAGGTTTCCTTGAAATAGATCTTGACGGCGGTTCAATAGAGTGCACCCTCGGGTTTTAGTGCGCTCTATAAATCCCTATCCTATCCTATAAACCGGTGATTGGACACACTTGTCTAGTTCCTCATTACATTTGCACTAGCCCCACAGATTGCTCGCTTAGGATCAGTTCAGTCTCTGCACCTGTATTATGTCCGCCCAATAGTCTGATAATCTGAATAAGGAAGTTCATTTTAAGTATTACTTTTTGTTGGACTCGGCCCTCTCTGCATAGTCACCACTGAACTTTTTGCCTTCACCCCTCCTGTTTTCTGAATTTAATTTTTGTTTGCATTAGGATTTTGTGCACTATACCACTGCTAACCAGTGGTAAAGTGGTTGTGCTCTCTCCTTAAAACATTACTCCTGACAGGCACTTACTCCTGACTGGCACATTTAATGTACTTTGTAAGTCTCTAGTAAAGTGGTAATACATGTACCCCAGGGCCTGTAAATTAAATGCTCATTGTGTCACCCACTAAAGTAGTACTTTAAGACATGTCTTTGGCCTGCAATTGCAGCATGTAGTGCAATTTTGAACTGCCATTTTGACCTGGCAAAATAAACGTTTTTACCAGGCCTAAACCTTCTTTTTTAATATATGTGTCACCCTAGTGTATGCCCTGGTCAGCCCAAAGGGTAGGGTGCAAAGTATTTAAAAAGTAGGACATGTACTTTCAAGTTTTACATGTCCAGTTAGTGATAAACTCTTAAATTTGTTTTCACTACTGCAAGGCCTATCCCTACCCTAGGATAAAATTGTAATTAACTTATTACATTTTATAAGTGTAATTTCCAACTGGGAAGGGGTAACTAGTTCATGTTTGGTGACCCTGGAATCCTAATTTAAAATCCTCACTTATGGTGAAGTCCGTTTTTAAATTGCAATTGTGAAAATGCCACTTTTTTCAACAACTTTGTTGACATTTTCTTGCCTTAGCCATGTAGTGCGTGCAGCCTGTCTCTGGTCATATGACTGGGTATAGTTGACAGTTGGGCTTTGTGTATTCCTCCTAGACAGCCACATACAATAGGAGCTTAGGTGTGACTGAATGGTCCATCACTGGCAGAATGGGAGTGAGGAGCTGGGCACATCCTCGCTTACATCTGAATAGACCGTGTCCTGTCTCCACACAAAGGGCCTAGCAACCCTGCATTGCCACTTCAGCATGGGCAGGGAAGGCAGGGAATTGCATGCACTTCAAAGCCACTGTCTAGAAACTTTTCCCACCTTCCAGAACCAGGGCATCAGGTTGTAATGGAAGAACCTCAAACATCAAATCTACAGTGCACTTCTGAACCTGTGGATACTCTGTCGGGAAGAAGGACTGCTGTGCTACTACAAGGACTGCCACTCTGCTGCAGGGACTGCTGCCCTGATGTGCTGTCCTGGCCTCTTGCCTTGGGAAGAACTGTACTTGCAACTTCATCTTGAACCCAGCATCACAGAGTGACTCAAAGGGGTAGTTTGCTGGCCTCCTGATCTGAGACTCAGACATAAAAGGCTCCCCAACTGCTCCTTGACCCGTCTTCAGCGAGCTCCTGACCCGCGAGTGGTGGCTCTCAGATCCTGGACCCTTGATGTGGCTCTTGAACTCTTGAAATCAAGCTTTTGCGCTCTTCGTACTGCAAACGGGCCCTTTCACACCAGAACTACGCTGCTCACACTGAAAACCAGGGGATTGTAACATAATCCCCGGGGCACATTACCTATATCAAAGTATTTCTAAATGCAAAGCTTTAAAGAGATACTTGGTGCCATCTTCAACCACTTTCTTAAAATGTTGTTTTCATTATCCTCATTCAAAGAAGTGTACTCCGTTCCTGATAATTCTACTCCAAATTTAGAAGTACTGACAGCTTTGGCTTTATAAAACATTAGATCAGTTGGGAACTGAATTTGGATTTAAGCCTGGATTGAATATTCAGCAGTTGACAATGAGATATTTGAGCCTTTTCAGTGTGGGCTTTCCAGCCTAGTTTGGTGCTACTCCTTGTACCCAAATAATCAGAAGTATTCACATTTTCTAATTTAATTCAATTAATTTGCAAAGTGGTAATTACCAATCACCTTGCACCTAATACCATAACTTGTTGCTCATTTATAAACAACCCCTTTTTTAGTTATCATTTTAAACTTAAACTGTAGTTGCCATCAACATACAATGATTTGGTATGTTAGGCTATTTATTTACACTGCATTGTCTGCAATTAGGTGAGTGGGTACAGAGAATATTATTCATTGTAAAAATATCCACTTTTGATGCATTTAAATATTCCTCTATATCATTGAGGAAAATTATAAACAAGGTAAAACACAGGCACATACCTTTGTCTGACACCAGATTGGTTGAGAACCTCTGCAGTGCACTCACCTTTCTCCCC
Source organism: Calotriton arnoldi (assembly GCA_963921515.1). NCBI lineage: Eukaryota > Metazoa > Chordata > Amphibia > Caudata > Salamandridae > Calotriton > Calotriton arnoldi. Next base: position 778,844 of record CAWUFW010003507.1, read on the forward strand.
ATCCAGCTGTATTTATATGTATTGTTTCCAACAGAATGAATGAAATCTCATCCAACCCTTCAACCCTAAAGAACATCCACAGCTGCAAACTAATAATCCATTCAAGTGAACATTTAAGGTCAATAAAGACCAAGTTTAACATGATAGTTTGAACAGTAGATATTTAGAGCAAATAAGATGCAGCTTTTGGCACAGGTCAGCCATTCCAATGCCTGCTTGTTCATTTGTGAGAATGTTATTGTTGCATAGTAAGTCTCGTAAGTGGGAGAGGAATGATGTTCAAGATATTTTACCACTTACATTCAGAAGTGATATTGGGCTATGTACCTGAGGGACTCTAGTGACCCTTTCTTACAGGCCATCATGTGAATGGTTGTGTTTGATTGCCCATTAGCGAGGTATCAATTTAGAGTTAATTACTGCATAATTACTCTGTCTGTGCAGTGTCAAAAATATGGATTTCTTACTAAAAAAGATCTGCAGGTATAAAATTAATTCTTGGGGCCTAATCTTTTTTGGGCTACTATCGTTGGGTTTATATATGGCAATCAAAGTAATCTAATATTAAAGTAACTGAATAATACAGTGCTACTTCTGCTCCATCGGTTCTTCTCACTTTGTCCCAGAAAGAGAGTGAAAGTAGTTGTTTGTATCACTTTACAAATCTAAGCCTCTATCTCGCGTAGACGTACTTTTTACTTCTACGTTTCAAAATGGCAGGTTATAGTTTTTTCGTGCTGCTTCCACTAATCCATGCCAAGATTTTGACAAAACTATTTAGTCTTTACAAACATCTTAAATATTTTGTTATTTGCAACCAAATTACCACTCTCCCATTATTATTTTTTAACTAACTTGTAGTGTTAATTTTTTATGCATGACAATGTGCGTAAAATGAACTGGTAAAAGGAGTATCCATTGTTGCGTACTGTAAAATATATATATATATTTTCACTCGCGTACCACAGGATCTGAGGTCGCCCAAGTGGCCACGAGTGTATCGGCAAGTTTACAAGTGGCGGACCTGGAACTCCTCCAAGACTTAGATCAACTGGCAAGAGAGAGCCATTCAGACCACCGACCACCAGATGCAGACCTGGGAGTTGATCTGGGGTGCAGGGTCCACTCACCTTTCAAGCCGAATTCAATATTCACACCAGTCATGCCCAGAGATGGCTTGGACGGTTTCTATGAATTGATTACCATGGACCTTAAGAGACTTGCATGTGATTCTAGCAAACAATTTAACATTGATAATGCAGGTAGATTGCTTGAATACAATGCGGTCATGCGGAAGATTTCAGCAAGAAATGACATTGTTATCCAGCAATCGGATAAGGGGGGCAATGTAGTGTTGTGGCCATTGTCTATGTATAAAGCTCAGGCTTATTCACAATTAAATGATGCACAATGCTACAGCAGAATGCCCCCAACAGCTATAACAAGGTCAAGGAGGGTTTCCATAATCAGTTGCTTAAATGGCGGGGCATGGGGCTACTCAATGACGATGAATTGAAATTTCTTAAAATTGAACATCCAGTGATTCCCATGCTGTATCTAATTCCGAAAATACACAAACACGCCAGCAATCCCCCTGGGAGACCTATTATATCTGCTATTGGGGGATTATTTGAAACAACTTCCAAGTACATTGATTACTTCCTTCAGGATCTTGTTAGAAATTTACCATCTTTCATACTTGACACCAGTGATTTCCTTAAGAAAATCTATGACACTGTTTGGGATGACTCGTATGTCTTCATGACGCTAGACGTGTCATCCCTGTACACCAGCATAAGACATGAACAAGGCCGAAGAGCCATCAAACACTTTCTGGGGGCCAGAGCCATCAGTTCGTACCAACACACCATCATGTTGTTACAAATGATAGAATGGTGTTTGGACAACAATTTTTTCCTGTTTGATAAACATCTGTACAAACAGATGCAGGGAACTGCTATGGGCACCTGCTTCGCCCCCAGTTATGCAAATTTGCATATGGGCTGGTGGGAGGAGCAGGTGCTCACCTCAGAATTTTCAGAAGAATGGACTGAGAACATTGCCCTTTGGTCACGGTATATCGATGACCTCTTTGTGCTTTGCAAAGGGTCCATTGAATCAGCTAGGGTCTTTGTGGATCAACTTAATGTTAACGATCTTAATTTAGTATTCACCAGCAACATCAGCACAACAGAGGTCGAATTTCTAGACTTTGAAGGTCTATGTCTACGACAATCCTATCCATACCAGGACCTTCCGTAAGGAGACCGCAGGCAATTCCATACTTCATGCGCAGAGTTTACATCCGCTCAAATTGAGGCAGAGCATTCCTTATGTGGAAAACCTGTGCATGAAAAGAAATTGCAGCGAGGCTCAGTCTTTGAGGGAAGTACAGGCTGAGCTAAATCTCAGATTCCATGCACGGGGCTACAGCCCTGAGGTGCTGAAAAACTCGAAGACCAAAGTTGAAGCTATTTCTAGAGAGGCACTGTTGTTCAAACCCAGCAAAACTAAGACCAAATCTAACTCACAGGGCTCTGTGAGAATGATCACGGGCTATAACACCTACCACCAGAGTTAGGAACATCCTTCACTCACATTGGAATCTGATTCGGAGCGATCCAACTATTGGACCCTCTATGCCCAAACATCCACTCCTATCATCTAGGCGGGCTAAATGCATGAGGGGAGAACTATGTTCCAGTAGTCTGGAAATGGCGAAATCAGAGTCCTGGCTGGCACCGCAACCAGGTTTCCATAAATGTCATAAATGTAAGGCATGTAACATCGGCCAAAACACCAGTGAGGTTTATAGTCCTCTGAGTAACACCACTTTGAAAATCAGTCATTCACTCAATTGCAGGAGTGAGTATGTGGTGTACGTGCTCCAAATGCTATGTGAGCAGTACTAAACATATGGTCCACATAAGAATCCTTCAACATTTAAGAGCAATTGGCAAGGATGACAAAACATATCCGGTTGCACGACACATTAATGACGTACATGGAGGCAACAGTTCAGATCTGGTGTATTATGCCATTGTTTCAGTCCCTTGTCACATAAGGGGTGGAAACAGGGAACTTAAATTGCGTAGACTCAAGTCTTGTTACATTATTTTGCTTAATAGTAAGATCCCCAATGGTCTGAACTCGGATGAGGAATTGTATATTCATTTGTAACATTCCCGTTTTTCAGTTACATTGGGCTTGCTCCTCACGCCCCTTGAGCCCAATTCCAGCGTTTTCAGCTGCAAGCAGAATATTCTGCTGGCCTTTATATATTTCCTTTTCGTTTTTCTCACTTGGGTGGGGCAGGGTCACTTTAGTTGTCGAACACTCATTTCACAATTTTGTGTGTTTATTTCTCATCTTAATTTGAGAACCTTTTGTTACAGTGCAAGTGGGAGGTTCAGCGGGAGGATGATCTCTTGTATGTTGAGATTGAGAAGGGACGTCAGGGACACTTGTCCAACTACTCTTTGTTTCATTTGATTCTGACATTACATGTCATTTTAATTGTCTGTCATTTATATGCCCACTTGGGATTCACATTTGCGTTATAATTTTAGCCATTTGGGTTGAGTTTGCCCTTCCGGCTTTCTTTGCGCAGTACAGCAGCACCTAGATTATATCAACTTGTGTTATGATATCAGTTGGTAATTCACTTCATTGTCCTCGTCCCAACCTCACATTTTGATTTGAAAGCTGGAGCCATACCACATTCAAATGTGTACACATTAATTATTATGTTCGATCCAGGCAGACTATTATTGCCATAACACCAAGGCAACATTGCAGTTTACAATTTTAATCATGCCAGGGGTCTTGTAGAGTCATATTGTGTCGCTTTACTGTGTTCAGCGTTAGTTTGTTTAATTATGTGTGTTCGATTTCTAGGTTGCAACATAAATGAACTAATTTGTTACATGTTTCATGCTTTGAATTCTACAATGAAACATTAGTGCTTTTATAATTTAACATTCACATTTTCCACAAATGTATGCATGAGTATGTTTTCTATGGCCACTACCTGTTTGACACTCACCTGTGGTATTTAAGGCTTGAATAATGGCGGCCGCGCTATGTGATCAAGGTGGCTGTGTCCACCCAAACGCGTCATCCTACGAGTGTTTTTGCCTAAATAAACACTTCTCCCATATTCCGTGTTGCCGGTGCCTGCTTTAAGGATTGAAGAAGAGCTGGTTTGAATGGAATATATATATATATATATATATATATATATATAATATTAATTATCTACTGGTGAAAGCCAGTAGGTAGTTATAGTTAGGACCAACTATTCCCATAGACGAAACGTTTTTTGTTTTGCTAATAACTTTGGTGAAGTTTGATGAATCTTCACAAAATGCTCTAAAAAAAAAAAAAAAAAAAAAGTGGCCTACTTTGCCTGTTTCTGCATGGAAATTTCAAGGTGATTTGTCAGGTGGGGGCTGAGGAAAAAGGGGGTCCAAAATGATTTTCCCCATGCAATGTCTATGGGGATATTCCAATTTTTCGACATGGCTACAGGCCGAACTGCTGAATGGATTTACAACAAATTTGGCAGAAAGCTAGTTCTCTGACCAGAAAGAGCCCTTTTTGGAATGTGGTGTAAATCTGTTCAGTAGTTTTGGAGTTATGAAAAAAATAAAACTTTGTATATCTAGAGCCGCGGATCCTCCGGGTTCCAATTATATATTACTTTATGTTTAAAAAACATGCAAATTCACTGAAAAAAACTAAGGTTACAGGGACATTCTAGTTAGGTTCACGTTTTACCCACCCAGAACCATAGAAATTCAGCAGTTATAGTTAAGCTTATCTGAAGAAACTATACCTCTTGCCGTTAAGTAACTTTAGACCACGAGTTTTAGTTTCTTACCATAACTATAAGTTTAACTATAACTGCTGAATTTCTATGATTCTGTGTGGGTAAAACATGAACCAAACTAGAACGTCCCTGTAACCTTTGTTTTTTTCAGTGAATACATTTATGTATATTTTCTCTTATCAGAATAATTTAAAAGTATGTTATTTAAACCCAGTAGGTTTGTTAAAAGACTCTTCTGATTCTGGAAAAGTATCATCATCATAAAACTTTATTTTGGCGATCAGTTGCCATAAAAGCGTCAATAAAAACAAACAATAAAATACAGTGGTTTCATAGTATATACACAGTTTAAAAAAGTAGTATAAAATTTAGATACAATACTAAACAGTAATCCAGTTAATAAAATTAATGTAGCGCCTCACACAACCCGAAATATGACCAAAAGAGTGCTATATTACATTGCTCATACAGTTCCTGCGATATCATTCTGCTGGGGCATACTTTTAAAGATGGCCCTTCGGGTGTGCCACATATTAAATAAGAACCGTGAGATGGAATAAACAATAGACATTTGTGTGTTTGTTTTAAATATCCTATACACTTCTGAACAGCGTCTTGACCCCAAGTTTCTGCAAAGTTGGATTAGCCAGCGTTTTCTGGCCTTTTCATAACCCTTGCAGAAAAATAGCACATGCATTTCCGTCTCATCGGTATAATTGCAGGTCGGGCAACCCCCATTTGAAGCGCCCTCCCACTTGCAAGTAAAGGTGCGTAATGGGAGGACTCCATGTCTAAACTGGACATAAAGTTTTTTAGCAAGGAGTGGCTGGATATCGTCCAGCACCAATTCTAAACTATACCTATTTTTTACTGCTAAAAATTCCACCGTCAACCGACAGGCGGTATTTCTTCTTTCAAGCTCATTGAGCTTTTGCTCTCTGTAGCTCTCTATCAGGATCTTTCTTGTTGTTATTTGGGACGTATATTCCGCATTGTGCCATAGATTGCCCCTACCCAGGCCCTCACAGATGTTCTTGATATTGGACAACCAAGGTATCCTCCCTAAACCTCGCATGCCCATTATATCCGTTAATTCCTCCCTATAGGAGGATAACTCCGGGGTACTCCAAAAGCGACGCCAATAGAGGAGGGGCCTAAGGGCCACCTCTTCCACGATGGGTCTAACCCCTAGGTCTAAACGGAGTGGTGTTAATGGCGTACTGATGGGTAAACCCAAAAGCTGTCTAATAAAAGAGTTCTCTGTTCGCGTTAACATGCCCAATGCACAATGGCCCCAGAGTTCTGCTCCATAAAGGGCAGCAGACCTGACCTGAGCCTTGTAAATTTCCATCACTGGGCTCAGTGTTTTTTCGGGACAACTCCTATATAGTTTTAAAATACCCCCCACTTTTTGGGTAAGTTTCAGCCCAGCTTTATTTATTTGTGCACCCCAATCCATGTTCTCAGTCAACGTCCGACCCAAATAATCAAAAGTGGTTACTCTTTCAAGGGGTCTGCCGTCCAAGCAAGGGTTAGGGCGGGTGGTGTTACCTACATTAAAGGCCATATACTTAGTTTTTTGCAGGTTAATTTCCAGGCCCCGATGTCTGCAGAAGTCGCTAAAGTTGTCAAGTGTCCTCTGGATTCCCATAGGTGATTTTGCGAGGAGAAGCGTATCGTCTGCAAACATCAGGGCCGGGATCTTGCGCTGCACCAACCTAGGGGCGTCGATATTCTTTCCGGCACTCAAGAAGTCAATTAGGCCATTAATGTAGAGAGAGAAAAGTGTGGGAGCCAAGACACAGCCCTGGCGAACCCCCCTCTCCACGGGCAAAGGGGCTGAAAGTTCACCGCACTTTCCATATCTAATACGAGCGTAATTACCCTCATGGAGACGTTTTAATTGCACACACAGATATTCTGGCACTCCCATGTCTCTTAAGATTGCCCATAATTTCTCCCTTGGAACCAAATCAAAGGCAGATTTTAAATCTACGAATATAAGATAAAGGCTACCCCCCTTGATGGTAACAAATTTCCAATATATCACCTGTAGTCTAAATAATTGGTCGATCGTAGATGTCCTAGCTCTAAACCCGGCTTGGAGGGGGGTTAAAATATTGTGATCCTCTATCCAGGATTGTAAACGCCCCAATAAAACTCTGGCGAAGATTTTCTGACCAACGTCTATAAGACTGATCGGGCGATAATTAGCAGGCTGGAGCGGAGAGCCCTTTTTATATAATTTCGGCTCCCGCCCAAGTAGTGGGAATTGCCATGCCTTGTAGTATGGCATTAAAGAGAGTAACCAAATAAGGAGCCCAGATGGTTGGTTCAGATCGGTCAAGATCGCCAGGGATCCTATCCATACCAGCCGCTTTTGAAGGTAGGATTTTCCCTAGGGCGTCTGTGACTTCTCTTACTGTAATTGGGGGAACATCATCTTGGTTTGGACCCGGGTACGGCAAAACACGTGCCATACTTTCATCCCCTTCCTTGTCCCTCCTATACAGGATTTCAAAATGAGCCCTCCAGACACCTTCGTCCAAGTTGGGTTCAATGGCCGATCTACCAGCCTGGGAGTCAGTATTTACAATGTTCCAGAAGGACCTCAGATCATGTAAAATTAGTGCATTTCTGAGATCTTCCCATTTTTGAGCAACCCAGTACTGTTTTGCTTTATTTATGGCGCATTTGTATAGTGCTCTAGATTCTTTAATTTTTATTTTATCGCTACTTTTAATGGCTAGAATTAAGTTGGTTCAACGCTAACTGCCGAGCTGCTAAAACTATTTGTACTTGGACTTTTTGGGCACTCTCTGTATTTTATTTTGGTAAAAAAAAGTGGCCATTATATCAACCAGATCTTGATGATTATGTGAGATCTTTGAAAGTGTATTGGGGGCTCCAGTACTCTCAAAAAGTTGGGACATGGTTTGTAGGTGAGGGACTATTTGGTGGTAAAGATTGGCTAATTTGTCTTGCGATTTGGAAATTTCGGCCCAACGTATTCTTCTCCCTCCATTGGTCAGAATCATTTTTTGGGCTGGTAATGAGGGTTTAACCTGAACCTTCATATTACCCGGGGCAGCTATTTGTAAGATAAGGGCATCATGATCATTATCGTGTCTTGGGCAGATTTTAAAATCTAGGACCTTATGCCAAGACTGCAGGTCAAGCATAATGTAGTCGATTGTTGAGGTATGGCCCGTTCTATTAAAAGTGTGATTCCCCGGATTATCCGATATAGTAAGTCCATTACATGCTCTTAAAGAAAATTTTAATGTTCAACATTGTATTTGGAGTACTAACGGAGTCCAGACCCTTACTGGTGAAATATTAGGTTCAGGAATACACCAGTGTAGGTCCTCCTCATCTAGTTGACCTGCTACCAAACCGTCCAGGGGCTCAAATTGATAATTAAAATCGCCACCAATAAATACTCTGCTATTTAGTGGGATCGTAGAAAGAAAGGTATTAAGTTGGTCTAGAGTACTAGACTCTTGGCCCCTATACGTCGGACATGAATATAAATTTATAAGCAAAATGCTTTGTTTTGTCTGAAAAGTTAGAAGAACACATAAAATGTCCCGAGAGGAACTTTCAATAAGTTTTGCCTCACAGCCTAGATGAACTCCAATCCAAGTAGACACTCCTCCTGATGGTCTACCTCTCCCCATATGAATCGCTGGAATACTAAAAACCACATACCCCTGCCTACTCAATTCATCCCTAGACCATGTTTCTTGGAACATGCAGATTTCGTGTTGTTCAATGAAGAGTTCCCAGTCGGGGTTCTGACAGTATTTTCACACTTGGGGTGTGCACTAGGGTGGGGCATAGAGGAGGGTCGATGGTTGTACTATCTGAAGTAGACTCTTCATGATAAAGTAAGCTTGGGTTGGCATTCGAATTGGGCATTTTTCTGGCCAGTGGGGAGAATTTTTCATCCTTGTTTATTGAATTACTTGGGGGCAAGACAGCAAGGGGTCTATTTGGATTCGATATGTCCTCAAGATCAAAATCCGGTTTGTCCTCTACTAAACTACTTTTCGCCGCCTCTAACGGTTGAACTATGGTCTTTACTAGTATTGAATAGTCACTTTTTGAGCCGTCCCTCTTATCTGTGAGGTATACATACAGAATTGATCTCTATCTTGTGTGGGGACTACCACTTTCATTAGTCAGTCTACAGCCTCAAGAGGACTGAACCTATTTGTCACTGGAATATTAAAAAGTAGTGGAGTTGTTTGGGCTTGCAAGGGTGTGAAAGGTAGGGAATTCTGGTTAATTGCCCACTTCGGGTAACGTGCTCCTCTGTACTCTTGTGGATGCTGGCCAATAGGGTAGAAGTAACCAAGGGACAGTAGATTAATAGATCTTCCTGGCCTGACTGGGTAGTTGTATTCTAAGAGATGGTTTACAACCCCCCTGTTCCTGAAATTAATAACAATACAGTCACCAACAATATCTTTGGGCCTCCAACCAACCCACCCTACCCTACGGATCATAATAATTTCCTCACTGTCTCTAAAGGAAAACTGTTTGTTGTTTATTAACCAATGAATACATTTATTCTTCAAATCAACGTAGGATTCCCTAGTACCTTTCTTTAAGTCAGGGACTCCAGCTAAAACAACTACGTAGGGGATTGATGCTGGGGGTAGATTAATGCAAGGGAAAGCTGTCCCCACCTCATGGGGTCCCTCCTGTGGCCTGCTCTTGTGCCTAATTCTTACGCCAATGGAGGGACTACCAGAAGTTCCAGCAGCCCCCCCAACGTTGTCCTTATCTTTCTGTCCTCCCTGCTTAGGCTCCTGCCCATAAATAGTTTTTCCATTTTCCGCCCCCTTAGAACTGTTAAGTTTCTCTCCCTCCTTCTCTTGATTAACTTGTGATGTTTTGTTAGTTGGGAACATATTTGCATTTGCAGGCTGGGGACCAGATCTTCTATCGGACAATAAGTTGACCGATTCCTTTTCTTTCAAGATCGCCTCAGACCTATCCACCCACCGTTCTACCAATTTTGCGAGGTTGTCAACCCGATCCCATATATTTTTTAATTCGTCCCTCAATATGGTCCTTATTTGGACCTGCATGTCAACAACCACGTCCATGACCCAAGGTGGATGTTCTGGGCCACCATTAGATAGGGGGCTGTGCACATTAGGCCTTGCGGCGATAAGGGTCTCAGAAGATAGGACTTTTCGTTTTGACCCTCTTGAAGCAATAGCTTTAGTTTTCAGTTTTTTTGGGTGTGCCCCCCCTGGGTGTACAACATCCACCCTGCTTCCAACGGCGGGGTCTACATCACATGTAGCAAGATCCTGATCCGTAATGTGAGGAGAGTCAGATAAATCAAGTGGGCTAAGGGGTGCCGCAAGATTAGGTGTAAGGGATAGTCGTCTCTCTGTGAGCTCGATCTCATTAGCCACTATGCCAATAGCTCTCTGCAGCATGCGATCTATTGATGTCTGTTGAATAGACGAAGCCGGCTCTACTGGGACTACATTTGGCTTTCCTGCCCCTGCTCGCCTCCCCATGTTTGCAATAGGGATTGATTTAAAATTCAAATATAGATGAACAGGAGGCCTTAAGTCACTGACCTTGATGAGTATTTAAGGGGGTCCAGAGCCTGTCCTATTCCCCCTCCGAAATTAAGGGGGGTGGCCCAGCCCAGCCTTTTCCGGCCTCTGACGGCCGCGGACGGGCCCGCCCTTGGCCCGGGCTTCGCCCGCGCGCGTCCCGCGCTGCGGGAGGGCTTCCCCGCTATTATCGCGCCTCCAGGCGCCGCGATGACGCCCCCAACAAGCGTCAGGCTGTGCCTGCTGGGAGTTGTAGTTTGGCCGTAGGCGTCGTTTCCCTCACGGCAAGCACCAAATGGAGTTCCCCCAAGCCGTTCCCCTCACGGCTGGACAATCGGCGGCACAAAGCGAAAAGAGAATACAGGAGCCGTTCCCCTCACGGCACTGGTGACCACAGGTGAGCGCATCCCCCAAAAGTATCAACAACCAGCCCTGGCTCCACTTGCCAAATTGTCATATAAGCCCAGTCTGTACATTGTTTACTAACTCATTGCACTGATATATTCACCTTTACATTAACAAGACCTAAAGGAAGATTATCTATATTGAGGACGCCCACAGTGGATCATGAAGACTCAAATCTCATTACTAAAAGCCAAGTTTCAATATTAATAATGACAATCAATTGTACGTTTCTCTAGTCCTAATCTTAAAGTACAATTAGTAAGGGAGTGGCTATTGAAAATGGCCATTAATTGGGTTCTTAGCGAATAAGTACTAGTAGTTTGATATTACGCCTTTGCATCCTGGTAGTGCCTTCTTCAGTGACATTACTTTAATCCATGCTGCCATTGTATATAGCTCCAAACCGGTCTATGGGATAGAGTATAAAGCCAAGGCCACTTTTAAGGTGTCGGTCCAGTAGTTGTTTAAGGTCAATCAAGGCACTGCAGACCCTGAACTATTCATGCCTGGGTAATATAAATGTACACTATCCATCTTTTATCCTTACACCTAGTTAAGTCTGATCTGTGTAACATTGTCAGCTGTTTATAAAGTTTATATTGGTTTCAGTTGCATGCCAAATACTTTACGTTCATTGGAGTGTCATTTCTGCCCTCTGTTGGCTAATATATGTTACCAAGCCTTACACAACTCATATTGCAAGAAACCTATGCAATATTCAGTAACTATGGTAACCCAATTAAGAGCCTCGGTTTTGGATCACAAATCAGTGATATTCCAGCTCTGAATTCTTAAATTGTTCGCTGCTGCACTTTTAATTGCAAAATACTGATGCAAACCTTACATGACCCTGGGTGATGGAAGCATTATAGTAGTTTACAAGACTATTATTTGGAGCTCCATTACGTTCCTGTTTCATTCAAACCTGCGTAGAAGGCTTGCATTAACAACAAATGATTTCTAAGTGTTAGCCACTAGCCGTTTAACCCTAATCCTAACCCATTTTTGGAATGGGTTAATGGTGTATTTTTACTGCTGAGAAAGCCAATTGTATAGCCAAAAGGAAAATACTTTTTTTTGCAGTAAAGTACATCTCTACCCCCCCACACCTCTGTTAGATATGGGCTGATGCCATCTGCCACCACTCTTTTTTGCCCAGCTCCTACCTGGATGAAAAAGAATGGACAGAACATGTATGTTTACCCTCCAACTTATGATTTAGTGGTTGTTTTTTTGCATGGTCACAACTGAAACACCCCTTCTCACTCCTAAGTGGATTTACTTCTTTAGATATGTCCATAGAGTATTCAGATTTTTCAGTCCGATTATTTGATGTCTGTTTGTTAAAATCAGCAATTAATGAAGGATTTGCGGTTTTTTTAAAGCAAATCCCATTTATTGCACACCTAAATGACACTTGGGGTTTGAAAGGAGAAAAATTTGCAATTTCAAAGTTTTACAGTGCAACCCATTAAGTCACACAATAATCCAGTCCACAACTGGAAAAAACATTTAGTAGGGTTTATTACAAATTCCAAAATAAGCTCACATAAACCAGTCTTAGCATAAGCATATAAAAATACAAAATTAGGAAAACATGTCCAAATCTCCTGAAGAGATATGCTCGATACAAGAGAGAGAGTATGATTAGTTCAATTATTACGAAGTAAACAATCAGAGAAAAAGTTGCATCAAGTTGCATTCATTGAGTCACAACAAGCAGCATTAATCCTCCCCTTTCCTACACTATCCTAGCAAGGATCCCCTATTCTAATAGATGATTGTCTTGTTCAAGACCAATATAGGAAAAAGAAAGAAAAGTGTCAGCAGTTGAAGTCTTCAGTAAACGTTCACCAAGCATGGATCAAGTAGCATGAAGCCGCACAAGCCCAGGTCTGCACCCTACGAAGTCTCAAAAGGTGTGTGGCTCCACTAAGTAACCGACAATATCAACTGCATTCGAAAGGATCATGTCTCGCGTGACCTTCCCTCGAGTACTTTTCCACCGGTCAGACTTGATTCTTCAACTCCCTTCTCTCAGAGATAAGCGATCCTCTTCGTCCTTGGCCATTCTTCTTCTCCTCAATGAGAACTCATCCCAGTGCTCGTTACCACATTCCTCTTGTGCTATTTTGTCCTTTCTTACCTCACTATCAAACAAAACAATAACTCTTCCATATTAGCTAATAAGGCTCAATCCACACCTGCAGTGGAGACAAAATACAGCAAAAGCATTCCACATTGAAGGTTAAGCAGAAATCAAATGTTAACTGCATCGTATACTTGCACTACGTTCGGCTAAAATAAATCCCACATGAAGTTAAATGAACACCTTTTAGGCCTAAATAATAGCCCACTTAAAGGCACGGTGTTACATAAATGTGCACGTATTCTCTGTAGTTAATAAATGTAGACAATTCACCATTATTGCATGTCCACTAAGTTATTAATAATAAATTCTTCCTTCGAATTCAACTGATTAGACTTCAACCTACCCACATACATTAATTACTAACCTCACCTTATCAGATGCTAACCCTTTATTTTCTCATAAACTGTAACACATCCCTTACAACAGTTTCCATCAGCCACCTTTTATGCACAGAGTTTATTCACGTTTACCTCTACATATAATATTCTAAATAAACGTTACCCTTCTTTAGTAAAATTAGGCACAAATAATATTTGAGTGCCAACTATAGGTGAGTATGATGCACTCCAACTGTAGCTCACATTGAAATCAAAAATACGCTTTCCTAGTGCGATTCATTAAACAAAGTAAAATTTTTATGAAAGGCAGTACAATGCATAAGCTTTCATAATCAAATAGTGAGACTGCTTCAGTGTAACTTACTCGTCTATGATGTAGATTTGTGTGACAATGTGTAGTGTAGAAAGCAGTGTTTTTTTCTTATACACTGCTTTTGCATTGGTAGTTTATTCTGCAACACTGCAAATGCAGGAAGAATTGAGCGTCTTAGTGTCACTCTGACTATGCTTAACCCTGGGGAATCTGAAATCCACAGTAGGGCTTTTTTCATTTTATTACAGATTCTGAGTTTAAAAGCAATTTTTGCACCGACCAAAAGTCCCGCCTCCCACACAAATTTTGCCAGGTTTTACTTGGAGGAGTTCGTTCTGGGAAATAGGTCCTGACTTTTGCGGCTTAGAAATGCAAAAAACATGTGATATTACCATTCAGTAAAACAGAAACCACGGTTTCCCTCATTTTGACCTGCTGAACTCCGAATTTAAAGATAAAACTACCCTAGAAAAGACCACAAGGTGTGGTGTCTATATTTATCGAGTGGCTTTACCTCCGGTATTGCGGCACATTTCAATCAAGGGCGCTAGCAAGGTATGTTGGCTCCATAGAAACTTACCAAACACAATAAGATGATGGACGGAGCGCTGACACTTTTTAGACACTCACCCCCAGTCACTATTAGATCTGGGTTAAATCCATCATTGTTCTTTAGCTCACTTAGCCACCGCAATTTAGAACCAGCCATATGCAAATCAGTCTTGACCCTGCTCCTCATGGAAACAGTCCAGCCCGAGCTTCTAAGCCAGGGCCTCCCTGGACCGGTAACAAGCATCCTGGGACTGGTTTCGGGGTAACGCCCCTCATCAGCCAGGCTAGCTTGAATCCAGTGGCAAAGTGAGCACGGGACCCACGTCTGGGCATACCCTGCCAACTTAGGGCAAACAAAGCACACACAATAAGATGATGGACGGAGCGATGAAACTTTGTTCGCCCTAAGTTGGCAGGGTATGCCCAGCCGTGGGTCCCGTGGAACAACTCTGCCATTCGCCTACTCACACAAAAGGAGCCACTTTGGACGCTATCATTACAAGTAGAGATTTGGCCTCCCTTTCCTCCATCAGACCCATTGACTGGTCTGACCATCACCTCATCCTTTTCACGATCTCTAACACGATGCTACCCCCTCACCCCAAAATCATCAAACAGAAGAAATTGACTAGAAATTTCCATCTTATTCCCACGGGCGAACTTGAGACTAAAGTCAAAGCACAACTTCGTCTTCCTCCTCTGTCCCAAAATACTAATGACCTCACTGAGCATTTCAATAAATCCATCACGATTGTCCTTGACCAAATTGCTCCAGCCAAACTTAAACCTCAGAAAAACACCTCCTCCAAATCATGGTTTAATACTGATCTCAACAATGAGAGGCGCGCCCTTAGGTCGACTGAACGCATCTGGAGACAAAACCCTTCCCCCCCTAATCTCGCCCTCCTCAGATCCGCTAGATTCAATTACAAAAAGCACATCCTTAATACTAAGGCTACCTTCTTCCGCTCACAACTGGACCGGGCCAAAAATAGACCCAGAGAACTATTCAGCATTATTAAAAACCAAACCACCTCCGCTCCCCCCAAGGTGACGGCCACTATCATGAGATGTGAGGAAATTGCTAGCTACTTCTCGGAAAAAATCTCAAATTGATCACTCCTTCGTCTTAACTCACCTTCCACATTGCACACTACCCCCCCAAGATTTTTCCGCAAATCCTCCGGCCCTCTTAACTCTTCCTCATGACCCCTCATCTCCACCTCTAGGCGTTTCTCTTCCTGAATCCGACCCTTCCAAACTTGAGATAAAAAACAATGCTTCCTGGCATCACTTCCATCCAGTTACCGAGCTCGAAGTACTCAATGTCATGGCCAGACTTAAACCATCCTCTCACACCAGAGACCCTCTCCCTGCCAACCTAGTCCAAGATCTAAAACACATCATTGCCCCTTTTGGACCTCTATCATCAACTCCTCCTTTGCCACGGGGTGTGTCCCTGTTTCCCTCCAACTTGGACAAATCACTCCCATCCTCAAAAATCCTGCTGCCGACCCTAATGACCTAAATAACCTTCGGCCTATCTCTAACCTACCCCTTCTCTCTAAAGCCCTTGAAAAATGTGCCTTGCGCCAATTAGACTCACACATCGACACATTCAATCTACTGGACTCGTTGCAATCAGGTTTCAGAAAAGGCTGTAGTACGGAAACGGCCATGCTCAATATAATTGATGACATCCATCACTCCCTTGACAAGGGCGAATCCTCCCTTCTCATTCTCCTTGATCTCTCGTCTGCTTTCGATACCGTCAACCACTCTACTTTACTTAACACTCTTAAAGATCGTTTTGGCCTCAACGGTTCAGTTCTCAAATGGTTCTCCTCCTTTCTCCAACACAGAACCCAGAAAATAAAAATTCACGACTGCCTTTCTAAACCAGTGCCTGTCTCGCTGGGTGTCCCTCAGGGCTCTATTCTCTCTCCCTCTCTTTTCAACCTCTTTATGGAACCCCTCACCCTTATTCTTAAGCATGCAGGAATCAAATATCACCTCTACGCCGACGACACCCAACTTTACCATAAGATTCAATCCCGCTCTGACGTGCTACGCCTCAATGACGCCTTGACTAAGATCCAAGCCTGGTTCCACTACAACCACCTCAAACTCAACCCAAATAAAACTGAAATCATTCTTTTCTCCCCTAAAAACAGCTCGCTCTCCATCCAATCCTGGATCTCGGACCTTACAGCTCTCAACTGCTCTCTCACCTTATCAAATTCAGTTAAATCACTCGGAATTAACATTGACCAGAACCTTTCTCTTATCTCCCATATAAAAACTCGGCCAAAAGCGCTCTCTTCACTCTCTATCACCTCAAGAAACTAAAACCCTTCATCCCTGCTGATGACTTTAGATCAGCTGTCCAATCGCTGGTCCTGTCTAAAATAGACTATGGCAACGCCATTCTCTCTGGTACACCTAAAGTTCACTTAGCCCCAATCAAATCTGTTCTTAACCTCGCCGCTAGGCTCATTACCGACCTCAATCGGTTCGATCACATCTCCCCTACCCTTAAAGCCCTCAATTGGCTTCCCATCGAAGGCAGATCTTCCTATAAGACCGCATGCATTACGCACAAAGCCCTGCATCAACACTCCCCGCCGTACCTCGCAGAAAAACTCCTCAAAGCGGGCTGCTCTCGAACTCTGAGGAGCTCAAACTCACTTGTTCTTGTCCCTCCTCTGTTAAACAAGAAATCCACTCAATCACGCTCCTTCTCCGGAAATGCACCTACCATCTGGAATGCTCTCCCTAAAGAACTTTGTTGCAACCCCTCCTACTTCAGCTTCAAAAAAGACCTCAAATTACACCTGCTCGACAAATTTTGGGGTCCTTAACCCCTCCTCAGGCTCATATCACAACCCAGTTTCCTACTTGATAGGAGCCTCCCTTCAGTGCTCCAGACGCCCTCTCTCCACCCCCTTTTCTTCACTTCTTTCTTTTCTCCTCCCGCTTTCTCACTATTCCCCTCTTAGGCGGATACACTTGATGTTTCCTTACCCCCCACCTACAGCCTCTCGCCATTCTTACATCCTGCCCTCCTACTCGCTTTCCCCCCCTTCTCCAAGACAATCCTCTCTTCTCTTGTCTTGCTGTTGAATATCGCAATTTGTTATTACCAGATCGTATTAATTGAGCTGTTACCTATTGTTTTAATTTGATCTGTACACTACCTCATTGTATTTTCGCTATTTTATATCTACCCATGTGACCCTTGTAAAGCGCTCTGATACCCTCGGGTCCAGCCAGCGCTATATAAAACCTTTAAAATAAATAAATAAAAATAAAAATAAAATTCAAGCTAGTCTGGTTGATGCATGGTGTTACCCCGAAACCGTCCCAGGATGCTTGTTTCCCGTCCAGGGAGGGCCTGGCAGTTCGGGCTGGACTGTTCCCATGAGGAACAGGGTCAAGACTGATTTGCATATGGCTGGGTCTGAACTGGGGTGGCGAAGTGAGTAGAAGAACGATGATGGATTTAACCCAGATCTAATAGTGACTGGGAGTGAGTGTCTGAAAAGTTTCAGCGCTCCGTCCATCATCTTATTGTGTTTGCTCTATAGTAACTTACTTCAGTAGTAGGTCAGCATTAGAGTAGCAGTTCATCTGATGCAGAATTACGTTCTTTTTACTCTATTTGATAAAAGATTTCATACTGAGTTTCAGTACATGAAGAAGGAAATCTATATGAGGGGAGGGGCATGAATGTACTTGCCTGCAAGTCTTGAAAAAGCGGTATGTAGTGGAGTGCTGCCTCTTGTCACCGCGATGCAACACTGCTTCCGCTTCGGTCTACTGCTCCACAGTTGTTGCAATTAATGCAGTGTCAGTACAGACTTATTAAGTGTGGGTAAATCCCCCATGCAAGCGTGCCCTGCCAAGCATTCCAGACTCTGCTTGAGACCTCCTTTGCGTTGTGATTCAGTCTGAGCTCCTGTGCCATCCAAGGTTCCCTGAACCAGTGAGTGGTCCCATCTTGTCAGGCTTGTGGCTAATTCACTCAATCATTTCAATGCCGGGAAAGAAAGCAGAGATGGGTCATTCCGTTGCACACCTTCTGGTATAAGCATTCATGGATGGTTGAAAGAAATTATAGAAGAGTAAACAAAACCATAACCTAGCAAAAGCACTGACCAACCAGCGTCTGCCACCTAGGCAGTCTTTATATGTGCCCAGAAATAAGGGACCAAGCCCTAAGAAAAAAGTATCTGGGGTACTAATTAGCATATAAAATGTGCAGTGATATGACTTCATCGCAGAATAGATGTCACATACCTGTCCTACTCCAATAGGAACGTGTCTCTTTTTTAATAAAGCCTAGGTACAGACTTTGCTAGATATAGTCTATGCATGTAAATGTATGTATAGTGTACAATATACCTTTTAATACACATAGTACACATTCATGTCTCTCATTGAAATCTGAGGTTACCAGGTGGTGGTTAGTACGGCTTTAACAACACCCCTAATAAAATTATATATATATATATATATATATATATATATATAGCTTGTTTGTGACTGCAAAGCAGTGGTGAATGTTTGGTCGTTTCGTGAACCTACTTTTAAATAAAATGGATGAATTTCTACATATTGAATCGTAATTGCCATGCAATGAAGAAGTCATAAAGGAGAGCTGGAACACGTTGTGCACTATCGTCCTTTAAGAATGGATCTCATCAAAATCATACCAGTGTTGATGTATCGTATCAAAGGCCTGTTAGTGATATGTTAAAGTGTGTCCTGGGACATGCGTGCAGTTTTTCATTCGGGGATCTCAGAGATTTGTTGGTCATCTTATGTAGTGCTGTGAAGCAGCAACCAGACCTTGTACAACTAAACAAGATTATATCATAAATAGAAATGCGTTAAAAACTTTTAAAAGTAAGTTTCTGTATTCCGCATGTATCTTTTCCACACATTTGGGACAGTGGAGCTTTTAAGTGTAACAAAGTGGCTGCACTTTAAAACAAAAGGGCAGTAAACTTGATTAGTACATTTAAAAGGAGCCGTGTTAAATAAGTAAAATACATTTTCTGATCGCATTTGTTTAAAATGATTATGTAAATATTCTGGTAAGTGTCAGAAAAGTCTTTGGATTGCAGTCAGATACATCTAGAACCTCTAAGACCTTTAGACATTCTTATTGAGCAATAGAACACCTTTAACTTGAGGCCGACAATAGCCAATAGAGCTGAGGGATGAATAGGTTTCCTTTGTCCTCTCCCGCAGGTTAGGCCAGGGGTAACGCGACCCCTTCCCTATATTGTTGGTGAGTACCGGGTTCAGTAGACACCATTACCTGCTGCCTGTACTTCGATGGACGTGCACAACTTAGGCTGAGGTCAGATGTCTAACTGGTTCGGCTCTTGCCCCAGGGGGTCATCCATCATTATGACAAATTTCTAAAATGATGAAACATAATTTTAGAGCAAATTTAAAATGAGGAGCTACCTTTTCCACAAAAATGTTTCCCTGGAAAAGGTAAATGATTATTTTAAAGGACAGCATGATAAAGTTAAGAAGGGAGAAGGGTGTGGGTATACACGAAGAGGCGGGCGTGGATCGGGAGGGGGGAAATATGTAGGGGTTTGTTAGAAAAAGAGCTGAAAGGGGGAGGAGTAAGGGGTTTGAAAAAGTGAGTAAAGCAGGGAGCGTAAGCAGGGGATTTGTATAAAAGAAGCAATATACGGGTTTTGAAAAAGGGGAGTAAAGCTGGAGTGACAATAAGGGGTTTGTAAAAAAAAAAAGTTAATCTGGAGGGGGAGTAAGGAGTATGTAGAAATGGGAGTAAAGTGGGAAGAGGAGTAGGGAGTTTGATGAAATACATAAAACAGGAATAAGGAGTTTGAAAAAAAGAGTAAAGCTGGATAAGGCAGTAAGGGGTTTATAAAAAGGGTTTAAAAAAGGGGTTTAGAGTAAACATGTAAAAAAAAAAAAAATAAAGCTTGAGGGGTAGGTAAGTGGTTTGAAAAAAGGAGTAAGAATGTTTGTAAAATAAATAAATAAAAATATATAAAATAACACCGGTGGGAACGTAAAGGCTTTTAAAAGGAGAACAGTGGGGGTATAGGGTTTGTTAAAAAAAAATTGGAGGTAAAGTAGAGTGGATGTGTTATCGCTGTACCTTTTATGAAGGAAATTCAAACCAGATCGGAAAATATCAGAAAGTCAGTTATTACTTCACTCCGAAGTGATATTTTCCAAAATCTGTTATATTTGGACATGCTCTGGGGAAAAAACTGACCTACCGTGTTTGTGCCAACCTAAACATAACGCATTCGTCTGGGTTTAAAAAAGGTTAGCGCGCAGCTGTAACTTACTTATTGAACTCTACTGGCGTTCTCTTATAAGCAGCCTAAAAGGGGTTGAACGAAATATGCCAAAATGTCGACTGTAAAAATACGAGCGTTTTTAAGAAATTAAAAAAAAAAAAATGAAATTTTTAAGACCGATGAGCAGTTGATTAAATAGTCTTCTACGACTAACTGAAGCCTTCGACTTTATTTTGCTTCCTTCATTCATTAATTCAGAATTAAATGAGTGAATTCGAAATCCACTCTGAACTAAAGTGATAGATATTGAAATGTGTAATTCGGCATGCGGATTTGTGTGAATTCTTCTTCGGAAGGTTACCTTTCACAGATCCAGTGACATAACTGCTTATTTTTTACGAATACTGAGCTAAATATTGCTCTCAAATAGGACATTGTATGAAAATCTTATTTCTAATACCGTGCTAAACGAGCATCCGTGGACTAGCACTTCTGGCCTTGACGGACTTGGGAACAAGTGGAATTGTAGAAGACTTCCTTGCAGTGTGGTATGTTGTATGTGTGGGGAGTGCATGCAAAATAAACATATTTCTCTTAACCTTGCGCAGCTATTTATATGCAGCAGGACTGTGGTCCGGAGATGTTACGAGATCTGACTCCATAATCATGGCTGGATTCCTCGATCAAACCAGGGGGTGGAGGGTCCCTTTTCCATGATTGCATTACATCCCCTGCACCCTTGCTATACCACTGCCTTGAGTAGTAGAACTCAACACAGTTCGTTTCAAGGTAACCATGTGTACTTTGATGGATCGTTTTTTTAAAGTAGAACGAAAATGTGCATGAACGGGTATTTGAAATATAATGCAAAATACAGACTGGCAAGCTGGGACGATCTTATGTTGGGGAGAAAGCCTTTCACATTGAAAAAGGGAACTTCCCTTACTTTTTAGGTATAGCTAGAGACCGCTTTAGCTGTGGCCAGATCTGCTATGATTAATACTAAGAACAGTGGGTCAGTACACTTCTGCCAATACTTGAGAAAACGTGTCATTCACCCTTTGTGTCAAGGGAAAAGGAGTATTTCAGTCTCATTTTTAGCTACAGGCTATTGAGTGTGGTAGTTCATCTACCAGAAGAATGCTTCCCATTGCAAACATGCACTGCAATGAAGACTTGTTTGTATCCTACAATTGTCCCACTCTCTGTTGATGCTGTACCAACGGTGATTTTGCACTTGAATATGTTTTTGCTATTGAATGTTATTTGCACTTCTAAAAGTGTTTCTATGGGGCATATGTAGGAAGCTGTTTTGCGATCGCAAACACTGCGAATCGCAAAAATTAGGGTGTATGCGATCGCAAAACAGACCGTTCCAATGTAGGAAAGGTTTCCGCTGTGCAAAAATGGGAATCGCTAAATTAGCGATTACCTTTTTTGCGTACCAATGATTCTGCGAATTATTTAGCGAATTCGCAATCAGCGTCACATCATTTGCGATATTCGCAACTACCGTTCTCGCTAAATGCGAATTCGCAAATTGAGATGTAGGTAAAAGTCGCAATTAGCGATTTCATGAAATTCGCAAATTTGCACTTCTCAATTACCACCAACTCTGAGCAGGTGGTAACCAGGTGCTACCTATTTAAACAGGCCCACAATGCCACTGGGATTTACAACCATGGCTGGGCTGTATGTGATAGCCAGGAGGCTGCGAATCAGAGATGCTACACAGAGAAGGAGACGCCAGGAAAGGATCTACAGAGCACGCATCACCCTCTTCCAGTTGACCGAGGAGGAGATCCATGTGAACTACAGGCTGCACCCAGACAGCATCCTGGAGTTAATAGAGGAGCTGAGGCCCATACTGGAACACCCCACACGCAGGGCACACACCATTCCCACCCATGTCCAGGTTCTGTGCTCACTGCACCTCCTGGCATCAGGGAGTTTTCAGGGGGTGATAGCCACAGCAGGAGGGGTCTCACAGAGTGCACTTTCGCGCTTCTTCCACGCCTTCCTTGGTGCAATGGTTCAGAGGCTGCATCACCACATACAATTTCCCAGCACACAACAGGCACTAGAT
Source organism: Calotriton arnoldi (assembly GCA_963921515.1). Taxonomy (NCBI): domain Eukaryota; kingdom Metazoa; phylum Chordata; class Amphibia; order Caudata; family Salamandridae; genus Calotriton; species Calotriton arnoldi. Next base: position 801,405 of record CAWUFW010003507.1, read on the forward strand.
CAGACCAAGCAGGAATTCTACCAAATAGCCCAATTCCCCCACGTCATTGGCTGGGTAGATGGGACCCATGTCGCACTCACACCCCCATCACAGGAGTATGTGTTTAGGAACAGAAAGTCATATCATTCCCTGAACATCCAGGTAGTGTGCAACGCTAAACACATAATCACTGATATTGTGGCAAAATACCCAGGAAGCACACACAACTCATTCATGTTTCGCCACTGTGGATTAAATCGCAGACTCACAAATGGCGATTTTGGAGAGGGCTACCTGCTAGGTAATTGTATGGCTTACAAACACACAACCAGTAAAGGCTTGAAGTGGCAGGACAGTATTGAACATAACTCTACTTATACCCAGCAGGTGACAGTGCGTATGCTGTACGTGACTACATCCTTACACCGTACCTGAATCCAGCCACTGCAGGTGAGCGGAGGTACAACAGTGCCCACAGAGCCACACGCTGTGCCATTGAGAGGACCTTCGGAATCCTTAAGAGCCGTTTCCGCTGCCTCCATAAGAGTGGAGGTGCGCTGCAGTACAGCCCTGAGACATGTTGCAAAATCGTGGTTGCCTGTGCAATACTACACAACATCGCTACCAAGAAAGGCACCGCAGTGGATCTGACAGATACAGACACATCAGATGAGGAGGGACCAGCTCCACGTCGCAGACCAGCAGGTGGGGCCGGGGCGGCTGCCGGGCGCCTGAGACGAGATGAGATCACACATAACTACTTCTAAGTGAGTAATGAGGACACAATGCCACAGAATGGTGCTTAACTGTGATGTTTATTTCCCTTGGTGCAGGAATACATCTGTCACACAGTGTGACTACATTGACATTGCTTGCACATGTTTGTGCCACAGTGCAAGTATTTCCATCAGCCAATAAGTCCATATGGTATGTGTTGCCTCACACATAGCCATTAGTCCCTGATGTTACTTCACCTCCTACGTGCACGCCCTCTTGCCCCTCGCTCAGGGTGCCCACTGCCCTCCCTGGAGTCATCATCTACTCTCCCCTGGCGCACACTCCGGCGTCTGTCCGTTGGAATTGGTGGGGTGATGCTGCTCCTGCTGGACTGTTCGTCCATATCCAATGTGCTAAGTGGGCCTATGCCACCTGTCGCAGCTGCGCGCATCTGGTCCACGGCATGTGTGACCTGCACCAGGCCCCTGCCCACGTCCTGGCAGCAGTGAGCCATCTCATGCTGCATACTGACACATCTTCGGGCCAGCAGGGATGTGGCGGTTGACAGGCGGTTGACAGCTCTTGTGTATGTGTCCAGCCGGGTGTGAAGACGCTGTCTCTCCCTGCGCCTGGCTGCCCTGTCTCTCCTCATCTCCCTGCACAGTCCTTCCAGTGCACCTGTCATGGCCATTACACCAACCCGCATCTCTGTCATGTTATGATTGTGTGCAGACAATTGGCGCTGTATTGACCTTATCCCTTTGACTTGCAGGCGCTGTGCTTCCAGCATGCTGCCTTCAAGTCCCGAGAACACAGTGTCTTCGTCGGGAGGAGCAGTGCTGGTGGACGGCCGTGCCCTGCGTCTCGGCCCACTCCCTTCACTGGATTGTACAGGGGACTGTGTTGTCTGCTGTCCTGCACGCTGCCTCCGGACTGGCTGTGCCTCTCCTGCTGTGTCTGTTGCCTCTGCCTCCAGCTGTTGTAGTGGTGGCACTATGTTGCGCCGTCTGCATGGCGCAGGGTTTGATGGTCTCACTTCGCCCTGCTCATCCTGCCTGCCTCGTCCTCATTTTCTGTTGTGTCCTCCCCTTCTGCCATGGGTTCTTGTGTTGTTGGTGGTGCTGTGAATTTAAATGCACACATTAATTCTGTGTTTTGTCTCGCATTTGTAATGCATTACAGTTTACAATTTTCAAATCATATGAGTACTATCTGTCTGTTGTCATCATTTCCTGAATGTCTCATCCCTATTCCACCTTGCTGTGTCTCACTGCTCCAGGTATCAGTGCATGTGACTACATCTCCCATAATGCATTTCTGGGTGTTCTTGTGGACATGTACTGGAGTTGCGCTCAGGTTGTATGTCTGGGGGTGTGAGTGGGTTGGGTATGTATCAGGGGGTTTTGGCATGCATCTTACCTTGTCTGGTGTCTGGGTGTTCGGAGCTGTCCAGGTCAGCCACGCCACTCACACTCTCAGGTTGAAGGGTGCCCTCCACCAGCTCCTCCAGGGGCGTTGAGTCTGTTGTTGTGGACGTCCCACCACCGGTCTTTTTGGCCTCAGCCAATCTTGTAGCCACCCTCTCCTTTGACCTTTGCCGCATGTCGTACCACCTTTTTCTTAGGTCTTCGACTGAGCGGTGTGTCACGCCAATTGCATTCACTCTCTCCTGTATGTCAGTCCATAATTTTCGTTTTCGTGCCTCTGGCACACGTAGTGACTGTTTACCAAATAGGAGGTCATGGCTGCTGACTATCTCCTGGGTGAGGACCTCCAGCTCCCTTTCTGTAAATTTTTGTTTCCTCTTTCTGGTATTCACTTCCTGCTGCTTCTCTGTCCCCTGGGACTCCATTTCTCCTGCTTTCAGTTGCTGAGCACAAATCTCCAACTCTCCTCACAGCCTCTCACTCAGCTTCTGGCAATCAGGTGCAGCATGGGCAGTCACACTTCCTGGTTGTGATGTCATCATTCTGCACCTGAATTGCGATTCCTTAATTGCATTCTCGCAATTAAGGAATCGCAATTTCAGTAATCGCTATTTAATTCTGCAAATTTTTGGTAATCGCTATTTTTTTGCGATTTTTTACCTACATTGGAATTTGCGATTCTCTAAATGCGATTCGCGGAAAATCGCAATTTCAGAATCGCAAATATATTTTTATCTACATATGCCCCTATATTCCTTCATGGATGATTTTGCACCTAAAAAAGTGATTTTGCTACAAATCTGTAACTGCAAATTGGAAGGAGGTGGGGGCGCACACACATGCACTCACACACATGCATTCAAATGCAAACATGCGCACATACACACCCATTCAGAACACACTCACAAATACACATGCATTCATACACGCACGCACCAAATAGTCAATAAAAACACTTACCTGCTGCAGCTCTGTGAGAGGGAAGCCTTGGAGGTGACAGGAGAGTTGGGACTGCTGCCGCCCCTCACTGGCTGACCTTAGGTCAGCCAGTAATGGGAGGCAGCGTCCCCTCCTCGTCACAGAGTAGGATGGGGTCAGAGAGACTGCTGACCCCACCCACTCTGTGAGGAGCTGTCAGTGATAGACACTCAGCCCTGGGCACGTCAGGGCTTAAAACTGAAACGACCAGGTACGTGGCTGTCACAGAATACTCTCCCTCATCCCGAGGGGGAGGGCCTCGAGGACCTTTGCTGAGCTGAAGAGGTCACTCCCACAGGAGCTGCGACACCCTCAGCCCAGCAAAGTTCCTTTCAGGGAGCCAGGAGCCTCCACATTTAGCGCATGTCTAGTTCCTGAAGAGTATCTGTTAGACTGACCTTTGCTCATCTTGACAGACACTCTTTATGTCCAAAAGGTGCAAGGGCATTGCCCCTTCGCCCTTAAGGATGGGCCGCTGCTGCAATGTGCATTACTTTCCTTCAGTGATGATTTTGTACCTAAAAGTGCCATGGTTTGCTGCAGACCTGGACTTGGATCTAAAAGCTGCCCTAAAAAAACTTTAATCCCAGTTCTTTAAAGCACACAGAGAGCTAGAACCTCTCCAGCAGGGTTTGGGCTTTCACTCCAAAATTATCAGAAATTAACTTGGGGATTAAGAATCCATTTTACAGCATCATTTTTAAATATATTTTACTTCTTGGCTAGACACAGTATACAGGGGCATGCTTTCATCATTATCATCAACAACGTTATTTCGATCACAAAGATCAAAAAAGTACACAGCACATTATTAGTAAAATACAAAATATAGATAGTTGGTTTTACATAGCATAAATACCACAAAAATAATTTAAGATCAAAAATGTTTAAAACAGATAAAAAGTTAAGTTCATCACAAAATATATTTGGTACGCTTGATCCACAGTGCATGCCAATATCTGGAAAGGCCAAAGACCACTACTCTGCATGTATCGGTCATCAAAATTCTCAACACCTCAAGGTAGTGACCCGGGCCGACCAGTTTACATAGCGGAATCATCCACTTTTTCCTTGAAGATTTGTAATATTGACAGAAAAGAGCAAATGCACAATGGATTCCGAGCTAGCATTGAACGCAGGACAGAGATCATCATTAAAAACATCATTACACCACTTTATAAAAAAAAGTTTTGTAGGCAAGGTCTTATAGCGGAACTGAAAGAATAATTTACTTGCCAGAGGGGGGACAATTTCATCAATAGAATCCTCAAAGCGGGAAACAGATTTAAAATTTTAAAATTCACAAGTCAAGCGTCCCTCAGTTTTTGCCAGGGCTTGTTTTGATATAACTTCCCAAAACATTTCGTTCAGCCTCACCCTTGGTATGATGGCCAGACTTTCCGGGTTTGACCAGAACCCTTCCATCCCAAGCCTCCCAAGTAGCTCCCTTAAGTATCTAAACTAGGGGATCAAGGTTACCAGTGGTGACTTCAAGAGGCCAATTAATGGCTCGCGATAAGACACGAGCTCGCCACAGAACACAACCTGTGCCAGAACATAAGAAGTTTATAATTCAATTTATGTACCAGCTGTCTATGGGCGAGGTCCAAATATAGGGACATCAGAGGGGTACTAGAAGGTAGGTCTACCAAGGATCTAAGAAAACGATTCTCAATTGTAGACAAACAGTTGGTGTTACCCATACCCCAGAGTTCTGCTCCATAGAGGGCCTCCTCTAGAACCTTGGTATTATAAATTTCCAAAGCTGGTGCAAGCTGCCTGGACAGTGTTTTCCTGTGGATTTTAGTAATGTTGGCAGTCTGATGTATTAGTTGTTGTTTAGTTTTCTCATTGTGGGTGGCCCAGTGAGTTGTCGGGGTCAGGCGAATACCTAAATAATCAAAAGCGTCAACTCGCTCCAATTTGCTACTGCCAGCTAACACAGGTCTTTTGGTGTGTTTGGCCGCTCCTCGCTTAAAAATCATATATTTGGTTTTGGCCTCGTTTAGCACCAAACCCCGCTCCTCACAAAACTTAATAAAATCGTTCAAAAGCTGTTGTAGTCCCTGCGGTGATTTTGAAATTAAGAGTGTGTCGTCGGCAAAAAGAAGGGCAGGAACTTTTTGCACTGATTTTTGGGGCATCACACCCATCTCTGTCTAAAAAGTCAACTACACCATTAATAAAAAGAGTAAAAAGTGTGGGGGTTAGAACACATCCCTGCCTTACTCCGCGCTGAACTGGGAAGGGTTCTGTAACTTTATTGTTATCCCCCCACCTCACCTGTGCTGTGTTAGATGAATGTAATCTGATTAAAACATCTAAAAGGTTTCTCGGTATGCCCTGTTCCTTTAAAACTCTCCATAGGCTAGCTCGCGGGACTAGGTCAAATGCAGACCGTAGGTCAACAAAGGCCACGTAGAGCTTTCCTCCTTTGACTGCCACTTCCTTCCAATAAATACAAAGGAGGCGGAAAGCTTGGTCCAAAGTGCTTATTTTTGCGCGGAAACCAGCTTGGACGTCGCTCAGGATTCAAGACTCAAGGATCCAATCCTGGATCCGTCCTAGGATTTGCTTACAGAAGATTTTCTGGAGGGAGTCGATAAAGCTTATAGGCCTATAGATAGCTGGCTTTGCTTTGTCTCCCTTTTTATAAATGGGGACAACGTCGGCAATTTTCCAAGAGAGGGGAATAGGAGTGCCGGTTAGAATTGAGTTGGTGAGAAGATTTATGTAAGAGCCCCAAAGTATTATATCCTCTTTATACAAGTCATTAGGGATTCTATCGGGGCCGGGGGTGCGGGCTGGGACGCACGAGCGAATTGCTGCTTGCGTTTCTTCTAAAGTGAAATAAAGAGCTCCACCCTCATCACCAGACACCTCCCCGCACCCCTTAAACGCATCCTCAACTATTGTGTTCTTAGACTCATAAATGGAACCGTAGTGCGCTACCCACCTATCAGGCTGGACTGTGAATTCCAGGGCTCTCCTATTCCCCTTGAGCCAGTATGCAGCTTTACTCCAGAAACTCTTTGGGTCTTTAGCTAACAGTGCACTCCGTAGGGAGGACCACAAAGAGCCCTCCCACTCGTACTTTGCTGTCTCAATTGCCTGCCTGTACTTATCTCTACATACCTCGACCTCAGTTTCTGCTTGGCTGCCCGTACAAGCGCCTCCTTCGCAATCCTGCAATCTTTGTTGTACCAGGCGCCCTGACAGGCTGAACTCTGATGTGTACAATTACCTTCCTTTTTCTGAGATTTATGTGGTTGACTTAGCATTTCCCTAATCTCAATATATAATGTCTCATGGCAGGTTCCCAAGATCTCCACAACATTATTAGCAGGGAATTTTGCTAGCTCCTCTAGTACCAGGCGAAGTTTATCCTTGGCTGCATCTAGGGCCCCCTGATGTTCCTCCACCCAATCCCATCTGATCGCCCTCTGGTTGTTCATGATTGAGGGGGCACCCAGGTCTGGACTACCCCTTATATCTGGTTCAGGAGTGCCCTGCTTGGTGAAAGTAAGAGCTAGGGCATTGTGGTCACTATCGGCTCTTTTGACCACTGCCATATCTTTGACTAAGTGCCAAAGTTTAAGAGATACCAGGCAGTAGTCTATTCTGCTTTCGTGGCCAGGTCTATTTAAGGTAAAGTCCCCATTTGGGTCAGAATTTGATCTCCCGTTTGTGGCTCTCAGATCGTGCTGCAAGGTTAGAGCCAGCTCCTGGGCTCCTCTCTTAGTCCACTTGACTGTGGGGAAATCTAGCTGTGGGATTTGCCACTCACAATCCCACTCGTCAGTCAGGGCTTTCACTCCAAAAATATCAGAAATTAACTTTGGGATTAACAATCCATTTTACAGCATCATTTTAAAATATATTTTACTTCTTGGCCAGACACAGTATACAGGGGCATGCTTTCTCATCTTGGGCCATGCCTATCGGGCTCCCTTCTTCATCGCTGCTTTTCATTATCCATATTAAGCACTGAGCACCGACCGGCCTTTCCTGATGTATGCATCAGGATGCACAGTGAGCTTTGGATGCAGTGCAAGCTGTGACTTTTAAACATCAAGAGCTCCTCAATGTCGGTCTTCCAGGGAAACAACTAGACTGCTCACAGGGTCTCCATGTAAGTTCACTTCCCTACCATCTTAGTATCTCCTTGATCTCTTTTCTTGTCCCACTTAATCCTTCTTCCCTCCTGCTTCCTTCCTTCATTCTCCGCATACAATCTACTGTGATTATGATTATGGTGCCTTTCTCTGGCCAGCTAAGCTGTTTTGTGCACCAGATCTTCAAGGTCCGAGTTCATTACAAGATGATTTCTCAGTCCACCCACTGTTCACTTTAATCGATTTCCTCACTGTCTTCATCAATATTTTGAACAGGCCTCCCTGCACCTGGTCAGTTTACACTGTTCTAGAGCTTTCTTCCTGGCTGTTCTCCTTCCATGAGACAATGCCTACCTATGTTCATTGCCATTTATGTCTGTGAAATCCCCCTCATGACCCCTTCTCTTCTTTACCTCAACCTTTGGAGTACCTATTACGCTCTCCATATTGACACTCTGGATACTCTGTTTTCTATCTTTTATTCCCCTCCTAAAATCGACCACAGATGGTCAGCTCTTATTCGACCCGCTAAAGTGACCTTTGTGGCTGGACAAATCCCTCCTGATGGTACCTGTCTCAGGCAGCACCATGGCACTTCATTACTCTTATTAGTTGATTTTGCTCTTTGGGGCCCTGTCAGCATCTTCACTTATCCTCTGGTCTCTCCTCTCCTGCAAGACCTTCCCCATCTGGCAGCAAACCTTAATACTGCTCAGATTCTCTACCTTGATTTTCCCTGTTTCTACTAAGACTGCTACCAACATTGTGCTGACACTGTACTGCTTTATCCTATACTAGAACGTCAGACTCTCATCCCTCTTGCCTGCCAATAATTCAGCTGTTTTCTCGTCTCCTAACTATACCCCATTCCTCATACACTTAATTCATAGCAACCCCTATTTCGCTGTGCAGTATGTGCCTGCAATATTTCCAACACATTCCAGTCATTTGCCTACCCCATGTCTCAAACATATAACCCCATCCTTAAAAGATTTGTGAACCCCAACAATCTGATCACCATTATATTTTAATAAATCCCTCAGCTGAAACTCAGCCATTGACACAGGTCCCATGCCTTGATCTGCATACTCCGCAATGTCAGTTCTACTAATGCTCATCACTGTGACATCGCTAACCTCATCAACAAGCACAACCAGGACATATTGTGTATCATAGATTCATGGCAAAATAATCAATCTAATCTTATCCCTGAATGCTATGGCTATCATTTACGAAGACTGGAAAACAAACCACCAGCTGGCATTGTAATCACCAACAGGTATCTGCAGTTATGCCCTTCATCCGCTCCACCACATTTGAATCTACAAACATTTATTATCCTTATCCTCTCAGAGTACCATCTACTTATTCCTCATATCAAACTCATATTATACAGGAAAATTTAATTAACCTATTATATGACTAGATAGCCCACAACAATATACTTTCAAGCAGAGGCATTGCTTAGGAGGTTTCAATATAGACTAGGGCAATCAAAAATGCGAAGATTTTGTCGATTGAAGCAGCCTACTCCAGATACAAATTCTTCAGCAGTTATCAACTAACCCAACTCATTTTAACAGTCTTATTCTAGACTTCATCTGTGCTGATTTCTCCTAGATCTCCTGCCTTGCACCTTTGCATGTGAACTCATTGGATCACTTCAAAGTCCTCATCTAAAGAGAATTTAACCTCATGCCCTCCTGTTCATCTCATCGACTGACTAAAATCTTGGTTCAACCCACAGAAAGGAGAACGAAAGGCAGCCTAACAGACTTCTTAGCCTATTGCTTTTCCCGGTTAGACCCTTCAAAAGATATGAACTCCATAGTTTCCGACTATAACAACGTAATTCAGAATACTGTTGATTCCATTGATATTTTCTTCTGGGCACTCTAAACCTACCTAGCCATGGCTCTTAGATGTACTATTGGACCATAGGAAAATGCTCTGCAATGCGAAAAGCTTGTTACACCACCAAATCTTCAATCCTATTAACAAAACTTAAACCAATTAGGGTGCCTTTTTTCTAGTTTTTCCTAGCAGCTATGACCACTTCCTTTCAAGACCAGATTTTATCATCCAATAACCTAGCCAGAAGTCTCAGGCGACTGACTTCATAACAAGTTGCAGTGAGTATCATGGCCTCCTTTATTTAACAAAATGAAATTGATCCCTGACAAAATGCCAACCTTCCTTGATCATGAATTCGTTCCCATGCATCCACCCATGTATTTTGGCGCATTCCCATATCTACAACAACTTGTAAACCTGGGAATGCATCAAAATCTGCGCTTCCCTCAAGCAGGTTTAATGAGGAGAAATATCTATATTTCTCCATGTTACATCCTCTTTCTATGCGTGCTGTAGATGGCAGCATACATAAAAAGGAAAATGCCATTAAAGATCGTTTTTGTGTGGGATTTGCGCAGGAAGGGGCCCCTTCCTGCACAAAAACAATCATGGCTGTAACGCAGGCCCCCTTCCACCATGGTGCAAGGGTGCCTGCATTGACGCTAGGCTGCACACCATGCGCCAGTGCTAGGAGATAGCAGAAATGCATATCATCTTAGTAGAATTGGCGCTTCTCTGTTTTCTCCCTTTCACGCAATGCAGCGCAGCAACTTTGCTTGCTGCCCTGCATTGAATATATAAATAGTAAATCTACCCCACAGTAACTAGGGGAACTGCAGTTTCATGAAAGGTTTTCAATGCTTTTGCATCTGACTCAAGAGAACTCTTGTAACTCCTTGAGGAACTGCAGTTCTCGGAAAGAATTTTAAAGATTTAGCATTTGCCTCGAGAGGGACCTTTAGTAACGACTTGAGGTTTTTCAGGTTTGTTTGTGTGTGTGTATATGTATATATGTATGTATAATATATTACCTACTGGCGCTTACCAGTAGGTAGTTATAGTTAGAACCTAGTTTACGTAGGAAGAGCATTTTTTGTTTTGCTAATAACTGGTGCAGTTTGACGAATCTTCACAAAATGTTCAAAACTAGTTTACCAGTCACTTCAGCTGCTATCTGGAAAGGTTCGGGGTGTTCCCCAGTGGGGGTTGAGGGAAAGGGGGAGGTCCCAAAACCTGTTTTCCCCATGCAGTTTCCCATGGGGATTTTAGACACTATTACAGCCCAAACTGCTGAACGGAATTACACCAAATTTGGCAGAAAGCTAGATCTTGGTCCAGAAAGAGTGCTTTTTGTAATTTGGTGTAAACATGTTCATTAGTTTTGGAGTTCTTAAAGTAAAAAGATGTATGTGTATGTTGAAACGCAGATCCACACGCCAACAGCAATGCTGTTATTGGCTGGCCTCAACCTGAGAGGGAAGTTGCGGCCGCCATTTGTGCATTGGGACTCAGTTCCCGGGGGGGGGGGGATGAAATGTAAAAGTGATATAAGGGGTCAGGGTAGAGGTACCCTGACCCAGAAGGACTGTTGTAGGGGGTCTGTGAGGGACCTCTCAAGGGCAAGAATTGTCCAAAAATATTTTTTTTTGAGCCCCTGAGGATCCGTGGATCTACCAAGGTACTTAGCGCGACCCCTTGTGTGCTCTGTGTCAGATCCGTGGATCTAGACCCAAATTAAAAAAACACATGCACCCACTCACAGACCCACACACCTACTCACACAACCCCTCCCACCCATACAGCTGCTCACACACCCACTCAGAACCACAAAAACACTCAGACCCACTTACACACTCATACAGCCACTCACACACACACACACATACATACACACACACACACACATTATAGTTAGGAAGTAGCATTAAAAACCGTTGAAATTCACTGAAAAAAAGGACCTTATAGTTAAAAAATAAAATGAAATAAATCTTAGAAATTCACTAAACTGAAGTTACAGGGACGTTATAGTTAGGTTCAGATTTTACACACACAAAACCATAGAAATTCAGCAATTATAGTTACCCAAGCTCACCAGTTATAGTTATCTCAAGTAAATATAACTCGTGCCCCAAGGTAACTGTAACTTGCGCCCTTGCCATTCACTGCTAATTATCCCATATATTACATCACTCATGACATATTCTATTAGATCATTGATAATATCACAGCAACATCTGCATAACATTTATTGATGAGAAAATATGAGCATGGCCGGAACGCGAGTTATAGCTACCTTAGGGCTTAAGTTACTGTTACATCCAGGTCCTGTCGCCAACCAACCCAGAAGCAATTGCTCACCCCCGCAGGCAGCTAAACCCACGATGTGCACGGCCTTTTGTCTCGCATGGCGTGGATTTGGATGCTAGGCTTGGCTTGCAGCCAGGCCTTGCGTGCCACTCCCACAGGCAGCCACTGGGAGGCAGCCAACCCCATGCTACGCAAGGCTTTGGCATGCTTGGAGTTGGGTTAGTTGTAGGGCATGTCTTGCAGCCATTGCCTGCCTCCAACTTCCCACAGACAGCCAACCCCATGCTGTGTGCAGCCATTGGCCTTTTGCAGCGAGTGTTGGCCATGTGTTGACCTGCTTCCAGGCTCTGTGGCTAAACCTCAAGCAGGTTCCCAACTCCACACCACGCACATCCTTTGCTGTGCTCAGCATAGGGTTGCCCTTTGAGCCTGAGTGACCCCATCCCCTGGGGCCAAAACATATATATTAAGGGAAGGGGGCATGCACCCTCTTCCTCGACCCTTCATTAGCTCCAGGGACCCCATCCCCTGGGGCCAGTTCAAAGAAAAAGGGGAGGGGGCCATGGGGGCCCCCTCCCTGAGCCTTCGTATGCCCTGGGGACCCCAACCCCCTTGGGCCAAAGTCTAAGGGGAGGGAGGCATACAGCCCACCCACCCCAAGCCTTAATAGGCCCTGGAGACCACATCCCCTGGGGCTAACTATATTCAAAAAGGGCCCGCTCTCTGAGCCTTCTCCAGACCTGGTGAACCATCCTCCAGGGATGTGCTTTTTTCTTTTTTTAAGGGGAAGAGGGTGCCACCTCCTGAGACTTCTCGGACCCCAGGGACCCCATCCCCTGGGGCCAGAGGTGGGTGCCCACCAGGGGCACCCATATGCCATATGTCGTGGGGAGCCCCAAGGCCCCTGTAGCTCCAGCCAGCTTCCTGCATGGCGGGGGAGGCAGCAATGCTCCTGCCCAGAGGGAGCAGATACTTATGCTGCTCCCTCCGGGCTGGAGCACTGTGTGTTCTGTTTCCTTGCCTGCATCAGTGCGGGCAGGAAAACCGAGCACAAGCCTGCTCTGAGCTGGCAGGAGCATTTTTAAAGCTCCTGCTAGCTGGGAAGAGACTTAGTATTTGCTCCAGTTTGGCGGGAGATTTGAAAATGTTCCCGACAGACAAGAGCAAGCATATGCTTACCTCGTGGGTGGGCTCCCCAGGACACAGCAAGTGAGCATGCCGCGGGGATGGGGTCCCCATGGCCATTTAAGGCTCAAGATGGGGGCGCGGGGCTCACCTCCCTTTTGTATTTGAATAAAGCCCAGCAGCAGTCAGTGGTGATTCTCCCAAAGTGGCTACTGACTTGCTGAGTTGGGCAATTTTAGCTTTGGTGGCCCTGGTGCTGGTTCTAGGGGGTCAGCCGACTGACCCTTGGAGTCACTTCTTTGGTCTGGGTCTTGAGAACAACTTTTTCCCAAGCTAGGAGCCACAGGCACAGTCCTCTCTTCGCTAGCCCAAGGTGTGGCAGGTGCAGTCCAGCAGATGGTGCAGCCTCGCTTTGCCAAGTCCAGGGGTCAGCAAGGCAGTCCTTCTTCGGTTCTTGTTCCAATTCTGGCGTGATCCGAGGTTCATGGTGGCAGGGGTGCCATATTTATTCCCCCAGAAATTGCTGTGAGGGGATTATGCAGTCACTAGCCAATGGGATACCAGGTCGTCTCCCTCTTGGCGACGAATTTACAGCAATGTGTAGCATCTAGCAATCCCAGGGTGCCCTAATCTTCCCACCCTCAAGAAGTCAGTACCCTTCCTCGGATGTTAAGAGCTTGGTAGTCCACCCTAGAGGTGTGGCTACCTGTGGGCTACACGCCCACAGGAAACCAGTTTGGGCACTTGTCTCCCCTCTCTTTTCCCGCTGCCAGCTGCTCTACCTAAAAAAAAGGTATCCTTTCAAGAGTGTGATCGCCATTTGCCCACCAAAGGCATCTTCGCCTTTGAAGTTTGCCTTTTGGGCTAACACCCTGAGTGGCTTCCTGCGAAGGGAGGTAACACTTCACCCTGTAGCATGGTGCTATTGTTCCTAAGCCTGGGAGTCATCCACACTAATCCCCAGGAGGGCAGAAAGCTGTCTGGTGGCCAGTAGCCATGTGAGGACACGGGACAAACTGGGTCACAGAGTGGCAGCTTTCTAAAAGTTGCATTTCTGTAATTATGACATTAAATTCGACTTGGACATTGAGTTGGGTTAAATGCCACAATTAATTTGATACTTTAGAGTACCCATCTCAGTAGTCCCATTGAGAAGTTAGCCAGGCTAAGTGGTCAGCTGATAACTCTGCGTTAGCCAATGGGGCTACTAACTCTCCCACAGCAAAATGACAATTTGGAAGTGTTGCTGCCAGGACATATATATAAAATACATTCCCTACTTAATAATAAACAGCTCCCTGTCTTAGGGCTCGATAGGCCTTCCTTAGGGGAGACTTGCATATATTGTCAAGTGAAGTGGGGGCTTTGCTATCGGCATGAATAGCAAAGTCGAGCTAGCAGTGTGATCACTGCCCTTCCAGTCTGCAGTGGCAGACTAGGAGCCATTTTGTACTTAGTCACACACAGGGTGGCACAATCAGTGCTGCAGCCCTGGATGGACACTCTGCCTTATGTGCTCTGGGTACCATATACTAGGGACTTATGAGTAAGCTAATCTCTGGCAAATGGGGGCAGTCAATTCAACATACACTTTGTAAGGGGCTAGAACACTGCTACTGAGTTCTGGTTATCTGACCTCAGTGCACTCTAAGTTTTGAAAAATCAGCTAGTAGTCCAAATGGGGTAAAACAAAGTGTGTGTGGGTGGGGCGACAATGAATGGGCCAGAGGATGGTAATCGGAGAAGATAGCTAGATATCATGTAGAGGGACAGGGCGGGTGAGGGTTTTAGTAAGGGTCATAAGTAACAGCGAGAGAAAGAGTGATCATCAATGTGATGGACTAACGTGAGTTATGTGTACATGTTGTGGGAGATGTAGTGTTGTGCACACTTTAGTACTTGAGTGTGTCTTCTCTCCCAGCTCAGTAAACAGTTTCATTGCAATGTGTTGAGAGAGGAGCACGCACAAGCCTCGAGAAGGCAGTTGGAGCGCAGCTGATGATCAAGGGGCATTGCTCACACTGTGTTGGCTCCTGGAGCTACACTTAGCCTCTTCAGGCAGGCCTGTGATAAAAGGAATGCTCTACACATACAAGTATATGCTAATGCAAATAATTAGCACTTTAAAGCATTTATCATGGCCAGATCTGTATCATATAAATAATGAAGGTTTAAACAGTTCAAGACTCCAGTCTACCTAGCCTCTGTGAACAACTGCAGCTGACTAGTGGTAAGACGAAATCACTACAGGTTTGTAGCCTGTGCCAACAGTTGGTGGTGTCAGACTGTTAAAAGGTTGTTCTGATGCAAGTGTGTAAGTCACCACTTGAGGCCAACAGATTCAGGAATTTCCTCTTCACTGTCAACTAGGTGAACAAACGCAGTGATTGCACTTATATGCTTCCTGGCCACGTCCACCTTGTTCATGGAGCACTTTTAAAGTCATGACACTTAGGACTAGTTTTTGGGTTTTATTAGGCACTCTCACGGCACAGCTGCATTACATTGCAATTAAGTCACCAGATTACATTGGCCAGGCCACCTCTGCTTCTGCCGTTCATAGCTCTTGTTCCATATGTGAGCATGTTACCCATGCTGGAACTGGCCCCTGCAGAAGCCATGCTTAGCGGAGAAGAAGATGCTGTTGTTGGTATCAGGCTTTTGCACACACATGTTCCTCAGCACCACCAATATAGATCCTTCACATCACAGCAAAGAGCTTGCCCACCAGTTTTCAACGCATACCATATAGGGCACCGAACATCATCCAAGCTTCTTTTGTGCACATTACTTTATAACCTATAACATTGGAGGCCTGAAAGTACAAAATAGCTCCGAATAATATGAAGCATCATTAATGCCATCACATATACTGCTCCCTTAGGTGTAGCAAGCATGTGTTATGTGCAACATTGACCCTATACCATATAGTTCACGGGTAGCCTAGTACACATTAGTAATCAACCACAGATATATGTGAAGCCCTTATTGCACACAGTGTTCAATGTGTATACAACTGTTCAGAGAAAGCCAAGTAACTCAAGATACTCAACGTCTGTTCCAAAGGTAATGCCCTACCACGGACAGATTTTATCTGCATCAAACTTCACACAGTCACAAAACCTACATTGAGAAATGAAGTTGATATGAGTAAAAAAGTGGGTACTGTAAACAGTGTTTACTCAATGGAGAGAGTTTACTCTGTACCACACTGTTTGCAGACAGTGAAATGCTCATGAGAAATACACCACAGAGTATTAAATGGTATCTACTAAGAACAGTGTACACTCTATGCAACAGTTGTCTAAAAAGACACTATTCGCTAAAAATAACCAAGGTCTGAAGGTGCTAAAGATTATACTACTTGCGGTTTTCATACTGTGGTGAAAACTTCAGATAGCCCATCTTCTGAAGCAAAAGAAGCACATGTACATAGTGGTGAACAGTCTTCTATGTTATGTAGAAATTGTCATGCTGTGGTGATTCTGTCTTATAACTCAAGGCTACTTATAATACTTAGTATGTAAACTTGTGTGGAACATGCTAAACACAAGTTGCCAACTGTCACCTCCACACAGTTACTCTATGATGGAAAGATTTATAACATGTTCAATACCTCTACACACCCATGATGCATTAGGAGCATATACCTTTTGTAAACACTTACACCCCTTAGCTGGACATAGGCTGTACAAGCGTAGGTAGAAAAGTAATATGGTAGCTACTCGCCACGATGTAAGCTATAAAACAAACTAACACACTAATTGGATGATGTCATCAGTGATGTCATCAATGATGTCATAGAACATGTCATCATGAGTGATATAATGTGTGAGGTCATATGCAGTGCATTGCGGGGGACCAAGTTATAGTTATCCCTGCTTGCAATCTGGTAGGAGTGACTTTTTAGGGTTGGTGAAATGTGAAAAACAGTAGTTTCACATATTAAGTGCTGGCCACCACTTGAGCTCTAAAAAGCTTAAATGGAAAGAGTCCCTTAAACACAATAAAAATGAATTAAAAAGTTCAAAATTCTGTGGAAAGAAATTTGCAAAGCACAAGTTATTATGTACCAGGATCTCGCATTTCAGCACTGTTCGTTAGGTCTGGCCCAGAAAACAGCTTTATGTAATAAAAAAATAAAAATCGTCAGTGAAAAAAAAAGATATATATATATATATATCTTTATTCATCGTTCGAACCCCTTTCAGAAGTGCACGGGGAAGCATGGGTTACTGGGTCCAACTTTGAGGGTTGGGGCCTTTCACTCCTGATGTTCCTGGGCCAGTCCTACTATGGATTCCGAGCAGCTGGGCCAAGTACCCCTTCAGCACTTAACTCTCAGGGTTAGTGTGCTCCGAGCAGTCCAAGGCTCCCTCTGGTGGTAGGGGTGGAGGGGAGATAGATAAGGCAAGTGAACACAGGCTCACTACTCAAAATAAGTGCAGCAGCAGCAATATATTATTGTCCAGCCAAATACTAGCTTCTTTGAAAAGCGTAGTATTTTATTTTACCGCTACCAACACAAAGGTGAATTCGACATTCACACACAGTTACCCCTGAGGCTCTAGTATTTTGTAGGCAGTTCCCTGTGGCCCACCCCCTTCTCCCTCTAGCAATTATGATTATTTCCCATTCCCTTTAGGCACCATCCAGGGTAAGAAGCCCTACTAGTAGTCAGAGTCTCAAGAGTGCACTCTGACTCTATGGTAAAGTCAAAAGTTTAACAGCTTGATCTAGTAAGCCAGTTCCCCCGGGGCTAACTTCATCTGAATTCAGTCTTACCTGCACCTGCAGAGCATTCAGAGTTCCGGAGCGGCAGTGGTTGGTTCCGGTGAGCTCACTGCATGCAGCCCAGATGGGCTGCATTCAGCGATCTCCGAGTTCCTCACACGCGCTCTCGCTCCTGAACCCACAGCGACCAGAGGTTCCTCGTGCCCCTCCTGGCACGGTAAGTCTTTCAATCCGTCCCTGATGGCGAGAAGGTGATGCAAAGTTCCTGATCCTCATCCTGATGTAGGTGCATGGGGAATCCCACGATAGCCTCATTCCTCCGGCAATGTTCCTAGTCAGGTCGCACTTCTGGCTAGTTCCGGTGACCCCCTGTGGCATACGGGGTCACCCCACCTCTGCTATTCATGGACACTGACCCGACCGGTACAGGTGATGCCTGCACGGCGGCCCCCGGCATACGGAGTCTCCGGCTCCTCAACGTGCTAGGCCTACGGCTCACTCCATATGGCAGTCTGTCCACGGCAGCCCCTCCTGGCATACGGGGTCACAAAATCCTTAGTGCACTCAGGCTCCAGCCAGATGGGCACAGCAATAATGGCAGTTCGCTTTTCGGCAGCCTCCTCCTGGCATACAAGGTCACCGACTCCTCATTACACATGGGCTCTTGCCCGATCGGCACGTGATATCCACGGCTCACATCACGGCAGCCCTCACCAGATGGTTGCTGCCTTCGTCCTCACATGGGCAACAACCTGATTGGTGCAGCAGCTGTTCCTCACACAGGGAATCCACTTGATAGGATTCCCCACTAGACTTTCGCTCGCTCCCTCCAAAGTTCTTCTCTTCCTGACAGGGCACACTTGTCTTGGAAAGCAGGCAGGCGCTGGTGCTCCAGACTCCAGGACATGTGGTCTTGGATTCCCTGGGTGAAGTCTTATGGAGCTTCTCCTCCTCGAACAATCCGACTGGCTGCTTCATAGTTGACCATTTTTGGGGTCTCAAGCTCCCCTTTCTATAGTCCATTTCGACATATCAAATGTGATTTAGAGTCTGAATCTTTAAAGTTTATGTTGAGCTTCTCCTTTCTTTTGAAATGCCCACTCCTCTGCCATCTCTTCCTCTTGAAAGCAAAGTGACTCCAAAGCTGATAGTCCCACAACACAGGCCATGGGAGTGACAAGAGTTCATACCTTGATGTCAGCCACAGTGATATGTGTATCAAAAGTTTAGCCCAGGGCCTAAGCCCTACTCTTTATGATTACCTCATCAGCCCCATCTACTTCCTGCGATGTGCCCAGGCCCTTTCCTTGTGACCGCTCTCTGAATCCTAAGAGCACTCTTTGAAGTGAAAAGGGGAAGA